>JAMZAV010000099.1:0-660385 GCA_024449915.1 Sweltsa coloradensis
TACTGAATTGTCCATTCAATTAAATGTTTCAATGTTTCCTTCTAAAAATATTCATTTTTGGGCCCAGTATGTTATGCAACACTTGCACTGCCTTGTTGCACAGCCATCCTGGTACTATTTGTGCACTTTAACTTCATTGTTTATTGCTCACCGCCATCCTAATACTTTTGTATCAATTTCTTTGGTGTTGAAAAGGACGCTATGTTTCTTTGTTTTCAACAATGTTTATCATCACACTGAAATTACTTACTGCATCGGCCATTCGTATGGTCTAGTGTTATTCTCTGTTAACTTTCGATAAGTTATTAATAAATACAGTGTTTTTACTTGTGATTTGCCATTCAAAGTGTGTGTTATTGTGTCCGTGGATCGCTGAACCAGGGCCTTCATTTACAGTCCACTCATTTGTTATCTTTAACATGGTCCTCCATTCACTCCAGAGTTTTCATTTTCATCTTCATGTATCACCCATTCATCTCTTGCCCCAACAGGCGATAGTAGTGAGAGGTTTTCCCACATGAGAAAGAGAGCTACCCTAGGCCTAGGGCGTAGGTCAGGCCTATGTTTGCATTCTAGGCCTAGGCCTAGGCCCTACTGCGTCGAATTTAGGCCTAGACATGCGTTTTTATTACGACATGTAGGCCTAATTGTGTACGTGTGTTTGTGAGCTTGATTTACAAGCTATTAAATCATTTGGTATACCCTGTATGAAGTGTTTCGTGTGTATTTTATGTTCCTTTATTCATTGCATGTGTCATTATATCATTTTACCATATCAGGCTATGCTACGAGAGCAAATAAACAAATAAACCGCGCCATCCGAGTTTTTCGCAAATCCGAGGTGCCCCCGGTCTCATCCAACTCGGATAATAGAGTTCTTACTGTACTTGATGCCTATATTATCACATAAATACAGTACTTCAAAATAAAAAATGAATAAATTAATAGAGTAATTATAATTTAATTTAATTATAGCATGTGTAGTACAGCACTCTCAACAAAGTTCTTTTACAGCTTGTTAATGAAAGTTACATGTAAAGTGACTCTGTTTTAACAAAGTTCTTTTTTAACCACTAGTCATACTACCACGTCTGCCAGATGGGCGTCAGGGGGTATAAGGGGTGTTGCTATGTCAACAGTGGATAGCATGTGAAAGTGAAACAATGATTTGGGTGGGGATTTTTTGTGTGCATAAATTATGTTTTTTAATATTAAAAATTTATTAAATTACCTAAAACGCCAAGTAAAATAGGAATTTTTATTTTTTTAGAATTACAACCACAAATTGGGGGAGGGAGAGGATGTAGTGGGAGGCTTGACTTTGGTAGGGTGGCTAAATATCAATATCAGATAAAATAAAATGCAAACAAATAACCTAATAAGTAAAGACCTTTTTGGAGGGAGGGTGGTGTGGTAGTTGGGCAAGGTGTTGGGGGAAGTCTGTAAGGGGCTGGATATGTCAAGGTTGTAAAGGATCCAACAAAATAAACAGCGGGGGAAATAATTTGTAATTTAAACTCGTTTAGTTTTTTGGGAAAGGTAATAAAAATGTGGGGGGGGGAGTTCCAGTGAGCGTGATTGGGGGGAGGGGGGGGGGGGTAATGGAGGATTATGTCAACTTTGAATGAAATCTGTCAAAAATTACCATTTAGGAAAATAAAATATTGAACTTGGGCATAGTTTATTTAGAATTTAAAAAAATTATTTAGTACTATGTGGGCGGAGGGGGGGGGGGGGTAGCGGGGGGATGCAAATCATAAGAAAGGATGTGGCCATATTAGGCATACTCTGTTAAAGTCAAGGGTTACAAGGTTGCTTGGGCACTGCCATCTTGGCTGTAAACAAAGTGTTGCCATTTAGTAGTTGCTAGTGTGTGTGGTGAATCATAATATCGTCCATTTCACAATTTCGTCATTACATTACGTCAAAATAGTCGTCTGCTTGAGTTAAGTCTACTAGAGCGCTGCCATCTTGGCTTTAAACAAACCATTGTTATGCAGTTGCTATGGAGTAATGTCACACTTTAACGGTGTATAGCTTGGTAGGCCTATATTAAGAAATATTCTAACTCTGCCTGTTTGATCAACAGCATTTCATGAAGTGAGTGTGTATCCCAAGAAAGAGTTGCCATTCTTCATCTTGTTCACTGCTGGTCTTTGCTCCTTTACTGCCTTGCTGGCTCTTCTCACTCATCAGTATCCAGAACCAATGGGGGTTGTCGCCAAAGCTGTAAGTTCCACATGATATAAATAAAATTGAACTATAGCCAACTTAGAATGGTAAAGAAATACAGTGGCCAGTTAAACTTTGTTTTATGGATCACCACTAGGACATTTTCACGTTGAATAATTATGAGCGGTCCTGTTCATCTTCCATAGACTATGCAATTTATAATTCTGTATGATGTTCATCGGTCGTCTGTTTTTACACTTGACACCATAATTCCGTGGTCCTGTTCTGATTTCATTGATTTTGCCATGTTTTTTAGTCTCTCAAGTGACATCTTCAACCAATCAACAACACCATCAATACAATTTGCATTCTCTTAGTGTGACCGAACTACCTAAAAGATTCTCCAAATAATGTAGATTAATATTATGTTTATTTATTTAACAGATGCTGAGCTGGGTCTCCTTGCCAATTCATTACCTCCTTGACAAACTTGAAGCCATATTACCTTCCAACCTACTACAGCAGTTATCGAGAATATGAGACGAGCCTGTGTCGGATGATGGCATCGAACCAAGATGACCCTGAGACTACCTAGTGAACGTACTCTATATGAAATTGCTTTTGTTAATAGCCATCAGATGGACTATTTGGCAGTGGATGGGCGTATTACGTATTGTTGTTCCTATTTCGGGTTACGTTTGTACAGCATACCCAAACCTCAATTGAACAATTACCATATGTTTGGTTTATGAACTACAATCGAATTTCGTATCCTTTTGGTACTACTTGAATTGAGTGTTATCAGTCACTGAGATGTACTTATTGCAACGCACGCGCACAGACTGAATCATCTCATATTTTTTCACACAAATCTAGCCTCAACTCTTCATGATATTAATATATTGAACATTTTCTAATCAATTTATAGTGTACATAATAATATCATGTTGTGGTGATTATCTGTTTGTTTTTTCGACTTGCCATTTGATATTAAATTCAATCAATATAAAGCTAGTCAAATTAATTTTTCAATTGTATATAAAGTACAGTATAGTAAAAAATATCATCAAATATGATTGTAGGCCTATTTTCCAGAAATAAATTATTGAAACTATTATGCACAGATACAAGTTGTTTAAATTCTCAAGTAAGGAGACTAGCTTCCAACTTGTTTGATCTGTTGCCGTCTTGTTGTTTGTGATGATAATCAACTCAAATCGACGCTGTTGCCCTTGCTTGTGACTAGTGGTGAAAGAAAAGGCTAAAACCCAAACAACGAATGCCTAGAGAAACTGCATTATAAACTGACCAATCCAATTCTGACCATTTGTGCCATTAAATATAAAGCAATAAAAATAAATACCTCACTAGTCAACAACAAAACCTGAATAACTTGGTCACTCAATTGTGATGAAGCTTTGCCTTTATACCTCTGCTTTGGAAACATATCGTTGAACAAGAACAAGTGCTTGAACATTCCGGCTCATTATAGTTCCAACATCGGATGTATGTAGTAGCAACACATGTTCCTCGCAGCACCTGCAAGTGTGTTGTGCACTCCATTTACATGTTTAAAAACATGTATATTATTACATTTTACATCATGATTGGACGATTGGTAGGACCATGTGAACCTTAATATAAATGTTTGAGTACAACATTTCACATTGAGAAAAATATTGAACCTCAAATACAACCTATAGGCTTGGGCTTATTTTTTATTTTCACCTGGTAAAAGAATGTAATGGTAAAATAATGGTATACTAATTACCCAAGAAATCAACTGTTGTAGGTATTTTATAATTACTATGTGTGTTATATATGAGTGAGTTATGTTCTACTAGGGTTAAACTTGGGCCTAGGTAAAGCCTACCAAAACCAAACCAAAAGTATCAGCATCACTTTCTGATGAAAGTCATTACCGGATGGATAAAATCTAGCATGTACTGTGTTGCAATCATCGTTTTTAGTTTTTACCTGAATGCAACAAATACAACAAATTAACAAAATTATGTGTGTAGGCCTGGGACCCTTTTGGACGGGCAATACCACCATCATTTTACGATAAAACTCATTATTTAAGACGGATGAAACTCAGAATTGACTTATATCTACTAGTATATTCTTTTCACCTGAAGACGATGTATCTTAATAATTTTATTACGTGTATCAAGTTCCTGCAAATTGCAATGTAAATTCTGTAAAAATGCGTGTCTAGGGCCAGAGTTTGACCAGTGGGCTCAATAAACCATGTATTTTCAATGAAAAAAATCATTATTATTATTATCATCATTTTTCTATTCTCGTTCAAAGTACTTTGAATACTTTTGATATATCGAAAATAAAAAAATAAAACGCAAGTTCAACCCTTCTATAACAACATTTCCGCTAATGACCTGACCACAGTGTCGGTAACTAATTAGCGAGAGGTTTGGAAGGTTCAAATTTCTAAACCATTATTTTGTCTTTAAACCGGTTTGCACTGCCCTAATAATAGGCCTATATCTCCTCTGGTGATGCAACATCAATTTGCAATCAATTTGCGGGTATAAACAAAGAACAAATCTAATCAATTATGTCAAGGTAAAATGATTGCGCATCTGGATGATGATTTTGTTGCTACTAATGCACTAGACTATTTGAGACAATGAGTGGTGAATGGTGATATATGGCGATAATCACCGTTAGGGTGATTCGAACCCATGTCCTTGTAAAGCCATACACTTTGAACCAGTGCCCGAATCGTGTGTGCTATTAAGCACTAAGGCTATTTGATACAATGAGTAGTGACGGATGACAATGAGCACCGTTGGGGTGATTTGAACCCACGTCCTCGTAAAGCCATACTCTTCGGACCAGCGTCCTAAATCATACGTGCCACCGCGATTGGCATGCATCTGGAATTGTCACTTGTTCATGTGGAATAATTTTTGCTTGTTCTGACTGATTTAAAATGCACATTCAGCAGTGCCAAGAATTGAAGTTGATTATATGTCAAATTAGAAATATATCGAATTTCCTTATCAAATGGCAATGCTTTGTTGTTTTGTGATTTGTTTTATTCCAATCTGCAAAGGTATTGGGAACCATTTGTGTAAACCGTGTTGACTTGGTTTGGAAAAATTAACTTTGTTTGTACAAATTATTGTTCAATGTATTTTAGGTTAAGAAAAGAGGATAACCATTTCTCAACAAGCAAATAGGAAGATTGTACAACTTACCACCTATTTTGAACTTGTCTATTTGTCTCTCCAAAACTATTTTTGTGTGTTTGAAATTAAATTTTGAATTTGATAATATTCCATGCAATTGTATCACAGATAAGCACTGTACCTATCTAAATTTGATGTAGGTAATTGAGCATACCGGTAAGTTAGATCTTTAATTTCTTAAAATGTCAAAAAGGGAAATTGTTCAGTGTTCCCGCACAATTGAACTAGGGATGTCATAGGGTACCTATCCGGGATACCCAAATCCATATTGAGGATTCAAATCTTTCTCGAATAGTATTTGATTGATATAAATTAACACAACTGCTTTACGAGAAACAACATTGGATGTTTGCTCACGGCTGGCGGCAGTGATCACTTAATCGAGCACCCAAAACGCGTTTTAGGTGAGCAAACATAATGCAGATCCAAAAAAATCTTTACCTACAGCAAATAGGCCTCCGGCAGCTGGGGTGTGGGGCAAAGCCCCAGCTGCACGCGCAACCTCGTTGCGGATTTGGGTTACCTCACCTGGTTCCCGCAACGTTTGGAATTGAATCCAGATTTTGTTACCCTGTGACATCCCTATATTGAACTGGCATTTCAAAATTACACGTACTTAAAAGAAAAGCTCCAGTAAGTGTGCTGTTTGCTCTTATACTTAACAATTTGAACTCGTGTATTTAAAATTGGGTTTAAATTGAATTGAATATGATTTTTTATTCCTTTAAGTTGACTAGTAGCAAAGAGGAATTTTGGTTCAGCGTATTTAAAATTTGATGTATTTGAATTTAAGGGGGATCCATGGACCCAATTAAATTTTCCTAAATATTAGGTTAACGAAACATCGGACATAGTTTATCAATTATGATCATCTGACATTGCCAAAACTATTTTTGATTTATTTTTCGGTTGAGCGGTACGCCCAATATAGACAATTATAGTGAAATTTTTGACGTATACACGGCACAGCTTTCTGCTCATAATTTTTGTGTTAGAAGGCTAATTTTTGTTTCTATTTGTAACACATACTCCTGGCTATAAACTATATATGTTGGAATTTGTTTCTTGTTAATATCTTGCACGGAACGATTTTTTACTTCCACCGGTACAAACACTAACTTTGTACCGGCGGAAGTAAAAAATCGTACCGTGCAAGATATTAACAAAAAACAAATTCCAACATATACAGTTTATAGCCAGGAGTATGTGTTACAAATAGAAACAAAAATTAGCCTTCTAACACAAAAATTATGAGCAGAAAGCTGTGCCGTGTATACGTAAAAAATTTCACTATAATTGTCTATATTGGGCGTACCGCTCAACCGAAAAATAAATCAAAAATAGTTTTGGCAATGTCAGATAATCATAATTGATAAACTATGTCCAAAGTTTCGTTAAACTAATATTTAGGAAAATTTTAATTGGGTCCATGGATCCCCCTTAAAGGTTGAAAATTGAAATAGAAGAAACGGTTTTGATTGCACAGTTGGCAGGCATTTTCCATTAGTATAATTTGGATTTGGGTGTTTCAAAATTTTAAGTATTTTACCTACTAACTTGAACTAAAAAGTCAAAGCTCTAACAAGTGATCCACAGTACTATTCCCTGCTATTTTGAACTTTGGTTCTACATTATTTTTAGATGTTATTCATATCAACTACGTACAACTATACGTTTTAAAATGAATTATAATCCTAGAATAAAAGTCATAAGGGTTATGTGTGTGATATCTGAAAATGGCATACTAGTAAACAAAGCAAAAACAACAATTTTACTACCTTTAGGAAAAATCACGCCTTTTGTTTTGTTGGTTTGTTGTTAATGTGTTTTTGTTCTCTCTCTTCCGGATATACGTCTACTCCGATAGTGATTCATGTTCCGGGAACCTTCGTAACCTCTAAATGTAAACGGTGTGTTTTAATTCATGGACCTTTTGCAAACTATTTTGACTTTTAATTTAATTTTCTTTGTTTCTTTGCTCTGTTTTATCCCCTGTTTCTACTCCCCACCAGATGGACGGCTTTTTAGGGGATCTTGGAAACCTACGTGCAACTTAAGGAAAATGTCTCATGAAAATCACTCTGACCTCTCCCCACAAGGACTTACTGTACCACTTGGATTCTATACCTTGAGTGTTGTGGTCCGACACGAGGCTAATGATCTAAATCTAATTTAATCACGTTTGATCATATTTCCATTTCAAATTATTTGGATTTAATGTTGAATTTTCCTTTGTTTTTGATTGATACCAGGCAAACAAAAGCTGCAGTTTTGTTGACATTTTCAGATTATCTTTGATAGTCGTTGGTCTTGTGGCTAGAAGCTCTGCGTCCAATGCTGAAGGTCCAGGGTTCAATCCCCACTTTAGGCAGAAGTTTTTTAACTTCTAATGTGGACTGAAGTCCATCAGTTCTTGGCTTAGGAATGTGTAAGTAGTGACTTGGGAGCCGTCCTAGCAACGAGGCACATAATAAATTCTAAGTTTTTCCTGAATTAGCCTTGTTGATTCTGGTGCTGCCCGCGGGTGGAATTGTTTCCAGCTTGATAGATTGGTGCTCGTCGATTGTGTTGGTGCCTACAGGGCTGGCTTGGTCTGCTTTAAATTTAATGTCCCCCACTGAAAATTAGTTATGTGACTGAGTGGGTAGACTCTAAATACAAATTTATTTTATTTATTTATTTATTTAGTTAGTTATTTATTTATAGACAGATACTTAGGCCCACCACGTTGTTGAGTGCTAAGCCCTAGTCTTGTGTACACATTTCTTGTGCTTTTTAATTTTAATATTTACAATTTGTTTATACTAGAAGGTTTATCAACTTATCATTGTCTGAGACACTGCAACAATGCTATTCAGTATTTCCAAAAATGTCTACTGAAGAGAAAGCCTAACACAAATTGCTTTTATTTAAGGGTGTCCACTGAGTGTGATTGTGTCCTTAACTTGAACCCACAACTTTTCGGGCTCTCCTACCGTCTGGTCATTTTGTGCCACGCTATATCTACGAGATTGGGGACATACTGTGCTGGACAGTTCTAGCCACAGGCAGATAGTTTGCCTCTAGCTTCAGCAAGTTATCTCACTCCCATATACAAATCAAACTAAATGTTGCAAACAGGGCTTAGATCATGCCATTGCCTCTTTTCTTGCCTCTTATGAACAACAAAGGTAGAGGTGTAACATGGGGCATCCCAATTCCATACCTGGGTATAAAAATGAAATTGGGATAGGAAAAAAATTGCTCAATTAACCAGCAACAGAACTCGACTTTCAACTAGAAAAAGTTTAAAATTAAATCAAACTTCTGTCTGCCCAGGCTTGCTGTGTGTTAAAAGTACTGTGGGAGCCTCCTAATGCAAGTTGCTTGTAGATAACAGTTATGTTAGGCTTAGCCTGGATGACTTGGACATCTGTAAAGGTCTGAATGTACCCCCTCCCCCCCAAAAAAAGAAAACTATGTAGGACAAAAGGTCAAAAACTAGGGATGTATAACAATTTAAAAAATCAATAATGAAATTGGTGACTGCAATAATGTTGGTAGAAACGGCACCACATTGACTGGATCCAGCGAGTGTGATCGGAATTGAATGTCTTTAAAATTTACATTGTTTTACTGTAGGAAATTGTGTGAAACCTTTGAGCCTCTGTTATGGTGAAATGTCAAATTATTATCACTCGCATAAAGTCACGAATTGGACAGTGGTGGTATGGCGGTTTGCATAAGCACAGGAAATATGATCTACGACAAGTTTTTTCATATATTCAATTCAATCATATTTTCATTACCAAAACGTAATAGTATCGGTTATTGTGTGATTCTCTATCGAAAACCTTTCGAAAATGATCTAAAACTAATTTATCGTAATGATCAACTTGTATGAAAACCTGTGTGTGATAAACATAGCATTAATTTTATGTTAAATTAATCTTTAAACAAACGTGGTTTGAATTTCTAATTCATGAAATTGTAGTAGGCCTATGTGTACTGCAGCTCAGCTGTAAAACTACATATTACATACTCGATGAAAACCTGGGCAATTGCACCAAATTCAATTCAAACACCAACTCAAATGCTACTTACAATGTGGGGTTTGTTTGTTTGTGGTGTTTGGTAACCGAGTTGATGAACTCAAAACTGAACTTAATAAACTTAATCTAAATTAAGAAAATACTCGGCATCTCCACATCTTTTTAGGGGCCCTTATATAGAGCCCTTCCCTATATACCCTATATCCCTAATCTATGAACTAATAATAGTGTTTGCAAAAGCTAGTGTGCCTGTGCATTAACACACCACTGACACATTTGATTTCAGGATCAGGTTGCGACTGCATTTCAGCATCTGTAGCCAGTCCCGATACCATGCATTCGGCAGTAAGCTCTCCCTTGTAAACATCTATAACAAGTGGTTACACTTACTTTCAGGCCTAAACAGATTGAACCTTGATTTCTGTGAATGAATAATCAATTCTTACGTAACTAATTTTCAACTAGTAACTACCTACCTAGACCTAGAATTAAATTTTTTAAATTTGGCACAGCTCAAATAGTATAAAGCCTAGGAAAGCAAATGCCATACATGCTACATCTCCTGCTGTTATTTTTCAAAATTGTTCTTTTTATTACAGAAGTGTGTAATGTGTTTTACAAAATACGTAACAGATAAATGGTGCTAGACATAGAATCAAACGGAATTGACTGTTGAATTTTGTTCACTTGTACAAATTCGTATAGGTTTGCGGCTACTTACATTTCCTCGTGGCTGATCAAGTTAACACTTTGGTAGAAAATTTATGCTTTATCAACATGTAATTATAAAGCATAGTATTTTTATTAAGAAATAAAGGGGAGTGGATCCTCATACATAACTATTATTTTTGTGTTTTGTTTTTTAGTATATACAAGGTATGAGTCAATGCATTATTTAAATTAATCAAACATGAGACAAGATAGTAAAATCCTAGCTACTGACGAAGACTAGCTCAGAATCTACTTATTCATCATAATTCATAATTTATATACACAAGTGAAATGTAAACTCAAAGCAGCCTGGTTACAAACTAGGCCAGAATCTCAGCAAGGTGTAAATATGCCTAGTCATATTATGTGAGGGTTTGGTAACTGCGTGCCCATTTATGTAATAGAATTTAATTAAATTATGTGAATTTCACTACGAAAATATTTTCTATCGGGCCAATGTTGGCAAAATGGCAAAGAGAAAAATTAGTGAACTACTAGTACAAGTGAGTAATCAGTACCTGAAGTTCCACTGTACAGCACTTAATTGTTATAATAAATTAATTTACATAAACTTGTTATCAGGAAATAAAAATGTAGTGGTTTACTACCGGACAATGAAATAAATACATCACATTTTGCTACAGTAACAATGTTGTCTCCTTCCTTATGCCCACATTGACATATCTCATCATTTAAGTGTGCGGAAGTGGATTTTACCTATGCTTATAACATACTTTTAGACCAAGGATATTATTTAACGAGTTTTTTTCCCTAACAAACTTTGGGGCAATGCTGTGTGGGCCAGTATTACTTTTTAGTTACTCGCTCCCCCCCCCCCCCCCCCCCCCCCCCCCCCTCCAAAAGAAATAAAAAATATATAATTTGCCAAAAAAGTTACTTTTTTTACCTATTGGTTTAGGATTTGTTTGCACTTAGTTTTTATATACGATTTCTAAACATACATTTTGTTTTAAAATCCGTTCAGCCTGGTTCAGAGACTAACAATGGAAAGATGCTTATTTACAATATATGTGCCCTTTTGCGGGACGTGGAGCTAGTTACTTAAAAATAAATCTTAGGCTGCCCTTAGCATTGCCCCAAAGTTTGTTTGGAATAAAAATCATTAATATCCTTGGTCTAGGCCTACTATAGGTCATTATCACACCCGAAATTGTATGAGTGGCCAGCTATACCTACTTTGGACATGTTCACTTTTGTATGAAAAATTGATTCACTGAATCGATTTGATATTTTTCGTCTGATTTGATTCATTGATTTTTTAATGTAAAACATTTATAAATTGAAAGATTGATTAAAAAAAAATCCAGGTTAGCCTATGCCTATCCTACACATTTGTTAGGTAGGGCCTACATCAATATTAGTCATCAAGGTAATGTAGAAAATAGATTTTTGAGTGATAGGTATGATGCAAGATGATGTGTTTTATGTGGGGTAGCTTACACGGGCAAAAAGGCATTTTGTCAAATGTAACAACAAGTGTTTCACTCACAATCTAATGAAAGCATATTTTATTCGCACAAATTGTCATACATTTGTAAACAGATCTACATTTTACAAACTCCAATCACTTGCATGAAGGGAGCTAAGAAAGAGTACAATTGACAAACAGTTTCCGCTAAGCCAGTTTCGAGTCTGTACCGGGAATGTGACATTATTATATTACCGGCCTTTGAATTAGGCTACTTTAAACTTCAAAGCATGCACACTGATAAAAATGTGGATAAAATACTTTTAATTGGCTTCCAATAGTTGAAAGGATCAAATTTTATATTTGTGGTACAGGTAAATTCATAATAACTGCATAACTACAAAATAAGTCACACAGCATAATAACTAAACAGAGTGTGTTACCCTATCTAACATCTTGTATTCTACACTCCACATTGGAACATCATTGTTATGACCACACGGATTTTGTAAAAACTGTACAAAGTACAAATAAAAATTAACAAAATATAAAATGATTTTTTTTTTTTTATATATATATAAATACTTTTCTTTGAAAACAATCGATAAGTTTAAAATTCGATTCTTAAAATAAGGTCGATTAGTCGAATCGTCCACCATCTCGATTTCTCGACCGTGCCGGCGTGCTTTGCGCGTCTCTCTTGTTTTGGTGTCGGCGTTTCCGAGTTTTGACGTGCTTTGCATTGAAGATTGAAGCCTAGGCCTAGGATTTCTTGCCTTTCATCTGTAAAATTGCATATCTAAGATGAAACTCGTGAAGTTTTTGATGAAATTGTGTCATGAAACAGTAACTATTGAATTGAAAAATGGTACTCAAGTCCATGGAACGATTACAGGTGTCGATGTTGCCATGAACACCTATTTGAAAGCTGTGAAGATGACGATGATGCATCGCGATCCCGTGCAACTGGATTCTTTGAGTATTCGCGGTAATAATATACGATACTTCATACTTCCAGACTCTCTTCCATTAGAGACTCTTCTTGTTGATGACACACCGAAGACAAAAGCTAAGAAAAAGAAGGATGTTGCTCGCAACGCATCACGCGGCCGTGGTCGAGGTGGCCGAGGCAGGGGTCGCGGACGAGGAAGGGGTCGTGGAAGGCGATAATTTATGTAGGCCTACCCTACTCAGTTGAGGTAATGCTCTATTTTGCTATGAGTAGGTCTAAGGCTAGCTAGGCCTAGTCCACCCACGGCTTATGCCTTGGTCCTGGGCCAAAAAAAAAAATTCTTCTGCAGGCGAGACGTCTGAAGGTGAAGGCCCAAAGGTCCTATTTAACACACAGGCTTAGCCTAGGCCCTAGGCTAGGTCTAGGTCTAGGGCTACCTTGGCTCAGGGTAGGCCTAGTCGGCAGGTGGTAAGAACGATTGTCGGTAACCGGTAGGAAGTAGGTTTACGTACTTAACTGGTGTGATATTTTACTGACCAATAGGAAACTTGGGTAACCTAACCTCAAACCATACCAAATGAAGCTGGCACAAAATGGCGGCAAAACACTGAAGTCACATGACTTGTCCCGATTGGTTGGATTCGTACCTAATGATGTAAGGAATGAGCATTGACAGTCTCTTGCCGACGGACGGTAGGCCCTACTCTTTCGGTTAGGGGGGGGGGGGAGGGGGTCTAAATGCTTTTTGCGATGTTTTGCGTGAAGCGCGTTGGTGTTACATGAAATAGGCCTATAGTACCAAGTAGGCCCTACATATTGTAAAACATACGCGCCTCGCCCCCCTCCCCCCTCCCTCCATTAACCTACGATTCCCAACAACCCCCAACCGAAGGAGTTCCTCGCCGACAGCCGTTGGGTAACAATGTGCCGATGCTTACATCACAGTCACAAACAAAACATAGGCAGGAAGTCATAGTTTTAATGGGAAACCACAAGGTGGGCTTTAGTATTCTGGGCCTCAATTCTGACCAAAAAAACAAGGTGACGAGTTGCGTATACTGGGTCTCTGTATCAAAGTCATATAGTTTCAATTACAGTCAATCTGTGCGAACTGGGTCTCAATTTTGTGAATATTAAACGACAATTTAAGGAATCTAGGTCCTAATTAATCTCGAAAGAAGCAGGGTAAAATATTTTTAAAGTCGTATACATTTGAAAATGACCAAGTACGTATTGTGGGTCTCATTTTGGTACCAGCGATCGCCGCTAGGTGTCTCGTCGGTTGTCGTTCGCGCACATTAAAGCTCGATGTTCGCGCACGACTATTTTATCGGCTGTGAGCATGCCGGCAGAGCCCGCACTATTCAAACTGCAGGGTAATTGCCCCTCTTCTCGCACCACTATTTAATTCAGACACAATAACTCTGAAATAACACTTCTCTTTTAAATCGACAAATGAAATGTAAACACGCCATTCGAGACTTGTATTAAAAAACTGGCACAGGAATTTAAAAACTCTAAAGAAGGAAGATCAAAATTGATTAGAAAAAAACAAATTAAATTTGGAATTGCTTTTGGAAATGAAGCAGCCATTTTGAAGAGGAGATGACACAAGATTAACTACCCGGATTTTCGCGACTCTTAAAATATCTATTCCCTATCAATGACGTCCGCACCTTTCACAAGGCCAAGTCGATTCTTATTACTGAGTATTGATTTTATCAGCTTTTCAGGCACGCCCTAAGATAGAGACGTTCAGGCTAATCTTCATTACGGGTATGTTCATTATAGATATGTAGGTAAGTATCAGATTAAGCTATGCGTATTATGTAGGGTTGCCGTTCGATGTGAAAATCGTGATCGATAATCGGAGGCATCGAATCGATTATCATATCGAAATATATCGATATCATAGACCCAAATCGATTATCATATCAAATTCCAAATTGAGCCTAGAAGCAGAAAACGCAAAATTGTAACACTAATACAAGGATCTTAAGGATTAGAATGTTTAAAATAAAATTGAGGAGCCTGAATTTCAATTACACAGCCTATATTTTATAACTGTTTTTGACATTGCATCGGGTGTCACTGTTTACGGTTTCCAACAGTACGCGGCATCTACGAGCGAGAGATAGTGGCGAGATTCTCATGACATTCGAGCTCACAGCCTTATCTCCTCCAACCTTCTCGTCGTCGTTCTTTGAATAATAAAAAACTGCCACACTTGACTCATTTGTTAGGCAGCGTCAGAAGTAATGGCAAATACTCTTTGGTTTGGGACGGAAAGAACATCACGAATTCAATATAATTGGGCAGACTGACGCTAGAGAGTTCACGCCACAACACGTCGTAGCGTTTGGCTTATGAAACATCGCAAATCGCAATCGGAAGGTCGATGTTTTCGTTCCCTTGTATCGCGTGGCGAGCGTCATGCGCAACTGGCGGCGGTGGGCGTGGCATTTTTAACTTGAGCACGATTGGCTACTCGAAAACCAATCGGCGCGTTTGATACGACAGCGCGGCTTTTTAAGCATGGTAACCGCGAAAACATCGATGTCACTATTTAAAATCGATAATCATATCATATCATATCAAAATACTTGAATCGATTATCATATCATATTACTGATATCGATAATCGATCGATATTTCGATTATCGACGGCAACCCTAGTATTATGTTTATTATTGATAACAGAAGATAGAGCTTTCTTTTAAATGTAAAATCGTGATTGTATCTATATTAGATCAGAAGATATCGGGCTCTAAAGAAAACTTGGGAATTCATGCCTGACCCTGTTAAATCCGACCAATCCTCTGTTGAACCTCCTTAAAGGGTGTATCCTATCCTATATAGGATCTTTCTAGAAAAACACTGAGTGAACCATGAAATTTCGAGGTTCTACTGCAAACTGCTTTTATACGAACATAATACGAGACTTCAAAAGTTTAGGATTTAATGGCAGGAACACTAAATGAGGGAAATAATCAATATCTGTCTATATATAAATATAATATATATATACACACTTCAAGTACACATATATATTATATGTATACAATACACAAACTACACAATTGAAGTTTATTCTTCTAAAAAATACAAAACTTGATGGCTACAATATGGTTACACTTACATGACGCACTCACTTGGAGATCTGCGTCAAATATAAATCCCAATCCAATATACATTGGTCAAGACCTTTAATTAAATTACTTAATTACGTTTTATGAAGCAATTTAGATTCGAAGTATTGATATTGTTCTTTACCAAATGCTCTTGGTTGATGTTTAATGTTAATTGTATGTAGCACCACAATACTTTAGAATATAGGCCTATATAATATATATAATACTTTAGAATTACGACGGGTTTCAATTTTAAAACTAACTTTGCGAGCTTCACCAACATTCTGGACCACCAAGACCTCTAATTTGCACCTCTGAAAATGGAAGCTTTGGGAGTTTGTTTGGGAACGATTAGGGCATGTCACGAACAGAGAACATTTGAAATAACTGTCTCCTTCACAAGATATGGAACTAACTACACTTACTGAACCATCTATTATCAGCTAATGAAACAATTAAGCAATACTTTGCTTATGTGCTGCGATAGAGACACACGCTGGGTGCAACCACAACCGGTGACAACACCATTGGACAATTGATTGAGCTTCAAAGCGTTCCACAATAAACCCCTTCCCGGTTTGTCCAAGCTCATACTATAGAAGTTAATTTTAAATTTAAAACAAATAAGCAAACTTTTATCATTACAAAACAAACCAAAGTAACAGATATTGATTTTTTTAAGACAATGTTATTCGACATTACCGGTAACATATTCAAATACAAAAAATTGAACTATATTTATATCGATAACTGTAGATAGTACAAAAATAATTTACTATGGCTATATAATATACATGCAGTCAGTTATATTATAATATGTAGGGCAATATATCACAGGTTTAACATTTCGAATTTAATGCTTGCGCGGCCTGTGACAATAATATTAAAATTACTTTATTGGGACATTTCGCTGCGTTGATAATTCACTACCCATTAACGTTCCAGCCCATACTGTGTGAGCTTTCATTAGAAACAAGTTATTAAATAATAAAACTTTGACAATACGAAATAACCTGAGCAAAATAAGTCATAATAAACGGTCTGATGACCTCAAAAATAATTTTTTACCACAGTTTCTTTAGCATTAAACATAATTCAAATGACCATTTCCAAAAATTATATCTAATAACTCTGATTTACACGATCTGTTTAAGGTTTAAGATCATGAAATTTGTGAAAATAGGAGTTATCAGGAGTTTCTTAAATGGCCCCTACAAAATGTATGCCTGTGCGATAGGTCTGACTGCACAAATGTACACTTTACAAAATTATACCCCTTCTTGGTAATCAGCATAGTTTTACTGAATCGTCGCCCAAATTACAAACACATATGTTGTGTAAATACAGAAAAGAGAACTATACGTAAACAATGGCAATTTCTTTTCTAGACAAAATTCTCTAAAGTTAAGATGCTTCAAGTTCACCACAATATTATTTCTTATGCGAATATTTCCAATGGGATCTACCTTGAAAATGAAAAACCTGGATAATGTCCACGGTTCATTGTAAATCAAATATAATTTATTTTGCTCTGTAAAATCGTAACCTAATAACATGTAGGCCTATGCAATGCATATATTTGGGGATTAGCAAGTGAATACCCCTTTAAGATTCAACATTTAAAACTCTAAATGCACAAGAGACATTGAACCAATGAATAAATTAAGTAATACAGGCCTAATCGTGTTTTAGTATGGGTGAGCATTTATAGTTGGATGTGACATTTGCAAGACTGTATTAAAACTGAGGTAAGATCAAATTTGTGTTTATTAGCTTCAATTTGGCTATCAGTTGCTACATACAAATTGTTTGCAGAAAGTAACAAATTAACAAACCAACTTTACTTTTTATTCCTTAAAAACACAATTTACACATTTTTGAAACCTTGGTTGGCATTTAAAATATTTAAAATGCAATTTACAAACCAATGAAACACTCAAATTTGTCAATAAAAAAGATTTATCACTAGAAACACAATAAAGTTCATTCTAGCTAACACATTTTAGATAAAAAACAGTAACTGAACAATGAATTAAAAATAAACCAATGTTTGTTCGGCCCTTTGGTGAAATTGAGTGGGTAAAAAACTTGCAAGCACAAAGCTTTTTAGAAATATTAATAAAACCATCCTGAAGAAGTTTAACATTTCGTTCCTGAAGTCACATTATGCAAAGCAATGGGGAAAACATACTTGAAGTTACACATACATACATGGTCTGGGCCATAAACTTTGAATTGGAAGTGGCCTAACACCAGACTGACTATGGTAATTAATAATCATTCGGATACAAAATTAATATAAAAATTTCATAATTTGAATTTATAAAGTAATACAAAACACGGCGATTTTGAAGCTTGCTAGTGGTTACCTTACATTCGAGATAAGCATTGAGACTACTGGCAGTCTTGCAGGAAATATCACAATTTTTTTTTTTTTTTTTTTTTTAACGGCCTCCCCCATCCCCATACAGCCGTCCAATCTCTCACCTGATCGTAATCAAACCGTGCAGCATTGTGCAGTATCTCCCAATCTCTAAAAACTATTTTAGCAGTGAACTAGCATCAACAGCAAATAACCTTCCGCCTAGAGCAAGTCAATCTTGAAACTGGGGCCCCTAGTCTAAAGATGAACTTGCAGAAGTACATACTGGTACCGGTAATATGAAAATATAGTTTGCACAAAACTGCAGTCTGCTTTGATTTGATAAAATTTAGATTTGATTTCAGACTGTTTTTATATAGAACATGTGTATACTGAGCACACTACTAGACTAATACCACTGTACTATGCTACTGTAATACTCCTACTAACTACTTCTAACAAACTTCTAAATGTAATAGGCCTTCTACAAACTACATACTTTCTAACCCTTTCTACGGTAGCACTGTGCTGTGTATACATGTATTTAATATTAATATAAAAAAGTGCAGCGTAAAATGAAGTAAAGAATCTAAAGCAGATGCAAAGAAATGTGCAAACTAGGTACCTCATGTTTACGATTATTTTTTAATATAAAAAGACATGTCACTTGACTTATTGACAAGTTGACAAGCATTTGTTTGTTGCGATTTTAATATACGAGACTAGTTCACTTTCATGACGTATGCAATATAACACACAAGTAGCCTATCTACAGGCAAATTCTACACAATGCTGAAACGGCTTGATAAGCGATTATTTTAGAAGTGAATTTTAAAGGCAAGCACGGTAAAAACTAAAAACCGGCATTTCAATATACGAGTTTAGATTGATTATAAGAAAAGATGTCATACATAGACGCCGGTGTTGTTGTTGTGTGTGATGTTGAACTGGTGTTTAGAAGTTGACCTTGCTTATCTCTTCATCCTCTCACGTATGCTGGAGTTGGAGTTGGGAGGTGTGCTCAAGTTGTTAGCAAGTTGTTAGCCTGGTGTTGTTCAGATGTTCTGGATGAAATGGATACCTAGAAAGAAATACATTATTTTTTAAAACATATTTCACAATCAACAACAAACACACAAATAAATAAACAAACAACAATTGATATCAAAATGAAGATCACAGCACATCATAAATGCGTCATATTATCTTGTAATTTAATTCTTGTAAGATTGAAAGTTCTTACATACGTAAAATACGTAAAAACTAGGTTTTGAAAATTAACGGACACCTCTATGTTGAAATCAAAGTGGGTAGACAAGTGAAAAATAACAAAATGAGCGGAATATTATTTTCAATTTTCTCAATCTTATCCTCAAATCGGCTAACTTTGTAAATAAAATTAAATGCAAATATAGTATATAATTAATAACAGCATTGGAAGTTTAACTTTAAAAACTAACGCTCGCGCGCAGTAGGGTGGTTCAGGTATTTCCTTACCAAACAAAAAATCAGAAAGAACGCTTAAAATACGATTAATAGTTTATTTTACCTTCAGAGGTAATTCGTAAATGCCGCAGTTATCCTCTGGCGTCTACGTCTTCTTGTTCGCTAGCTAAAGTTCGAATTCTCTCTTCAGAGTTAGGGCTAGATGTATTGCGTTGGTGCGTCCTCCTTGGTCATCGTCTTCTCCATGCTGGATCTGGTCCTGGGGTTAGTAGTCCCTAGGAGTTGTTTCACAGATTATGGCTTCCAGCATTCTTCGAGAAGTCTATATAACAACAATTTCATAAAATATTACCAACACATTAATGTAACACTAGTTTACAAAAAGACATGCTGACTAAAGGAGTATTTGTACCCAAAATGGTTTAGAATAAGGCCTAGAGCTTTTCTTTGTATTTAAAAGTTCCGTCAGTAAACTTCGGAGGTAATTAATAATTTATCTCGCATGTGTTTATCATTCTCAAAATCAATCTTGATTGTAAATAAATTGGCAAAGTATGTTCATCAAATAAAACACATCCGGTATTTAAATATTGAACGGAATACGAGCTTCGAATAGTTTGGTTATCATGCAGTTAAGCAGTAAATGTTCATTACCAGTTAGGTAAAACTAGCAGAAGGGGTTTAGGTTTTACTTATCAAACAATTTAAGGTTTACTTTCATTGTAAGAAGACACAAGTTACCAGAGATGTCATGCAAGGGCGCCACTGTGGCACTGTATCTCGCCTGCATCCGACGTCCTGGTGTTTGCGAGTGCTGGCGTAGCTATTGGGCACCAAATCGACATGTAGATCGCAGCACTGGCGGCGCGCTACGTCACAACATGGCTGGCGTAATTGTGATTCCGGGCTGGAGCGTATATGGCGCTAACGTGTGTTAGTCGCGCCGGTTATGACAATTCGGGGATTATTTCCGATCTGATCACTAACATTTACCTTTCTCGCACACGCATTAAATAAGATGTATATTTTCATCTACGGTTTGCATTTGTTACGCTCTTATACAACCACAAGTAGGCGTAATTGCGTAGGTAGGCCAACTATAGCCAAAATCGAACCTTCCTATTCCTATATTTCTGAATGGGATAGGGATGAAATGTAAAATATTATATAATAATATCATTTTTATAGTTGGGTATATTATTATGTTTGAGCGTAAGAATATTCAGAAAATAATTCGTAAGCAGATTATTATTTATTATTTAATTACTACTATAAGTAAAGTTCCGTCGAAATTGTTATTGGCCCAAGGAATTATTACCAAATTTGAATTTAGAATGTTAAGTTTTTGAAGTGAAACGAGTCTGTTTGTTGTATCAACAAATATTTTGCAACAAATTGATATAACACTGAACAGCTGAAGTGCAAGGTGCAATATTTAACGTTTTCCCGCGATAATGTAATAACAATAAATAGTACAACTTGTATTATTTTCATAATATTCCCTGAAAATGTCAATAAATTAGGCCTACATCTATGCTATAATCCGGATGTTGTCAATTTGTAATCATCGGCAAAGTGTGCTTTATTCAGAACATGGCGAAACTTCGAAAATTACTTGGCTGCAGCAATTGGTATTTATTATGAAAAATGTTAATTGAAAACGATTTTTCCGAATTTATTACTATACATAGGCCTACCTTTTTTGTTGTTGATAAAAACGCACTACAGTGTAGTAATTTTGAGGTAGTCCATCACATACGAAACAAATTGAATGTAGGCCTATGTGCTATGTAGGCCTGTATGTGTAACAATTGCGAACGGTGTGATAGCCTATTGGCATAAGCATGAATTAAAATTATTGTCTGAAATCGTAAAACGCGATTTAATATGAGTGTCGGTGACGGGTAAAAAACAATAAGTATAATTATTAAAAAATGAACATAAATAAATAATAAATCTATCAAACACAACGGGAAAACTCAGTGGGTGACACCACACTGTCATCTGAGTTATATGTTTTCGGACTTTATCCCTGGACTTAAATGTAAGAATAATGTTTTTATTAAGAGTAGGCCCTACCGAAATTTAAATTGAGATCACGATAATTTAAAAGTTGTTATTTAAGTGTAAAGAGTTGTATTTTAAAAGAGAAATGTAGGCCAATGCTTAACCATTCGAGAAATAATCCTTGTGTCAGGTGTCCACTTTATGGTGCACTTACAGGCCCCATTCTTTCATTTAAAATTTGTTTTGTTGTGATAACCATAGCACAAATATGTCTTTATTTTATTTCTAACGTTCAACATCCGTAAACAAAACGTATCACGCCGAAAACTCAACTTTTTAGTTACATCTACACGTTCTTCCACGTTATTTGCCGCTGTGTCTACGCGAGTGATCACTACTGCTAGGGTTCTACGTTCCGCCAACAGGGCCGCGCTAGTGTGCTTTTTGGTGCCGAATATTCGTCTTCTTCGTCACGCATAATGAGTTGAAGCTGGAGCTGCAGTCATCAGCCTCTCTTCAACCTAGGATGTATTCGTGTTTGGGTCGAATTCAAATGTCCCGGCTCAAATTGATTCTGCAAAAATAAAATACATTTTTTTTAAACACATTTTCTTACCAACAATTTGAACAGATAAGTGAAACAAAAAGATGTTAATTCAGACAATATACAATAATATCTTGATTATATTCAAAAAAATGCTGTGTCATGTGAAAAAAGAGGATAAATTTATTGAATCGAGTGGGCATCATATATTAGAGAACAATGTAGGCATAAGTGAACAATAAAAATATATAGATTGCGAATTTTACTTCATATATTTCACATTATTTTTCCTCCACCCATAAAATCAAAGATTATGGAAATTTAAAAATATTTAATAGCTTCTTTAGAATGATTGTTCTATGATGCGACGTTTAAGTGTAGAACCAAACACCTAGAACCAGGACAGTGACAAAGGCTGGCATGTTTCCCCTTACCTAATAAACAAAACGTTTAGATTCATTGTATTTTATTAAGATAAATAAACTCCTAACGTTGAAGGTATTAACGATTGCCTCAGTTTTTCTTCTGCCGCTGACGAGAGAGAAGCCTCGAGTATGGGGAAAGCATATTACTACCTGCAATGGGCCAATTCTCTGGTGAAAAATTCTTCACGTAACCCTCTTGGATATTCTACTTTCCCTACTAATATCAATCTTTTCCGGCATGACCTACTCTATTGGAACCAAAACTTAATTAGAGTAGTGGCAAGCATTCCCTCATTTAATACCGTACAAATTAATGAGCATTATAATATACGGCAAACTCTTTTGTGCCATATTCCATCATTTACTTGTTATTAGCTCCCAAAAATCTCGTGGTAATTGTGGATACTCCTCCTGTTATCCCATTCTCCATTAATAAGTAAGCATAATAGCTAAATAATTTCTGAAGAGTTATAATTCCACTTGGTTCTTCTTAAGATAACTAACTTACATAATATAATGTTACATTTGTCTTCAACAATTCCAGCACAACTCTCAAAAGAATGTGATAGTAATCGGAACAACAAGCTTTCGTTATATGGAAGTAGAAACCGTGTAGTATTCACCTATTTCACGGTCGGTTTATATACACTTTCCTCGAAAGGAGCAACAAACAAAAAACGGTGTTAAGAATTTGATTTCAATTGTTTTCCATGGTCAATCGAATCAAATCTCTATCCAAAATATGATCACTGTAAATGAATTATTAAATATAATCAAATAATTCTTATCTGAGATGAATATGGATTTATATTTATTCCACTATTGTATTATTAAAAACATATTTTTGAGACAAACAATAACAAAATAGTGAATGCTTTGGTTTGAAAATTTATGTTTTACACAGAAAAATAAATATAGAGAATATAGAACACTCATTACAAGTAAAAAATAAAAAGCTACCAAATTATTGCCAAACAACTAACGCGTACCAAACACTTAACTCTCTCAAAGCGTTAAACTCAAGTTTTTATTATTATCGATGTTTTCATAGAGATTCTACCAAAGTTTTTCTATGTAAACTAACATATTGTTTAAACAGTAATGAACATTGCTCATAAAAAATGCTGCCTTCACAAGATAATAACAGAAGAAAATCAAATAATCACCACTTATCTTACACGTTTCAATTTTTGATCTACGTTCACTTTCAGTCTTATTCAACAAAATTGATAGATGGTCCCTGAACAATGAATGCACTTGTACATCGAAACTGACCCCTATTTCCTCTGGATCCAATAACTTTGTCACTAATTCAGAAGGAAACTGTCATAATAGCCTGGTTCAAACATGTGGTTTAGCCGAAAGGGTGTTAAAAGCAAACTTAGAACGTGATCTTACTAACTTTGGTGTGCTAAAACCGAAAAACCATGTTGCCCAAACGTCCGATGGCTCTAACCCCCCCATTCCCCCCCCCCCAAAAAAAAAAATCAAAAGGTTGACAATTTTATTCATTTACTCGCACTTAGAACGCGATCTTACTAACTTTAGTGTGCTTAAACCGAAAATCCATGTTTCTCAGACGTCCGATGTCTCTAACCCACCGCCCCCCCATTACTCCCCCCAAAATAAAAAATTGACACTTTCATTCCACTTGTATTTAGAACGCGATCTTAACTAACTTTGATGTTCTAAAACCGAAAATCGATGTTGCCCAGACGTCCGATGGCTCTAACCCCCCCCCCCCTTTACCGCCTCACCCCTCCAACAACAAAATTTTGACGACACATTCATTTTTGTTCGTACTTAAATGCGATTTGACTAACTTTGGTGTGCTGAAACAAAAAAAACATGTTGCCCGGACATTCGAAGAATTAAGCCCCCCACTACCCCTACCCCCGGCCCCCTTACCCCAACAAAAATTTTAAGTTTACAAACATTTGCAACTTTAAAGTTGATCACTAACTTCGGTGTGCTAAACCAAAAATCAATTTTTTTCCTCCTCGTTGCCTCCACCGCCTACACATCCCCGCAAAAAATTGCATGTCTAAATTTGCATGCAACTTTAAAAAAAACTGTTAACGTTATTTTCTTAACTTTAGTGAGTGTTTGCTTTTTAACTTAGTACATGATCTTATTGATTTCAGTGTGTTCAATATAAATAATTGACATTGGAAGTCTCGATACGCCTCCAAAATTTACCGATTACATCGTATGTATGTGGATTACATTATGTAATCCAAAGGCTCAAAGTGACACGAACCCCATCCGTTGCCATTTAGCCATTTTGTGCATTACCCCACTACTAATGAAGTCTATGTTGTATGCAGAGAAATACACGAATTTGCCTTATGTTAGACATCACAGCCCCTGTGGCTTCATCGACATGTTGAGCTTGAATTTATTTGCTTGAATGGCATCATTGCCAGTTCATTGTCAATTCCTATAATGTCTTTGTAACAGATGATGATGTTTCCTGCGTCGCAAAAGAAATTAATTACAAGTTGCTTAGAATGCGTTTCTTGGTGGAGAATACCGGTACAACCTAAGCCCACATGCCTAGGTGTCTAAACTCACCTTACGTTAACGCAAACACTACATCTTGACACAGAGTTAATATTTTCGATCGACTCATTTTCTGAAATATATCCTCCTACTAATAGGTGAATGAATGCATGTGTTGACTGATTTTGGAATGCACTCAATGCTCTTTCACTTATTTCAAGTGACCTGCGTTTAGAAGTTTTTAGTCATCTCATGCCTCCTATCTTTGACCATTGACATTATCGGGCTGACTGAACTGCTAGTGCATGATGGACCTTTCGTTGGGATCTCGTCGTGTCATTAATTTTTGTCTCCACTCGTTTTTTTTTGGCATAAGATACGTTTCACAACCACAATCGTCACCCATTTGTTGACGGTACAAATAAATTAATAATATTTTTCATCTCGGTTTTGATTCTATTACAAAGATTTTTCTTATTCTTTGAAGAACTGAGTGTATCTTTCCACGCAAAATCCTGGGACAAATAATTGTTGAATCTTGCATCGTAAGTGCAACTTACTTACTAGCCATGCCATTGCATTGTCGCCATATTTATTATTTTATTGTTCTTCTGTACTTTGCGACGAAAGAAAAGTAAACATATCAGGTGGTTTCTTTGGAAACAACCACGCTGAGATGGATTTGCTAATTTCCGGATTGATTTCCATATAATTTGAGGTGGTATTTTGCTTTGCCTGCCATTAGGTCTATGAAACCACAGAGTCGTACGCTCATTACAGGCTGCATTTTGGAATCATTTAATATTCTACTGCTCATACCGCACGTCTGAACTTTGATTAAACTTTCATTGGGATTAATTTGCCCAAAACATACAAGCTGCGTCATCAAACTTCAATTACTCATTTCTTTTTAGCTGTTTTGGCTTTACTACACGGCTCAGAGGCTGAAGTATTATCATTGTCAAAACAGCTTCTCACAATAGAATATGGAGGAACACGACGTTTAATCGAAAGCCAATTGATATGGATTTTGTTATGCTACACCGTAGGCCTTCAGAGTCGCCTAGCAGAGGAGTTACAGAAAGTGATATTGATAATTTTGCATCCCATTTTTAATTCGGAAGGAATGTTCTCATCCCAACCAAAATTGGTATGAGTTGTCAGGTACCTAAATAGCTTTGATTATGATTATGATCTGATTATTATGACGTATTTAAAGTTCATTTCATGTTTCATGGCGGCTTGGAAACACCTTAAAAACGCCAAAATCGTGTTTTTTTCCCGAGGTACCTGAGTTTACAGCAACCTATAGCTGGCACTTAGGTAAAAGGTTTTAAATTATATTTTTGAAACCATTTTTTTAATTTGGTTAAAAAAAATATTTTGAGTCTTCATCTAAAATTTTGCCGAATATATGAAATCCATGACAAAACCTTCAGTGAGCATTTTAATGTGTGGGTTTTGATCAAGGTACATATACCAATTTGTATCTGCGATGTGAACTACGTGAGAAACCCCTATCGGCGAATAATATTATTACAAAACATGATTTTTGTGCGCTTAAACGTAAGTAAACATATTTTTGACAACATGTTTGAAGGTTCATGGCCCTAAAGATTGAAATAATAACCTTTTTCTGCAATGATTGACTTAAAACTTATCAAGTATGGCCTATTTACTAAATATTTACAACAATAAAACAATCATCAAACATTATTGTGCCAATAGAAAAACGTTTAATAAATTATACTGAAAAAATACAAAGTTTGACCTTCATTGACCTCTGCTGACCACAAAATTAATTTTGAACAATTGAAATATTTTTTATTTAGAAGACCCTTAAATAATCTTTGATTGCATACCATGCTTACTAAGTTTTAAAAGTACATTTTTTTAAATTAAATTTTATTACATTTTCATTTAGGGGATGATTAGACCCACTCACCATATGGGGATTTTAGGGGATTCTTTATGGGTTATTAAGTGTTTTTTTTTAAATCCAATGATACCGAATTCGCTTCTGTTGCAATTTGTCCTATAGGTTCGGCCTCAAATTTGCGGATAGTCCCCGGACTAGTAGCGGCGAGAGTCCGAGAGTAACTATCACCAACTAGTATTAAAAATTCTCCTACAAGAAGAGTTTTTAAGGAATTTTCGATTTTCCTTTTGCACCTTATTCGACTGAGTGTACGTTAACTGCTCAGCGAGTATTAACAGCCTATCTCATCAATGCTATGTTGTACAGTGTTAAATGTTAATAAAACGCCCTACGTATCAGCTATTCTTTGTGTTTGAACTTAATTTCAAACCAGTTTAACCAGTTAAGCTCAAATTTTGGACTAACCATACTCTCAGACATTTAATTTGTGACAAAAATCAATTTTCAAATAATTTTTATCTTCAAAATTACGTTCACCAACTAGGATCCCCTAAACGTCTACAAATTCGACACATTTGCCCAAAGAAATGGGATTTAAGGGTTGAAGTTTTTAAGTCAGTGTTGGGCAACATTGGTTTTCGAATTCAGCGTAAAATTACCTATAAGAAAAGTCATGTTGCCCGCTTTTAACACGAAATCGGCGCACTTTCAACGATTAACATTGAAGTCCCATACCGCGTGGAACTAGGCTATAAACAACCATTAGTAGATTGTGGGCTAACGTAAATTGACAGATTTAAGGATTTGCAAGTAGAACAGGCGAAATTTTACCAATATTCACAGATACAAGGCCATTGATAAAGTCATATGACATAGAAAGTAAAAACTAGCCAAAAATATTGAGCATTTGTAAACCGACAAACCGGGAATTGATTGTGTGCAATATCATAACCATTCGACTGGTTGTTTTCACAGTGCAGCGCGTTACCGTTGTAATGTTAACAATTCAAACAAGATAACTTCATACCGGCGGTATTCAAAAACTTGCTCAACTAGGATTTATATTTGAAAATGTAGAACATTGGCAAGATAACAGAACGTATCACGTGCTCTCCGAACAACTCTGAGAAGACAAACCTCTCACATTCGTTGGTTTAGGGTTCGTACAAGTTTCTATTTCTTGGTACCTCAATAGAGACACTTGCAGACAATCTTTAGCCGATTAAGGTGAAGAAAAAACTAATTATGGAAGAGCAAATGATAGTGATGTGGGTCCTGCTCCGCTCGGGAAGTGATATGTCTTTCGTTGAATATATTACTTGCTCTCTAAGCTTTAGATGACACTCCACCAACTTAGACCGCCTTATATAACATATTAAGTTGACAAACGTAGTGATTAGAATCTATGAGAAGGAATGTTGTGCCAGATATAAATCTCGCACCTGGACTATCTGGGTGTATATCAGATCTAGATAGCTGAAGAGCATTGCTACTTGTTTGCCGGATACCACTTCCAACATTTCTGAAATTAATTATATCAAGTTTACGAAAATAGGCTTCACGTGTGTACAGAGGCACGTGGTTTAACCTCTTTGAGATTGTCCATAGGATGACAAAGATTAAACCTAAAACTCTTCACACATCGAGAGTTACCACTATAATACTTTTTACGACGAGTGAGAGGCAGGTATCCATGATAAATGCAAATTTTTTTAGAGCTAGTAAACAATATTCAATAGCCACTACATAAAGAAATATACGTAAAGACGCTAAAATGGGCGGGAGAATGCAATCCACCCAATCGGGGGGTTTTTTGTATAGCGAGTGCTGCCACTACATTACTTTGTATGGATTGCGTGTATAAGGAAGTCAAACTGAGTGACGTAACTAAGCCAAAGAAATACACTAAATAGATATTAACTTAGAAGAGACAGTATCAGAGTATCCCGATAGAACTACGTTAAGATCGATGTGTTGCACCATGGAAATGATCCATCCCATCAAGTTAAATGCCTTCCTCCTACTGAAAGCTCATGTGACCAGTTTGGAAGCAACATCTATGAAACTGTGTAGGACCTGAATTATACAAATAAACATCGATTCAATATGCTAACGTTAACCGAGCACTGTTCATTTAGGCTGACATCACGAACTTGATTGCACTGTGACAACATTTAATAAGTTCACATCTGAAGGATGGTCAAGTGCAAAGAAAAGTGCAGCCGCAAAAATATGATTTAAGCTTTTGCAAATAGTAGCATATCAACACGAAAATAATAGTAATTGAATTGAACAATGTAAGAGTCACCCGTTCCACTTCCCCCCCGACGGCTTTTCGAAAACTTCTTCGCTCAAAGAAACCGGAAACCACAATGTAAGTAAAGTAAAAAAAACAAAAAAAAAAAAAACAAACAAACGTTAGTGAAAAAGCATCAAGCCTAAGTATTGGCTTCTGCCTTTTTGAAGGAAAAAAGCCTTGGTAAATGAGTGTAACTACTAATGAATAGGACAGAAATCGATGCATGAAACATAACGTGTAGATAGAAATTATCTCCAAGAGAGACTTAACAGCCATGTTAGGCAATACTCCTAATGCTTGCGAGTCCGGTTTAGTGAGAGTAAAGGCTTACCAAGAATAGCTAGTTGCTCAATACCATTCAACGAACTCGGAGAAGAAGTGTCCAGGATCCGTCCTGACTGTTGGGAGCTGGAGTCTGGATTTCACTCTTCTTAGATGATGTACCTTGTGCAAGGATGTCTCTTGTTGCCTTGATGTTCTGCTGTGCAAGGATGTCTCTTGTTGTGCCTGATGTCTGAGTGTGACAGGATGTCTCTTTGGTTGCATCCTTGATGTCCCGATGTGGTTCTCGGAGTGGGAGAGGCTACGTCTGTTCAGCTGAAGTTCTCTTTAGGGAGATTAAGGACTCCGCAAGTCATATAGGGAAATAAAAGAGCATTGCGTTTTAATTTTTACTATATAACAATGTAAGAAATCACTTGATAATATGGACTCACCCGATAAGAAAAAATAGTGAAAACACTGTGCAAGCTATGCGAGATGTATCAATGCACACAACTTTATTTCCTCACAATTATTTAAAATATGCTTCAGTTTCATCAATTAACGCTGTCACAGAGTAGAGGTTGACTGTGAGAATTGTTTATTCATGTAACTCGTATCTACGCAGCTTGTATAAAAAAAACTGTACAGTCATCAATCGAGTTACGGTCACATATGGTGAGATGAGCGATCGCTTGCTGTTACAGTTGAAAATATAAAATATATTATCGCTTTAAATATCTAATGTGGACTTTCACATTGGAGATTCGCACATTTTTCCACAGCAAATAACTACAGAAGTATTGATTTTTTTTTAATCAAAAATTTGTCACTGTTGTTTGGATAGCGCAGCACACAATATACTAAATGTAAGCATGAAATGAGCCACATGAAACATGATTTATGTTAGTGCAAGTTTAAAAAAAAAACTCTGGAATTTGTGAGAACTATTAGTATGAAGACTGATAATTTAAAAAATAATTGACTAAATTAGTGCCGCATTCAAGAGTGTGTTTTTGTCAAATGTTGTGTACCCCTCCAGCATCAAAGAGGGGGGGGGGGAGGGCGGTTACTCCCTGCTACGGCATATCACCGTTTCAAATAAAAACGCAGTTATTAATCGTTAAGCGTGAAAAGGAATGTAATATCTTGTGTATTACCAGTGTGTCCGTGTCTGCCTTGTAGTTTTGCCAAGTTCCCTTGTTTATTATGTTGATTGGAGTCGTCAGTTTCTATTCATAGGTTTTCCTCAGTGATTAAAGTTGGCATGCGTTAAATCTTCTCAAGAGAGTCCAACCCTCCAGGAATCCTGAAGAGCACATACAATTGTAGAATCTTATATAGAAATGGAGCGCTCAAGTCAAAACTAAAAAACAAAAGTAATAAAAAGTTACGTGTTCAGGTGACAACTATACTTTTACGCTTTCCTATGTGCACTTAATAGACCAAAATATGCTTTAAACGAGGAAAACGCTTAAGGTCCACGCCTGCGGTTTTGATGAGGATAATCAGGTGCATTGAAGTAAGCAAGTGTTATGGGATTTTCTGTGTTCTGTGAAAAAAAAAAACATTACTAAGATGAAGAGGTAAAAAAAATCATTAAATTAATTAAAAAATAAATTTTAAATTTTTAATTTTTTTAATTAATCGTAATTTTAAAAGAAAAAAATCGTAAAATATCGATTTTCATAAGAAAATAATTATTCAATGTACTCAAATTTCACACAAATATATCAATTCATTAAAATTAAGGTTCTGTGAAAAAATCATAAACAATCGGATAAAAGCATGTAGGGTTATAAGTCAAAAATAGAATTGATGTTATAAAAAAGAAAAACCCGGTAAAATTCGATTATTCATGAGAAATAATTTTAGTCGATGGCGCTAATTTCACCGAAGTATCCCAAAATCATAAAATTAAGGATCTGTGAAAAATATCATATTTTCAACAAATCGGCAGATAGCATGTAGGTGTCTTAATATAGTTGTTCACAACCAAAGAGAAATTTTTTTAAAAATATCGAAAAAAAATCGTAAAATTGCGAATTTCATGAGAAATAATTTTTCGATTGCGCTCAAAAACGTGCAGTTTTCGTTCAGAGATTTCGAAGGCCTCATAAAATTTCATCGCCAAACGGAGTATCGGTTTTAGCCCCCCGGAATCGTGTGGACCAGAACAGACAAAAATACAAAAAAAACGAGAAAAAAGAAGAAAAAGAAAAAAAAACATTTCCGGACACTTTTTTTTTCTCCAGTGTAGTAGAATGGATCTCGCTTCCACTCGCTACGCTCATCCAAAAAAACGGTTGATTTAATGAGAACTGAATCAAAATCTTGAATTGTTTTGTTATCAAGCTGGAAGAGAGTTAACTGCCTATCGCAGATCAGTGACGTATGGTTCACTTAAGGGGTATATTAACCGCACATAGAACTCAAAAATATATTCATTCAGGACTAATTAGTAATGAATTTAGCAATGAACAGAAAACTATTATGGGGCCACACACATGACCTCCCAAAAAATGTTCGAACATGACACATTTTCTAGAGTTTAGGTCCCATCGCAAAAAGCTCCCATAAGAACAACTAACTATGGGGATATTCTTTAGAGCCCGTGACCCTTGGAGGATTTTGCTCACAAAAAAAAAAATATTGGCAATTATTGACGTACTCTACAATTCCTGTTCACTGTAAAGTTCTCATATATTTGTTATTTGTGTGTAATTTTGGGCAAGTAAGTTTGGTCAGAGAAAAAATATGTGCTGATTACACAAGATGCGGGCTGGTGATTTTGGAATGCATTGATGTTTGTGTGTTGAGGGTATAATTGGGACAGTTTCAAGACACAGATGTTTATATTTATATTTATAGTTTTATATAATGTTATATATGTATCACATTATATATATTTCTTCTTTATACTAGTATATGTCTATTATATATTTTTTTAATCTTATTATTGAATAAGGCACGGCATTTGATTAGGTACTATGCTCTAGTAATCTATCGTGGACCAATAAAAGAATCAGGTTAAAAGATGCCGATTTAAGAGAAGATGACTTCCCACAAAACACCAATTTTCGCAACTTCTGGATGAAAAAAATTTAAACAAATACGTGTTAAATCACAGTTACAAGTATGAGTTTTTTTTAATACGGTCATTTTAGGTGTAAGTATTGTGATATAGATCAACGAGGTAAAAAATATTTTTTGGGGGTTTTTAGCCCTTTTAACAATTAGAACATTTTAAATCACAATTCCAAGTACAGGGTTAGATTTGCTTACAGTTAGACTCAAATTAAACTTCTATTACCAGAAGATGTCAATCGAAAGATGCCAGTGTATCTGTACTCCCTCTGACGTATGAGTGTTTGGAAGGTTAGAGTTCCTAGTTCTTCATCCTTCATGTATGCTGGCGTTGTAACCCTACTTGAGCACCTTGCTCGTATTCTCGTTTGTATTACCAGCAAGTCGTCTTCAGATGTTCTGGCTCGGGGAAACAATAGTCAGAACATTTTACATTTAACATATTACACTATTTTCTAACCAACACTTTAATCAAATAATTGACAAGTCTGGGTTGAGAAAAAAACAAGTGCATTATTATACGTAGAATTCCATCGCTAATTCTTGAAAATTTATTGATACTTTAAATTAATTTTATGATTAAGTAAAGTAAAAAACGTCAGGGTTGTGAAAACTGTAGGGCCCCCCCAATGATTAATGGAAATCAATAGTTTGAAGCCCATACAATCTTATAACTGCTGGTCGGAAACATAAATTGAACAAAACAACAACTAAAACACCACTTAGAATATATGAATCAACCAGTTCAGTATTTTCTCACAAACGAGATTTGCATTGGTCTAGTATTATCAAATGGTGATACGAGTTGTCTTTTTTTTCTAACTAGCCGAACAGAAAAAAAATCCATTCAGTTAAATCACATCACCACGATGTACACAAAAAAGGTTGTGTCTTTGGGACTGTTGCAACTGTTGAGTACTAAATAAATACACATTTTTGAGAAAAAAACTCTAACCATTTGGAATGTTTTGTGCTTTTGTACAGATTGTATATGATTTCCTTGAAAAAACAAAATAGAGAAATGAACATAACACTATTTAGCAGGTCACAAAATAATAAAACTTGCATTCAATTATTGCCTCACAACTAGCTTGTACAAAACAATTAGCTCTCTCCAAAGCCTTAAACTCAAGTTTTTATGGTGATCTATGTATGTTCATGGAGATTCTACGAAAGATTTACTATATAACTAATATATTCTTTAAACAGTACCTTCAAGATAATTTACGCAAATACTGCAGTGTTCCCCGCCGACGTTTTGGTGTTCGTGTTTGCGGATGAGTTTGAATTCTCTCTTCAGAGTTGAGTGTATCATTGGTGCGTTCTCTAGTGGGTCCACCGTTCTCTCCATGTTGGATCTGAACTTCTAAGGGTACGTTTCTATTCACAACTTTCGATGTAATCAGGGGCATGGAGTTGCTTCACAGGTTTCTCGCTTCCATAAGTCTGTGGGAATAAATCCTATCAACACCCAATTTCACAATAGATAAAAACAAGAGTTAAAGGTAGAACATTAAGTTTAAATAAAAACTATGCTGCGCTAATAGAAGTATGTTTGTTTCCAAAAGTAGTTGTAAAAAAGACAGTATTATTAGTATTAAAAGTTTCATCTATGAAAACTGTTGTTGGATAAATTTATCACTTAGATATGGCAGTTGTCAACCATCAAAACGTGATTGTTATTTAATTAGCAGAGTATGTTTCATCAATAAAACATACCCGTAATTTAAATATTGAACTGAATAATACTAGCATTGATATTATGTTTGGTTATCATGCAGCCTAAGCAGCTAATGCTCACTCGTCAGTAAGACGATTACTATAGCAGAGCTTAAGGAATTCATCTTATCAACCAATGATGTGCAAGTCAATTGTTACAAGTGGATACAAAGGTTATGCTTATACAAGAGATGTCATACAAAGGGTGTCGCTGTATCTCGCCTGCCTAAGACTTCCTGGTTTTTGCTAGAGCTTCGTTGCTATATATGCGCGGTGAGCTGGAGCTTTCAGTCGAAGCCTTTTTCCTCTTCAGCCCTCGGATGTATCTTGTTTGGATTGAAGTAAGTCTTCAAATGTCCTGGATCAAATTGATACCCATTAAAAAAAAAAACATAACTTTATTTTACCATAAACGCATTGTCGTCGAAAACATTCAAATAGATTGAACACAAAAAATTGTCCATTAAATTAATAATAAAGGAGTTTGAGACCTGGGACAGTGACAAAAGTTTGAAAAAGTTTAGTTTGTTAAATTTTATATAGAGAAAAAAACTTCTGACCTTGGGAGTAATTAGGATGACAGGTTTCTCTCCCGCTGTAGCGAGAATCTCTCTCTTCTGCCGCTGTAGTCGAGAACCCCTCTCTTCTGCCGCGTAGTTGAGATTCCCTCTCTTCTGCCGTGAGTTCAGATTCCTCTCTTCTGACCGCTGTAGTTCCAGATTCACTCTTCTTCTGCACGCTGTAGTACGAGAAATCCCTCTCCTTCTGCCGCTGTAGTCGAGATTCCCTCTCTACTGCTGCGCTGTAGTTGAGAGTTTCTACTCCTTCTGCCCGCTGTTTTGTTTTTTTTTTTTTTTTCATTCGAGATTCCTCCTCTTGTCTGACCGCTGTATGTCGATGAATCCGCGCTCTTCTGACGCTAGGTAGTCAAAAGAGAACCCTCTTGCTGCCGGTGTAGTCGAGAATCACCTGCCTCTTTGCCGCTGTAGTCACGAGATTCTACATCCTTCTGCGCTGTAGTCGAGATTCCTCTCTTCTGCCGATGTAGTCGAGGAAATCCCACTCTCTTCTTGCGTACGCTGTGTAGTCGAGAAATCACCCTTCTCATCTGCCGCTGCCCAGTCGAGAATCCCTCTCTTGCTGCCGCTGTAGTTGAGATTCACACATCTAATTCTGCCGCTGTAGTCGAGAAACCCTACTCTTCGCCGCTGTACGTCGAGATTCCCTTTGTATTATGCCGCTGTAGGTCGAGAATCCCTCTCTTCTGCCGCTGAAAGAAAAAATCGAGATTCCCGCTCTTCTGCCGCTGTAGTCGGAGTATATCCCTCTTCTGCGCGTAGTTCAGATTCCCTGTGCTCTCTGACGCTTCAGAGGGAGACTCAGTGGGCGCTAGAAAGTGGACGCTCTCAGTGGGCGCTCTCATTGGACGCTCTAGTGGACGCGTGTGTGCTTTGAAGTTCCCTTAGTATTGATGTAGTTTGTAGCGAGTGGTGTCTACTTCGTAGTCCATCCTCTCGCACTATCGGTGGTGTTGGACAGTTCAAGTCTTCTCCGAGAGTCTGAGAGTGAGAGGAGGAAAACCCTGAAATCACATACACTCATTTAGAATCTAATACAGAGAAGGAGGTAACATCAAGTGACAAGCTGAAAAAATGTGTATGTGCGCCACGCAAGTACGTCCGATTCATGGTGGAGTGCAATTTCAAGTTTTTTTTTTATAAATTAAAAATTTATATTTATACCATGAGTGCCTATGCCTTGTGGTTTAGAAGTTCCGTTGTTATTGTAACCTGCAAGTCGTATTGTGTCTTCGTCTGAGTTCATGTCGCGTGGATTGTGGTGGTCGAGTTAAGCAAACTTTAGTCACAACAGTCCGACCTCAACGAATCCGAATTATATGATTCTTTTTAGCAATCAAATTAAAAAAGGACAGAATTGAAACAAAATATCTGTGGTGGTAGTCGGTCTAGTTCGAAGAAATCTGTGTGAAGCTTACATTAAGAAGCAAAAGGGCGATAGCGATTACTATACCGTGCACTGCGACCAATTAAAAGCATATGATAAATATGGATAAATCGTTGGAACGATATAGAAAATTTCATTATATTTCTAATTTCTTCACGTTTAATGTACTAGGATGTTAAATAATATTAATTTAAATTGAACATGTAATCGAAGTGCATTCAATATGACATTGGGGACGAAATTCACTACTTTCACTGAAAATGATAATATTATTCTAAAGATTTATTGGATCATTGCGGGGCACATTTACAAAAGCGTACTACATGGCTCCTTGATTAGGCCGACGGATGGTGTCAGTTGTACTCCACAAACCATACTCTACGTAAGTAACCTATTGACTCTGAAGTGTGACACTGAATGAAACGGTGACATTACAATGCATATTTTCATTCTTGAACTTAAAACACACAAATAAGACTAGCCTCCACATTCAGCATATTGAAGAATACGTAATAAACAAAAAAGCAATCGCCACACATCTGATTGTCTATACCTCGGCATTGAGATGAATTCCAAGGGTCAGCCCTTGCTCCTTGCGTCAGGAAATATGCCTCCGTCTCCCAGCAAACGAGTGGAGCACGGTTTCTTCTTCCGATCCAGCATCCCTTCTTCAGAGTTGACCCCAGACATCTCGGGCGGCAATATCCAGGAATCAAACCATGGACGCTGTAAATCTACACATAAACTGTAAAACGATGATAACAACACAACAAAATGTAGTTGTTGACGAGTTCCTCTTCGCATTCCATTTTCTGGACCGTTGAATAGAAGACAGTTGGACGTGACAAACGCACAGCCGGACGTGACAAACGTACGCCTTACGGAGACACAACGCACAGCCGGACGTAACAACACGTACAGCCTCACGTGACACCACTCACAGCCGAACGTGACCACAACCTACAGCCTTAGTGACACCACGCACAGCCGGCGTGACACAAAGTCAGCATCACGTGACACAACGCAGCACCGGCGACGATGACACAAAAGTACCAGCCTTTACGTGACACACTGGTATCAGCGCACAGATGAGCACCACGAACAGCCGGACGTGACACAACGTACAGTTACGTGACACCACGGCACAGCCGGACGTGACACAACGTACGCATCACGTGACACCACGCACAACCGAGTGAAACAACGACACAGCCGGGACGACGACACAACGTACAGCCTTACGCGACACCACGCACAGCCGGACCGTGACACAACGCACAGGCGGACGTGACAAACGCCACTAGCTATGTGGACGTGACACAACGACAGCCGGACGTACACAACGTAAAGCCTACGTGGACACAACGTACAGCCGACGTGACACAACGTTACAGCCTCAAGTGACACCACGCACAGGCCAGACGGACACAACGCACAGCCTTACGTGACCACCCACGCACAGACGGAGTGACACAACAGTACAGCACCACGTGACCACCACGCACAGCGGACGTGACACAACGTACGCCTGACGTGACACACGCAGCAGACCGGACGTGACACAACGCACAGCCGCACGTGACACAAGCACAAAAACCGGACCGTGACACAAGCACAGCCGGCGTTGACCCAAACGCACAGCCGGGACGGAACAACGCACAGCCGGGACGGGACACAACGTACAGCCCTAACGTGACACCACGCCACAGCCGGACGTGACACAACGTACAGCCTCACGTGACACAACGTACAAGCCCTTACGTGACACTACAGCACAGCCGGACGTGCACAACGCAAGCCGGACGTGACACAACGTACACAGCCCTCACGTGACACGACGCCCCACCAGCCGGACGAGGACACAACGTTACGTACAGCGTCTCCACGTGACACCACACGCACAGCCGGACCGTTGACACAAGGCCACAAGCCGCACTGCAGACAACAAACGCGCACAGCCGACACGGACACAACCGCACAGCGAGACGTGACGACAAAGATACAGACCTCAAGTGGACATCCACGCACACCAGCCGGACGGACACTAACGCACAGCTACAATTACAGTGACACACAACACAGCCGGACGGGACACAAACGTACAGCTGTTCACGTGACACACGCAAACAGTCCGGACGTGACACAGACGTACAGCCTGTCACGTGACACCACGCCAAGCCGGACGTGATAACAAGTACAGCCTTACGTGACCACCAACGCACAGCCGGACGCGTGACACAAGCACAGCGCACGTGGACACAACGCACAGCCGGACGTGACACAACGATCACAGCCTCACGTGCAGCACAACGTACCAGCCTCGACGTGGACAAAAGCACGACTCTCACGTTGACACCACGCACAGAGCGGAAGTGACAACAACGTACAGCCTCCACACGTGGTACATCCAACGCACAGCCGGACGTGACCACACACAGCCGCACGTGACACACGCACAGCTGGAGCGTGACACAACGCACAGCCGGACGTGACCACAAACGTACAGGCCTCACGTGCACACCATCGCACAACCGGACGCTGACACAATACCTGACACAGCCATCACGGACACACTAGGCACAGCGGGATCGTGACACAGACGCTATCAGCGGGGACGGTGACAACAACGGCACAGCCCGGACGTGGCACACAAGAGACACAGCCGGACTTGACACAACGGCACAGCCGGACGTGGACACAAACGTACAGCCTCACTGTGACACCACGCAACAGAAATGTCAAACGGAGTGGCACAACCTACAGACTCACGGTGAACACCGCGCACAGCCGCGTACTGTGTGAACGACAACCGCACAGCGCGGACGTGACACAACGGTACAAGCCTTACGTGACACACACGCCAGACCGGCCGTGACACAACCGATAACCGGCATCACGTGAAAACCACGCCACAGCGGACGTGACACAACGTACAGCCCTCACTTGACCCACGCACAGCTGGACTGATTCACACGTACAGCCCTCACGTGACACAACGCACAGCCGGAACGTGGACACAACGTACAGCCTGCACGTGACACAACGACAGCCTCACGTGACACAACGTACAGCGCACCACCGAGACACCACGCACCCAGCCGGAACGTGACACAACGCACAGCCGGACGGACACAAGCACAGCCGGACGGTGACATACAACGCACAGGCTACACGTGGACACAACGAACAGCCTTTACGTGACACCACACGTCACAGGGCCGGAGCGTGACACAACGTACAGCCCTTACGTGACACACCACGGACTATGCCGGACGTGAAACAAAAACGTCAGCCGGACGTACACAACGCACAGCGGGACCGTGACACAACGTACAGCCTCACGTGTACACCAACCCACAGCCCGGACGTGACACAACGTACATATGCCTCACGGGACACAACGTACAGCGTACGTGACCAAAAGACAGCATGCACGTGACAACCACACGCACGCCGACGTGACACTAACGACACAGACGGAGACGTGACACAACGAAAAGCGGACTGACACAACGACTAGCCTCACGTGGACACCCACGATATAACCGGACAGTGACACACACCTATCAGCTCACGTGACACCGCGACCCAGCCGGGCGTGAGAGGTTTTCAATATAATGATATTTCTGAACATTTTGAGAGAATTCATTCACGCCAGTACCAATTAGGATGCACGAAAAGTGAATACGAATTCTGGCCAACGAGAAATATCTCCGAGAACGTAGAGGGAGCATCAATGTAGGCAAGGTGAGGATGGATGAGCTTTGATACTGTTCCTTGTTCTCAGCCAAAAGCTTGCAGCCTACCGTTGTTGGACTGGCCTTTGATTGAGGTTTTCACGGCAGCAATAAACCTTGAATTGAGCGGCATAGCAAAAACCTGTTTCGGAGCGACTTCGTATACCATGTCCCCTCAATGGGCTGTGTAGGCGCAGAATTGGGGCATTTACGTCAGCGATTGCCAATTGAATCTTGAAAATTCGAATCCAATGTTGACAACTTTTGAAAACGAGGCCCTAACATGAGTCAACCTCTTCGGTGTAAGAGTGCGAAAGCATTGTAAGTTCGCTGGACGAGGCAAAAACGAGTTCCGCCTATTTACGAGCTTTTTCTGTTCCAACAGAAGTTGTTCAGCCATTGTGAGCAAGAAAATACAATTACAACAATATTACAAGAAAGTAGAGAAAAAACGAGCGAGAAATACGTACACAAATGTGACACTAGAACTAGACGAAAAAAAAAGAGAGGGATCAATGACCTGAGGTCATAACAGAGCGAAAATATTACGTAATAAATCGTAAACACGGACGAGAAAATAGTAATGCGCCGAGGAGACGGAATGACGTGTCACTACAATGAGAGTGCGCGTGTGATTGCGCGCGACGAGAAGAGATCGAGAAAATTTCACTAAGACATGATTAGTGACGAGAATATAGCTTGCATAATACAACTTAATTATGTAAAGCATACAACATACAAGAAAAGACAGATCGATACAATTTAATTAGAATTCCCGTGATTATCACGGACAAACGAGAGAACAATAGTTCACACGCCAGAGAGAGCGAATGTGAACCATAATGCATACATCATAACGAGAAATGAACATGGGGCGTCTAAGCCGGAATGAACAGAATAGCACAGTGCTAACGAGAAGGATTACCAAAAGATGATTGAAACTGATAATATCTCGGCTCGGATGGACCAAAACATGATGGGGCCGTGGCCTTGAGAAAATGGTATTTTGTGGACTGTATAATTGAATTTAGCAACTGAACTTACCCTAAGATGTAGTGCGGGTGTGAAATGAAGTTCAGAGCGTGGTAAGCGTGGTGACGTAGTTGGTGAGCACACCACGTAACAGATAGGAAAGAATTAAAGAGCTCGAGCTTGGAAGGAAATAGAATGAAGTAAGAAAATGTGCCTGGAAGGCATCGAACCCAAGACTGCAGTATCAACTGGATGGCGGACGAACTGTGAGCTTGAGTGTGGACTGGAAGTCGGGCGAACTTTAGAACGGAGATGAACTGGTGCACTGTACACTTCGCACTGAATATAATTATGAGACTGAGAATCGAAGTTTGATTTGCTCTCTGAGCAGCCAAGAGAAACTTCACCCTGTGAAGGCAGACGGGCAACTGGCTTCGAGGTCCAATCGCGAGAGAAGAGATAACAGAAAAACTAGTCATGAAGAGGGGAAAAGAGGGGTAACCAGGGTGAATCAGATTACAACGAGAAATACAAGAGATGATACGCGAAAATATAAACAAACCTAGAAACTATACTATTCTAAACAAGAACATCGGCGTGAACACGATGCTTCCTAGTTAATTAATAGTTAAATAATAAGACTCCATCTTGGAGCCATCAATTTTTGAATTCCTTATAGTCAAATAAGTAAGTATGCAAATTTTCATGCTAGTATCACTATTTGCAATATTGTTGGCTTATTTTCTTGTATGTCCCAGAAATACAATTTTTTTTTTTTTTTAAGTTAAAATGGCCCCAAATTGCTCGTGTAGAATAAAACTAATTGGATGAGCGAAGCGAAGACTTCAATTTCACCGACCCCCAACAAATTTAGCTCGGGTGTTTTTTTGTTTTTTTTTTTTTTTTTTCCAGTCTGTTTGTTCGCTCTCTACCAGGCAAACCGCATATCCGATCTTGATGAAAATTTGACAGGACCTTCGAAATCTCTGAACTTAGACTTGCTACGTTTTTGGGTACAATCGAAGAAATATTTCTCATGAATATCGTACTTTTACGGTTTTTTTAGATTTTTAGTGCGATATTTTCGTGACATTTGGGTCGATTCTGACCAAACGGGTGGGGCTAAAACGTTCATATTTCACATGGACATTAAGGTAATTGTGTTGTATTGTTTACTGAAAGAAAAAGTTGAAAAAGTTAGCCAGAATCTATAGAAATAAAGCTTTTAATATAAGTTTTTTGATTTTTTGTGCGATATTTTCGTGCCATTTGGGCCAATTCTGACCAAACGGGTGGGGCTACAACGTTCATATTATACATGGACATTAAGGTTATGGTGATGTAGTACCTTTTGAAAGAAAAAGTTGAAAAAGTTAACCAGAATCCATAGAAATAAAGCTTTTAATATAAGTTTTTTACGGTGAATAATACCAATTGACAAGAAACAAAAGAAACTTGACAACATTCACCTACAATGCGTAGGCAGCAAAACAAAGCACTTGCAAAAGTAAAGATATCCCACGCAAAAAAAAAACTTTAAAAAGCTCATCCATCAACGCGGCGGGACTTTAGCGTTTTCCTAGTATTGATCAAATTCTGATGTTGTATTGAATGAACTTGCTAGATGTGCAGAATCTGATTTTTGATGCATATATCTTTGAATATCCACGAGGAATAAGTGCGAGATTGTGTGACATACCCTATTATTGTCATTACTTTTAAATCCTCATCTGGACTCATTAAGCATGCAAAAATGGGAAAATTTACACAGACAAAACCATAGTACGCTAAACGAGTCATCTTAAAAAATGCCGCGTTTCATTTGGGTCGAATCAGTCGAAATATGTTCGTTTATCACACAATGTTGTTTTAATGTGGTTCTCCATGCATTTTGTTTTTGTAAATAGGCCACGAATGAGGTCATATATTCATATTCTTTCTTGAAGCGGTAGTCGTTGCGTATATATACAGTTGTTTCTCTTCTTGATGTCTCTCTTCTTGAAACAAAAGCACAGAACAATACACCGTTTATAATTGCAACGCACTCCCCCACCGTAATACTGGCGTTGTGTGTGTTTAACCGATACCACCTAAATAGCTACTCCGATCGTGATAACATTTTCAGTGAACCTTCTAAATATCCAGGCTAAAACCTGCCATCTTTTAAATGGAATCAAATTAAGTTTTCTCATTAAATTCACACTTTGACGAATTAAACATGGTACTATACATAAGCAGTTCAAGCACTAAAATAAGAATAATTTTGTGGAGAATGGGAGTATTTCCCGACTATCCAAATCGAGAAATATACCCTCGCTCATACCTGCGTAAGGTAATGACGATCAGGGCGCTGGTCCGAAGCGTATGGCTCTACGAGGACGTGGGTTCTATGTAGTGGGAGACTCGGGAATTTGAACCCCGATCGGGATGGATTTTTTAATTTCTGGATTGTATTAAATAATAACAATTCATGAATTGTTTGTAGTCGTAAATAAAAAAAAAACATAAAAACATACATTTTGTATTTAGAGTGTACCAGCTCAGGCACAGAACTGTTTCCAAGTGCAGCTCTGAATCAACCCTAATAACGCCGTCATTTATGAGCAACCGGCTATCAGTTATTTGAAATAAAAACTGCTAGTTAGACAAGATTCATCCTCAGATGAGGACTGCAGTATTGCTTTGTGTTTGATGGCTGTTAGCCATAAAGATATTTCGTTCTACCTACAAACTACTTTGCTATGTTTGTCTCCGTTGTGTATTTTTTATGTACTGTGCTGTAAATACAGAATGTATTGCCACCTTTCCTAGAATATAGGTGGCTCGCATGTTATTGAATATTATGTTGTATTGGTTGGCGTGAGTTAACCACCAACAACGGGGATGATTATTATTGGATGAGCGAAGCGAAGACTTCAATTTAACATTTCGTTTTTTTTTCACTTACGTTACCCCAAGAAAAATAGCTCGGGTGTTTTGTTTGTTGTAAGTTTTTTTTGTCTGTTTGTTCGCTCTCTACCTGGCAAACGGCATATGCGATCTTGATGAAAATTGGAGGGGACCTTCGAAATCTCTGAACTTAGACTTGCCACGTTTTTGGGTACAATCGATCAAATATTTCTTATGATTATCGTACTTTAACGATTTTTTTTCGATTTTTAGTGCGATATTTTCGTGACCCGATTCTGACCAAACGGGAGGGGCTACAACGTTCATATTTTACATTGATATAAATATGGTAATGAAGTGGCTTTTGAAAGCAAAAGTTGAAATTGTGAAAATTCATAGAAATAAAGGTTTTAATATAAGCCTTTTACAGGTGTTAAGTTTTTGTAACTATAGATACAGTAATGAGATCCCAATTAAAATCGTAATCATTAGACAAAAATATTAAAAAAGCTCATCCATCAACGCGACTGGAAAAAGCGTTCGCGAAGCGGCCTAGTTTTATTAAATGTTCTTCAGGAAGTTGGTGGTTGTGAGTCGGTGTGTCACCAAATTTTAGATGGTCTGGCGTTGTAGATAGAACATATATAGGTGGCTGGCATGTGATTGAAAGTATCTTGTGTTGGCGTGAGTTAACCATCAACAACGAGTATATAATTACATATTTTATTTAACGTTCTTCAGAAAGTAAGTGGTATGTGGGTCGGTGTGTACCCATATTTTAGATGGTCTAGCGTAAGATAAAATATATAGGTAGCTGACATGTGATTAAAAATATGTTGTGTTGGCGAGAGTTAACCACCAACAACAAATATTTATATATATTTGTTTTAACTTTCTTCAGGAAGTGAGTGGTATGTGAGTCAGTGTGTCCCCATATTTTTGATGGTCTGGCGTTGTAGATAGAATATAGGTGGCTCGCATGTGATTGAAAATATGTTGTGTTGGCGTGCGTTGTACCAACGCATCCATACATTATTTAAATGATGTAGATTATTTCCAAATTAAAGGGGTATTTAACCGCTAAACTCAAAAAATATATTTCATTCAGGCTAACTAGTAATGAATTTAGCAATGAACAGAAAAATTATTGGGGCCACCATGACCTCCCAAAAAATTGTCAAACATGACATTTTTCGAGCTAGGTCCCATCGGCAAAAATCTCCCATAAGAAATAACATGGGGACGATCTTTATGCCCCGTGACCTTGGAGGATTTTGATCCAAAAAAATAATGGCCATTATTGACGTACTCGACAGCCTTTTCTGTAAATTCTCTATATTTTGTTTTGTAATTTGGGCAAGTAGTTCGGTCAAAATATGCTGATTACCAAGATGGGGTGTGATTTTGGAATGCATATTTTTGCGTGTTTGAGGGTATATTTGGACACAGTTTCAAGACACGATGTTATAAAGGGGCATTTTAGATTGGTACTATGCTCTAGTATCTATGTGGACCAAAAAAGAAGCAGGTTAAAGCCGATTTAGGAAATTTTCCAAAACACCAATTTTCGCCAATTTCTGGATCAAAAAAATTAAAAAAATTCGTGTTAAATCACAGTTAAAAGATATAATTTTTTAAATGGTCATTTAAGTGTAGTATTGTGCTATAGAGTATAGATCACGTGGTAAAAAATAATTTTTGGGGATTTAGCCCCTTTAACATCAAATCGATCAAATATTTCTTATGATTATCGTACTTAAACGATTTTTTTTCGATTTTTAGCGCGATATTTTCGTGACCCAATTCTGACCAAACGGGAGGGGCTACAACGTTCATATTTTACATTGATATAAATATGGTAATGAAGTGGCTTTTGAAAGCAAAATTGAAATTGTGAAAATTCATAGAAATAAAGGTTTTAATATAAGCCTTTTACAGGTGTTAAGTTTTTGTAACTATAGATACAGTAATGAGATCCCAATTAAAATCGTAATCATTAGACAAAAATATTAAAAAGCTCATCCATCAACGCGACTGGAAAAAGCGTTCGCGAAGCGGCCTAGTTTTATTAAATGTTCTTCAGGAAGTTGGTAGTTGTGAGTCGGTGTGTCACCAAATTTTATGGTCTGGCGTTGTAGATAGAACATATATAGGTGGCTGGCATGTGATTGAAAGTATCTTGTGTTGGCGTGAGTTTACCATCAACAACGAGTATATAATTAATTATTTTATTTAACGTTCTTCAGGAAGTGAGTGGTATGTGAGTCGGTATGTACCCATATTTTAGTTGGTCTAACGTAGATAAAATATATAGGTGGCTGACATGTGATTAAAAATATGTTGTGTTGGCGAGAGTTAACCACCAACAACAAATATATAAAACTTGTCGTAGGCTTTCACGGCCCGAGTCAATAATAAAACTTGGCTGTCGGGATACGCCGTGTCGATTGTCATTAAAATGCTGACGTTTCGAACTGATTGCACAGCTCATCTTCAGAGATGTGAAGAGGAAATCACTGGGCAGAACCTACTCTATCCAGCTCGACCCAGTGAATGACAAAGTACAATTGTGTGCAACCTCCTTTATATAAAACCATGACGCATGCGCGTTTAATCAACATTGATATTTCTAGTTTGTTCTGCACGTGCTAACTTTAAACGTTCTAATGTTGGCCTCCAAGTTCTACTCAGTTTTAGCCCATCGTCTCTGTTAAAATTGTCAGATTTCATTTCTATTTCAATAGCTTCACGTACAAGACGAGGGCGGTATTGTTGAACTGTGGCTAGTACACGTGTGTTGTCAAAGTTGATGTTATGACAAAAGTCAACACAATGTTCTGCTAAAGCTGATTTTTCAACATGACCTAATTTTGTGTGACTTATATGTTCTTTAAGTCTTGTTGACACCTTTCTACCAGTCTGCCCTATGTACACGTTATTACAAGCCCCACACGGTATCTCGTACACTCCAGGTACATCCAAGGGGGGAGCTTATCCTTCGCAGAGTTAAACATGCTACAAAGCTTCCTATCCGTGGTGTAAATTGTTTTTATGTTGTATTTCTTCAACAACTTGCCAATTCGGTCCGTAGTATTTTCAACATATGGCAAATATGCAAGCGGGACGCGTTCTTCTTGTTGTAACTCGCCAGTAGCTGTAGGTAAGGCTGGTACACACGGTGGTTTTCTCAATGCTTGAGAAATATCTCTGTTATTGTATCCATTTTGCTGCAACATTTTTCGAAGTATCTGAACCTCCTCATCAACATGCTCTTTATCAGAAATTCTGTTCGCTCTGCACGCCAGAGTGTTTAGGACAGCGCGTTTTTGAGCGGGATGATGGTGAGAAGCCGCATTCAAATACCGACCTGTATGCGTGGCTTTTCTGAAAACGGAGTGTCCTAATCTGCCATCACCTTTTCTAGTCACCATAACATCCAAGAACGGCAGCTTTCCATCGATTTCAACTTCCATGGTAAACTTAATACTACCACTCAGGCTATTAAGATATATTAAGAACTCGTCGAGCTCCTCCCTACTATGAGGCCACACGGCGAATGTGTCATCCATAAATCGATAAAAATGAGATGGCACTAGCTTCGCTCCTTTTAGGGCATTAACCTCAAAACGTTCCATGTATAGATTAGCCACAGCGGGTGAAACTGGTGAACCCATAGGCGTTCCTTCAATTTGTTTATAATATTGTCCGTCAAACATGAAATACGAAGAGTTTAACACAGTCTCTACCAATGCTGCAATATTACCGGGCACTTCTCTTTAATCACGTCGACGGCTTCTGCAATCGGTATATTAGTAAACAAAGACGTCACATCAAAACTCACCATGATATCACCATCATTTAACTTCACGTTTTTAATTATTTGAACAAAGTGGTGAGAGTCCTTTATATACGAGGCAGCTTCTGTCACCCAAGGTTGTAACTGTCTAGATAAAAACTTTGACACTTTATATGATGGAGCACCAATAGTACTTACAATAGGCCGAAGCGGAAAACCAACTTTGTGGACTTTCGGCAAGCCATATAATCTAGGTGTACACGAATTAGATGGTAAAATTCTTGTTTTTGTTTCATCTTCTAGAGTTGATCGTTTAACATGTCCAATAATATCCCTTTCGATCTTGGCTGTAGGGTCACGTTTAAGTTTCTCATAAGTATTGGCCTTCAAAAGTTCATAAACTTGCGCTTTATAATCATCTGTTCTCATTACTACAGAAGCATTCCCCTTATCAGCGGCAAGTACTAATATATCACTTCTCTTTTTAAGTTTACCTAAAGCAATCCGCTCTATCGTGCTGATGTTCTGTCGTGGAGGTTTAGCTAAACGTATTATCCTCGTATAATAATAATACGTATAATAGTAATACGTTTAGCTAAACCTCCACGACAGAACATCAGCACGATAGAGCGGATTGCTTTAGGTAAACTTAAAAAGAGAAGTGATATATTAGTACTTGCCGCTGATAAGGGGAATGCTTCTGTAGTAATGAGAACAGATGATTATAAAGCGCAAGTTTATGAACTTTTGAAGGCCAATACTTATGAGAAACTTAAACGTGACCCTACAGCCAAGATCGAAAGGGATATTATTGGACATGTTAAACGATCAACTCTAGAAGATGAAACAAAAACAAGAATTTTACCATCTAATTCGTGTACACCTAGATTATATGGCTTGCCGAAAGTCCACAAAGTTGGTTTTCCGCTTCGGCCTATTGTAAGTACTATTGGTGCTCCATCATATAAAGTGTCAAAGTTTTTATCTAGACAGTTACAACCTTGGGTGACAGAAGCTGCCTCGTATATAAAGGACTCTCACCACTTTGTTCAAATAATTAAAAACGTGAAGTTAAATGATGGTGATATCATGGTGAGTTTTGATGTGACGTCTTTGTTTACTAATATACCGATTGCAGAAGCCGTCGACGTGATTAAAGAGAAGTGCCCAGGTAATATTGCAGCATTGGTAGAGACTGTGTTAAACTCTTCGTATTTCATGTTTGACGGACAATATTATAAACAAATTGAAGGAACGCCTATGGGTTCACCAGTTTCACCCGCTGTGGCTAATCTATACATGGAACGTTTTGAGGTTAATGCCCTAAAAGGAGCGAAGCTAGTGCCATCTCATTTTTATCGATTTATGGATGACACATTCGCCGTGTGGCCTCATAGTAGGGAGGAGCTCGACGAGTTCTTAATATATCTTAATAGCCTGAGTGGTAGTATTAAGTTTACCATGGAAGTTGAAATCGATGGAAAGCTGCCGTTCTTGGATGTTATGGTGACTAGAAAAGGTGATGGCAGATTAGGACACTCCGTTTTCAGAAAAGCCACGCATACAGGTCGGTATTTGAATGCGGCTTCTCACCATCATCCCGCTCAAAAACGCGCTGTCCTAAACACTCTGGCGTGCAGAGCGAACAGAATTTCTGATAAAGAGCATGTTGATGAGGAGGTTCAGATACTTCGAAAAATGTTGCAGCAAAATGGATACAATAACAGAGATATTTCTCAAGCATTGAGAAAACCACCGTGTGTACCAGCCTTACCTACAGCTACTGGCGAGTTACAACAAGAAGAACGCGCGCTTGCATATTTGCCATATGTTGAAAATACTACGGACCGAATTGGCAAGTTGTTGAAGAAATACAACATAAAAACAATTTACACCACGGATAGGAAGCTTTGTAGCATGTTTAACTCTGCGAAGGATAAGCTCCCCCCCTTGGATGTACCTGGAGTGTACGAGATACCGTGTGGGGCTTGTAATAACGTGTACATAGGGCAGACTGGTAGAAAGGTGTCAACAAGACTTAAAGAACATATAAGTCACACAAAATTAGGTCATGTTGAAAAATCAGCTTTAGCAGAACATTGTGTTGACTTTTGTCATAACATCAACTTTGACAACACACGTGTACTAGCCACAGTTCAACAATACCGCCCTCGTCTTGTACGTGAAGCTATTGAAATAGAAATGAAATCTGACAATTTTAACAGAGACGATGGGCTAAAACTGAGTAGAACTTGGAGGCCAACATTAGAACGTTTAAAGTTAGCACGTGCAGAACAAACTAGAAATATCAATGTTGATTAAACGCGCATGCGTCATGGTTTTATATAAAGGAGGTTGCACACAATTGTACTTTGTCATTCACTGGGTCGAGCTGGATCGAGTAGGTTCTGCCCAGTGATTTCCTCTTCACATCTCTGAAGATGAGCTGTGCAATCAGTTCGAAACGTCAGCATTTTAATGACAATCGACACGGCGTATCCCGACAGCCAAGTTTTATTATTAACAAATATATAATTTTTATTTTATTTATCGTTCTTCAGGAAGTAAGTGGTATGTGAGTCGGTATGTACCCATATTTTAGATGGTCTAACGTAGATAAAATATATAGGTGGCTGACAAGTGATTAAAAATATCTTGTGTTGGCGAGAGTTAACCACCAACAACAAAATATATAATTAATTATTTTATTTATCGTTCTTCAAGAAGTAAGTGGTATGTTAGTCGGTGTGTCCCCATATTTTAGATGGTATGGCGTTGTAGATAGAATATAGGTGGCTCGCATGTGATTGAAAATATGTTGTGTTGGCGTGCGTTGTACCAACGCATCCATACATTATTTAAATGATGTAGATTATTTCCAAATTAACATAAATTTGGAATGATCTCTTAAGCAGCTTGAATGTCATTATGTGTATTGCATTTTATTGGACGCTTCAAATATTTCAAATTTAAAAGGCTCCGCATGATCTCTAAACGTGTGTGAAACATTGTACTACTGTGTATTGCATCTGATTGGATGCTTGAATATTTTAAATTTAAAAGGCATTCGGAATGATCTTTAATCGTGCGTGGAACACCATACTGTGTAAAGCATTTGATTGGCTGATTCATATTTGAAAATGATCTCGAACAATGCGTGATGTATGTACGGTGTGTGAACCGTGTGTATAGGCGCTATTGCAGCGCAGCCCTGGTGGGTACACTCGCGAACAAAAAATGCGTATACACACTCAAAACGAGATCATGCTAAAAATTGCATATATATACTCGTATGAGCTCGACCTGTCAAGATATGCAACAAAAACAAACGAGATCAGGGGGTCTGATCTCGGATTGAAAAATGATCTCGGAGCTCTGTTGTGTATTCACCCGTATGATCTCGCAACGTATGCGAAACAAACACACCACACACACACACACACACACACACACATTCACATTCACATTCACACTCACACTCACACTCAACACTCACACTCACACTCACACTCACACTCACACTTGCACAAAACAAGTAAATTTCAGTTGACACGTGGAGGAATATATGTTCGAATTTTGTTCAGGAATTGGTTTGATGATAATGTTTTAAGGGATGTTGGCAATCTGTTCCATTCATTGGCCGCTCTGCTGTAGAATGATTTCTGGTAAGCTGCAGTGCGTGCGAGGGGTGGCTGTAAGTAGGTTACTTGGCTACGATGCTGGAGGCGTATGCGCAAGCGTTGTAGGTCAAAAAAAGGTCAACCGATCCATGAAACATTTTCCGCAAGAACATCAAGTCCACTTGGTAAGCATAATCCGTCAACGATGGGAGGTGACATGCAAGAAGTCGAGACTCGGAGCGCCCAATCTCTTTACTTCGTTTCCCAAGAATGTGTTTTTTACAATACTCTATTATCTATGTGGATAAACTAGGAAGCTTCGCAAACGCTTTTTCAGGCGCGTTGTTGGATGAGCGTAATTGGTGCATTGAGCTGCCATGTGTTATGCAGATGGTATTTAAATGAATATCGTTTTCCCATTGCTATGGCCTGCGAGACACGCTTGGTAATATTGTTTTAATTTTTACGACAACGACGTGAGGATCAGGGGCGCACATTACATTACACACCACTTACAATCGAATAAAGCATGTAGGTGTTATAAGTCGAAGAATTTTTTTTATAATCGAAAAAAATCGTAAAATTGCGATTTTTATGAGAAATAATTTTTCGAATGCGCTCAAGAACGCGGCAGTTCTAAGTTCAGAGATTTCGAAGGCCTCCACAAAATTTAATCGCAATTGGAGTATCGGTTTAGCCGGAATCGTGTTAACAAACACACAAAAATACAAACAGACAAAAAGGGGGGAAAATATTCCGGATTTTTTTCTCCAGTGAAGTTAAATGGAATCATCGCTTCGCTCGCTACGCTCATCCAATTATCATGTACAAATCAGACCAAAATGCCAAGAGATGAAATATCTTGAAAATAGTCGCTATAGAAATAAATCTAAAGTCAAGTAGTTATCGTTTCGAAATCTATCGTTATCTAGGTCCCCGTTAGGGTGTCGCAGCCAAGCCGCGGTGAGCTCCGGCACCTTGTATATCAAACCGAGTTGGGGCGATTTCGAGGAGTCACCCAGCCATCATGAAACGTGATATGAAATTGGAAACTGTCACAATCGGGGAGGATTTAGATATATGACAACACAACAAATTTGGTTCGGTATAAAAACATTCCTTTTGTGTGAAAAAATGGGTTAAAACATGTTCAAAATCACTTTGCGGAGTTAGTAGTTACTCCTCCTCTTCCTCTTCCACTTACCTACAGGCTACATCATTCCAATTTTTGATGTACGTACTTTTGAAATAAAGTTTTAGAAAGTTAGGCATCGAAATAAAAGTTTTGATATTTAATTAAGCCTTACACACACTACACTAAAATAACCTTTTAAAAAATTATTTTTAATTATAATCTTGTAACTGTGATTTTACACGAGTTTTTCAGTTTTTTTTTTGATAATGAAATTTGCTAAAATTGGCGTTTTGGGGAATTTCCGAAATCGTCTTTAACATGTTTATTTTTTGCTCCAGATAGATACTAGAGCATCGACGTACCAATCTAAAAAAAATGTCCCTTTATAACATCGTGTCTTGAAAATGTGCACAAAATATATAGGCCTACACTCAAACACGCAAAAATATGCACCTAAAAATCACAACCCTTCTTGTGGTAATCAACATATTTTGACCGAACCACGTGCACAAATTACAAAACAAAATTTAGCGGATTTACAGAAAAGCCAGTCGAGTACATCGAAAATGGCCAATATTTTTATTCCTTATGGAAGATTTTTACCGGTGGGACCTAGCTCGAAAATTTGAAATATATTTTTAAGCGGGTAAGTAACTTTAGAAACTTGACAATTTTTATTTGTATTGTTTATTAGTAAAAGTATGAATATAAGATTATGAAGATCATTTTTTAGGGATTTGATTCTATCCCTATCTTTTGAAATGTACAGTATACTGTACCCACACATAACACAAACTTAAAAAAATACAGCGACACCTTACACACAAAAAAGAAATGAGATCTAAAAAGGGGCCAAGCTCGTCTACTCTTCCACATTTGCGCATTCTTAATTCAGAAACGTACAGTGTCCCGTAACAGCATCCTTGAAAAGCTTGGCAAAATAGAATTTGCAATTATTAATTTAAACGTAATAGTTCATCCAAGTTCTTTTTTTCTAATTAATTTAAACGTAATATCATGCGAATTCTATTTTGCCAAGCTTTTCAAGGATGCTGTTACGGGACACTGTGCGTTTATGAACTAGGAAGCTTCGCAAACGCTTTTTCAGGCGCGTTGTTGGATGAGCGTATGTTTTTTAAAACGAAAAAAAGCGTAAAATTGCGATTTTCATGAGAAATTATTTTTTCGATTGCGCTCAAATTTCCCACAAATATATTTATTCATAAAATTAAGGTTCTGTGAAAAAATCATTACAATCGAATAAAAAATGTAGTTGTTATAAGTCGAAGAAATTTTAAAAATTGAAAAAAATCGTAAAATGGCGAGTTCAATGAGAAATAATTTTTCGATTTCGCTCAAAAACGTGGCAGTTCTAAGTTCAGAGATTTCGAAGGCCTCCATAAAATTACATCGTAATTGGAGTATCGGTTTAGCCGGAATCGTGTTAACAAACACAAAATAATACAAACATAGAGAAAAAAATAAAAATAACATATTCCGTATTTTTTTTCTCCAGTGTAATGAAATGGAATCTTCGCTTCGCTCGCTACGCTCATCCAATTAAGAATGCGCAAATGTGGAAAGGTAGACGAGCTTGACCCCTTTTTAGGTCTAATTTCTTTTGAGTGTGCAAAGTTTGGCTGTAATTTTACAAGTGTTTGTTATGTGTGGGATCTCGCTAGGAAAACGCTTAAGTCCCGCCGCGTTGTTGGATGAGCGTAATTGGTGCATTCAGCTGCCATGTGTTATGCGGATTTTCTGTTGTTCTGTGAAAAAACCATTACTAAGTTGAAGATTTTTCTAAATTAAATAAAATAAAATAAAGAATTAACTTAAATTTTTAATTTTTTTAATTAATCGTAATTTAAAAAAAGAAAAAAATCGTAAAATTTCGAATTTCACAAGAAATAATTATTCGATTGTGCTCAAATTTCACACGAATATATTAATTCTTCAAATTAAGGTTCTGTGAAAAAATCATTACAATTGGATAAAGCATGTAGGTGTTATAAGTCAAAGAATTGTTTTAAAAAATAAAAAACACGTAAAATTTTGATTTTCATCAGAAATAATTTTTCGATTACACTCAAATTTCATACGAATATCTTAATTCATAAAATTATGGTTCTGTGAAAAAATCATTAAAATCGAATAAAGTATGTAGATGTCATAAGTCGAAGAAATTTTTAAAAAATCGAAAAAAATCGTAAAATTGTGATTTTCATGAGAAATAATTTTTGATGGCGCTCAAAAACGTGGCAGTTCTAAGTTCAGAGATTTCGAAAGTCTCCAGCAAAATTATTGTACCCTTCTACATTTTCTTACTCATAATACATAAATTTACTGTGCTTAGTGAATACATCCATTTTATTCTAGACAAAATAAATTGCACGTACTTTTACATTTTAACAGTACCTAGTTGCAAATAAAATTTTGAAAAGATTTCTTTTCTGCGAAAATGTAGAAGTGTACATAAAGCTTGACCCCGTCTTTTAGATCTCAATGCTTTTGATTGAGGTTTAGTTGTCCCTTTACAAAATTTTTGTACGTGTGGGATATCTTGCTTTTAAGATGAGTGAAATAATATAATTCACTCTACCTTCAAGTAATGGATCGACCACAGATAAAATACACAATTAATTAGTATATATTATAAAACTGTAGTAAACTTAAAGTAAAGTACCGGTTATGTTTTATTAGCCTGTAGATTGGTATTTACCTACTTCATGCTTAGAAATAGATTGAGTTATTATTTCAATCAATCAATATAGGGTTATGAATAATATCATCGATGATAATATGGTGGAGCAATGCCAATGACCAATGATCATAATACTATCATGTTTTTCTTTTTTTGTGCTTGAAGAGGGACTTGAAAATCAAGCACATAGTTTGTTTTAATAGTTCAAATGTAAATAATGATTGAAACGTGAAATTAGAATAAAGTACTGTAATGTGTACAGTGTAATGTGCAGTAATGTTAGTTTTGGAATTAATTTTATCAATATATTATTAAAATCATCATCTTATTGGTGGTGCATAAACTTTGCATCCCCTTGAAAGAACCCGTGCCTAGTACAATGCTAGTACCATTGACTAGTACAGCGTCCCGTATTAATAATCAGATTATTATTAGAATATGGCTACTTTTCACCCCTGCAAAGTCTCATCAGCAACCGGAATTGCTTAGCTGTAGGATGTGTTGCAGCAAATCAGGGGGTCGGTAAAAGCGGTTCATCATGCGGCATGCGCTGGAACTACCACACGAGTTTTTGGGACCCACTCTACACACTCTGCTTTCTCTACTCTCTGTTCGGAAAACATTGACTAACTGAGTACCAGAAAACTAAGTACCAGTTTACGAAAGTGGTTGCTGCCGTGGCTCATTATATTTTAGAGTACCACAATCCTCGGATGGTTATTTCGGATTAAACTTTTAATTTTAATTGAGTCCCACTTTACAGAAACCCACAAAATGAAAAGTTGAAGCCCAGTTTATCACCAGCGTCACTGGGACCCAGTTTATTGAGGACCACAGTAGATCTACCCGTTTTAATGCTTGCAGACTGCTGAAACTGATCTACATAAACCCAACTTAATAGTCTGGCTAAAGATAGCTATGCCTAGGCTACTAGGGCCTTTTTCGGTAATTGTATAGATTACAGTTTTCTGTGAAAAAAGACCTAAAACTGCCTCAACTTGTAAATATAGGTATAATTAATGTTTCTTGATTAGTTTTTAGGTGGCGCATTCTAAACTTTCAACTACAATTGATGTTATTGTTGGTACCAACGGAGGTAGTGTAGCCGCGATGTCAATGTTGTCCGCCATATTGGCAATGATGGTAATTACATATATATTATGCCAGCTTGATGTCTTATTAATAAAAAAACACTACTGGTACAAAACCTTTAACGTCTCTATTTTTGGTGTTAAACTCCTTTTTGGTTGAAAGTCCTTTATATTTGAAATACCTAGAAACGTTAGGCCTAAAGGTTTTGTAGGTATTTTTTGTTTTGTATTTTGTAGTAGGCCTATGCTACCGGTAGGCCAAGCCTATTTTAGATAGGGCTAGTGAAACACATGATGATTTTTTTTTTTAGTCGAACCAAAGAAGTTCCGGCGTAGTTAGTAGTGCGCCACCTAAAAATTAATCAAGAAACATTTATTACCTACCGTACACCTATAAATTTACATGTTGAGAAAGTTTTAGGTCCCTTTTCACAGAAAACTAATAATCTATCTATATCTAGTTCTTATTACCACCCCTTTTTCTTACCCAAAGAACTAGCTAGGTCCTAGGTCTAGATGCCTAAAGTAGGTACTAACCCAGATAGGCCGCCTTAGCCTGGCCCCTAGCCTATGTTCAAAGCTATGATTTACTGGAGTGTGTAAAATTTCACGTTGAATCCAAGGGGCATAAAGTTCGGTTAGAGTGTTGCACAATGCGCTAGGCTAGGTGTGAATGTGATGCTCCGTTGGTTGATTTGGTGGAGACCCCCTACGTACTAATACCGGTAATCTATGTAGGCCTAGCCCTATAGGCATGTTTCAAGATATAAATTTGACATTTCAAACCACGGTTCGGTATTTACCCTATAACTCACTTTTACTATAATCGGTTGGCCTGGAATCTTTTATCAGTCACAAAAGATGTTAGGCTAACAATTTATAGGTATACGGAACATAGGCCTAGGGCTATTCTTACGTATGAAGAATGCCCAGACGTTATTCTTACGTTCAGCCAGTTTTCTGTTGTTAGTTTGTGCCACGTTCGCTATACGACGAGACTACGTCACCCAGTCAGTCCCTCAGTCGCCCTTGTAAAGGTGACCGATAAATATAGTTCTAGGCCTATCTTTTATGTAGGCCTACCGGTATTGTGGGTAAAACTAACAGTTCCCCAATCCGAGTGCCATTTAGGTCTAGGCACTACTGCCTACCCAAATAAATAGGCCTACCGTAATAATAATTAACTAGTACCTACCTACTTACTACCTACCTAATTCCTCAATAAGCAACACCATTTGAGAGCATGCCCTCATGATCGCCTAGGCCTAGCCAGCCTAGACTGTAATGTCTCCTTACTGTCGCATTGATTTAAGTTAGTTTTACTTCCGACAAGGAGAATGAATACAATTATACTAAATTGTGAATAATGAGACTATGAGGCAATTTTTGCATCCAAAGTTTTACTTTAAACGTAATTTCTTGCCTCTAGGGTGTTTGTTATTTTTACATTCAGCTACCTTCATCACGTGACTGGTGAACCAATCAGAATACTGAACGTAAGATTAATGAAAAGTAATTCTTACATTTCTTGGGTTGATAGGGCCTAGAGGCTGGTTTAGTGTTGGGTGGGGTGGGGATAGATTGATAGAGGCTGGGAGCCACAGCTTACCTTGAAAGAGCGGCGGCTGTGTAGAGTTGAAGGTCACTTAAATATGTACACAAATCACATTACGACGAAACGTTTCGGCTTGGACTGCCTTGTTCACCCGTCGGAGTTGAGAGAGTTACTGACTAAATGAATTGCTACTATTTACAAATATGTATAAGCCTCGCTGTTGGCTGTGGAGAGGGGAACTAGGGAAGGTCAGCCAGGTGAGGTAGGTAGTTCTCTGTTTCCCCTCAGGACCCCAAGGTTAGCGTAGGTTGAGGTTGGGAGGCTCTCGGGAGCTGGTGACCATTTGGTGTGCCAGTTCCCACTTCCTGAGCTCTCCTTCACTGCAGTTAGGTGGTAACCCTCACTGTATCATGCCTGTGCCCGTTCATTCTTTGCCTCAGGGTGTTGGTGGTTAGTCCTATGTACTCCGCGGGGCAGTGCAGACATCTCAGTTACATTTGAAATTTGAACGCAAGTTAACATGTTCTTGGCAATATTTTTCAGTAGGGTTGTTTTTCATGTTCTACTTAGTGTATTTGCTTCCTGCATCTGAAGAGGTGTAGACCCTATAGGCCCTACTTGTATCTTGTTACTCTTGGAAAGGTCTAGCTTATAAAGAATTTAATGTTATGTTTTGTTATTGGATTAGTGTCAAGTCAGTGTCAATATCTGTAATTGCAAGGTTCTTGATAGCTCCACTTCCCACAAAACTAACTTTGTTTTTAAATGGTTTTAATTTAAATTGAGCACCGCATACAAGAAGGTACATGTGTGTAATCTACAATTCTGTAGGCCTACCCCTTCCCATTGTCAACAACATAAACAACAAAAGAAGGTGTGTAGGCCCCTACCCTAAATCAATCACTTTCTTTAAACTTTTGCAATTTTGGTGATTTTGAGACTTTGTGATCCAAAACCGGTTCAGGCACTTTCTTATAGGCTAACGCCGAACGGTTTTCGGTTTGCGATTTTTTAATTTATTTTTTGTTTGAATTGATGTGATGCCCTGGTTCGAAATACAGGAGGTGATTAACAAAATTGCCAGAATGGTGTCTTGAGTCTGCCTATGATGGGGCTGAAACTTGGAAACTACCCCCAGAAAATCAAAATCATCATCATTTTTTCATCTTTTAATTGGTAGTGCTACCGTAAGGTGGTGGTTTAAGCTACAGCAGATGGCTGTTTTTACGAGTTCACACCGTGGGCAATGGCCAACCGTATGCCTGAGGAGTGTGCCACAGGTGATAGCCAAGTTATTTGTACACTTTGGTTACTTTTGTGCAGCATTCATATCTGTTTCTGGTCTTTTTGTTTGATTGTGGCATGTTTGTGATGTGGTTATTTATGATATAGAACAATATAAAGTAATCCAAGAGGTTGCTCACTGACTCGAGGTTTAGGCGAAGTTTTAGATTAGTCTTTGGTGTTTGAGAGAAGGGTGGGGCTTGATTAATCCATCAGTTAGGTGGTGAGAGTTGTTTGTGATGACATTGTATGTAGTGGGAGATGTGACCCTCGCATTTGATTGATTTGGTCTTGTCTGTAGAACTTGGCACTATCTGTCGAGGTTGGATTGTCAGACAAGTGGCCTTTGCTTCAGGCCTGTCCAGAGTGGCCTTAGTGTAGGGTGAGGGCACAGGCCCGCAGAGTCCCCACTATGTAGGCCTACGAGGGCCAGGGCAGGCGCGGTTTTATGGGGCGGCCCGTTTAGGCCTGGGCAGCCCTTGAATTCTCTGATAATTATATGCCTAATAGTAATATGGAAAGCGTTGAATATGTTTCATTGTTTATCTGTCAACTTAAAAATGATATTTCATCAGATCATCCATGTGTTTTATATAGGCTTATACGAGATCCCGCTAATAATACCTCCCTTTGGCTGACAAAAGTCGCCAACTATCCAGATCTGAAGGAAATAAAATCACTTAAGACTCTTGTCCGAGCTCGAGCAACCCAGCTTTTTATGCAGAACGAGGTCTGGATCCCTTGGAAGCTATCGTTGTCCTATTGGGTTATGGTTTTTACCAAAATGTTAAGTAAGAATGTAAGAATTGCGCTATCAGAGAACATTTTCCAATAATTTCTCAATTTTGTTAGTAATTGATCGTAAATGTGCCACCAAAAAGGTAATTTCTAATTCGTGGTAATTTCACATGCTTGCGTAGGGTAAACATATTTGAAATTTTAAAATGTGCTCTGATAGCAATATGCGCTCATTCCTTATTAACATCGTCCTGAAATTTTTTGGGGTGAAAATTGGGGGCCGAAAAGATGTGAAATTAGCTGGATTTTGCCGATCAAGTGAATTTTTAAATGAACATTTGCTCTTGTTAGGGTGCTGGCATGAATTTCTTTTTGGTGGTGACGCATTGGTGTGAGTACGAGCTTAGCGGGCAGCTCATGAAAAACCCTGACCCAATTATCGATAAGTATTCATCAACAAAAGATCGGCGTTTACAGTTCACCTTGTAAATTGAGCCAGATATATTTCTGTGGAATAAACTGTAAAACATAAGTTGATAACAATGTATGCACTTTTATTTTAAAGAAAGACATCTATTGACAGTGTTGCTAATTCCGTTAGACATAGTTAGGCCTACCTACTTTTTTTTATGTAAACAAAATTTTAATTTTGAAACCAACTTGCACATTGAAAGAATTTCTGAGCTTTGAGACACATTTTTCTTAATTGTGAGATCAAAATTATAATTAAAATTTAAAACTATGAATTTAATGTATTGTAGGCCTACCTAGTAAATATACCCATAAATACCCCTTTGAAATCTCCAGAATTTCCGTCGAGTCACACCTTCTAAAAAACATGAAAATGAAAAAACGACCTGCGGTTCAATTACAGGGGTGTTCTCTCCCCCCCCCCCCCCCCCCCCCCACCCAGGCCGGACTAGTTGACAGGGTATCTACAAGACTGGAAAACCTGGTATTGTCAGGAAATTTAATAATTCTGGATAAGTCAGGGAATTTTATATTTTTTTCTGGAATTTTACAAGTAATGTAAAAAAGTCAATATTTTAGTAATTTTAATACCTTTTTTGTTGCTGAAAATAGAAATTCTCAATTTTAAAAAACAATTCTTCAATTATTTTGCCTTGTGTGGAGTTTAAAATTACCGCCAAAATCGACATTGAATTTATTACCAATTTTTCCTCCGTTATAATGCGCGGGAAAGCCAAATTTGCAGCCCGGAAAAATATTTTTTTCTGTCTGGAAAACCTGGAAAAGTCAGGGAATTTTGTAATGGAAAATTTGTAGACACCCTGGTTGGGCCCCCCCAAAGTTTTTGGGTCTAGAACTGCGCCTGGGCCAGGGACTCCTCTAGATAGTGTGGGGTTGAAAATGTATTCTAGGTACCGGTTTTCATTTTCAGTACCGGTACCAACTTGGATCTCTTCTCTTTTATATACGTAATTTAATTTGATTTCAGGATTCATTCATTGAGGCAGATTTTCTAACAAGACAGCATTCCTCACAATGAAGCTGTACCAGTTGGAATCTACCACAAGCCTACCTAATTAATCTTTCTGAGGGAGGGCCTAATAATATGTCTCGGGCCTATATAAAATATTTTCTTCATTGCCATTGGGCTATGCAAGTTTCTCTTTGTAAATAAATAAAATAAATACAACAAAATAAATTCTTATTTCGAGTCCACCCACTCAGTTACTTAAAACTGAATGCCTACTACCTGTTTCTACAAATTATGATCTTAAACCAAATAGTTATGCCTAGTTCTTTGTAGAATTCAGCTATCTGTACCCTTTATTTATTTAAGGGTAGGTATGTTCCAAAACTTGTAGGCTCAAGCATTTTCCACCATGCTTAGGCCTACATATTGCCAAGTCGTAGGTTTTGGATTCAGGCAAAAAGTAGAAAGTATGCCTATAGCACTGCCTAAAACCCATGATATATTTTAAAGAGTTAAATATCTTGGCCTAATTATTTACTAAGAGTAAGAAGTAAAGGCACTAAATGGTGGACAAGGGTTTTATTGTTGTAATCACCTTGTTGATATGCTTTGTTAATCTGCTATTTTTATTTAAACAAGATTAATAATTTTTTTTATATCTGTATTGTTCTCTTGCATGGTTATTTTTACCTGTGTAATGTTGTAATTTTAAATTGTTAACTGTATTGTGCTTGGTTGAGCAGAAGAAAAGGCCCTGTAGCCATAAGCTTTGCCAAGCTATAAAATAGACTCTTTTTTATCATCATCATGTGGTATCATGCAGTAGGCTGCTTAAGCTTTTTAACGTTAATCCTTCTATTTGAAAGTGGTGCCATAATAACTGAATTTGCAAGATACTTCAACAAGCATCTCTGGCATCTCAAGAAAATGACAACCATGCTGGAAATCTTTTTGAACACTTGGCCAAGAATTTGCAATAAGTTTTGGAACATACCCCCAGTTGTGTTCTTAAATTGATTTTCATGCGGAATGATTTTTTTGTTTTCTAGTCATATTTGACAATCCTTACAACTATTGTAGTGCATTCTTAACTTTATTTGAATTATCGAAGACTTCTCTAAAGGCCCGGTTCAAATTTTTCATAAAATAAGTGGTTAGTGTTAAGTTGAACAGATTGTTAATTTACAATGTTACCTACCAACTCAGTAAGTATTGCATAAAAAGTAATTAAATTAATTAAAATTTATCTATATTGACCTACCACCTACCCATTCAGTTACAGAGTAGGCCTAGCTACTAATTCTCATAACAGATATTATTGTATGTATGCCTACATGTACCTAAATAGGCCTATATAATACCAAATTTAATGACCTGTTGTGCTAACAGCGTATTTTGTGAACGGACCCAAGCTGACGCTGTCAGAAGCAGGAAACAGCAATGGATGATAATAAAAAACTGCTTGAAGAAAACTAGTTACGAAATTAGTTGGTTGTGATAGAATGCCTATCGGCTGGGTTAGTGTGTGTGATTGGGGAAAGAAGAAAGGTGACCAACAGCTTACCTTTAATGAGACGGGCAGCTGCGTGAAACTGCCTGGTTAACAAATTTATTTTATCTAAAACGGTCGGACCAAGGCATGGCCGAAACGTACGACGTTGTAAATATATTTGTTAACAGCCAGTTTCACGCAGCTGCCCATCTCGTTTAAGGTAAGCTATTGGTCTCCCTTCTTCTTTCCCAATCACACACACTAGTAACGGAATTAATAATTCTTAAAGAAGATTTTGCAACATGGGCCCCTAATCAGTGGCTAAAACATATAAATTAGTATGTGATGTACCTTCAAAATCTACTGCCAGATCAGTATGTTAAAGGCCTACATTATATGTGAACAGATAATTACAAAGGTGATTCCACTGTAGGCCTACATATGTTACATGTTAATTTATACACCTTCAGCATTTTGATATTACTAATTATATAGTTCAGTACTACCATGGTCAGTGGTCACACATACAGCATTTTTAGATCACTTGAAAGTACTGGCAAGCACTAATAAAATATTACCATTGAGAGTGTTCAAAGATTTTATTCTTGACCTTATTTCTTTTAAGCCTAGATAATTTAGGGCTTGCACCAGTACGTTAACATTTCAATTTCAATTATATCTTTCCACTTCATAGTAGGTGTATCTTTATAAATTCATCAATACAATTTAATAATAGGAGACAGTATATTCTTACTTGTATGTACAAATCTGTGAATAAAATCTAAAATGAAAAAATAAATGAAAATAATGCATTTGATTTCCTTGATTGCAAGCCAACCCCTGATAAAAAATGTAATTGAAACAAAATTAGCCTATATCGATTATAGGTGGCCTACTGATACCTTGAGTCTTTTGACCCGTTGATGTCATTTTTGTCAGCTCGATCAATAACAAAAGTGCCAACAAAATGGGTCGGTCGGTATCCTTAAGTTTTCCTTATTTTGAGCCTAGGTGCATTTTTGAACTACACACATTTCGGTCTATCAAAAAGGGTAGAGCCTAGGCTTGCAATCTGGTAAAGACAATGTTAGGGGCCTAAAGTAGGGCCTGCAGTGGAATGTCATTTTTACATTTACACTTTGAAGTTTTTCTTATTTACCGTAGATACATTTAGTCACGGTAGCTTTAAGTAAGACTTCAATCAATTGAGCTCTTTTATTACCTATGTATCTCTGTCGCCATGTAACTGCGCAATGTATGGTGTATATATGTATGTATTAAACAAATGTTTGTGGGTCATGTTACCTCATGAGATACCACTGTACCTAGTAGTAATTAATAGTCTGCAATCAATTTAATTTGGTATCATAATTGAGTAGGAATTTAGTCATTTATTAAAATAGGCCTAGGTAGGGATGCACATAATAATCTATAAACAATATTGGATATAATTTCGATGATCGATAATCAAAATTCATTATCGACTATCAAAATATCAAATAATTGGTCAATAGTGGCACGAACCAACTCTAAATACAGAGATTATCTCACGTTGTGCTATGAACTGGCTGGGCTGATTGTGTCGCAATCAAGATTTATGTTTGGAAATAAACTATCAGCCGACAATGGAAACCAAACACATGACATCGAAGAAAGCGAGGCAGCAAACGGAACGTGATCGTATTGTTTTGACTTTCACTTGCCACACTTGAGGTTCCACTTATAGGTCAGAACAGGCTTTGTTGGTGTTATCGATAATATCGATTCGATAATGACATTACCATTTTGATAATCGATAATGAAAAAAAGTATTGATGTGCATTCCTAGACCTAGGTCTTAAATTAGGGTGACCATAATTCTAAAAGCAAAATCCGGGACACATATACTTTCGTTTAGTGTGGACCTGCGTGGGCTACCAGGGGTCCAGCCGCCGGAGGCAGAAATTTTTGGGGGCAATTTTTCCCTCAAGATAGCCTGTAGTGAGATCTGAGACAGGTTGGGTTAGGGGCTGGCCTATGCCTTGAGAGTGCGGCGCTTTCTTACTGGTGCATTTAGCAGACAAGGCTTTCTTGTGTTTTTTCTTTGCCAAGTGGTCAACGATGTCCGAACGAAACGAACACCTTGAGTGATACTGTGCATTTAACTTTATCTACAATCAGAGATTGCTAAGATACAGAAAGTCCGTTTTGACTGCGAGTTTTGTTTCAGTTTCATCGAACTTTTAGATGAAAAGAAACTTATCATTCATGACTTGTCAGCTTTACCGTCGATTGCGGATTTGTATTTTTTTGATTGCACATGTTTTTTTATGTTCGTACGCCCACCGTGTTCAATTGGAAAGGCCGCGCGACAGAGAGTACCCTACAGTTAACCTTGCTATTACTTTCATCACAGCGAGCTAGAAATGCGTATTCTTTTCGCAAATCGACCATAAAAACACATTTTCGTTTACCCATCACAATAACACCACCTGGGAAACAAAACCCACACGTTCTTTTCCGAGGCACTGCACTGTGACATGCGCAATTAAAATAGAGGAGCACGACTGTAACACAAAATACACCCCACTCAAGGTCAGGCACTGACTGACAAGGCCCAACACGCTCCCGACTCTAATAATAGACGTAGAGACGAGGCACGGCCAGCCAGAACAACACAAACTCCTCAAGGCGTATTGATAAGATTGCTGAAACACGGACATTTTCAAATTCCGGGACAAAACAGTGTCCCCCAAAACATTTTGGGGACACCGGGACACATTACGAAGAAACGGGACTGTCCTGGAATTTCCGGGACGTCTGGTCACCCTATCTTAAATACATTTATTGGATGTTTTACTTTTAATATAAATCAACATATTTTCACTGCAATAGATTTATAACAATGTAATTACTAGTTATTTGTGCTTATGTGTATGGTGTTAACATTCATGGTGGAATTGTAACTACTGTAGGTAGTACAGTAGACCTGTGTCATTGTATTTGAATATAGCAATCTTGAAACTATAATTCTATATTGCATCCTTGATATTTTCCTGGTGGCATGCCTGGTCTGGTGAATGACAGTGATTGTGTTGATAGTGGGCTACTAATACTGTACTTGAACATATATAAGTTTAAGATAAGTTCTATATCTTGGGGTGGGGGGATGTAGATTGGTACCACATATAATTAACCCTGCTTGAAATTTGATTTGATTAATTAATTAATCTTGGCAGGAGAGCAGCAAGGGGCAGACTACAATAACGGTGGCAGGACAGTGAGAGGAAAGGGAAGAGTGGTGGCCCGGGAGAAAACTATAGATGTCTGCATAGGTGCCGACTAGGAGGGCTTGGGGTATGGCACCCCCTCTAAAATTGTCGGGGGTACTTTATCATTAAAAACAAAATATTATTTGCTGATAAAATACCAAATTAGTCATTAATTCTCTGAATGAAATCGGTGTATTAAGTAAAATTAAAACCTTCAACGCAGATTTGCAAAGCACTTCTCTCCATTGTACAATGTAAGATCGACACAAGAACAACGACAAACAAGAGTACTATTACAAAGTGTGTGAGCGTTATTCAGCGATTAGGGTAAAATCACTTAGTCGTGCTCAAGAGCTTGATTTAGAAGAGCCAAACTTGCCCAGAACAAGGGAAATTCCTAGTCAACTTGATGATGGTAGTGCAGCTCACATTTTCCCAACTCCGAAAGATTACTACAGATCGACGATTATTTTTATTCCAGTTTTGGATCAAACTATATTCAGTTTGCAAAATCGGTTTCAGCTAAAAGTAATTGATAACATGGTCAAAATGTAACGGTTTTCAACTTCAAATATCGATGGAGAAGAAGAAACGTTTTTAAAAGGAGGATTGTGTTATAGCTAGACTACTAGTACTTCATCGCTATGTTTTTTGATATCGTAGGCAGTATTGATTTGGCCTGTTAAAGGGCCTATTAACTCAAAAAATTATTTTTTACCACATGATCTATAGCACAATACTACACTAAAATGACAGTTTAAAAAATTATATCTTGTAACTGTGATTTAACACGAATTTTTCAATTTTTTTGATCCAGAAATTTGCAAAAATTGGTGTTTTGGGAAATTTCTTAAATTGGCTTTAACCTGCTTCTTTTTTGGTCCACATAGATACTAGAGAATAGTACCAATCTAAAATGCCCATTTTTTACATTGTGCCTTAAAACTGTGCCAAAACATACCCTGAAACATGCTAAAATATGCATTCCAAAATCACACCCCATCTTGGTAATCAGCATATTTTGACCGAACCACTTGCCCAAATTACAAAAACATAATATAGAGAATTTACAGAAAAGGCTGTAGAGTACGTCAATAATGGCCAATAATTTTTTGGATCAAAATCCTACAAGGTCACGGGGCATTTAGATCGTTCCCTCGATATTTCTTATGGGAAATTTTTGCCGATGGGACCTAGCTCGAAAAATGTCATGTTTGACAATTTTTTGGGAGGTCATGGTGGCCCGAATAATTTTTCTGTTAATTGCTAAATTCATTACTAGTTAGCCTGAAAGAATATATTTTTTGAGTTTAGCGGTTAAATACCCCTTTAATAGTATTAAAAGTGCACTGGTTAGTGGCATTACTCTAATTATTCCTGCTTTGCGAAATCACATCCAAGGGCATAATTAGATTTCATGCTTGAAACCTTTATAATTATTCAATATGCCAGAATGCTACTCTTGGTTAGTCGTGCTAACAAAATTACTGAGGGTGATGGCTAAACTATCAATTAGTTGATCGACGGTATAGCGTTTGGTTACATTAGCCTTGTTGTTTGCGTCATTCCAGGAGTAAACAACACCAGTTTCTGATCCTGCAGTAAACAGCCTAGGAGGTGTACTTGCAACCATTTAAACCATGCAACAAGCCGTAATGTTTGTTCACAGTTTTTAATGCAGATGATAATTTTCGGCACCATTTCATACTATTCCGTAGGTGTCAAGTGTTCTGTGAACTTTTACGTGGAGAAACCTACTTATCTAGGTATGTGATTAATCATTCCGAAATTTTGAAAACCTCTATTTCAAATTTACATGTCGAATTTCCTGAAATAAGCATTTCGATTTCGCATCTGTCACCAAGTTCAAGCGAACTCTCAACAGGTAGCGCTAGCCCTGCGCTAGCATAGGATTCTAAATATAGAATCGTAACTAACGCTATTTTGAATGTTCACCGAATTGTAACTGATAACGTGGATATTGATAACATTGGCAATGCCGATTAGTTTTGGTTTATAGTAACAGTTTTTCGGTGAAATATATTTTATTAAAAGTAGAATATATAGGCCTAGCTAGTCACCTTAACAACCGTAGTTAATTTGGCCATCAACTGTTTTGATCTCGTATCTTGTAGCTTTTTGTTACAGAAAATTAGCATTGCAGACTTCCTGTTGCTTCTTATCTTTTAGGTATAGCCTACTTGTTTTTATGAAAAACTTACTGTATAACCACCCATTTTTTTTATCATTTCATTATAATATGAGAATTGCCATTAACTGTAAACTAGGAATAGATAAGTAAATAAAATGTTCCGATAATTCTAACGATGTCCATTTCTCTGAACAATTGCAACCCTAGACCTTTCTCTTAATATCTGGACCGGACCTATAAAAATGCCTGTAGGCCTAATCAAAACCAAAATTCAAAACTATGTCCTCAATTTTTAGGCAACAAGTGATTTTTGTAGCCCCCCCCCCCCCCCTTCCCGAGATTTAAAAAAGTTGGTGGCCTATGGATGCCTGTCTTCAATTCTGACCAAATGATATGGCACCTTATGTATTTATTGCTGTGACCTTACTTTTACCGTTCAGTTATGTCTGGAGGATCGATGTTAGTCGTTTCTTGTATGTATCTATAATAAATAACCACCATGCCATGGAATCGGTTATCATGTAGGCAGTATAGTTCGTCCGTTTACAGTATACGAATTTCGGAAGATTCGCCGACGCATCGGGAACTTGTATAAGCTACTTGTTATAACCAATTGCAAAGGTTGTACATTGAAATTCCATCTTCGATGACCGTCGTCAATGTTGCCCGGCTGTAGTTTCTTTGTGCACCTCTTTGACAAACCAATGAAGCGCAATAATGAAAACCAAACTAAGTGGCATGGTGCCGGGTTTTCGATTTATCATAAAAGACATGTCGATCACTGGGGATCTCCGAGACTATTTCCCGCTGAATCGGAGAAAGATGATCTTGTCAAGAGGTGTAAACAAATTAGATCTTTTGTCCCTTTGAGGAAAACAAAATTTGTATACTGTAAATGGACGAACTATACGGGTGCCATGTCTAGGATGTGGGTCTTTGAATGAAACAGGTTTTCTAAAAAGACAATAGGAATATTTATTTTGAGATATTAGTCATCTGATATGAAATTACATAAATACTGTAGCACAAAACTATTAAACGGTGCTTCTTAATGATGCACGTTTAATAAAACTGGTGAGGTTTGAAATCATTTGAAGGGTCTATGTATTTGGGGATTGTACATTGCATACATCATGTAGGATCGGGCATATAGTTAATTGCCATCTACTTTTTTTTTACCCAAACTTCAACCTTAACTTCTCATAAGAATACAATACATTATTATTAAAAATGTCTTTTGTATTAATGGATATGCAACAGTTTAAAATATCATTCAGGTTTACTTGTTTGAAGCAATACAAAACTAGGTACAAGATCTAACCGATCAACCATAATGAAATCCTTATAAAAATGGTAGTGCATTTATTTAAACTTAGCGATCAAATTTATTTAAAAACTCACTTATATAATACTTGGCAATTTAATTCTCACTAATATTTTAATCAGTCTGCTATACTACAATGACACTTACATCATAGAACTATGACTAAGAAGTGATCACAAGAGCTTTGAAGTAGATAGTGAAGCACAATTTACTATAACTCAAAACGTTAAGTATCCAAACTGTGCTTCAGATATCGAACATGCAATTGAGTCAGTATCATTGTCAAGCCTTTGGTCGTAATAATCCTAGCTGTATTATTTAGTATACATTTGATTCTTAATTTAATTTTGAAAGTGAAATTTTGAATCTTGATTGCAATTTAGTACTGGTAATTGTATCAATTTCCGTGAAAAACATACCTTTGTCATTGTTAATGCTGTAGGTTTGTTATAACGATACAATATTCAACATTACTTATAGGTTAAACAATGGTGAAAATATATTCTTTGGTAAGCCAATCCAATGTAGATACTAGTTCCAAATCTCGGAAAATAATCGTCGTTAGAAGATTAATATTATTAGGTTATTGACATAAGTAGGCATAACAAATCAATCAACAATATGTATATAGCTTATGATTGTTGTGACATAATTAATCTCAGAGTGGCAATAGATATGCTTCCTAAACAAGTAAGGGCATATGTTATGGAGCATGGCTCACCTTCATCACACAATATTTACCAAAATAGATACAATTCTGAACATTTAAGAATTTACATTTTTGTGCGGTGTGCAAAGAAAGTACCGGTACTAGACTAAGTTGTTGGTTGTATGGTGTGAAAATCTAGACAAAACTTAACTGCAACATGAAACAAGAATATTGAACGTGGAGTACATTGAATAATTGGCTACGTTTAAAACGTTGCAAAATGCAGAACAGTACACTAAATGCCAGAAATAGTTACTTTGTACATAATATTTCACAATACAAATATACAATCTTCATAATGATATTTCATTTATATAATGCTATAATATGCGACACACTTGTATATATGTTAGTTGCTATCTTGTCGTTATTCTTCATTCGTTACACATTAATAATACATTAACATTTAAATCACATAATTAATGAACAGCCTATATACTAAAATAGAATATTTGGGTAGTTCAATCTTCATTTGTTTGATCGTCATTACAACGAAGAAACAAATTACAAAATATCATCTCAACTTATTACAAAAATATGTTCTTAATTATAGTGGCTTTAAAATAAAAAGCAATGAGATGAGATTCACCCCTCGTTTAAAATGTCGAACTGGTCAAAGAGGCAGGACAAAATCACAACACTGCTGGAGTTGGAGAGATGAGCCTTTCTCATAACCCAGTGAATAAATAGTAGGCCTATATTGAGCAGTCCAGAACAAATAAGCACATGTCTTGAATATAAAATTAACAATAATATGACTGTAATAATAGTACACTCTAAATAAACTAATGCAGTCTTAATGTCGAACAAGGAGAAACTGGTGCACATTTAAAATTGGTTTAAATGGTCTAAACACATTTTAGGAATGTTCAGTAAAATAATTACTGAGATGGGCAAATGTATCAGCTTGAAATATTAATATCCCAGGAGAAAAAATGTATTGAGAAAAAAGTTATGGAAAATTAATTTTTAATTTCATATAGCCTAGGCTAAATTAGTAGTGCAAGGACAAAATGGGTTTGTTGAGTGTATACAAAAATACACAACGATGTTTTACGCTAATACTTGACTTTGTGGTGCAAGGACTAATTCTTTTCACTAGGGATGACATTGAAATACAAATTTTAACAACATCCATATGGGGGTTTGTTAGGTATTGGTGTTTCACTGTAACCCTGAACCATAATGTAAAATAGTCTTGTGACCATCGATCATGCACATCTGTATGGTGAAGATTCCGGGCGAATGAAATTTTAAAAAACATCCCAACAACTTTTATTATTATTATTATTATTATTATTATTATTACAACACTGTTCTGTCCTTAGCCATGCATGAATTAGGAGTAATACAGAACAGAGAAGTATACTCAAATGGAAAAGACGACAGACCCGCCAAAGTACACGGTAACCATGACTGGAGTAGAAGACTGTAAAAATAGAGAAGTGTCTGACAAATGACAGATCTGGTAGTGGAATCAAGGTTACAATAGTGAAAAAACAAGAGAAACAAGAGTCAATTTATAAACATCATATCTAAAGTCATGATGAAGAAAACATCATCTTTGGAAAGATGTCAATAAAAAAGATACCACCGCAATAGAACAGCCTGATCAATAACAAAAAGTCTTAAGGTAATTTCAACTTATTTGCTATAAGTTTTCTCATTGGTGTGGTATCTGTCTTGGATGCACAACTAACAATTTTGATAGTGTTGTAGAAAAAGTTTCTTTTATATGGGCAGAGGCTCACAAGGGCAGGAATCAGCTTTTATTGTGAAGCATTTGGAAATTTGTAATATTAATATAATATTGATATTATAAATTCTAATAATTAATACAATTCAGAAATTACAAAAGTCCATCCCACTCAGGGTTCGAACCCGGGTCTCCCACATTCCAGGTGGGCACCTTATAGCCTTTTGACTTGTATTAAATATTATCAATTCCACCTACGAGAGTGTTTCCCGGCCATCCAAATCGAGAAATTATTAATTCTGTTACACTGATTTTTTTTTTAAATTTGAAAGCAGATGCCCAAGTCTTTATTTTTTACTATTTAGGTATTTAATGGTATTAGATGTATACCTAACTAAATTATTTATGTGCACAAGTTTTTCCGGTTGACAAGAGCATAAATGTTCATATAGCCCTAAACATCTTTACAAATGTGAAACTAGGACCATGTTTGTCTAATGGCCATTGTAAGAATCAAATCACGTACCTCCCTGTAGTTAAAATATAGTTTTCCTAATATTTGCTAGGAATTTAAGAAACCCAGATCCAACGAGTAACTTAATCATCATTTCCGTTACTTTTTGAGGACGGTAGATTGCTGCAATAGCCACTGTCTGTAGGCGTTTTGTCTTCTTGTAATGCTATTATTTTCAATTCTTGGAACGAGACTTCACTCATTACTTCTTTCTTAGGTTTAACACTTGATAAGCTGGTTCCTCCTAAAGAAAAGAGCAATCCTTGTATATACTTCCATCTTAATTAACGCAGCATGTGCAAACATAACAGGTCTTTGAATGAATGAAATTTGGGTTTATGTCTCATATCTATGCAAACTAACACAAACCGAGACAATGAGCTATGAATATGTGAATGTGAAAATATGTGAATGTTAATGAACCTAATCTAAAGGGAGATGTGGGGGGGGGGGGTTGAGGGTATGGCTCACTAAGGGAGCAGCTGCATGGGAATAAGAGGAAAAGAATACTATGAAAGAAAGAATAGGTAGAAGCAGGATATATGTGCATGAGATTTTCTTTAGAGGGCACCACTCACTATGTGGAAGATCCCTCATCCATGGGCGGGTCTTTTGAGTTTTAATACTTTAGGCCTACTGACATCAGGTGTTCAGAGATGGTCTTGAGATGAATTTGAAGTGCATTTTAATGTTTCTTCACATGTACTTACCACACATGCACAGAAATACAAGAGCCATGCAATGCCACAAATTCAAGAACTGTACAAAAATACTGCTGACAGCCATTTTAGTATACATAAACTGATGTAAGACAATGGAGAATTTTTCAAACATTAAAAATGAATTAAATAACCACCCTTTCAATAACAGAAGAAAATGGTTAAGTGAAGCAGTTATCATTTTTGTCTTGTGCTGTTTTATGTGCGTCGTGCATTTTATATTGCTGTCATAATATTACTTGAAACTTGTTTAAATACTGAATCATTTCATATTTTGTTTTTCCCCCTAAATTACTTAAATAATTTAAGTTTTAACATGTTACCGACAACTCTATGTGGCAATATGCCTTTTATCACCCTAAAGATAGCAAAATCTAGAAAACTAGCAATATTATCTATATATCCTACCATAGCTAATTCTAGATTTTTTGTTATTTGATTGTTTCCAAGTGTCTATTGTACTGCTGATGTTTGCTATTTGAATTTTTCTAGATAACATTACGGCAGCATGCTGAATAATTTACTTAGCTATCAGTCATTCAACTAAAACTAGTAACCATAGCAGTCAGCATAGTAGTGGCCTTTTAGTTACCACATGCCATGCATCATCTAAGTCTAAACCCATGATATAATAATACTTCTTATAAAACAGAAAAAGATCTTATTGGTTAGAAATTCGTAAAAAAAAAAATACCAAACAAAGTGCCGAAAACTTGCCATAGAGACTTTGTTTGCTTTGCTCACTCTACCAATAAGCTGTCTTATTGTACAGTTACATTTACTATTACAAAGCATAGATAATGTATAATTATTGTGAGACCTAAGGTTGAACTTGTAATATAACCACTATTCTACACTATGTTGATTTATTTTACTTGGCAGCTAACTTACGATTCTTCATTTCCTCAGCAATAGGGGGGACAAAAAAACCATTTATTCCATTGTGGGGTATGTAGTCCCTGTTGTCCAGAATGTCTTCTGGGTCCTTGGCTACTGGACCAAACAGACTGAGAGCAACTGGCAGAAATATCAGGCTGTGATATAGTCCGATCACAACAACTCCTGTGAATAACTGCAACCAAAGAAATTAGTGCTTCGTTTACCTTCTATACAGAATAACAATATTAGTAATAACATTCACACACACACACTGAACTTTAACCCTCTCCCGGCCAGAGCGTTCTAAAGCGTTGCTCGGGTCTGAGAGAACTCCAGTGTTTAATGTGGCCAGGAGAGTGTTAACCCTCTCCCGGCCAGAGCGTTCTAAAGCGTTGCTCGGGTCTGAGAGAACTCCAGTGTTTAATGTGGCCAGGAGAGTGTTAACCTGGATCACTTACTTTTAAAAAAGCAATATTTTAGAATCTCCCAAATCCTTCCTCAAGCACAGTCCGTGCCCAACTCTGCTGACTGTGTTTGAGAAAGGAGTTGGAGTCTCCAAAATATTGCAATTTTTAATGACCCAGGTTAAAGTTTGATTTGTGTGAATTTCATTATCATAACGTAGGTATCTGAGGAAAATGAATTACGTAATGAATTGTTGTGTGTATTTAAACAATATTTGTTTTTTATATAGGTGTTATGGGTGACTTTTCATATGATAATAATTCCATTCAATTACAATTAGTAACTTATTTTTTCTGGAAATCCACTTTCAAGCCTATAGGGAGGGCTCTCCAAGTTTCTGATATGCGCTCTGGTGGCGGAATCTCGCAACGCTCCAATGAGGATACCTGCTGACAGCGGAGTGTTTATCACATAGAATAGCCTATGCTCGCACTGTTCTCCACCAGAAGGAAAGCTAAATCGATTGTTAAGATGTGTGCCTATTGCAATGCACTTGCTAGAAGAGACTATTTCATTGCACACATTTCAAAATTATTGCGTTACAAACCCATTATCTCGACATAACTAGTGAGATAAAATTACGAGCCGTGTTATTCTTTCTCTCCCCATTTGCTATACTCTGTTATTTCATCCGTCACTCACGCCAATACAGATTCATAAAAAACTTTCTATTTTACATGTGGTTTTGTTACTAATTTGCCTATTAGGCTACTAATAATATTATGCCAGTATATTTTGATGTCACAAAGTGTACTGCAGATTAAAGTAGCTCTACGCTGACTCATCTAGGCTTCCCGTTGCCGCTTTATTCCAAGTAAGAAGGATCCAAATAGACAAAGAGTTTATCGAAATTGACAATAATAACAGAACAGCTAGCTAGTGCGAAAATATTACACCTATCAGATAAACCTATTCTAAGACCATGAGTGAGTGGACTACTGTACACGATTCACTCACGTAAACCTCACGGAGGCTTAGGACTAGACCACCCTAAATCACATAACTTTGTTGAAATTATTAGTTTTGTGCATTCAAATGCAATTGGTAAACCTCCGTCTAGACTCCCTCAACTTCAATCAAATTTACTAGGTGAATGAAGTACAGTGTAGTCGTCCAAATATTGAAAATTAGTTCTCAATCTTGATGGTGTAATTAATATAAATTGCCGTTGCTTTCCGTGTCCATGATTTTATTTTGTAGTATATGCCTACTTACTCAGTAACTGTGTTAAGCACTACATACAAGGAACCGACAGTGTTGGCTCGAGCGTAAAGCGCGCGACTCTGATTCGGGAGGTCCCGGGTTCGAATCCCGTCGAGACCGGCAATCCTGACTGAAGGTTTTTTCCGAGGTTTTCCTCAGTCGTTAAGGCGAATGCAAGGGATTGAGTCCTCTTAAATAGCCCTCGGACATCCCTTCACAATTTCCTATCCGCACATACCTAGTTCACCTGAAGAGGGGCTAATTGCACCCTATAACAGGTTTCCCACGGTAAAAATTTAAATTTAATTACATACAAGGACTGATTTTCATTGATTTATTGTGGTTAAAAAGTCACCACATCATACCGTAGAATCTCCTATCATATTGATTGAGTGAGGGAAGTTTATTTGAATGTTGCAAAACCTGTGTCAGAACCGGGAATAGAGCTTCAAACATGGAATTATCTTTATTGTATGCAAGGATAAACACGAAGGACCATCAATACATGTCCACCTTGGGTCTAGCTGGATGTTACATGTTTGTAAAAAGGTTAAACAGCCACACGTGTAGAGCGCAACCCAGAAACATTGGATAGCATACAACTATGCATGGTTTGTATACGTTGTATCCTCCTATTTTCCGCCATGTTGCGTTACACCCCCATGACCGCAGCGCATTCTTTAGGTAGTTTGAGCGGCCTATAGAACAGAATTTTGTTCATGCCTGATCTCTCGCAAAATGTAGATACTATGACAATAAACCATTTGTTATAACTATTATTATGTTATAATGCTATCAACTAATCATGATAAATGTGCCTTTATACATTACAATTAAGACAGTATGGTATCTGAAATGATTTGTACTGGTTTTAAAATTGTATTTTAACGTACCTTAAAGAAGGTGGTGAACAGATAAGATTGGCTAGTTCCTAGCAAGGCCATGGCCAAGAATGTACTGACACCTCCGTTGAATACTGCTGGGCCAATGCGGCTCAAAGTATCGATGGCTCGTTCTAAAACAGGTTACAATTCTTTGTAGTATAACAATTACAGTGATCTGAGTTTATCATGTCTTCAGATTAGCAGTTTGGTTAAACTATGCCCGAGTGTGAAGTATAGAAGGGCTATAACCACTAGATGCTATAGTGCAAGGAATTTATAGAAAATAATTTGGGTTAGGATGTATACTATTAAATGGTTTTTGGGACATTGCGCCGCATCAATAAGAGTGTAATAATACACATACCTGTGCCATTGCACGCTTGACGTTTCGTTGTCTCGAAAACTATTTAATAGTATTGTTATGGGCAGCAGAAGCCTTCAATCCTCTAATATAATATATTAGAGGATTGAAGGCTTTTATAATATATTATATATGTACATATATATAAGTTATGGATATAACCCATGGACATAAGCTAATCACAGGACAGGCAGATGTCTTAAGCACAACATTTCTCGTGGTTGCACCTTTTTTTTTAGTCTCTAGCCAATCAATGAATCAAGAGATACATTTGTACATATGAGTAACAAAAATCATTGGCCATAGTGGATAACAAGATATGTGTGCAGAATATTTGCTTAAGCATGGTTCAGAAGGTGTCTGCCATCTCAAGAAATCAGTCCAGGGTATTTTTCTCTATTGGAACTGGTTTTACGATATCAAATACTTTATAATGAAACACTATTATAATAGCAAAATATTCAATAGCAAACTAGTATTGTAAGTTGTAACACATACTTTCTTTACTTCCAGGTAGCCTGGTAAACTCCTGTCCAATATGTGCTGCATAATCTACTGCAAGCCCAGCACAGAGCAGCACCATAATAGATGTCGAGATCTCGATAGTCAGGTTGAGCCAGTACATTGAGCCAATCAAGTCTACCACAGTCAATATCACACAACTATTTACAAGAATGGTTGTTCGCAGATTCTGAATCAAAACCAGTGTGACCACTGCAACAGCTCCAATGATTATGGCAAGATTCCTTAGTAACTCTTCACCGATTATTTTATTTGCAGTCCACGACACGTAGTCGGGGGAATAGGCGACAATTTCTTCATTGCCACCAGTAAAGTTCATGGACCGAAGGATTTTTTGTATGGATTCCATGGCTGTTACTTGCTCCAATGTCGTATTCATCACTATATACTGTATCGGAATTTGAGAGGTCTGAAATTTGAAAAAATGTGGTTAACTATCACGTCTTGTACATGATAAGAATGCTAGATAAATTGATTAATTTTGATGTGTAAGATTTACCGTGATATTGTAATCACCGAAAGGAACTTTATTAAACTTAATATCCTTGACGTAGGCTTGTCCTTCTGTAGTAAGGAGGAGGTACTCGGAAAGATATGCCTTGTACTCATCGTCATCACCTGGCTCTGTTAGTCAACAGTTAGTTCATTAGTACCAGTACACAACACAATACATACATGTACAGCAGTATAACATCAGTTAGTATATTTAGTTTGGAGGTCTGTACTATTTCATCAAGATGCTTAAGTCTTTTGATAATTGTACAATTACTAAGGGTCATATAAATGACTAATTAGAACAACGTACCAAAATGTTTTGCTTCAAGCCATTGTTGAAATGCAACATACCAGCAATCCATTGTTGCCGGATTAATATAAGGATTTTCCGACAGTTGAGCCACTAAATTATTTAGTTCTTTCTGTTCAGAGTAATAATTAACCCCACCTAGAAAATAACAATTGAGTTGCAATTATCGTAAGTGTCCAAATATATAACATTTATAGTCCAAAAAAGTATTGTTTGGTACTAAACTTACTGAGATATATACCGGCCCGCTTGCCATAGAGTGGGAAGTACTCATTCAATTTGTTATTATATTGGATAGGATATGAATCTGGATTCAAATACCACACGGGGTCAAACTTTTGTTCTACTTGTAAAACAAACCAGATGTTGGTGCAAAATACTATGGTAGTAAATAGAAGAACAATGATCTGAAAACAGAACAAAGTAGAAGTTTACAGCTTATCAGTTATCATTCATACTGTATTACATAACTACCAAACTAAAATATCTAATCATAACTAATAAAATATGAGAGAGTACATACCTTAACCGGTACTTTCATCAAGATCGGGCCCACCCAATTAGTAAAAATGCGTTTTTGAAAGTTAAGTTGACTACACTTATTGGGTGTCCAGTGCCTATGGTAGATACAAAAACAGCAAGCATCTCTATTCCTTTGTGATCGGTATTCATCGAGGGTGAGGCAACTCACAAAGAAGAAGATGACAAAAATGTACAGAAACAAAATGCCAAGAGCTGCAAATACACAGAATGAACGAAGGAACGGCATAACTGTGGAAGTTCCAACGGCAAAAGCTAATGCGTCGGTCAGAGATGTCACTGTGATTGAGACCCCAGCTTTTTGGACGGCACAAGCTATGCGTTCGGGAATAGATAATGCCACATCTTTCTTGGAGAGGTTGTCAAGACACTGAAAACAGTCCAATGGAAGGGGATTATAGTACTTAATTATCAACAAAAAATTTATCCAAAGTCATACAAAATATGTATTCAAGAATATTTAGTCCTAAATAAGCTTATTTGGCAAATTGACAATTAGTTTTCATTTCTCGTTATATATTGTATAAAGTAAGTGTAGGGTAGGTCTTATATACCATATAATCATAAATGTTTCGTGCACTATCAATGCTTATGCAAATTAATGTTGCAGTAATCTGCACTGGGCATTCCTAAAGATTGGTACTGCAGATATATTAGAATGTATCATTTACTTCTGTTGTCGTATCTGATTGTGAAACAATGTATAATTCAAAAGGTATAATACGGTACTAGTTTCTAAATATTTGTGAGTCTTAAAAACTAAAACCACACACAAAAGCAACAATAAGTGATACAAATTTGGCTTAGTGTAACCAACAATAATAATTCAAATAGGTCTGGTCTGTAGGGTCAACCAAATAAAATATAAAAGTATTTTATTAAATGTGTACAACTTTTTACCTCATCAAAATATTTTTAAAGATCTATTTTCTTGACAAAAAGTATATGTACCCCATAAAGAATCACATGATGCACATTTGATTTTGAAGAGGGCATGGGGTGGTATTGACAAAACTAGGTGACACCCTGCTAGGGTGAGATGTGATTGTGTGGTTGTTATTCAGTAGTTTACTTATTTACAATACCTAGCTTTTTCCAAGAGTAACAACGCAGAACTTTTTCCACTTATATAGGGCAGATCAAATAGCTTTGTTTTGATTACTAAAAATTGTTTGCAAAACAAAAATGTTTAGTAAATACTAGTTAATATTTGTAATACACTTTGTTGGAACAAGTAACACTTACTTGAATGATAACAAAGGCATTGTCCACCCCTACGCCAAGGAGGAGGAATGGCAAAACTGGATGAAGTGGCCCCCAAAGAAATCCCAGAGTAAAACATATTCCATATGAAGCGAGGATTGATTGGCCGACCACAGACACTCCTAGCAGACCTAAATAGATCTGGAAAACAAAACAAATTAGATAAACCTGAAATTAATTAACAACCTATCTTCATTAATTTTATATTTGATATCTGGTTTTAATTTAGAAGAAAAATTAGCAAGACAATGGTAGATTGGATGAGCGTAGCAAAGCTTTTAATTTTGATAGTCTGTGAAAACAGCTTGTGTTTTTTGTTTGTATGTTTGTTTATTTGTTTGTTTGTTTGTCTGTTTGTTCGCGCTCTACTGGACAACGGCTACTGCGATCTTGATGAAGTTTTAAGGGAACCTTTTGATATCTATGAACTAGACCTACCACGATTTTGGTAACAATCGAAGAAATATTTCACCTGAATATTATACTTTCAAGTTTTTTTTAAATTCCTAATAGGATGTTTCCGTGATTTTTGGCTCTCCAAAAGGCAAACGGCTAGTCATATCTTGACTTAACTTTATGGGAATGTTCAAAATCACTGAAGATACAATTTTACAATTTTGGGTACAACCAAATACATTTTTTCATAAAAATCATACTTTTAGGCCAACAAGAGGTCGATAAACATCGCTGCCCCCGCACCTTTCCTTAGCTGCACAAAAAGGTATACGTGTCAGTTCTCGGTCTCTCTCTGACTCGTATAAGTATTTGCTGGCAGGCTCACACTCGCATTGTTGAAGCCAGACATGGTTCACGCTTGCTCTTGTTTTTACATAACACGTACACAAATAAAACATGTTAACAATGATGATTGGAAACCATAATAAAAGGGTAGAAATAGTGAACCAAAAACGCTTATCCATGCATCAACGTGACTAGGGTTTGCTTTAGTTACAAAACAAATTGGACATATTTTTAAAATGTAGTTTTAGATTGCTTAATTATGTTTAAAATTAACAATTGCCCAAATAAAATCTTGTGTGTTGTGTTGAGTGCAAGTGTTTTGTTTCTAACATGTCGATACCTCTTCTCTATGACATGAAATACACTTACCCTTTGTTCCACTGGGTTAAATTTACCCATCATAATTACGACATAAAATATGATTAGAGAAAATCCTGCAAATAATACAGTCATGTTGTTGGCAAGAACTTGATGCAGGATGTCATAGTAACTGAAATAAAAAGGAACATGTTAATTGCTGCATATTTTCGCTAGTTTTACATGTTTTATTGCCTGCGAAAACCGCTTTTTGTGTCACCATATTCTAATATAGCTTCTCGGTGTCAATCTCTGTGTACCGGTACCTACTACTACTTGCTTTATATCAAAACAAGATTAAAGACTTCATAAAGACACTATAAACCTAACAGCTACTTATATGGTAATAATTTGAAACTTACATGATGGCCTAGTAAGGCAAAAATGTGGGCATATGAAATGAATAATTATAATTTATGAATATAGAATTAGCACACATCCTGCTTGGGTAATTATAATATTCTCATATCTTTATTTTGGCCTGATTATCTTGGAAAACTAGTAAGTAAGTCAGTAAGTTAGTCTTTATTTAGCTATAATCAGCTCACCCACCACCTTCTCTCCCAGTAAAAAAGCCCTGGAAAACTTATGTTCATTTCATGCCCGCACAGTTTTAATTCAATATATGATATTGAAGGGAACGATTGCCTCATCGGCCTGCCCAATAGTTTGCCCGGCCTTGAATATTTCCCCAGTGTTCTTATGATTTGTCAGCCTAGTAGACACATAGGTACCGGTAACGTGTCGTACAGGATATTGGTTGCAATATTGAAATGCTATTTGTGCCAGGAGAAATTAAAAGCCTGGTGAAAAAGTGGAAAGAATGGATAACTGTTTGGCCTGACCAATCCACAGATTGAAAACTAGTATGTGAAATTAATAATTTACATTAGATACAAAATAAAATTTTGCTGGCCTGACATTTTAAATTAGCTTTATATCATATCTATTTCTATTTCAGCTATCATTTTATTTTATAAAATAGATAAAGCTGATTTAGAAACCTGAATGTAATTATTACCGGTATATTCAACACATTTTGACTTGCCTGTCTGTGTATGCTTACCTTCTTGTTGATACGGCGTAGATCTTCATCTTAGGTGGTAATACTCGTGGAACATTCAATGCTTGGTTAATAAATTCCAGCTCCCAATCTGGTGACCACTTATCGGCCTTTTTAAGCATAAAATTCAGTATAGTTGCTTTGGCACCAATTATTTTATTTTTGGAATTGCGTTCTATACCAGATAGGAGTGGGCCAATATCATTAAGTACATTGTTCTGTTTCCTGCAAAGATGAAAATAGTAAATTAGAACAGAATTGCAAATAGAACATCGTACCATACTGAACGGAACCACTTTATTTCTTATTGTGCTGCAAGACAGGCATGGCATTGAACTTTGGAACAAATTTTAAACCTTTATAGCCTGGCATTGCTTAATTTTCAAACAATCCTTTTCTTTGACCTTCATAATTAAAATAAATTGGATCATTTTTTCAATTAAAAATGTTTTTTTTTTCGAAAATGGAGGATTTTTTCAAAAGAAGCAAATTCTAGTGAGATGTATGAAATAGCCATTGATTATCATCTAATCTAATATCAACTCGCAAAATAATGTAACAAATTTTCCACAAATCTTATGTACAGTAGCTACAACAGTTTATGTATTTCAGTACTTGCAGTATTTAAAGTTAGCTTTATCTAATTTGGCATTTTCATGTCACTATTCCAGTTCCAAATCATTGTAAAAACTGCATTGTATTAAATTCAAGTGTTTATTGTTACAAAACCGTTACTGTCACAGGTAGAAATGTTATAGGCTTCGGGCAGATAAAAGGTAGACGAAAATATATGAAGATAGATTTAAAGTTGAAATCCCTACCTTGAGTGGTTTAGAGCGTTAGTGACATCATCCAGGACAGTGTTCAAAGCAAGATTCGCCAGCGGCTTCGTTATCACTCCATCACGGTTTGTCCAAATCTTTAACAGTGACTGATAAATGCAATCATTTCGAAATTGTCCACTTTTCATCATCTCTATATATTCTTCAGCAAATTCGGAAGTATTGAAATTGTTCGTGCCGTCTTCTCCTTGGAACCAGGTTAAGTAGCCTGCGCACACACTCTCCCAACTGTGGCCGGACACTGAGATGTTCTTCACGTTGGCCTCCAGTTCCGCAATCTGCATGGACAGAGAATTCAATTATTTGCATTTTATAAAGCCTGCTGTATCCAAAACAATCATTTTAACCTTGTAGATTTCTTGTCCCTAAAAATGGGTTATATTACGTGAGTAAGAAAATTCTGTGGTATTCTTGGTTAACAAGATGTTGCGATTGTAGAAGAGTTGTTAAAGCAAAAGAGGGAGCGAAGCTACTATACCAACAGGTCGTTGAAGAAGAATAAAAATAAAATTATTCCCCGTAAGTCGATCTTTTTGGTGGCGGCGTAAGGTTATAATAAGACAAAGCACATCATTAAAAAATGTTTGTCGCTTGTTCTTGCATTCGTTAATGGTGGAGTTGCATTTTGTGGGGCCTTCCCCCCCCCCATTATCCCCATATTCACCCAAAACATTCTGTGTCTCCCTTGTTGAAAATGAAGTTGTTCTGTTTTCATCGTGAGACGTGACACACGCCCAGATGGACAGACGAGTGATGCTTCGCTCCCTAAAAAGTTTCCCCTACTCTCGAATTACTTCAGTCCGTGGATGTACCACAAGTTTCGTGTAGGAAACATGTCCAGCGATGGTGATTAATAATGTAGAGGGTGTAAGGGAAGCTACCAGGGCTATTTTATGGGATTTTATCCCAACATTATCTTCCCTGATGAAATACTTCAGTTAGGATTGCTAGGGGTGGGTATCGATCGACGACCCCCCCCCCCCCGAATTCTAGTGTGTAATGCGTAAACTAAATGTTATCGTTTATACTTTCAGATAATAATTCGTATAGGCCTACTATCCAGAATGCATTACAGCTTTTAGTTATCTAGTTACAGTTTAAAGAAGTGTGTTACATAGGTTATTGTGTTACACAATTATAACGTATACAATGTATACCTTTTTTAATTTACCGCAGGAAATCTGTTTTATGCATTGGCATTATGGCATTGTATGCCCCTCTTCAGGCGTTTAACTATAGGTATATGTTGCAGATAGGACAAATTGCGATGAAATGTTTGACGACTGTTTAGGAGGAAAACCCAGGTAAAAAAATCTGGTCACGACGGGATTCGAACCCGAGACGTACGTCCCTTATTAGATTCTCGAGCCAACACTGTCGGCTGTAATGTAGAACCCTACAGTCGTGGACATAATATAAATCAAAGGTAGGCAAGAAACCTAATCCTTGCTGTTGGCCGCGTCTACGTGTTATTTGCCTATCGATTCATAGATTTTATTGAGCCCAAAAATAACAAGGCATAAGTGAAAATGTTGTAAGGGTAAATATATTTTGTAACTGTATCTTGATTAATTTTCTCTGGAAATAACCTGCAATATAAATTGTGAATGAAGATTGAGATTGATACATAAAATTACAATTACAACGTAAAATTCTTGCTAGAGATTTAGTATTCACAATTTGAATTTTAATTCTAGTCTGCTCATGTGTGAATGACGCTCGTCTGTGCGTTGTGTGCGTCTAAACGCGTGGGTTTATTCCATTAATAAATTATAGTGCACGGCAATTATTAGTACGTACTTTAATCAATAATGTTTGTGAGCCAAAATTTTTCTTGCATACAACAAAGAGTTGCCCGGTCTCTCTCTCTCTCTCTCTCTCTCTCTCTCTCTCTCTTTCGCACAGATATAAGTAGAGACCATCATAACTCGTTCCCCGAAATATTTTAATTTATGGAATGTAATGAAAATAACTCATGGCGTTATTAAAACCTGAAGCCTGCCGCAGATACAGTTAGGACGCAGTTCAGTTCCTTGCCGTACGGAACCAAAGGACAGGGGTTCAATTCCCGCCTAAGGCATGTAGATTTCCCCTGTATATATACTCGTCCTCATCTATTACCAGTTAGCTACTTATAGTATTCATAACATTACTTCTGACGTAAATGATAGGACACTGAACACAAACGTACCAGACAGATTTTCACATAACCTGAACCTGTTGTTTTTGTTTTGCTTTTTTATATTTAGCCTACTGTATATAATGATAAATACTTCAATCAAATCGAAATCCTAACAGTGAGAAGCCTCATATTAAAATTACACTGATAATTTAGTTATAACCTGTTACATAATTATTATCTTTGATATAATTTTGTAACATCTAATTCCTCGTTCTTACAAGAGCACACAATTAATATTTAATATATCTCTAGCAAAATTAAACTTTACAGTTAATATTATATTATATTACAACATATTAAAATATATGCAAGGTCGGTCAGTCATTACACTGAAGGCTACGATTAGATATTGAACCAAGCGGAGAGAAAACCTTCTTATGTTGGTTTTACGTATAATTCACCTCCACGTATAAAACAGAAAATAAATTTGTACTTTACGATTACCGTACTTAATAAAGCGGTAGGGTAAAATTGTAAATCAGTGCACATGGACAAAATATACTTCCGGTTCACAATCTAATTTTAAAATTTCATACTTGTCAATTGTGATTAGTTTGAATAAAAAAATTAGCTATCGGGTGAGATAATTTTTTTCGATATTCCTGATAAAATCAGAGAATCAATGTATGTATAGGCCTAGATAGTAATTGTTCGTGATTGTGTAATAAAGCAGGTGTTCACTGAATATTACAAACATCTGACTGATAGGTGCAAGTTTAGCTTACCTGTCATAAAGAAAAAACACTTTCTTAGATGAGTCCAACAACAGATTTCTATTTTAAACAGTGCGACAAAAGAAATTGATATAATATATATAGCATAGCATAGCTTATTCTAATGATGTGCGAAATGCATTTGAAAAAATGTGGTTCAATTCCAGATATAGTACGAAAAAGGTTGATAAATATGGGTATGGGCTCGATTCTGAGTTGTTGGCATATTGAATTGAACTTCGTCGAGAAGTTATGATCGAACGTTTTATTTTATTGAGATTCTTCGTAACAATTACGAACTTTCCTAAGTATCCGAATGCAAATGTCTTATAAAAAGCTACTACTGAAAATAGGGGTACATATTAGGGGAGCAGTTTTCTGTCTGGCCGCCGTCTGTGTGTGTGTCACTCTCGTGATAAAAATCGAACATGGCCTCCGATTGACATGTTTTTTAACGTTGACATTGCCCTTCAAAAGGGATGATATAATGTTTTTGGTAACATGGGTTTAGGGGGCCCGGGGCTAGCCCCACCGAATGGAAGATTCCTTCACCCAGGAGAATTATTGCCGGTTGGAACGAACGTTGTATTTCGGGTACTCCCGTATTCGTGCTTGTCTCGATAGGTGTATCCTTCACCTGCAATGGTTTGTATCGATACTTCACCATTGCTGGTTACCTACGCGGGGACTCGTGCGGTTTTGAGTAGCAGCCCTTGCCGTACAGGTGGGGGATTCGAGTCCCGCATAAACCATTTGTATTTTCTTCAGGAACGAGTACCTCATGCACGAAGTAATATACCATGGCTCCCAAAACTATTCCAGTGCCTGGCCTCAAAACTTCCGACGACATCTTAGGGCTCATGAGAACAAACTGAACTTAGCGCCCGTACAATGTTCCTTCTACTTTCGATAAAATTCAAACTGTACCAGTTTGTCGTTACCGTATTTCGTGGAAGAAGTTGAGTTGCGTGAAGTGTTGTTAGTTTCTTTGGACGTCTGATTCCATGCATTGCAAACAAGCTTTCTTCGAGAAACATGACCTTCGAATGACGCACATAACTTCGGTCGCAATAACAATTAAAATTGTTTAATTGTTGTGAAAGCATCAGGGTAATAACATAGTATGACAATGACATATATGGGGGAGTACGGATTACGTTGCGGAGTGCAGCGCCCACCCAGCAGCCGCCAAGGTGCAAGCACCAGATTGCAGCAAAACATGCATGACCCGAGGATGGATGGGATGGATATGGATGAGTTGAGTCGACGGTGAAGCGACTTGAGATATAGGATGGAGTTTGAAAGTAATTCTGTCACATTGTTTGTTTATGTTGTAACTGTGGAATCTAACCAAACTCCGCGATCTAAAAACTCAAACAAGAAACGTAAGTGGCCCATTTTAGTAAATTTCAACCTAATTTTTTAAGTAATGACGAAAAACACAGAATACTCGGGATGTTATAAGAATACACACAATCTACTGTCTGCAATGATAACTTATACACTTGAGGTATACTTGTCAAATATGAAACATAGATCTTTTGATGGGAGTGCCAGCGTGAAAAGTGGGTGGGGGGGGGTCAATCCCCCCCCCTCCAACGCGCCTGGAACTACCTCTATAATCGTATAAAGCCGTGAAAAGTACCCACTGGTTCCATACTCGAAGAAAGGTCGTGATAAGTTGCAATTTGCAATTTGTCAAGATGGAGACCGCCACTGAGGTCATATGGTCACTATCAACAACTAACTGCACCACCGACGACAATCAATAAGAGGAAGTCCCGTGTTGAGTTGAATGGTTTGTTTCGCTCCGCTGCATCGCATGACCGAGTCCGGTACGTTTCAGAAGTACCACTCTTTCGTGGGTGCGTCGTTGGGGTGCCGCTTGATCAAAACACATTTAGTTTAGTATTCATTCCATATTTTACAACGGTGCTAACATACGACAAATGGGTGATGATTTCATCAGTGATGAAGTAGATGGAAAATTACTCATTACATTTTTGCCCAATGCCAGGATTCGAACCTGTAATACATGCAGAACGCCATGCTATTACAGGCAATCACATAACTGATATCTTTCTCACAGCAATAAGATATTTCAAGTGGATGTAGCTCTATTGTTATGCTCTGAAATCAATCAATCAGTTAAATCAGAGTTGGAGACTGGAGAGAGTATGAATTCCGAGCAATGTTTTTAGAATGGTAGTGTTGTGAAAGGAGATATTTCAAGTGGCAAATGAGAGGCTAATTATATGATGTGATAGTATTAGGTAAGAGATCCACAACGAATAATTTCATGATATTGCCGTTGTATTCTCTAAATCTAATTAACAAAATGATGGCCATACAAACTAAAAACAGGATCGTAATTAGTTTTGACAATAAAAACATCGATTTATCCAGTTTTAAGTATCCGGGGTTACCTTGTTGTACATGCTTTACCTTTCATGCCACCATTGTTTCTACGATGATTATTCTTGTTTTGTTTTTTTTACTTTCAATCCTCCCCCCCCCCCCCGCAATACATATACAAGGTGTAAGCTGCCCCCTTTTATGCATTAATTGCCCCCATACTGGACGACGATTACCACTGACTTCACGTTAAAACGTTTTGAATTTATTGTCAGCATAGAAGTTCATCTACATTGACACATTCGCAACATATAAATAGAAGTCTAAATTGATTCCACTATATATGCCCCCGCTCCATGTTGCACAAAGTGCAAGATAGTGAACGCCCCCCCCCCCCCCCCTCTTCGCCATATCACGGACGTAATTATACGACCCCACCCCCCTAAAACCATGTCGTCATTACTCATTATAGTTTCTAACTTGGCTGGGAGACCAGTGGAGCCATCCTCCAGATATAGGGGGTTTCCCCTCTTAGTAATAGTAGGTACCTTACGACGTATACATGGAATGCCCTTCTTCTACTTTTATCAGTTCTTCATTATTGTACTCTCTTCCAAACCAACTCGCAACCTTCTCGTGGTGTGACAGGTGAGTAGGGGAGAATCACTCCCTGAAACTAATGGCAAGCTATGGGTCGTCGTCGGGGAACTTTACCCTTCCCTTTGACTACCTCCTCGACGGCGACGACAATGACAACACGGACGGACGATGACACAGACGAAGACGACCACGACGTTGGGGAACCCCTGCCCTTCCCATACGCTTGTGGCTGGTTCTGACCAGCACAGGCCTGCCACCCCGCGTCCTCCCGCGTCTTCCCATACGTTCCTCCCCTTGGAAAGAAGTATATAAGGTTGTAATCTTTACTGTTAAAGCGCCCTAAAACTAACACTAACTAACTAGTAACTAACTAAACTTCGTTATTGTATGCCTAATTCATGATTAGCACGCTCATTAGTGTATCGATGACGCCCCCCTCCCCCCCCCCCCCCCCCCCCCCCCCCCCCCCCCCCACCAACCCCAATCCAAAACCCAAAATATGAGACCTCCAACTCCAAGACGCAAATCTGAGAGTTGAATGGATCACAACCATGAGACCCATATGAAATACTGCTGTAAAAGACCAGTGTCAATTACATAGTTAGTCATCACTTGATTGCCGCGCTGTGTGGTGTGTAGACTCATGAATTGGGGTCCTCCTTCTTCCTCCTCTCCCCCCCCCCTCCCACTCCCACTCACCATGCATGACTGCATGCGATGCTTGCTTTTGTCATCAAGCCTTCGCAAACGGCGACGTCAATATGAACGCTTATGAGAGATTAGCATAGGTAAAGGCCACTCCATGCCCTAGGCTGTGAACTCTGGTATACATCGACAGAAAGAGAGATGATGGTTCATGGCTGACTCTTGAGTTTGGCCATGGTCTGAGCATCATCCAACAGCTCCAAGGAAGTCGTGTGCAGTGTGCTTTGCGGACGCGGACGTAGTTAGCGTCTACATAGAGGAAACCTGGGCTAAGATGAAATACTTATATTTCGTGGTGCCAATTGAAGACGATGACAAGGTGATGAACGTAAAAATAAAAACAAGCCACGCGACATCCATAGGACCAAGCCACGTGACGATTATACCAGCGAAACAATACTAAACCCCCATCTGATTCACAATTTGGTCACAATATTATGGACCACGAAGCATGAGCTTCATCAGCCAGGGTCGTTATAGGTGGATGCAAACTGGGCCGACTCCCAATTGCTAGATACTAGATAGGCCACTCAGTAAATGCTTATACCATAGGAGTAGAGTAGGCTGCATGCTAGAGCCAGATCATCTTCCCGTCTCACTGTCTATATTCATGAATTGACCACTCATCTCAATTCGGATGGAAGCCAGCAGTTTAGCCGAGGTAGTTTAACCGGTTCCCACTAGAACACCGAAGTCGGGCGTGGTCATGGGTAGAGTGGGTGACCGCTCTACCCTGAAACTCACGTACATCACTGGTTAGAACAGACAGAGAGTTCGAGAGCTAGTGTAACGGCTTCGTTCTCCTCGACGTCTGCTCGGCAGTCCGGGTTAGTGGAGGAACCTATATGACTGTCAAGGTTACACAGTCCTTTCGGATGGGACGTTAAGCCGTTGGTCCCCTTGGTACTTTCCGAAAGGAGTAGGCTACGTACCGGTACCGGGTTTCCCATCCTCCCTTCTGTTCATACTTCATCCTCATCTATCGCCACTCATCGTCTCGAATAGCCAAAGTGCATTGATATGAGACGTTAAGGCTATTCCAGAGCACTTTTACTGATATTTTGATAGTCAAAGGAAAATGGCTGAAAGTTGGTTGGATGAAAGATGAACTTTTTTTGGACGCGACAAAAGCTCTATTTTGGCCATTGCAAATTTTGGGTCAATACGAAAATGAATGTTCTAGATGCAATATTCAATTTTGAGCTATGATTTTTTTTAACACACCTTTGTCTCTGGACTGAGTATAAGGGAAAATAATTTTCTGAAATAATGTTCGATGTACGATTTTTTTGTCACATGGTACAAAAAAGGGTTTTGAACCGGTACACGAAAAAAATCGTTCATCAAAAGTTATTTCATTAAATTATTTTCCCTTGTATTTAGTCCAGAGACAAAGGTGTGTTTAAAGCAATAAAAAAAATCAAAGTAAAAAATTAAGTATTGCATCTAGAACATTCATTTTCGTATTGACCCAAAATTTGCATACAATGGCCAAAATAGAGCTTTTGTCCCGCCCCCCAAAAAAGTTATTTTTCCCCTTGTTTATTCAAGTACATCTTTAATCCAACCAACTTTTAGCCATTTTCCATTGACTTTCAAAATATCGATAAGAGTGCTCTGGAATAGTCTTAAGCAATATCCAATCACCAATCAATTCGGATGAAATACTTGAAGTCACCCCTCAGACAGTGGCAACAACTGACAATTATAAGTTATAGCCAGGGTAACTCGCGTGAGGAAGCTGTTTACAAAATGACAACGAACAACAGAAGTGAAAAATTTACATTATCAACGTATCAAATAAACTAACCAGTAGCTTTGCCAGTATACACTCTGTAATGCAAGAGAGCAGTATAGACCGCGTCGAGCTGGCATACCTCTTGATCACTCTCTCTCACAATGAAATTGAAAACTATCACCTTCGCACGGAAGTACACAATGCCATCACAAGTAATCATTACGTCATTTAACATACCATTACATGACGTACGCGTTTGCACTTTACATTTCCCAGAAGAGTGTATGCAAAATGCAATCTGCAAAAACATTGTATTTTCCTCTTCCTGGATTTACTATTTCAGTCCGCTAAGTATCGAAGCGAGTGTAGAGGGCTTATTCGTCTCCTTTTGGTAAACGCATTGCTCTTCTGCTCTGCATCAGTATATTTAAAATTGTTCAATTATTCAATCATTGAGTAATGTTCTATACTCAATGGTTGAGTATTGCTAAATTGTTTTACAAAACCAATTTGCCAACCAACCACAAAACCAACTATTTGACCGACATCCCCACAAATTGTACATGGTATTTTTGATAAAATACTGTATTGGATATTGCTTAACGTCTCATATTAATGCATTTGGCTTTTCGAGACGATGAGTGGTGATAGATGAGGATGAAGTATGAACAGGAGGGAGGAGGGGAAACCCGGGTCCGAAAGGACGGCGTAACCTTGACAGTCATAGTCTGTCCTTCCCTATCCCGGAGTGCCGAACAGACGTCGAGGAGAACGAAGCCATTACACCAGCTCTCGAACCCTCAGTCGTTCGGGTGTTTCAGGGCAGCCTGCAGCAAGTGTCAGGCCACGTTACAATGTTTTATGTGCCCCCCTAGGGGGACGGGGACCCCGGTTGCGGTCCTCTTCCTTGCAGTGCTTTCCACTTGGAACGCAACTGTCCGCCAGTCCTAAAAAAATCTCGCTCAAAGAACGATTTTGCAAGTGATTTGTATATTTCGGGATTCGGCAATCAAGAAGAAGTTCTCTTACCTTCTTTGTGGGGGGGGGGGGGGGGCATGCGTGTGTTTTAATAGCGCATCCCCTTACTATTGCTGACACCTAGTGCAGAGCACTAATAATTCAGCTAAATAGATTTAATTTCGTTGTTGATTTTTTTAGTTGTGCAACACGTGTCTGTTGCATATTATATTTGGAGTGGTTTCTCTAAATAAGAATAATTTTGACAGTTTTGGCTGTTTTTTTTTTTGTAATTTTATAATAATTAATTGTAGAAATAATATGCGATTTGATTTCTTATCGGATTAACAATAAGATAGAACAAATAACAGGCTAGGGCAATTTTGCCCATGATGTTTGTTTTAAGATCCTAAACGGGAGGGAGGTTGTTAGCGGCCGCTTGCCGGCGGTGGAGCCTGAATGTGAGGACTGCGGCGCTTTCTTGCAACAGAATTTGGTGGTGTGTTTCGAATGAGAGGGTTTGGTGAGTCTTTTAACGCTGCATAAAATGGAACTGATAGTGACTCTAGGTGGGCCTCCATCATTTCTAACACACAGTCTGCATGAACGTCGGACATTCTAGTGCAATGGGGAACGCCAGTGATGATTCTCACTATCTTGTTTTGAAATGTTTGAAGCTTTTTGATGTGAGTCTCTGCGCAGGTCGACCACACCGGGGACGCGTACGTGAGGGCTGGTCGTATGCATGATTTGTACAATTGAATTTTGGTAGCAGGATTCATTTCACCAGAGCGTAAAAGTGGATACAACGATGCGAGCTTTCCAGTTGCTTTGGCAATTTTAGCCTCAACATGTGGTCCGAATTTGAGATTATTGTCTAGTAAGGCACCAGATAATTATTCCTGCTTGACCATTGAACATTTTCGCCATGGATTACGAATGAAGATGCATCTTCCGGTAAATTACCGAAAAATAGTGTGCACTTTTTTGAAGCATTGAGACCCATACGCCATTTATCATACCAATCGACCATCAAATCCACCGCTCGTTGGCCAATTTGAACGCAATATTCAGTATGTTTACCCATTATTAGCGCAACAACATCGTCTGCAAAGCATCCGAAAACTACGTTGGGTGGAGGCGTCGGGAAGTCATGGTAAATATATTAAAGTAGAATGGAGAAATACAAGAGCCTTGAGGAACCCCTGCAGCTTTAGGCCGCCTTGTGGAAGTAGCGTTTTGCCATTGAACTATAAACGATCGTCCAGCGAGAAACTCTTTTGTGAGGTTGATGAGGTATATTGGAAATTCAAGCTTTATCATCTTAAAAAGCAGATATTCATGCCACACACGATCGAATGCTTTTGCAACATCAAGGAAGACGGCCGCCGTTTGACGCAAAGATTTATTCCTCCATATGGTCTCAACCACTCTAGCCAACTGTTGGACAGACGAGTGGTTGGCACGAAAATTTATTTGCTCGTCAGGCAGGACGTGGTTGTCGTCTGCATGGAAGAAAACTTTACTCTTACATTCTTTGAGGGTAAGAGGTTTCTGCCAGGCAGATGAATACCACGTCCTGCCTGACGAGCAATTTGGTTTCCGTGCCAAACACTCGTCTGTCCACCAGTTGGAAAGAAGTCAATGGTAGTGATCTCACAGTCCTAAGCACGTAAGCGTGCACGCTAACTCAGTTAATTTATCATTGAGATTGATATGTCACACTTACGAGAATAAAAACACCTTTAAAATATGTGCAGCTATATGAGACAACTTATGACCGACATAAAAACACAAGATAAGTTTAATTATAGGTACATAATGTAAACACACGTGTGACAAAAGACGTTGTGTGACCAGCGCATTCTACCGGCGTCCCGAGCAACCGCGCTCGAGTCCTGTGACCAGCGCACTCTACCGGCGTCCCCGAGCAACCGCGCTCGAGTCCTGTGACCAGCGCATTCTACCGGCGTCCCCGAGCAACCGCGCTCGAGTCCTGTGACCAGCGCACTCTACCGGCGTCCCCGAGCAACCGCGCTCGAGTCCTGTGACCAGCGCAATTCACCGGCGTCCCCGAGCAACCGCGCTCGAGTCCTGTGACCAGCGCATTCTACCGGCGTCCCCGAGCAACCGCGCTCGAGTCCGCGCGATTCGAATTGCCAAATGTGATATTCATTTTCCCTTCGGTAGCCTGATAGGAAAAGTTCTCCTCTTTTCATTTTTGATGGGCTTTGAAACATCTACTGGTAACTTTGGGCCTCAGGGCTATCCAAACCGGTGAAAATAAAATATCGCTGATTTGCAGAAGAATGGTGAAGTAGGGGGGGGGGGAGGAGTTTGCCGGAAATTGACAGGTGGACGATTCTTGCACATCTCATACAGTAGGGAACAAATAATAATAATAATTTTTCGTGGGAAGCCTGTCCAGGGTGCAATTTATGCCCCTCTTCAGGTGTCTACTAGGTATGTTGCGAATAGGACAATTATGAAGGGATGTCAGGGACAAAACATTTTGGGTCTGTTTGCCTCAGATTCCCAGATAATGCTTATACATTTGCTTTAGCTGTTGCTCACATCTAAAATTCCATTACGCTTTTAGGAAGAGATAAGAAATTCCATATAGGCCTACGTGATCAGAAATTAGATCACACCTGTATAAGAACTGTTTCGTATTATGTTTGAAAAGGTTTCGGAGCAAAATGTCAATCGCCCAAAATGTTGTCAATACAGCGAGGGTAGGCCTAATAATATTCAACGTAGTAAATGTCAATTGGCGTGTCGTGCCATTTCCGTTAATCACAATTAGCAACCTTTTATTAAAACTAGAGCTGCATTGTTCATGGGAGCACAAGCAGGTAGGCCTACACACGAGGACACTAGTAAATCAATGGTATAGGAAGGATCTTGTTACACAATATGACTGCTGATAGCTGTTATACTCATCAACGAACTACATAGACACATACATACATACATACATACATACATACATACATACATACATACATACATACATACATACATACATACATACATACATACATAGGTTACTATTGATTAATAGTTTTGATTGAGATTGCAAAATAAGAAGAAAAGTTGGATGAGTGGTTGCGTTGGGGTAAATACGTTTTACGTACAATCGTTGATCCACTTCCGTCCGCAGGTGTAAAGGCATGAAATGAAATCATCCAAGAATATGGAGAATATGAGGAGGTGGCATTCAAACATACACTGTGCTAACTAAGGAGTGGGTGACCATGAGGGTTAGGTGTGTGGCACGTAGTGCTATCCTGTCGAACTGTGGCGCGAGCACTTTGGTTTCTATACACAACCTGAACCGGTACAGTTCTATATACTGGTGCAATTTATATCGCCGTTTAGGTCGGTTTACGACTTGTTTGTGTGGAAGTTGATCTAATTTATGATGTGTTAGTTCTTCAAACCTGAAAATATGACTAACAACCGATCATGATTAGCCTAAAATAAAATGTAATTATGAAAGTGATATACTCGGTGCATCAGTTTTAAGTGACGGTGTTTGTTAGTTGAGACGCTTACTCTGATGACGAAAGAAGAAGGCGAATGTCTTATAGCCAATACTACTGTTGGATATAGTTGGTGTCTGAGATATTTGCCAAAATATATTAACAAGCACCTATCAATTCTCTTACACGCATTAAATTGATGGATATTGTCATCAGATATTAGATCACGTAATCAATCAAATCAACCCTATACGCCATCAGCGGTAGATTACATGGTTGGGGCGCAGTTCGGACGCGAATTACTTTTAGGCCCGTTTCATATAATGGGACATCGGTGACGGTCACCTGTGTAATGTTATTGTTTGAGGTTGGTCACTGTGACTTGACCAAACACTGCAAGGGCCCAGTGTAAACACGCACTCATTCAGAGTGTGAAGCGCTTTGGAGTTTGGGAACGTGGGTTTTAACCCCGCAAAACGCAAGGACATCATCATCTATCATCACATCGTTTCGATAACAAGCAAACTCATAGCGCTAAGAAATTGCTTTTGCGTATCTCTGTTACGCATGTTTATTTCGTCAAAAAGAATTTTTACTTGAGGTATAGTTCAGTTGAAGCTGACCAACATGTGGGAAACATGGCCGGATCTTCCGTGACCTGTAGCGACCATGACCTGCTCTAACCATATGGGCGATGACACCAGCATTGCCTACTTGAGTTGGTCAGGGCCTATAATGTTAAAACTCAATCAGCGCGGAGTGTGTATTTATTCTTATGTGAAGAGTGAGACTCGTACGACACCAAAACATGAAAATAACGATTTCCATTATTTTAATTTGATATATAGACCTCCGGTATACTGAAATAGATTAAAAATAAATAGTAACAGTTGTATACTGAAAACTAAATTTTCATCTAGGGAATTAAATCTGTTATTCGGTGCACCTCTTCAGGTGATCTTTGGTATGTTCAGGGTAGGAAAATTGTGACTGAGGAAATCCTCGGATAAAACCTTCAGTCAGGATTGCCGGTCTCGACGGGATTTGATCCGGGGTCCGGGACCTCCCGAATCAGAGTTAACCCTGCAGTACCCGCGTGGGATATATATTACCCCAGAGCTACAAAATGTTGTTTCTCAGTGGTGTTCAACCTTACCGCCCTCTTTTATATATTCTTAAGTTACTCTATCTTTCATGTTTTTTCAACTAATTGTTAGTCTGGGTTCTTAGTTTTAGGAGGAAAAAATATTAAAGTTAGTTCGGTGTAGTAAGTAAAAGAAAAGAAATATCAAAAGGTAACGAAATTTGATTTTACCTGTATAATAGTACAAGATATGTCAACAAATTAAAATAGTTCTTTAAAATTTATCGTAGACTACTAAGAAAATTTAATATTTTTTTTAATATGAGGATCTACGACATAATTTCCTAGCAAATTGTGTAAAGTTTCAATAAAATATCAATTTCATTCACAATCATTCCTTTATTGGTGTTTTTCTATAAGTTAAGTACATTCCAATAAAGTAAAATATATGAACCCTACATCCAAACACCATCACAATTCACAACTCCAAAATACAGCTTCTTGCGCTATGTCTGAACTGTATTTTGGTCCTGAAACTTTTGCGATCTCTCTCAGCCATATTAAACGTTGACTAATCTTCGTCTGTAATTTAATGAAACCCACCCACACTGAAACAATTCTACCTTGGCCCTGTCACTGTCAGTGTCAGTGTCACGCCTCTCATGCTAAGCAGAACCACCCACCGTCAACCTTGGTGGGTGCAAGGCGGGTGAGGTGAGAGCTTTGAAACAAAGAGCGAGGAAAGTTCCAAGAACTCGCGAAGAAGTTTCAATCCATCAATGTTGAAAGTTCGACTCAATTTTCACGCGGGCGATTTTGAGCACTAGCAAAATGTTACCGAGTGACAGCGAAGATTATAGAGAAGAATCGACCAACAGGAGAAACAACGCATTTAATTCTTTCTTCCTATCAGGGGCTTTCGTTGTCCAGAGGGACTAAAAATGAAATATATAATGCAACAAGGATATTCAGTTTATATTTTATTATGTATATCGGTATAATTTAAATAATTTAAACATTTGAGCTTACAGTCTTACACTTTACAAATTGAAAATTGCATCCTCAGGAATGTACTGAAAACAATATTTTTAATTTCTCATAAAATCTTCGTGGGCCTTCACTAAACTAAACTGGATTCCCCACAGATCAGATCGAACACAAAAACTTCTTTCTGTCTCGACTTGTTATAGTTGCACATATTTTAACTTTGATGGTCACCGTAGTCACAAAAGCCGACATTTTATTTTAAAATCTTCATTTAACTAAACTGCTTTGAACTGCTTCTAAATAGAGTTAAGTTAACCCTGCATAATTATATTAAGATTCCGAAGAAGCCTTGGTTCGTGAATACGGAAGTCAATGTGACACGTGAGAAAGGGCAAGTGACTCACTTGTTTTCCTTTTGTTTAATCGATACGTCCATTCAAAACTAAATAAAAGTTAACGTTATTTGTCAATAAGCACATCCATTTTCGATCAAGAATGAGAAGAAAGAAACATAGCGATGATGATGATGACCTAATCGTTAGGAGTTGTTGAGATAAAAATTCGATATGGGAAACCTATAAACCAATGGCGAGTAGTAAAAACGTATAGACACGAATCAAGTTTCAATATCATCCACTTTTCAGTAATGATTAACCTTGAGATTAATTCACTGGGTTCATCAAATCAAATACCGTAGTCACTCTCCGAATTGGTAGGTCTATGACTCATATACCATCAAATACTGCAGAATTACGATTTTTAATATCCACGGGGGCCCATCAGCCAGATCAAAATAGGCCTAAGCCCGGAGGCCCGCTGACTCCTAGCTACGCCACTGCTTTCTATCATTCATAAGTGTGTGTATGTCATATTTGTGTATTTACTTTCTAATCTATGTATGCACTGTTTGCTTTTAGCAATATTAAAATTCATCTGATGGTCACGTTAATCTAGATTAAAATGTAAATGCTCTGTACACATTGTTAGAAAACGTACATTGTAAGAGTGATTATAATAGTTTGTAAATTGTAAGTGTATATTTGATCATTTTAGTTCTTGCATATCTGTCACAAAAATGTACTTTACTGCGAATAAATCTCGTAACAATAGCTGCAGGTCTTGTCTGTTTCGTGTTTGTGAAAGAAAAGTAAAACATTTTTTGAGTGCAATTGATTATTTTGGTAAAGTAGTTTTCTGTGAATATAGTCGCGTTGAGAAATGTACAGACTGTGCAGAAATCCGCCCACAATACCAAGAAGCAATTATTGATGAAAACTTCTTCGACCGAAAGTTTTACAAGGAGATTTAATTATGAATTGTTCTATACAATTCCTAAAAGTTCAATATTAGAACTACGATCCAAATAATATGTCATTAGGGAACTAACTAGTTGTGACCAAACGACGCAGGTTTCCCCGCTCATTAAAGACCCTATGAACGTCGCTACAACTTAAAAGTTATATTAACATAATAATGCAATGTAATAAAATTATAAGAAAGCCACTTCAAAGTTTTCAAACTCGACGCGGTAGGAAAAACAAGAAATATATTTGTAACTTTTTAGCGCTAAGATTGTTTTCGTAGTTATTTAATGAAGCTTTCAAATGTTCAAGCTCATTAAAAACAAATAAACAAGCTCATTAGTCAAATACAAGCTCATTAAACCATTGAACTAATCATTGTATTGAGTATTGACCTATGCGTTAGTCGAGGAAAACTCAGTGCGATCTAACGCGTCGACTATAACAGGCTAACAGCTTAATCTATGGGAGATAATGTTATTGCGGGTATTTATATTTGCTCAGGTGCATGTGGCCAAACTAAATTAAACAACATGTAAACATTGTATACCGATGACAAAGACGATGACGACCGCGACTTGAGAAATTCCCCCTTTCCTCCCCTTGCCTATGATGGATCTGTGTAGTATGGGTTTTTCATCCCCTGCAAATTTACTCTTATTTTTGTTTTATATCCTAGTATAATAAATTAAAGGCCACGTTTTATAATCATTTGACTTTTGAGAGCAATTTTTTAAAACGATTGATAATGAACATTGTTCTCCATTTAAGTCTATAATATATCTACCAATATAAATAATATCTGCTGTTTTTTTTGATTTGCGCTCCGGTGTTTAAAAGATGTGTGTATAAAATAATTACATTGTTAAGTACATTTTGTTCAATTTCATTGTTAGATGCTGCATTACTAAATGTTGGTGTAGTGTGAGAAAAATATTCCACAGTTCTTAAAGTTTCAAGGTTGATCCAAGCAAGCTAGTTGTCCTCGACGGGAAACCACTGTGCCTCGTCTCTCTGTGCTTCGTGTTGCCAAGAGACCAAACCGGTTTCTTTTCCGGGCCCATCGGAAGATTATGCAATACGATCATGTGAAGAAGCCAATCGTCTTTCTGTGCTTCGTGTTGCCAAGAGACCAAACCTGCTGGTTATCATTTTGTCTCGCCTCTGGGCCCATCGGAAGATTATGCAATACGATCATGTGAAGAAGCCAACAGGTATTAGGTAAATCCACCAGTAGGTTTTTATTCACGTTGATAATGGTGCACGTTTTATTTTGATTTGTACTATGATGTTATGATACTGATATCATATTTGTTGAACAAAACACAAGGAAATAGTTATATTATAAATTAAATTATCAAACAGAGAACTACATATTTTGCTGGAAAGGCTAGATAATGGGTTTAGTATATGCTATAGTAATCTTTATGCAGACAGTATAATACTATTTATTTATATATACATAGTTGTTATTGCTGTGAAAGAATGCATGTACAAAATGAACATTTAAAAAAAAATACAGAACAAAGAAACAGAATTATACGAAGAGTTTAACTTCGACAGATTTTGGGAAAATATGTCAAACCACAAAAATATAATAATTTTTGGGATATACAGGTAACTTATAGCATAGATTCCATCCTTCAACCTTACAATTTATTTATGTTTTACTGAAATATTAATCGCGCTTCAAATAATCGAATGTATATATTTATGTGCAATTTATATACTTGTACTGGTGGGACTCTGCCCTGCGCTACATTTCAAAATAAAAAACAAATAATAAATAATGGCCATGAATGAATCTATTAAATTTAATGAAAGTGTTAACAATATTATCATATTTTAATTAATAGTAAATATTGATAATTTCCCACGCGCACTAGAATTTAATTGTCGGTACTATTTTACTCATGCAGTAAAATAAGCTTCACTCACAATAATTTTTAGACATATTCTGTCAATGATGGTTTTGCTTACACCTCATAATATGATCGGGGTGGTAACCAAGGGACGTGGGTTCGAATCCTGTAGCCTTGTCTGTTGTCAGAGCAAAGATGTCAGGCCACCCATTGATTCTTACCACCCATTGAAGAACATTACAAACAAGTAAAAACTACTGTTTGATTGTAATAACAAAATTAAGAGAATTATAATGAAAGGTTTAAAATAAACATTATATATAGTTTGGGGGATTGTTGAAGTGAGTGTGCAAATGAAATCATTGTAGGAGGCGGGTGTAGGTGTAGGAAGTGACGGTTTTCTAGTTCTTGGTCTAATAAACCAATGTTCATGATTTGAGCATGGCTATAATGTATCATCACCATCATTATCACCGACTATAAGAACCCAAAACTCATCGAGTGAATGTTCCGTTTAAGACTATAGTACCTATTAATTTCAAATTCCCCGCCAAAACAATTTCTTTTTGTTAAGTTGAAATCTGAATTACTCAAAATCTTGTTGGTGTTACTCATGCTACTTGGGTGTCTGTCTCATTCGTGTCGCTTGTGCGTGTTCAGTGCGTGCGTCTTGTCTGCTGATGTGGAATCCTGTCTCGGCTGAGTCGCGTGTAATTACCGGTAGTGCAGCAGTGCACGCTCACACTTCTAGGTCTAGTTCGAGTGAGTACGCGTTATGCAACGAGTGTGCAATCATTTTGGGAATAGAAAGGTGGCTGGCTTTATGATGAGGAAGTAATTATATCATTCTATTATTTCGTGTGCGAAGCGTATTATTTCAGTGGTGAATGGGGACGTTTGTGAAGGGAAGCTAATTAAATTGAGTCCACCTAAGAATTTCAAAATTGGTTTCGAATCTATGTAAGGTTCATGGTTGGGAGTTCTCTTCGGGTTTATTTGGGTTTGGTTAGTAGGTTGATTTGGTTTTCATCGGTAGTCGAAATAAAATTACTCTTACGAAACGACTCAACATAAATTATAACAAAAAAATTGGTTTCGAATAATACTTTATAATTTTGAATAAATAAAATAAATAAGTAATTGCTTCTAAATTTATTTTACAACTAGCATTATTTCTTAACACATATTGAGATATTATGACAAGACTGACAAGTGTGTGTTTTATAAGTCTGGTATTAATCTAAAAAGTAATAAATCTAAATCTAAAAAGTGAAAACGAAACGCAATACTTTTTCGCGTAATTTTATAAACACTGTCAAGTGTCAATGCATTATTTTTTATTTTATATTTTTCAAAACCAAACCAAACCAACGTGTATGGTACTTTTGGCAGTGGATAATGCCATTCAACAACCTTCACAGCGGTATTTCAAGACGTGATCGAATCCACGTACACAATTAAGTTTTGTTACCTAAGCATAGAAGTGTCTAAAGCCGACTCGCAAGCGATGTGACAAGTGATTGGAGGTACAATTAATTGGTAAGCACTGTATGTACACCTTATTTTGCTATAATTACATATCGTTATAAAACCATACATAAATACATACACTGATTATACCATCGCCCATTGGTATTTTCGTATGCTATACCGGTTTGAATATACCGACCCACTGGCACATCCGGATCAAGTCTTGTCTACGTTCTCACCTTCAAGCCTGTACGTGATTCTATATTACCATGGCAACTTCAATGAAGGGTTTTTAGGAAGGTTGTCATTGTGGAACAGGCTTATCTCGAAGATGTTTCATTGGTCCCGGTCTAGCTAGCACCTATCTTTGCTAGCACCCACTACCCAGTGCATCTATACATAGTGAGTGGCTTTGCACTAAATTTGCCTTCAAATACCAAGTATTTCCCATTGAAATTCGCTAAATATTATTTTCGTCTAACATTTATAAAATTACAAATTACCTCATGTTTCTTTTATGAACATTTCAGTACTCTGCATGCTAATTTACTAACTATTTCGTAAACAAATTGTCTTTATATTTAATTATTGTATGACTCGTTGAGTGGGCGGGTGTCTCCAGTGCAGAACATTATTTTTAAACTAGTAATACGGACTCTAAACCCGTTAAAATATACTTGAGTAGGGTGTGCAAACGGTGACTGGAGCCTTGAGAGCAAAGAAGCACATAATAAAACTGTATACCGACGACAGTTGTTGATTCTATACCTATAAATAAATAAATAAATTTTTGTAGGATGCGCGCTGTAGGGTATATACACCGAGGTATATACATCAGATTTAACCGGTGTGACCCTCTTCAGGTGACTACCAAGGTATATTGCGGATAGGACAATTGTGAAGGGATGTCCGAGGGCTATTTAAGAGGACTCAATCCCTTGCATTCGCATTAACGACTGAGGAAAACCTCGGAAAAAACTTCAGTCAGGATTGCCGGTCTCGACAGGATTCGAACCCAGGACATCCCGAATCAGAGACGAGCGCTTAGCGCTCGAGCCAACACTGTCGGTATACCTAAAGCCGACTGCGCTGTACCAATGATTCGGAAATGAAGTGCGCTTATTATTAAATATGACATTGGCGAAAAACAAATCAAAGGCCAGTGGCGCACCTTATATTTCATTCATGGGATGGTTGAAAGGGGGGCAAAGATTAGGTAGAACTGCAATTTCCATACATTACAAAAAAGGCCACCGGAGGTTAGCAAATACAGGCAGACTTTTTTAAGTGTTAGAAAAACTACTCTACAAAGCGGAATATGGTAATTTAAAAGTTCGGTCCTTTTGTAGCTAAAACACTTCAACTTTGACTTCTACGCTTGATGGGCAGAGGGGTGAGCAAGTGTGCTATAGGTAGCTATACCGAGATAAATAGACGACCAAATGAGACACGCATCCCTACATTTGTGGCTGCTGCTGGCAGCAACATTGTTCGTATTCCCAGACAACATGTAAAACGCGTAGACCTATACTAGGAAACGCTATCGGCTAACAGCGCTGAACTCTTTAATTAAAATAGAGAGAGCTGTACTCGTCGTCATGCAATTATCAAACCTAACTATACCGGGTAGCTTAGAATTATTACTCACATTTCGTACGGACTGAATGACACAACATTTTGACTGTAAATTCATTAAATTGTTTTTGATTAATATAGTTTTCTTACTATTAAACTAACACCCTCTTAAAATAAAAATGAAAAGTAAAAAAACAAAACATTTTAGTATACGCAGCTCTTTTGAAAACATGTATGTTTTCAATTTCAGCAGCCACATCATTATCATTATCAACTTTGTGTAATTTCATTTCATGTAATTCATTCATCCCGATCGATTTAGACGAAGATCATATGAATGCACGGGTACATACACGATATATAATTAACTATTGCGTTTTATCCAACTCAACAAAATTAAACAAATCAACATGGAGTACTTTACATCCTTTCATTTCTTTGTGCGGTAACCTACCGTTTTTGAACTCGGTTCTCGCATAGCTCGCTCATCTAATAGGCGCCGCGCCGACCATTGCTCATGATGATGAAACAGAAATCCTAATTAATGACCTACATTTCCTCAAATTCCACTAGCACGCACGCAGACAGGCGACCAGCGAATAGGAGATGCGTGAAATGTAAACACGTTGTATGACAAAGGAATGGTAGACAGAGTGTTGATCGCTGAAGCCATTAGACGCTGATGAACAGTGAACACCGCAGTGTGAGCGAAGCATGTAAATTATTCTATGTGGTAGGCCCTACACCTATTTCATGTTTGTTCCCATGTGGACCAAATCCTCAGACGACCAACTAAATCGGGTACTAGGGTAGTTTTAACTGTAAATTCATTAAATTGTTTTTAATTAATATAGTTTTCTTACTATTAAATTATCACCCTCTTAAAATAAAAATAAAAAGTAAAAAAAAAAAAAACATTAAAGTACGCAGCCCTTTTGAAAATATCTGTTTTCTATCATTATCAACTTTGTATCATTTCATATTTTTTAGGGAATGAATTACATTTTTACCGATGGATACCGGGTGCAAGGATCATCAAAGTCCAACTCGCAACCTTCTCGTGGTTTCACTCCCTGAAACTAATGGCGAGCTCTGGGTCGTCGTCGGGGAACTTTCCCCTTCCCTTTGACTACCTCCCCGACGGCGACGACAATGACAACACGCGGACGGTTGATGCCCCAGACGAAGACGACCACGACGTGGGGGAACCCCTGCCCTCCCCATATGCTTGTGGCTGGTTCTGACCAGCACAAGCCTGTCCACCCCTTGTCCCCCCGCGTCTCCCCTTACGTTCCACCCCTTGGAAAGAAGTATACATGTGGTAACTCATACTTATAGAAATTGTTTTATCTTGGAGGCGCGAATAATCTTAGCTGTTAAAGCGCCCTAAAACTACTAATACTAATACCGGGTGCAACGCATGATCTAAAGAATATATCCTTGTACCATGGGTGCAACGTATACATGCCCCTTTTCAGGTGTAATCGGTATGTTGCGGATATAGGACAATTGTGAAGGGATGTCGGAGGGCTGTTGAGAGGGCTCAATCCCTTGAGGAAACCCTCGGTAAAAACTTACGTCAGGATTGCCGGTCACGACGGGATTCGAACCCGGGACCACCCAAAATTTAAATTTTTATCGTGGGAAACCTGTTATAGGGTGCAATTAGCCCCTCTTCAGGTGAACTAGGTATGTGCGGATAGGAAATTGTGAAGGGATGTCCGAGGGCTGTTTAAGAGGACTCAATCCCTTGCATTCGCCTTAACGACTGAGAAAAACCTCGGAAAAAACCTTCAGTCAGGATTGCCGGTCTCGACGGGATTCGAATCCGGGACCTCCCGAATCAGAGTCGAGCGCTTAGCGCCCGAGCCAACACTGTCGGTTGGTATAGGGAAGGTCCAAAGGCTGTTAGTAGGACTCAATCCAATGTTGATAAAGTTGATGCACTACCCGGGAGTCGAAGCCGTCACGAACGTCCTTGACCCGTGTTACAGCACTACTGTTCAAGCCACATCTGCATATCCGTGTGTTTGCTAATCTCGGGCTGGATGGGAATATATGAATAAATTACCTCACACCAATGTCAGCGTAACGTTTACTGTTTCCCCTCCTCGCTAATTATAACGTAGTTCAAGGTGTCTTCGCAAACTGTTTAATTTATGGTTTGAAGTAAGTTCATTTGGCATCAATATACTCCCACGCTTATAGGTTGTTTCACGTTTTACATCAGTTCATTCCATGCCAATATAAAGTACCTACCGGTACTACGACGCGTAGTTGAACAGTCATGTTATCGTTGCCACGGAGGAAGATCGATAGTTGTAACAACTGATTGGATTAGAAGCACGATTTATTCATTCAATCTTGCATCTTTTCTTTTCTATTTCCCCTGGTATAATTTTATAAATAATTTGAGTGCGAATTACCGTGGGCTACGAGTGCAGCGGTCGATTGGCTTTGATACACTCTGATACCATTTTATTCCCTTGATGAATTCCTAAACGAACGTTTCTTAAGCGCTATTTCATCCCCCTCTCATTAATTGACAAAATTGTTCCCACTGTTTTAAAGCAATCCATCATCATTTTGCATCATCATCTATACAACAATGTTCATAATCATTAATTTCATACTGTTGTTATATTTTCTTAAATTATTTAATTTTGTAAACATGTAGTTTGTATTGATTAGTACGCTGGATCCCCGTGGTCATCCATTCTAATTGGCCAGCTGTCAATAAAGATTGAATTTATACATAAAAATAAATAAATAAAAAATACGTTTTATGTATTTGTACTGAAATTTATATTTTGTTAGTTAGTTTTTGTTGGTAACTTATGTACCTTACACTTATACAGCTAGCATCCTTGCAGGGCACAAGCGTAATGCGAACCTCGGCAAATAATCTACATTTACAGTCTTGTACCTTCTATTTTTATTTTCCATTTAATTAACGCCGAATTCACCTCTAAGCCACGAGATTGTAATATCACGTTACTCGCATCCGAGGCTAGCAGCCGTAGACAGACGAACATAGATTTTAAATTAAAATCAGTGACAGCCGAAGCCGATTCTCCAATGAGGTGTTCATGGAAATTTTTCCAATTAATTCGAGCCAGCTTTTATGTTGAGAGCAAATTCGAGAACACCATTCGGTTTTTTATTCGCCATGATTTAAGAAAATGCTGATAGAAACGACTACGAGTGAGGTGTGAGGGATTGTGACATTGAGTTTCGATGACTTGCAATGTTTGCGCGTACAGCATAGTTTGATATACTCAGTCAGTACGACATAAATCGGAAACCCTACAACTAACAGTAACTTGTGGGAGTAAAAAGCAAAGGATAAGGGTTGTTACCCATCCGCGATTGTCTACCTCAACAGTATTTCAGACAGACATTTACTATTCTTCGTTTGTTGAGTTAATGCACGAATCATTATTGGTTATATTTGACATTTGTTTTTTCCTCTGATCAAAAGAATCTTGAATTGCAATACAGATTTATTACAATTACATCAGATGTCCAGCAACTTTTTTTTACCGAACGATATTATATGGTTGACATTTTGTTGAAAATTGCGTTAGTATAAACATGCATAAAACGTTTAAAACCCAATTTGATTTTCAAGTAATAATTGAGCCCCAAATTTTACCCCAACATTGGATAACATTGAACAATCGTTGTCGTGTCCGTGTGGTTATTAGATAAAGTGAATCCCAGGTCATTGCTCTGTCCATCTTGCCACATTAAGACCGTTTAAATCCCGTACGTCCTTCAACCCAACGAACATCACAATGTGATAGTTGTTGTCTTTTCAAGACGCCGAGGCGAGGCCAAATATTGAATAATGGCTGACCGCTTTCGTTGTTATTATTACAATATCGAATCAGTTTACGGTGAGACCATCCATCAATTTGAGCATTACGGAATCACTTTTTACATCATAGATTAGGTATGACACTAGACGTGACCACGCCCATGGAACAAGATGCTCTCATTAACTTTGTCCTTACAAATTGGTATTTATTACAATGATGTATTTGCGCACCTGTGCGTTCGAGTGAATTCAGATAAAGAGTTGTGTATCTAGAGCGATTAGCGATTATTATAAGTTATCCCGAGTTATCCTAAAAGCGCATTTTATTGTCGCACTCCACTTCGAATATTGACTGATTAAATGTAGGGCATAATGAAGATCATAAAGACGGCCGAAGACTTTGGTGTATTTCAAGCAGATTACTAAGAAAACGCAGAATATCACAAATAAGTAACCAACCATGCTGCGTCGCGGTAAAAACGTCACGCACCCGTATTTTAAGAATATTTTATCATCGATTTCCTCGACAAAACCTAATTTGTTTTGTCATTTGGCTGTTGGCAAAGTACACGAGAGTTACACTTTGTTTGGTTATTTCATTTGAAATTTACATGAAACCTTTTCCTGCAAGCAGTAATCATCTCATCGTGTGATTGATATGAAGTTATGAATGTTTTTTGCCAAGAAAGGAGCCAATAAAAACATGCTATTTATTGATCAGTCGCAATAAAATGACTGAAATACTTTTGGATTCTTTATCCAATTACCAAATTAACATTATCTATTTAAAAGAAAGTATAATTTGTATTATACACCTTCATTTTTATTTTTATGACATCTGCCATCAAAGTGTCGGACGTCAGTGCTGTGATATTATTCATCCGCCGCGGAAAAGGGAGTTTTTAATAGCTAAACATTTGTAATATACTGCATGAGGTCGTATAGTTTATAACTATAAGGCATAATGAACTGTTAACAAGAATACAATACTCGTTTCGTTTCCTCAAGCTCTTAAAAATTATACTTTTAACTTTTAAGTTACTAATTCGCTCTGCACCCTAGCTCTTATCATAGACATATTTCGATTTTTCTCTTAGACCAGGTCTTCTCAATAATGGCAAAAGATAAAATCAATAATGAAAATTGGTTGACTAGCCATGTTTCAAGAGTTTGCTTATAAATAAGTTACACGATTCAATCATACTTGTTTACACAGCGGTAAGTTTGCATGTCATTGCCAGTTGCCACAAACACGACTTCCATAACATATGTTCTCTGAGCTCATATAGAAGGTAGAAGAAATTGAAGGCGGCAGAAGGATTCCTTCTATAATGGTAAATATGAAAACTTGCAATGTGGAATCTGGACGTCGATAACTGGCAGGCTCTTTCTCGGAATAAACCAACGCGGAGGAGGGGGAGTGTAAAAACAACGTGAACTATTAGCATTTCGCTGCCCTACCAATACCACACGTCAAGTCCACGTGGATCAGGATGGTGGGAAACCTGCCCAGGGTGCAATGCATGCCCCTCTGACTTTCAGGATTGCCGATGGCGGGCATCGAACTGAGGCCTACCGAATTATTCTCCCGCTTTACGCAGAACCCATATAGTAAATGTGTAACACGTTAGGCCTACTACTCGCATGGATATACGACATAAGTGTCATATGGCATGGGTGAAGTGGCAATACAACAAAATAATTGTTACGCCGACTTTAAAAAAATTACATAATGCATTTAACACGAATTCGAGTGTACTTCGGAATTACTTTTTTTTATCGAACATCGACAATTAGCTATCACTCAATAATCGATAGTGATCTCTTACAGGAAAGAAAGTGATTTATATTTTGATAACATTGTCTTGTACGTACATGTCTTACAGCTCTTACAGAACCGCAGTAGTAAGTGAAGTATTACAAGACTTTTTGAAGTTGTGAGGCATGGCTTTGCAATCTGCTCGATTCCAATCCAAATAAACCCTCCTTGAGATGAACGGGTTTACGTACACACAATCAGACGTGTAGGGCTACCAATAGCATGGGCACAGAATAAACACGTTGCTGATGGAGTAAAACGAGATTCCGGCAAAGTGATATTTGATGTTTTATTTAACTTTAATTAGGTTTGAAGAAAACGCTTCGAATTTCCTACCATGTTAATTACAAAAAGTAAAATGGAAGACACTCGTGCAATTGTGGTGTGTAGGAATTTATAGCCGAAAACATATTGATGTAGAAAATGTTCGCTTTCACACTTTTGATCGGAAAAAATACGTATCTTATAAGCAGACGTACAATGCATACTTGCTTACTAATCGGATCCATCGTTCTTACCAAGTATAACCATCTGCATGTCATCCATCCAGATCTTCACGTAAAACCATTATTTTCCTATCTTATAAAAATTATATTTGTAATGTTATTGGTATTGTAGAGCATTGTGCCCAATAATGTTTTATATTTTATATTTGGCTTATGTATACGTACTTGGTAGACTATTAGAATGTATTTTATTTTTTTATACAAATATATTTTGTTGGACTATGACCACCGCTTTTCGCAAATGGATACTACTTGGTTGGTGCATGGTTATTTTAAATTGATACATTTCATAAGGCTCCATATACTCTGACGGCAAAACTTTGTTTGCGTATAGGATGGCTCCGAAGTCACCGTTATCATAATATATAATTTTTCACATTATGATAACGGTGACTTCGGAACCATCAGGATGGACCATCCTATACGCAATCACAGTATCATAATATAATGAAATAAAACATTTACATATAATTCCAGTTAGACACTCTACGTAGGCCTATATGTGTTGCTTGGCACATGAACACTGCTAAACCCCGCTATTATCTTGTGCAAAGCTCCTTGTCAGGCCTAGACCAGCAGATCCATATGTCAAAGTTATCTTACAAGAACCACAAAACAACTTACACCGAGGCTTACTTGATTTAGCTCTGAATTCTGCTACACGATAGTGCAATAACATGTACCACGGTGAAAAACGATTGAAAGTATAGTTAACACCTTCCCTAGATTAGAAACTTACCTGGTATCAAACTAAAATATGGAACATTCGGAAAATTTTATATTTTTCGTTTGTTTTCATAAGAATAATTAGAGTAAATGTGTTATGTCTGACACTCGATTTTCAAGAAAAATGTGTTTATGTAGAATTGTACGATCGAAAAAATTAATTAAGGTACAAGTTCGAACTTAATATATTTTAGCGACCCTACGTGTTTGTTATAGTCCCATAACAAGTCTGTCACAGGGTTTGTTGTCCTTACATCCTTAACTTTGATGGGTCGTAATTTTGGAGTTGAGCACCACATCGAAAGCATTTCACACGATGTAGACCTTTCCTTTAGTTCGTCTAGGATTTTTAACTGCTTTGAAGTTCATCTTAATAAAGCTTTCTCTTCCTTTCGTTCGCTCGTCTAGGATGTCTATTAAAAAGAGTTAAGGTCTTAGAAAGCAGTAGACTATAGCATGAGTATAAAAGTACGTAATACGTGCTGTCAATCCAGAATGTCAGACAGAAAACACAGAAACATGGCTGTTCCATCATCTTCGACCAAGATTCATTCAGATTCGATTTGTTGCTTCACAACTTCAATGTTACAACGGAATAACGTCATCGTCCAAATAAAAACCACATTTACAGCTCGGAACTACAGTTTCGATTACTATTTATGTAAGGTAAACATTTTTGTCTTAGTCCTTTTCATCATTTATGTAAACAAAAAACACTTTAAAAGCTTATAAACATCGAATTTAAAGTCAAATCCCAGGATGGATTACTGTTTTTTACATTTCTTAGCTTTCAATTCAGTATTTTCAGATGTACATAGTCTTAGCTTGTTTCGTTTTCCACAGCTATATAACACCCAAGTGTGTAAACCTGAAACTCTGAATGAAGATTGGTCTGAAAGGATTTCAAAGCTATGGCCACTGAATGTCAGGACAGAAGTACCTGTCACCTAATCATAAATCTGACTACCCCTATCCTAACAGACAAAGTTGGAAAGGTAGCCCTACTGTTTTTGTTGATGAATACGAACAATAATATTGAATTTTAGAATTACATAACAGTTAGTGTAAGGAATTTAATTGAATGTCAATAAAACAACATTTTAGAAAATCCGTAGATTAAATTTAAGAAATTTAATTTAATGTCAATAAAACATGTTGGAAAATCCGTAGATTATTTGCATAATCTATATAGACACAAAAATAATAAATGGCTCTATAACTAAACGAAATATGTTTTCACAATTGAAATCTTTTATCCTTCTTGTAGAGGAAATCTTAGTATAAACTTTTTAAAGTATTACTACGCATAAACCCAAGGGCATGAGTGATCCCACAACTTAATTAACTCTAGTTTACAATAAATCACTATGAAGTGTGAATGAAGAATCATAGTTTTTGCACAAATAAATAATGTACTCTGATGTCATTACTTTAAAATGACAGTATAACAAGCTTCATGGTGTGAAGGTTACTTAATTGTTATAAGTAGCGTGCAACTTATAATTCATTCTGTTGTTTTTTTTATGGTTTTCCGAACAGAATTTTCTTTTGATAAATCTACCCGAAGACAACGAGAGAGCAAGCAAGCGTCTTATTGAAAAAACAAGCAAAATTCTTCTAAATTTCACCAATGTGAACAGCTTTAAATCTAGAAATGTCATGAGCTATTTGTATTAAATCTCCACTCCCCTAAAAACTTTGACGCCTGTGTTTCGTCGTTTCCGCACTACATTAATTCAGCAATAATTTTTGTTTGCATAATTCCTTCTTTCATAAATAGTTAATTTGTCGGAATTTTTAATAATTGTCGCTGGACTATTTTTAATTAGTTAATTAGAAACGTAACAGCTGCTGTTGTTTTTTGCATGCATGGCTGAGTCAACTTAGCGAATCACTGTAGCTGGCCTCTCGATGCGTGCGGTGTTGCATGCATGGTACTATGTTGCATGGTTTGATACAAAGAGTGGTTGATCTCAGGGGGTCTATCGTGATGAGATAGAGTATAGAATATGGATGAATATAGAGTGGAAAGTTTCATAGTAGGCCTATAGTTGTCTGGGGATTTCTTTTCACTCAACAACGTGCAACCCCCGTCTGGGCCCGGGGTAGAATTTGGCCCAGAGCGTGCCTATGCTGATCGTAAAAGGCGAGTAAAAGGCATCACGACGTCAAGTCCAACTCGCAACCTTACTACGGTTTGACTAGTGAGTATGGAGCAGTTTCACTCTCCAGGAAACTAGAGGCGAGCTCTGGCTTTCCCTCGACACACAACGTGGGCGGCCGGAGTGTCTTGTCTCGAGTTGGAGTCGCCGGTGGCTGTGTGGGCTCATCCCAGTTTCTCCTCGGATAGGTCCATCATCATTCACATATCAACCCTCCCATAAATATAAGACGGTAGCCCCACATCAATCAATCTGTAACGTGCTCCCTATTAAGTAATAGGGTCATGACTGAGTAGGTTCATTTCCAACTAGTCCCTCTTTCTGTTTGCTTCCGGTATTGTGTTTTGGTATTGTGAAGAGCGTTGAGTCAAGTGCGTGAACAAAAGGGCTGATTCTTACGGAACTCTTACGCCAAATTATCTGGCCTGGACCTGTCGCGCGGATTGCAGTGTTTGGAAGGTTATTTATGAGTGACGACCTACCTCTATCGGTGAAGTATGTGAAATATGAACGTTAATTGTTTGTTATAGAGTTCGAATGAACCCCCATTTATGATTGCGATGACAGCTGTCTCAAATTTCTCTTATCGACCTTTTTTTTTATCATAGACATTATTTTACCCTTGGTAAATTTTTATTTTTATCTAACCTCAATTTCTCTATTTTCACTTGAAACAAGCCTTGCATATTCTAATGTAATTGTCTTATACGAATGAACCACAAGGAACACTACATTCCCAGCATATAGCCACGAGCATGAAACATAGGCCTACATCAGTCAGTTCAACAGTTGGGGCCTTGCAGCTAAAATACAACCGTGCATGCCTGTGTTATCAATATTTATTAATCAACGTCTATACACTATACGCATTTACAATAATTAGAATTGTTGATTGGCTAAGGTTCTTATGTCAGTGGTAGATTTTTAAAAACAAACTTTAATTTTGTGAGTGTAGAAGAAAAGTAGTAGGAAAATAAAAACACTTGCACGTCGCACTCTTTGAAATGAGTTCTGAGATTGACCACAATAACATATCGTGGCAATTGCGTATGCATGCTGCTAAGATACGTCGATCATATTGTGGAAGACGGGTAAAGATAGAGAACAATTCTTACAGAAAATCATGCTTTATAATGCGGGCTCGAACGCAACACGGTTCGTACTTCGGTTCGAATGCACTCAGAAAGCTTGAGTCAAACCGATGAATCTGTAAAATATTGTTTTATTGCAAAGTTTGAGTTAACTTACAAATTTACGATGTAAGTTTACGCATATTTTAAAGTAATTACTCTTGTCGGTGTTATTGTAACAATTGTTTCTGTACCTAGAGATTCGCATTGTCCACCTCACCTCAACCTTAGGGTGGAAAACGGAAACGCTGCGAATAATTAAGTAATGCGAGTTTTTTTATTATTAGTATGACAATTAGCATTCAAGTAAACAAAACATGAAATCACATGATTGGTTAGTTACTATAAGTAGTTCCTGGGTATTAACCTTATTAGGATCAAGACGCACTGTACACTCGTAAACGTAGAGAGCAATGAGTGTTTATACAAATGAACAGAGCCATTCGTTTTACAAATCATCAAGTTCATGATTTTTGTTGTTAAATGTATCATTAATGCACTAAGGCTATTCGAGACGATGAATGGTAATAGATGACGATGAAGGACGATTAAAAAACATGCCTTGTACGGGATTCGAACCCACGTCGTCATAGAGCCACACGCTTCGGACCAGCGCCCTAACCGTACCTGTGTTATCCATACAAAGTTATATAATTCTGGTGGTCTGTTGCAAATTTGCGAAGACCTTTGAACAAAGATCAAAATATCACGAGTAAAATATTGCAAAATGGCAATGAAATGTCTAAAAATACTAATATAAGTAAATAAACCACCGTGTTCAATATTTTTGCTGACGGCTTTTTGTGAAAATGTTTGCAAAAAAAAATACAAACAGGAAGACTCATCGTCATAATTCTGTTGAACGAGAGATGTGAGAGTCACCCACTCATTTTAACAATACACTCCAATATTTTTGCACAATAACAATCATAACGGGGGGCCGGAAGAAGTTTGGGTTCGGCCAATGGTGTCATTTGACCAATCAATTTCCTGACAATGGCCGACAGGCAATCTTCACGATAAAAGTTAGCATTACGTGGAATTTACAATATTGAGACGCACTTTTTCACAACATTTTCTTTGAAAGACACTCCCTGCAACCACTCTCACGATACGTTTTACTCAGTATAGACCTTCTTCGATGTCTACGTCTCGAAATTAGTATACAACTGCCAACGTAGCTGCTCCAGCAGATTCCAATAAAAGTAATTTATTCGCAACAAAACTGGTTGAGATGATGAGGGGTGATTTTAAAAGATAACAAAGCCACAGATACTTCCATGATTTAACCAGAATTCAACACGAAACAAAGAATCTTTGTACTTGTTTGCGTAGGAAACCGCATCAACAGCGAATAAGAAATAGGCCTATACACAATTCCCTTTCCGCCGCTGGCCGATCCAGTTACTTCCAAAAATGTGTTACGTAAGGTTTTAATACATGTTTTTTTCTTCCAAGAAACAAGGGTATACAATTAAGTATTATATAACCTACGCGAAAAATATTGTATTGTTTTGGGCGAAATAGAGGCTTATAGAAATGAGAGGATACATAACAAATAATAAACAGCGCGAACGGTGTGGGTTGGCTCCTCAAAAGCACTGAGAGTAAATTTGAGGACGGCCGTATTACGACATGCCAAACCACTCTCTTCAAATGATGACATAATCATTAATAACAGTACTCGAAAACAATTGTCGTGTCGGTGGAAATAATAAGGCCGAACTGTAATGAGTATTTCTACAAGTCATGCGAGGAAATGATGGCACATGGTCGGCCTATATCTAAATACACCTTGTGCAAGGCCATCAGTCATTTGATGGATTGTTTACTACAGCACGCACCACTTGAGTAGGCCCTACACGTTCACCGGTCTTTCGAATACACCTGTGTCGGTGTCGCATCCATATCAGTGGCGTATCCAGAGGGGGTGTCCCCCTTTTACAAAAAAAAGTGTGGAGGAGAATATAGAATAACTGTTTTATCGCAATACTAAAGCAATAGCAAATAAAGCAAGCAATACCATCTGACCAAAAGAGGATTTTAGTACATAAAAAGTTGGTGATGCTAACGAACGAATTTTCACCAAAATGACGTTGAAATAGAAAACTTTTGGATTAAAAACAGGATTTTAGTTGTTCATTGTGATGCTTTAAAACGCACAGATTTTCACCAAAACGACCTTGAAGGAGAATTTTTCCGGGGGGCTTGCCCCCCACTTAGCCTTCGGTACATCTATGAAATAATTGATTGACTCCCCCCCCCCACTTATGAATTCCTGGATACGCTACTGATCCATATGCACATAATTTGTTTCTCCATGTGAAATAAATTTTTATTTTCTTGTAGAAATCATGGCCAGGGACAATTGCTTTCTAATATAGGTGTTTTGGAGTAGGCCTGAGGCAGTTGTGAAGGGAATGCCGGATGCCCATGTCCATGCGTTCGGACAAACTACTGAAGAAAAACCTTCAGTTAGGATTGCCTCTATCCGTTATAGTTTACATAATTCACAATTCATGGATCACCAACTTTTCTTTTTGGTTGCATTAACTAATCGGCAGTGCGTATGTTTCATTGGATGAGCGAAGCGAAGACTTCAATTTCACTAACCCCCCAAAAAAATTAGCTCGGGTGTTTTTTCTTTTTTTTCTGTTTGTTCGCGCTCTACTGGGCAAACGGCATATATGCGATCTTGATAAAAATTTGAGGGGACCTTCGTCATCTCTGAACTTGACTTGGCACGTTTTTGGGTACAATCGATCATATATTTCTTATGATTATCGTACTTTCACGATTTTTTCGATTTTTAAAGAGATATTTTGTGATATAGGAACGTTTAGAATCACTGAAATTATATATGTTATGATTTTAGAGACACTTGAAGAAATATTTCTCATAGAAATCGTACTTTTACGATTTTTTTCATCAAAAAAGCTCATCCATCAACGCGACTAGAAAAAGCGTTAGCGAAGCGGCCTAGTATATATATGCCTAAGGTGCCAGCGTAAGCCCGGGCGGCGGGCCACACCTTATGAACATTATGAGTCAATTATGGCTCATGGATTTTATAACCCTTGAAAGATAAAATACGTATTTAAAACAGATCAAGTCAAATACTACTACACGTTAATCATTGATTAGATTACTCGTCCGGAACAAAGTTTTTATGTGCATCATTCACAATACATAAGTCACCCGTTTTACTTATTGGCTAACTTTTTTAGCAGCGTCGCCAGTATTTGTGCCAATATTAGCTTAGTTTGAAATGGGACTCAACTTATATAACAGAATCGTAAACGTCAACTCAATGCTTCCTAAGCTTATTTGGTGATATAAATGTAATGAATAATTAATGCAATATGACATCTTTAGGAAACTTACATACACGTGGATTGAGTTTTTAAAACTGAATCTACATTATAAGCATGTTAACTTTTAAAAAGTGGTGCTCATTTTTGGAGGCAATTTTAGAGTGCATGCGCTTGTGCGTTACTGTTCCCGAATCGGTGGTTTAGCATTTACAAATGTTCGTGACTCGTGAGCTTGTATGTGTTTAAACTTTAAATACAGGAATTCGTTTGATGCCAAGTTAACACGAAATGTGCTTAACTGAGATTGGAGATCAAGTCATTGTTCCGTGCCTCTGTTTTATGGAAGCCTTACATGCGATGCAATGTTAGCAAGATCAATAAAGTTAACGTCAAGTATATGTAAGCAATAAGCGTTCATAATACTTTTTTATAGATATCGTCTGCAGAATTCTATGTCAGCTCTGTGTTTTATTCATTCATTTCATTGACAAAAATATTGATAACAACTATGTTAAAATTTTAAATGTATACAAATGGTACCCGTGACGTTACAATATGTTGCAAAGGTAAAGCCACTGATAGCTTAATATAAACTATTAACCCTCTCTGGCCCGAATTAAATCCTTGAAAATTAGGTAATTTTAAGCAAACTATTCGAGTTGCATTTTTTCTAATAATTTTGGTGTTTTGTCATATTTTTTATCTTGAATTTTAATTTTTTTTGAAATTTTGGAATTTGAATAAAAGCTTCAAATTTAAAATACATCCCTAAAATTAAATTTCCCCTGTTTTATTATTGTATATTTTGAATTTTTGTATTCAATAACAGAGATTTATTACATTTCCGGGACAAACCGTTTTATATTTCTTTCCATTTTTAGACTTTTTTGCAGATGTATATTTTCAACCTTCTCTAAAAATTCACTTTTGGTCCTATTGGAACGTGATTTTTTTTTTTAATTATTTACCAACAAGTAAATTTAAAAAAAATTGGGGTCAAATTGAAAAAAACTATTATTTACCCAGATTAAAATTTAAAAAACGTTATGGGAACATATGGTACCGTGGGGCCGGAAAGGGTAGCAGTTAATAAAAACTTCGATACACGATAAATCCAGTATATTACATTATTATGCACTGCAACATGATCTTAGCTAAGAACATAATCGTGGATTTGTGTGACTAGAAACTATACACGGACACCACTTACCGCCGCTAATACTTTCGGATCCAGCACGTTGTCAGCCTCGACAATGATGCTTTCGAAGCGAAGGTCATCCTGGAAGTGATCTTCTACCCACGCGGCGTCCCTGCGGATCGGAGAGTCATACGGCATGAAGAGCTCCACCTCGTCCAACTCCTCCATCCAGTTGACAAGACCGATGGAACAGCCCACGCAGACGAGCAGGGAGAACGCTAGGGAGATCAAGGGGCGCTTGCCGATAAACAAGCCCAATCTGTAACAGAAACAAGACGGTTACAAACAAGGTACTGTCCGATAAACAAGCCCAATCTGTAACAGAAACAAGACGATTACAAGGTGCTGGCCGATAAACAATACCAATCTGTAACAGAAACAAGCCGATTACAAGGTGCTGGCCGACAAACAAGCCCAATCTGAAATAACATTTTAGGTTTACAACAATACTGTGATTTCTCTGTTTTCTGTTGCAGCTTCAGGATATTTCCCACTGTGTCTTGTAACCTCTCTCCTACTAAGTTCTGTTACAGACTTACCGATTGTAATTGTTTATCGGCATGCACCTTGTAATCGGCTTGTTTATAAAGATAATCAATTCCATATGTAACTGAAGAATACGATTACGAGTTGCTGTGGTAAATATCCTGAAGGTGCAACATTGAACAGTGAGATCACAAGATGCTGAGCTGAAGACATGAAAGGTAGAGGAAACGCACATTACCCTTGTGAACAAGAGCATCTTGTCGTCGTCGTCGTCGTCGCTGAATCGTTCTATCCGGAGCTGCTGGTAAAGTTTGGCGCACACTTTCCGAAGCGAAGTCGATGATAGCGATAGCTGAGCATCCTATAGCTCAGTCTTTCAACGAGACTTTTGGAAAATGCTCTACAACAGCCTACAAAGAGCATTCGTGTCCTGTTCATGACATTCTGTAAGATGAAATGATGCTATGTGTGGGTGAAATGAAATGGACATCACATTTCATCCACTCTAGCTAAGCCAGGAGTCGAACCTGGAACGTAGATACGCCAAGGAAAATGTGTTGGACCTACAGCAGACATACACAAATAGCTCGCGATAGTGAGATGATTGCACTGAGGGTCAATGTCTCCAGTGAGGCCACCTGTAGACTTAAGTGTGTTATGTAATGCGGGGTTTCTTTGAAGTTTGGACTTTGCTTGGACAGCTTCCTGATAGGCCGTGTTGATTATGAAGACAGTTATGCGTTTAATCAAACAGCTGGTGTCCGAAAGGCAAAATCTCGGGTTTTCGTGTCTATTTTTTAAAACAATTTCTTTCGAAACACTTTCAATAATTTTAATTGGGTAATTGCATAGACGAAAATGTTTTTAATGCAGTAAGGAGCTGAAAAACGTCATAATTTTGAGATATTTAACATTGTGTGTTGTAATTGCGTATCGAAAAATCTGAAATAATAGATTGGAGAATATATTATGTTATGGGGTTTGATTGAGCGTGAACAATGTTGATATCTCACCTTTAACTTTGATTTCAGCCAAGCAAAATGTTGAACTGGATAATGTTTACCTATAACGAATAATATTATTTACAACAGTACTTATTATTTTATACAATCCATAAATCACCAAATCCAACCCGACCGGGATTAGAACCCGGGTCTCCTAAATTACTACTACACAAATTACCTAACTATACACAATATTGTCGTTGCATAATATTAATTAAAACAGTAATGTAACGATTATAATAATATTAGGGTTTTAACTTCTGTGGGCATTGCGGCGTGACGAAGTTGTTCACAGAAGTCTGCACGTCCAATCATTTAGCCTACACGGCCAAGGTTTATAATGCATGAGACAGATTCAAGGTCTCAAGGTTGCGGCCAGCAAAAAATTTTTATTTGGTGTTTTTTGTTCTAGGTTTCTACTTTTTAGCAAGGTATTTTCTGCAGTTGTACATCTGCTAAGTCACATTCAACGGCGGAAAATAATTTGTAAAGAAACCTTTACTACTACCTAAATCAAATTGAATTGATTGTAGTTTACCAGCCCAGTTGGTCAGGTTGACCAACCTACTAGCTCTTACGATCAACTCGTTCGGCTGGCGCGGAGACGAGTTTAGTCGCTCAGCTTTCTGTTTTTTGTTTGTTTTTTTGTTTTTTTTCGGGAAAACGGTTTATAACACCGTTATCAAATTTTACACTAACGTTTAAAGAATAAATCTATGCTATCCAGTACGCGTATTCCTAAATTAATTCATTGATTTTGAATTAAAAATTAGCGAAATCACCGAATTTACTCCGTTTTGGTCAACTTCGGGAATTTATTCCAAGTGTACAGATTTTTTAAACTCAACTTTGCATACTTAATATCAACGTTTAAATCAATGTGAACGAGCAGGTTAATTTGGTTTTATCGTAAGATAAACGGTTTGGTGGAAATTTCTAGAATTGGAATCCATGTTTTGGATTCTTCATTTTTTCACGTTTTGGACTTATGTCTCGAATGGATCTTTAAGGCTTATTATTTTTTTAAACCATTGCGGATATCATTATAAAAGTACTTTATTAACATCCATGCAAAATTTGGTAATGATATTACCAACCGTTCAGCAGAAATCATCAACACCTGCTTAGAACACTCGTGTCGGTTCTATCTGTCACTAATGTATTGTTATTTGATAGTGATGAGTACCGTAACTGTAAGCCAAGTAGGTAATGCCTGATCAGATCTGGTACCGTACGAGCACGTCCTAGCAGAAGCCTGAGTCAAACAGCGTGAACACATGTATCACACGAGCCTTACTCATGCGTATTGTGATAGGCTTACATCGGTATTGTTCTAGCTAGACTAAGAATAGCGAAGCATGAACAATAGGTACGTGATTGTATGCAGACATATCAAGCACCAGGAAAACTTTATTATCCAGCCTTCATACTGAGTCATAGAGAAAAATGTTGTAAAATTCTATGAGAAGGATTGCCTAATAAATCACAAACAAGGTAGTTTTCAAAGCTTTTGGATTGGTGGTTTTCAAGACGAACAAATATATTCAAAATATATCATGTATTTTTTATTTCAACCGGACGGATGGCTGGGTTCAGTTTGATATAGTTACTGCTGTGGATGGAGTTCCTGATTTTATTGCATTACCGTCACCTAACTGTCGAAACACACGTTTATTCTTACACATTTTTATTTATTTATTTATTTATTTATGTATTAATGTATTTATTTATTTATTTATTTATTTATTTTTCCTCTCTTCATTTGATATTGCCAATTCAATTTACAAGTACAGTATGCTGGCGGAACATTAGCATGAATCTCGTGGCCACGGCTTGTGTGTCCGTATCGTATTTCATCACTGTTCCCGATATTATACAATATGTCGTCTGGCTACATCATCTGTGACAAACTGCGACGATCTCTTGCATTATTAATACGAAGGGGAGAACCGTATTCGAGACATAGCCGAAATCTTCACTCCGTGTGCCTTGTTCATAGCGTACTTTCAACACTGTCACCCGTTTCTTTCACTTGCACCACATTGTAAAATGGTATATGTTACTTCTGAGTCAGGTGTGCAACTTACATTTCCTATAAGTTACTCTCTAAAATAAAATAGTAGAAAAAACACTATTCAACTTGATTTTTCATCGCTCAATCAAAATAGTAGTGCTGATCATTTCGAATTTAGTTAATTTTATCACTCTTTCAATTGAGTCAGTATTCACGAAACACCCCTCTTTACCACTGATTTACAATCATCCTTACTATGCGTTGTGATGCTCTTACACCTAATCAGATATACCACTGAATGTTATTATTCTATGAACAAATAACAATGATAATGATGTAAAGCTGTAGTTCACACAATGTTAATTAAAGCTAAAATGTCGGTAATCGTGTTACAGTGTGAACGCGTTGTCTTTGCAATTACGTTGCGTAATAATATATTCGCGCCATGGATTCTTCTTACAGTACGTAAGTGTGAGTGAATTATATCAACATCGATCGTGTATGATATTTCTTTCCGTTGTATGTAAGATACCGCTTCACATGGCCTTATCTTTATTCCAAGTGGGACCACAACTGAATCCACCCTTTGCTTGTGTTTTTAGCAATAGCAGAATTCAATATAAGCTCTTTATTAATTTGTTAAATGTCATACTATTTGGTGCAGCTATTCTCTCTTTGTGCATATTACGCAAGTTCAAGACAATAAACGGACTGAACAATACACAGGAAAGTTGCTATAGCACAATGCAAATCCCCAATCTCTTTTATAATTACCTAAGACAACGAGTAGCTGCAGTGTACATGGAGATCAGCTTCATAAAATCAATGTCTGGTAAAACATATTATAGGGTTGTTGAAGGTTATGCTTATATCGGCTTCAAAATATGAATCATAACGCTTTTCTTTCAGTTTATTTGAACCTCAGAAGCCAGGAGTTATTTAATTTTTGAACAATTGCAGAAAAACAATTATACGTCATTCTTTCACGAATGGTTTACGTAGATGTTGTTTTTCTCAATTTAATTTAATTAGATCAATTGTTCGCTTTTGTTAAGTGATTGAGTTTTTCAAATCTAATTTGATGAAATACCGTCATTTGATTATACAGCTGTTTTCTAGTATGCCCTCAGAAGTTCACCTTAATTCATGCATTACTAAGTAATATAGAATATAAAAGCGATAAAATAAGGACATCACCTGTACATGTTCTTTATAGAGTATGAAACATGCCAACCAAAACAGTGAGAGTTAATAAGGTGCCAATCTCCTAAAAACAACTATGACTACGGAGTTGCCAAGTATAAGTGAGTATAGTCTATTCGTAATGTTCTCATAGATAGAGCGATGTTTTCTATTTCGGTGCAATATTTTGTGCCAAAACTTTAGAACTTCAAAACGCACATGAGAAACGAAATCGTAGGTTCAAGCGCGTACTACTAAGAGACATGGGTTCAAATTCCGTACGAGTAAACGAGTTTTGTAATAATTGTCCTTCATGCTTAGTCATGCATAATTCGTTTCGAAAAATATTTTGTATTTTTGAGACGTGAAACCAACAAAGTTAATTTACTCACTGAATGCTATACACCGATTGAATTGTAATGCATACATTTGTGTCAATATTTATCCTCACGCCAATTATTATTAACACAAAATATTTCTCCTTGTCGTTACACGTCGTTAAACGTGTCGTTAACAATCAATAAAAGACGTGTGATATCGTGTATCGCAGCAATTAAACGCGTGACTGTGAGTAATCGTCGAGGTGATAGTTTTGCCTTGCAAACACATAGGAATCGCTCGATAAAGACATGGGTGGCCAGGTTATTGTTGTGAATATTGATCTGATGAGTAAACTTGAGGATGTAATCGTCCAAAGCAACCTGTAATGCGCGTACCATGGGCGAGAGAGAATATGATGTCAACATACGTATAACCAATTATTAGTTATCATCCATCCAGATCTTGACATAAATCACCTAAATTTTCAATGTTTTAAAAGTTTGTCTTCAAATGTTCTTGATGCTGTACAACATTGTAGTCGTAATTGTTTTCTATTTGCATTTCGTTTAGTATAATGTTCTTTTGTGCACCTGAGTAGACCTATTTAGATGTTGTTTGATGTTTTATATCATTTTTATGTTTGTACTTTTGTATTTAATTAATTTAGTGTAAAAGCCCATATCGCACTTGTGGGGGTAACTCTGTTGTTGGTGGCAAATGGCAATAAATAAATATGTGGACAGTGGACGTCGTTTTCAAGATCACGTCAAAATGAACTTGAAAGTATTTGTAGCGTTTATTTTATATTGAGGGTGTGAGAGAGTGGCGAGAGTGACTTGTGAGTTGACTGAGTTTTTTTTACAAGTGAATATAGTGTCCTGTTTTGCAACAACACCTGTATTGATATTATCTACGTTTCATGGATATTCGTGGTAGATAGGCCTAGATACCAGATAGTTGTTTTGTTTCTTGACGCTTCCCGGTTATAATAATTTCAGTTTTGGTTTAGAACCACAACCAAAACAATGAACACATTTATTGTAATGTGTTTTATTGACTATATGTCACAACCACAACGTAAATGTAATTACTAAATTGATGTTGATATTTTGTTTCTACTGTTTATGAATATTTATTTAAATTTAAACTATATAGATTAAAACAAACGCTAAACAATTGCTGATTTAATTGGTTTTTTGCTGAAACGATTGAAAGCATTTTTTAAGTTTGCACTAAAGAGATTCAGATGTGCGTATAGATGTGTATAGATGCACGAATAGCTGCACAATATTGGAGAGAGAGAGGGAGAGAAGAGAGGGAAAGAGAGATAAGACTTTTGTCTGACGCTAGAGTCGAACTCGGGGCTGTCTGAATTAATCGCTTGTATTTTCATTTTCATTTTAAGCTGTGTTGCTTGTTGCCGGGATCCTATGCGGATGTCATCTTCGACTGAAATGGGAGTTTATCGAAATATGTCTTTGAGATGGTTGAAGAGGTTATTTAATTCATATTATTGGATTCACTCCACAAAACGGATACCTGCGCTACTGTGTACTTTGTGTGCGCGGTGCTGTAGCTACATCTATATTAACAATTACCTAGTCATGTGAAACGACAAAATGTTTGCTGACACTACCCGATACAGTATGCCCTACTACCTCCTCGAGTTGTGAATAATCAGGGTCCACGGTAAGATGTTATCACACCAAGCTAAAGTTAGATATACAACCGAGAAGGACTGATCACGAGATATTTCTGCTGAGTATACAATGTGAGACATTGGTGTTGTCCTCTTCTTTGGTGGAGGTGTCGGGAAATCATAATTAAAGCGTAACAGTTACATCACAAATAAAATAGAACTTTCGCGGCAAGAATAATTTGATTGACAATTCAATTACGATATTGTAATTAAATCTAATTGAAAACTTCATTTCCATCATGTGTTGAGTTGCTGTCACAAACTGTGTGGCTTGTACTCAGAAAAAGCCGAAGAACTTTGATAAAATCCTAAACTAACACATTATACTGAAGTAACTATGCAAATAGACCAGAGACTTCCATCTAAGAATAACTTAATTTCCGGTAAATTCTTAATTGTATCATTGACACAATTTATTTAATTAATAAACACTTTTATCGAAAAAAATGTATAAATACATTTATATGATAGTTGGAATGATAACAACAAAGCGTAGAATTGAAATATTTTTTATTCATTTTATTCGATTCATATCATGGATGTCAACAGTCACAACAAATAGCAATTTAATGAAGGTGTGTCTTGTGTCTCGATAGCTCAATTGGTTAAAGATGGCGCGTTCAGCCAGAGATTCTGGGTTCGATCCCCAGTCGGGGCATATTTTTATGACAATCGGAGATACACATGCGAAGTTAGTAGGGACACAATGAGGTACTTTGAAGTATTTTTTCTCAAAGTGATATCAGACTTGAGTAAATTGTAACTTCTCTGATTGATCAATATAGGCCACATTTCGAGATAGCCCAGTCTTAGTTCACGCCACTTGGGTTCCGATCGTCGTAGGCTCGATTTGCGCCACCAGCGATTTCACATCTGCTGACCAGTTACAAATGAGAAATAGAATAAGTTTTGTTTTTTTCCTAATTAGGAGGTAAAATTTGAAAATTAGGCAGTCATTGCCTAATTATATGCTGCCAATATTGGAGATAAACCCTTTGTAAATGTCATAGCATAAGATTTGAGACAAAATACAAAACGCGTTTGCCAATATCAGCCACGTGTAAGCTATGATGATCGCGTGGGTGCAGAACTTTCTAAGTTAGTTATGGTTGTGAATGTCAAGAGCTCCCCCGTTCCTGTCATCGCCACATACATTCAAACACGAACGCTTTGAAGGTATTTGCTCTTCATTAGTTGGCCAAGTCAAACGTTGATTGAGATCTTATTTCAATTTCCGTAGTAATATTGGAAAATCTTACAAACAATTCCGTTCCGACATGCACAAAGGGGCATTATTACGCGATTGCCAGTAAGACGTGTGTGCCAAGTGCAGAACGATCCAACAACTGGAGGACACGAACTTGATCTCGACTGATAATTAATTAACCATGTTCCAAGAAATTCATGAAAGCATTTCTCCAATGAAGAGAATCGCGCCGACAGATTTAATTAAAATGCCATCTCGACTGGTGTTCAATTTAAATTAAAGTATTATATAAATGAGCATTTATAATTATTTACCGAAGAGTCAAAAATCATTTTCTATGTTCTGTTAAGGTATGTAACCTAGGCATGAGCTATTTGAAGATCAATGCAGAAAGGAAGTATACTTATTGGAGTCTAATTTGAATGGAAATGATTAAATAGGCACAAATGGATAAAATTAAAATCAAATCATAAGACTTAAAAAATATTTTTTAAGTACCAGTACAGTGTTATGAATATTACAAAATGGGATACAGCGGTCATGTACGATAAACTATAATACAATTGTTAGTTTTTGTAGTGGAATGACTTGTATTTTTATGTTAGGTGCCACTGAGCTGAAGCATGCAGCACACTAGGCAGAACCCTTTGAACGCACTATGGCCACCGACCAATCCAAAAACTACTACGTACTTTGACGAAATTTAAAACTACAAAAAAAATTACCACCGCCTTTTTTACATTAGGATTTTACGAAAATCTAAACATGTAATAATGAAAGAAGGGTGCGACAAAGTTCAATAAATTGAAAGTTTTCAATGCCCACAAATAATGAAAAAATATAATTTATTAATCGTATTTATAACACGTTCAATAATAGTTTTTTATCATCAATTCTTGATCATAAAAGGTTAACAAAATTAGTTATCAAGGGTGTGAGTAAATTGCTACATTTTGGGTACTTGCTCTCCGTTGAGCACCATTTCTACAAGCTAAACTTGAGACCGCATATACTTTGTACGCGCGCGGCGCTTCATCGGAATATCTTGCACTCAAACCACCGTACAAGAATGAACACCTCGTTTCTATCACGGCACGGAATACATACAATGTGTAAACACGTGTATGAAGCCATACGTGCATTGCAAGTATCGTGTGCCCAGAAGGTTTCCGGTCTTCTCTCTCTCTCTCTCTCTCTCCCGTCGATACCCTGTGGCGAAATGAATGAAATCCACATCTGATTGACGCCCTGACACCCACGGCTGTAAGCAGCCAGTGCCGGATGTCAAGATCTTCATTGAATGATATATCCTTCCCATTATGTCTCGATTACACTGACGCAAGTGTCAGCGTGTCTGTGGCTTCGGGAGTAAGTAATGGTTTTGATTTGAATTTACATATGCTCTTCGGGTGACTGCAGATATTTAAGGTTACGGATAGTTGGAAAGGAACGACTAAGGGCTATCGTCAGAGGAAAGTATTTGGGGTGAAAATAAAAGTAAAATTTAGTTTTTATTATGCCCAAAATCGGTGAATTGGTGGTGAAAATAATTCGCTATTTTGTTGAAAGCTCTATATTTCTCTTCCCCCTGATTTTTTTTTTTTTTTTAAGGGATGTGATATGAGTAGCCTGAATATCGTCGACTGGAACAACTTCGACTACCTCGTGTGTAGTGTACTTTCTTTGTTCCTCCTAACCTTCTCATAACCTTTCATTGTGCAAGGCCTGTGTGACCTGTGATATCTTGTAAAGAACTTGCAGATTGCAATATGGCGTAGTTATGAGAATTCAAAGGCATGTTGTATTTGTGGTGCTTGCATCTTTGTTTTTGTTCTGCCCAAAGGCGGTGAATTGATGTTGAAAATTATTTATAATTTACAGTTTTTAGCGGTGAAACATTTTTACCATAAATACCTGTATCTGGGCTATCGTATAAGACTCGTCATAGAATTCGCCCTTTGTCAGCAGAGGAATATCTTGGTACAAGACTCAGTCAGACTGACAGTGAACGTATGCACCGATGACCTTATCTCTTAAAACCGAAATTACCCTGTAATCAAGTTTTTCTTGTCAGCATAATGTGACTCAATTTTCGATACGATCAGATTCGATAATGAAACAATGATTTTTTTTAAATTCCATGGCTAGAAAAGGCGATTATGTTTGTGTAATCACAAATTCTACGGCGCTTCTTTCCAGTTGTGCTAGAAGTAATTTATTCCGAATTTTACCTCACGATTTTTTTTTTATCCTGATCAGGAGAAGGAATAATAATAAACGGCAGTGTGCACGTTCACGCTTTGACGCTATTTAAATTCCTCGTTCAGATCTTCGTTCTCCATTGCTTTAAATAATTGTTGTTGTTGTACTTCTCTATCAACGCTGTATAAACAATTACGCTCGCTTAAAGGGGTATTTAACCGATAAACTCAAAAAATATTTTTCATTCAGACAAACTAGTAATGAATTTAGCAATTTACAGAAAAATTATTGGGGCCACCATGACCTCCCAAAAAAATTGTCAAACATTTTTCGAACTAGGTCCCATCGGCAAAAATCTCCCATAAGAAATAACATGGGGACGATCTTTATGCCCCGTGACCTTGGAGGATTTTGATCCAAAAAAATATCGACCATTATTGACGTATTCTACAGCCTTTTCTGTAAATTCTCTTTATTTTGTTTTGTAATTTGGGCAAGTACATCGGTTAAATATGCTGATTACCAAGGTGGGGTGTGATTTTGGAATGCATATTTTTGCATATTTCAGGGTATATTTGGGCACAGTTTCAAGACACGATGTAAAAAATGGGCATTTTAGATTGGTACTATGCTCTAGTATCTATGTGGACCAAAAAAGAAGCAGGTTTAAGCCGATTTAAGAAATTTTCCAAAACACAAATTTTCGCAAATTTCTGGAACAATAAAATTGAATAATTCGTGTTAAATCATATTTTACAAGATAAACTTTTTTAAGCCGTCATAATATATGTGTAGTATTGTGCTATAGATCATGTGGTAAAAAATATTTTTTTGAGTTAATAGCCCCTCTAATAGTTATGCATGACGAAGGACAATTGCAAAATTTTATATTTTTTACGGTATTTCAGTCCACTTCCTTCTAAAATCTTCAATATACATGTACTTACTCATAATAACTAAGTGTTCTTCCTTGAAAGAAAATAATTGATGGATTCTAGATGTTATTGAATAATTCACTGCACACGCGTAGACTATGACATTGTATTTACTGAAATGTAATTTGTAATTTACATTTCTGTTGCGTTCCCATCAATATCGTGTAGATTCTGTATCTGAGTATTGAAAATAAATATAAATGTCTTCCGAATGCAATAATAATGTTCATCTTCTTGACTATGATAGAAGGTGCTTGTTGGTACTTTGCAATAAGCGTGGTTGTTTGATCCATGAGTCGACCTCAGTAGAGACGTGGGTTGGTCTCACTAAGTTTATCATAGCGAGATAACTGGCTTCTATTTCTTGCGCATGAAGATGTTTCTCACCATGTAGCTCGATATTAATGCGATGCAAGCAAGTGAAGAGGAGTTAGCTGACAACTCACAGCCATAACGGTGTGTCTCAACAGTCAACTCTGTCTCTGCTAGTCTGAATTTCAAATACTTTATTTCTATCTTGAGGATTATTCTTAAATGAATGATGAATGAATGAACGAAATAATTTGTGTTTTGACAAAGAAAAAAATCAAGGACGACAAAAGTCTTGACGTGTTTTTATTATAACTTCTCTATATTATCTTTTAGTGGATCGTGTTGGATTTATAGTCAGCTGGTAAATGTCCCATTGCAAATTATATGTTTATTATTAGGGACGCAATACCTTTCTGTCGTTCGTCTGTGCGTGTCACGTCGCACGATAAAAACCGAAGAGGACCTCCGATTGAAATGCGTGTTTTTGTTGACATTGTCCTTCAACAAGGATAAAGAGAATAATTTTGGTGATCCCCGTAGTTACGGGGCCCAAACGCCATCTCAAGGTGACAAGTAGAAATACCCGGCACCTCCACCAACAACGAGATTGAAACCGTGTAAAGAAACGAATAATTTACTTGTTGTATCTCTCTTCCTACCCGGCACCTCCACCAACAACGAGATTGAAACCGTGTAAAGAAACGAATAATTTACTTTTTGTATCTCTCTTCCTACCCGGCACCTCCACCAACAACGAGATTGAAACCGTGTAAAGAAACGAATAATTTACTTGTTGTATCTCTCTTCCTACCCGGCACCTCCACCAACAACGAGATTGAAACCGTGTAAAGAAACGAATAATTTACTTTTTGTATTCCTAATAAAGTTGCATAGCTCAATATTTCGAGTACCTACTCCCGTACTAACTGCTATTGATTCTGTCAAAACAATTGATAAAATCGTAGAAAAAAGTAGTTGATCATATTTTCATCGAATTTACTTTTACTCATACAATTTCACAAGACGGTGGCTCGTTATAAAGTGTGAGTAATGCATTACATCCATAGTTATTGAAAACAATTGTTGAGACTCAATGGAGTTGTTCGATACATCAAGCCGTGCGAGGCAATAACACATCTAAAACACCCAACATCGGAGCAGAATTTAATAAACATCCCTTCAAACAGATTAATCACACTAACGTATATCATGAAAACATTCCATTGTTCCGTCTCATGTTATTGCGAACTATATCGATCTACCTCGAAAAAGGTTTCGATTGTTTACATCTACAGCTCAACACTTCTTTGTTTTAATATCAGCATAGCAAACCTTTAAGTGATTAAAGTACCTATACAGAAGGTATTTCACGAATTGTACAAAGCATATTTTATATTCAATGGATTTACAAGTACCATACGTAGTCAATATAATAAATCAAACCATATCAGTAATTGGATGTAATACACAAGATACACGCTATATTTGATAATTCCTTGGAGTCATTTAAACGTTTTTCTAATTGAAACAGGACAAGTGTAGGATTATAGATTGAGATTGTATATAGTAAGTGTAAATGGAAGTCAGGCCTAGTCGGGTTCTTGAACGACGTGTTGATTCGTCCGTTATGGCCGGTGTGAAGCGAGCCATAGCGTCGATACGCTCATATGATCCACTTTCGAATACTAATAAAGTACAAGTACCTCATAAAACTAATGTAATTACCGTTATGCAATTGAAAGCACTCAGTTAAATTATAAATTAGCTTTTGTCTGGGGGGGGGGGGGGGGTTGAAGGGAGAGATTAATATTGTGTTTCTTGACATTTCGTTTTATTCGAGCAAATTGCAAATATGCATAAGCGTATAAACTACATTTTGCATAATCCGTACACAATTCACATTGCGCATTTCCGTAGCCAAATTTTATATTTTTATGAGTGGTGTAGGCCCTAATTAGGTTGTAAAAATATGTAAGACTTATGTTGTGATAAAAGCATGATTACTTTACTTTTTTTTATTACTTTACGAACAATTTCCAAAAGATAATAGCACGCCTAGTTAAATACCCTGGAGTGTCAATCATCGTCCACCAACTAAAAATGAAACTCGTCCAGAACTTCAGGATGGACTAGAAGTAGAACAAATAGACCATTGCAGGACGATGCTCCACCAACAACTGCCAATGAAACTCATAGAAGTACGAGATGACTTACATAGCGGGAGGTTCGCTCTCAACCTTATACGCATGCAGTGGTCACTGTCACCTGGATCTGTTTGCCTAACTGGGTGTTTCACGTCTTCTTTGTTATTACATTTTGTTTTTGTTTTATTTCTTTGATATAGCTAGGATAATCCTAGAGAAAGGTCTGTGGTAAAATACTATTATTATTAAATCAAACACAGATTTACCCCAAAACATTAATATTTACTTAACATGAAGTACACACTTGTGACATACAATGAAGCAATTGTATTGGCTTGAGCGTACTAAAATCAACACAAATATACTTGATCTCTATACCAAGGATATATTTCCAAAGTTTGTTGTCGGATTATAAAGAGTCTGCCACGAATACATCGTAAATACAGCGTTGTGTGGCACAAACATGTACTGAAGGTAAACCACGAATGCTCTGACGTTGAACTCTAATATTGTGGCTCAAACGTAATGCACTCTTGTATTTTTTTTAAACATAAGTTGAAGATGGTTTAGTTTGATTTATTTTGTTTCAATATAGTTCCATAGTTAAAGTTGAAACATAAGTCTGTCGGATTTAATATTATTACCATAGCTGATATCGGTTAACATACTACATGCTCCTTATTTGTTGAAGCGCAATGTCACGCATGTCATTCGGAGCCCGTGTTCGGTTTTTATCGTTAGACGTGTCACAGGCACAGACGGACATACTGACAGAAAAGTGATGATATAGAGGGGAGTTTCGCTTTATAATATGCAACTTAATTAAATTGATCAAATACATGTAAAATAATATGGCCAAAAATTAATTTGATTAGGATACAAATCAAACGTATTCAAAGAAACTGAAAGTGAAATAGCACAGCTGCCACTGCCAACATCTAACTTTCTGCTACACTTTACAGTTACCGCGATGTTTAGTAAACACATGTGAAAGGAAATGGTTCACTTGAATTACAGAGCGGATGTTTGAAGGTTTTGTTCTTGCAATCCTAAGGTAATGACAGGAGTTGAAAATCACTGGTAATGCCCTGTTATTTAAAATTCAAATATATGATATTGATAGGATATAATAAGGGACTTAAGCCCTATGTTTTGGAGTCCCAAGGGCAGTGGGCTACCATCAACTGGGTTTGGTCTACTCGTTGCCTTTCCACTTGTAGAAAATGATATGACATTTTACGTCACACTAACACGGGAAATTAAAAAGGTAACATGTAAACAATTATTTTACGAATTTGCTATAGTTGTGTATTCAAGTCAATATACAATATTTTAATCTTTTAAATAATAATCATATTAATTGACACATATAATAATTTGTAATTAACACATACACACACATTTATAATATGCATGTTGGTATACTGGAATTAAATGCGTGAATGGAAACCTATATTGACGTAGTCACAAAAAAGTTATCGGATAATATACTGTATAATTTGAATGAAAGACCATGGGTTTCTCCGAACCAGTAAGTAACTGAGGTTATGGAGTAGACTACATTAAAAGGGGGTTTCTTCCTATTGTTGAATCCCCCTCCCCCACCCCACCACACCCCTTATAAAACACGTGACCGCATATATCAGCATCGAGCGCCATTTAGACAATGTATCCCGACACGGCTACATTCTGCGTACCCTCCCAAACCCACCAGAAAAATCCTAAACCACACCAGCTGGAGACAAAAAATATTACATTTTTTAATGGCATATATAAAATTACAATAAGCATGTTTTAAGATTGACTAATACGATGACAGAAGGGGCTTTAATTAAAATCGTATATTTAATGCTATTATAAGAGTATGTAGACCCTTTTTATAATGTATAAAAAATATACAACAAAGCACATGGGAAATTACATTGATGTAGTTCATGGAAGTAACGAGAAGTTTTTAATCAATACGTCTATACACGCATTTACTTTTCTAGAATAATGCCACGTAAATAGAAACATTAATACAAAATATATAGTCCGCCACGCACTATGTTGTTTATAAGTGTTTAAATATTAATTCATTTTTAATAAAATACGGTGTATGTTTGAACATTTTAACGCAGTACAATCATTGAAGTTATCTTATGTATTGTGACGATGAGGGAAACAAAAGAACGGTGGATTTGATTTATGTCATGAATGAGAGTAGAGCTTCTCATTGGGCAGTTGGCTCATCTATAAGGTAATGGATTATTCATTGGAACAAAATATACAACAGCTGAGCTAATTTCATCAACTCTGACTGATAAATACTAGAATTGGAATCTTAAAAATTAGACCACGATGTAAATCTTTTGACGCATCAGAAAAGAAAATCTACTCGTACAAAAAATATCAGTTTCAAATAGTTTGCTTTTATAAGCACTTGAATACGGCTTATTCACAAGAATGTATAAGATATGCAAACAACGCGTGATTTTAATATAATTTATGTGCCGTGAGATAATTGTTTAAAAAACTGCAGTGTTTACAGTGGGCCATGCACGCACGCACTCACGCTTCTACTCGAATACAACGGTTAGTATTTTGGCAACGATCGATAATTGAAGTTGCAAGCCAAGTTGAGTTCACTCGTACTAGCCCAGTGTGTCCGCACGCTTTGCCCAAGCTAGCCCCGTGTGGGCTGTGGGGTACACTATAATACACACACGAAACAATAATTACTTGTTACTTGTGAGCATTACATTTAACCAACTTTCAACTCTAGTAAAAAGTTATAAGCTGTTCATAAGCGAAGAAACGGGTTCAAGTATTTTTCATGACGTTAAAACTGGCGATTCACAGCGAATGAAGTTTATTGCGCAGGACCAGAAGATTTAGAATACCTAACTAGACCTCGAATGAACGTTGTACTCATGCCCATAACCCATCCTCATGCACAACCACTGCGGGATGTTTATTTTATCGGAGTGAAGTCACGCACAAGTGAATTATTAATTTAAGCACGGTTCCCATCCGTGTTGTTGTTCGTGATTTGGATCCACGGTCAGAATTGATGACTCTTTTATGAAGTGTTGCGAGAGTGGCCAGTCGGAGGATTCGTGCCCAAAATGTACTTATAATTCTTAACTTGATGTTTGATTTGACTTTGAGAAGTCTTATGACAGCTCAGTACTAACACATAGTAGAGAAGATGTCATGACGAAAAGTGATATGGGAGGGGCAGGAGTAAGTTGACAGGATAAATGTTTGTTTTTCATGTCCCGATGGAAATTTCCCACTATCTTTTTCTTCTAGGATTAGGGCCTACGAAGTTAAACTTTGATATTTAGTTCTGGTCGAAGAATTTGACATCAAAGTTTTTTAGACATCGTCGACAGATGCAAATACACGTGACTTTGTACGTGAATATGTGAGCTTTTATGAATGAAAAATAAAATATCCCTTGAAAAGAGTGGGCTCAAACTATCCAAAATAAGCCTAAATTGATCTTACCATTAGTTGAATACAAAGAGATACAAGTATATCTTCGAGTGGGGTTTATGTAATCGTTGTCTAAAGTACCCCTCTTACATGTAACAGGGTTTCGTACATGAGTGGAAAGAGTTGAAACGGAATGTTCAAGGACTGTTTTATAGAAACTGACCCACCTCTATCGGTAAAAAGGTGGCGAATGACTTACATGCATGCTTCAGTCGACAGTAGACTAGACTCTTTGGGTGAAAAGTGCGTTGTATTTTGTTTTCCTTGGAATCCGCTCTAGGTATACTCTGCTGAGTGATTAAGAATAATTAGAAATTTATATTTACAGTAATATACATATTTACAAAAAGATACTATAAATATTCGTTCAAGAGAGGAAACTACCTCTCTGTCTTGCCGAAATGATTATAAATTGTCATTCTTTTCAGTATATACCATTCTTAAGAAAGTGTGTGTTAAAATTTGAATTACTGTCTACACGTATTAGTATATCAAATATTTTAATGAGAACGAAGTATTAGTTACAGAATAATAACGAAAAAAGTTGCATTCACGTCTCTGTCAGTTATTGTTGTGTATCAGCTCATAGTCGAACTATTAATTTTAATGTGCATTCAACGGTAAATACAAATTGTTGTAAGCCAATCTGATGTGCACATTTGAATGTACTAGTTCAGTGGAAACCACTAATACTGCCTAGTGCCAGTGGCTAATAGGGCTGTCACTTAATGACTACTTAGCTTCAAGTGGTAGCAATAGCCAACCGAGTACAGCATGCGCTATTTTCCAGCTTGTTACAACATACAGTAGTTAAATCCTCGTGCCTAACGAAGAGCGGCATGCTTTCTCAAAATAGGTCAAAATCGCTAATTATGTTTTTAAGTTTTTGAACGCTTAACTGAGCCTACTGTCAATTAAGCTATACGTTTTAAGCTTTTGCTAGAAACCTCCAACGTTAAAACTGCGATGTATGAAGTTCGATAAATAAATGTGGTTGTTTGTTCGCCTGAACTGAATCTGATGTCAACATGATTGTCGTTTATCTCCATCTGTCGCTTCCCACTTCGTTATTTCGTCGCCACTGGCTTCCGTTCAGGGAGTGATGTAGTGATATAAAACGGTTTCTGTCTCAAATGTGATGTATTGTGAATAAATATAACAAGCGAATGTTTGATGCAAGAAAAATACTCCACCGACACACAATTGTTGCATATATGGCGTTTATGACCTCAAGATTGTATCTCTAGATACTGTATATAGTGGTTACTGGTACATTTTGTGTACCTTTGCCTCTACCTAGATGCATTCAAATGATTATATGTATACCTGATCTAGATACAATTTACAACGTATCTACATTGAGACATAATGGTACAATATACTTTTTGCCAAATCAGTTCAATCTTTATCATAAATTCCTCTTCTGTTTATGATCGCGTGCTAAAACTGCATTTTGTGTATTTTCATCCCTGGTCATCTTATCATATAAATCATTAATAGATGTATCCATATTTTCGTTTTGAAAAGTACCTATGCATCTATCTGGTATACTTTTTGAGGCTAAGAATCTTAGATAGCTACTTTTGGGACAAAGTATCTTTACCTACAGGCTTATATACTTTTAGAAGTATCTTATATAAACATTGATGACCTCTACTCTTACATACCCAGCCGCAGCGCAATATATCCACTATATGTTCGTGATGTGATAATATTAAAACTATCATTTACGACTTCCTTGTATACTCTTCTATGCACTTACGTTCAGGCGAGCGGTAAGGTTTCAGTTTGTATAAGTAGGCAGATATCAAATATTACTAAGAAAAAGTGGAAACGTGATCATGACAATCTCATTACCTCCAGCACGTTTTCTTAGAAGCATCGCCGAGAAATCTACCTCCGGGCAGTGTTATTTTGCAAATGCCATCTGAGTAGGTTTGTCTCAATACCGTTCAAATGAAATACAATAAGAGTTTTTCGCTAACGACATCAGAAAGTAATGCATTTTAAGTCTTCAGATTGTGACCTTTGTACAACACTAACGTGGAAGAATTATAGAGGGCTAGGAAAATAAAGTTTGACAAACAAGCATCGCCGAGAAATCTACCTCCGGGCAGTGTTATTTTGCAAATGCCATCTGAGTAGGTTTGTCTCAATACCGTTCAAATGAAATACAATAAGAGTTTTTCGCTAACGACATCAGAAAGTAATGCATTTTAAGTCTTCAGATTGTGACCTTTGTTCAACACTAACGTGGAAGAATTATAGAGGGCTAAGAAAATAAAGTTTGACAAAGGTAATCTTGCTTTCGTCTACTTTAGAATAGGTTTGTTAAATTGACGTTTAAGATTGCTTTTGACACAAGATTGTAGCAATGGAATAATAAATGAAGTACAACTTATAGATAGATGAGAAATTAATGTAATGACAAAAAGCGACCAATCGGATAGCTATAGAGGCATGGAAAATCACAATCAACTTGAGGTTAGAACAAATATGTGAGCAAGACCGAGATGTTGTTAATCTTTAATTATGTTTGAGTTATCCATAAAACAAATATGGCCGGAGGGGACTGACGCAACCAGTAAATGAGAATCTACATGAAATAGAACGGCGTAGAGTGTGTAGTGTAAGCAAAAGATACTAATATTAGGAGGAGGCTAACAGAAAGTGGAAATATTATTGAAATCAGTATGGAGATAAAGATAAAGCTGAGAAAATATTATGTTTATACACCTTAAATAACATTTTTCAAACCACCTATAAAACCACCTCATAATATGTGGTGTTGCTGGTCATCCTGGTTCAGTATGGATGCCATATTATGGCATCCTTGCTGAACCAGGATTCGAGCCTAGTACGCAGGAACCAGGAACGCTTATTCAGCCAAGACAAAACAAACAAGATGATGATCCCGAGACGATGAGTTTTGATGGATGAGGGTGAAGGACGATTACAAAAAAACATGCTTTATGCGGGATTCGAACCCACGTCCTCGTATAGAGCCATATGCTTCGGACCAGCGCCCTAATCGTTCATGTGCCACCGCGGACGGCAGCCTCGCATCAATAGATAAAATAAGCAAAATGAAGTTAAATATTTGTTTTAAAAATGAAGGTACCTTACGGGTCAGACGTCCGACTACACATTCAGGTGATGTACATGCCGATAGTGTTATATTAATAGTGGTCGTCTGGGCATTGTTAACATCGATATCAACTCATCGTTCATGTTTCGTACATTGACCGACCAACGTAATTCCTGTACTGGAATGTATAATACACTCCTCCGGGGAGGCATGCACACCGCTTCCGCAATGCAGTTCAGATTGTGTGATCTAGCTAGAAGCCCCCCATCGTACAGCACACGGACAAGGGTCGTGAGTTCGGTTACCACCACTGCCAAAAACGAGTGAATACGTTCAAAGGTTTAACGAAGGTACGATGGGAACGAAAATGACACTTTTAAGGGAGGAAAGCATCAATTTCTGTCCGTTCGTCCGTCTGTGCGTGTGTCCCGTCTCACGATAATACCAAATTAACATAACACCCAATTGACATACGTTTTTTTCTTGACATTGCCGTTCAACAAGGTACCGTATACACGATGTTTTTGGAAACCTTGAGGAAAGGGGTGGCGGGGCTGCCCCCTCCCCGCAGAAAGTTTTTTTATTTCTTTACCCGGCACTTCCACCATTACTTTAGGTTAAAACAAGCAAAGATCGATAATTGATTTGTGTATCTATTTTCATACTCGTCACCTCCACCAACAACGAGATTTTAAAGCTCGGAGAAAAAAAAATGAATTTCGTATTCTTCTTTAGCGATCTTTATACAAAGTCGCTTTGCTCCCTCTTGTTGGGTACTCCCGTGCCTGTGCCTGTCGTAGATACATGCCCATGTTCTTCTCGTGCGACTTGAGGAAATGTGGAATAATAAGGATTAAGGAAGGAATGTCCCTAATCCTAATGTTATCTGAAAACTCATTCCCAGAATACGCTTTAAGGGAATCGAACCGACAAGCTCTCTCGGAGAATGTTGCAGAAAAGAGGTGTCCAAGTTAAAAAGTGTCAGTCACAAAGTGTCAGTTGCCAGGCGCAGACGACATGGATCTTACATGTGCTGGGTGTTATTTCGAACTTGTCCATTTGCATATAGCCATGGCCATGATTATAATGCAGACACACTGTACTATAGGTAACACGATTCGGTAGTAATTTATGTAAAGCAAAGCTTTTATTGTTGAGCAGATGTTATTGAATTCATTCAAAGATACTCATGTGCATTTATTACAAGCAGCGACGTCTCTTTTAACCTTGTGCATATATATGGCTTTATGGCTTTGAGGTTAAACCAACTTAGCTTTACTTTAAAACCATTTGCCTTACTTCACTTTTGGGGAAGTCGCACAACTCTCCGTATGGCGAGATATTTGGTGTACGTGTCTCCATTAGGAAACAAAACATTTGTAGTTTGGCATTAACTGTTGTTACTGCTGTGAAAGTTTGGCTTGGAAAAAGTGACAAGCCTGGTTTCATTAAAAAACTAAATATGAAATCAACTCAAATTTAACTGTTTTCCAGAAATGTAAAAACTGATCAAATTCAACAAACCAACAAATTGTTTTAAGTAACTTGCCCATACATGTCAAATTCCTTCAAACACATTCCAACGAATCTTGTTTTTGCAACTACACAACAGAGAACTGTAACTATCTACATATTATACAAATAGGCCTATACAATTTGTTTTTTAACACTTAACCCTATAATAATTCGGACAATATTTTCCGAGATAATTTTAATTAAAATTCTTGTTTTATGAATTTGCATGTGATTTTATAGTCGCACAGTCTTGTTTCTTGTACTTGTAGGTTCTAAAAGTCTACTTGGAAGCTCAACTGCACCGCAACTCGTTCTATCCAACCATCCCCCGCACTCGACCATATATACAGTCACATTATTACTGCCTTCATAACCTGCCGTGCCATTCCATCTCCTTAGTAATGTTTTCTAAAGCGATGCAATATAATAGGCAACTCGATTATATGAAATGAGAATGAGAAAAATCAATGAAGCCATTTGAAGCCAATCCTTTATTGAATACCAGAAGCCATTTACGAGTCATAACACTGACGTATACTTCCCAGCAGGAAGTTCGCCTTTCAGTATAGAACGCTGTTTTAATTAAATTGCCGTACTAAAAGTGTTGTGTTATAATACTACATTTTGAAAAATAAAAAAAAAAAAAAATCAGAAAAATCAGAAAAATCGGTACAATGAAATAACTTGTCAATATACATATCCATATTTTTGTCTAAATACAAATTTTACAAAAATGGTGCGTAATTTTCAATCAACGGATATTTTGATGTACGCTGAATCATTGAATTTATTCTAAGTAAACCTGGCAGTATGAAAACTTCGCTCCAGATCAGATTTCAGAATTGCTATTTTTACATCTGAAAATCTATTCTTATTATTGAATTAACGTGTAGGTGGACGATGAACAACATTATCTCATCAAGAGGGAAGCTAAGACACAAACGCAACGTGCATTCGGTTGTGTATATCGTTGTACAACGAGTATATAAATAAGGCTTCTTATGTAATACCACTCTTATCAGAACCTAATCTTGAGCATTTGATTTTATAGTCCGACAATCACAGTTACTATAACAATTAAATAATAATTGGTATAAACTATTGTGGTTGCCAACGGTACATGCGCATGTAAAATAAACACCTCGTGGTTTTAATTATCTTAATTCTTAGGGATCCTTTTTTTAAAAATTAAGCATGTTGAAAACTGATATTTGCTTTATTTGGTAAGGAATGACGATGTCCTAATTCTGCGGTGGAACGTCCTGTAGGCCTGCAATTAGACCCTAGAGCACAGTGCTATAGCACTGAGCCAGTCTACCGGCCACATAAGTCAGCAAAGCTGATTCCATCTTTCAATTTACACTTGAACCTTTCGACCTCTCTGCATACTAGTTTCAATGTACGCTCAAGGAATTAGTAAAAACTACGTCATAACTATTGGAAACCAGTAGGCCTACAAGGTGGTTCATTCGGTTGGGAGTTGGGACGCAGAACCGAAGAGTGATCATAAAGACTTGAGTTCGAATCCCACATAGGGTATTGAGGTAATTTTCTCCATCTCAACACAATTGTCACAGAGTATTGAATAGAAATTTAAAAAAAAAAAACATTAAACAGCAGTCTCACGATCAAATAAAAAAATGAGGAGCTCGCAGAAAGATAAACATACCTTACCAACCTCTTCAATGTTTGCTTATGCAGTAGCCACCTGCAGGTAAGTTTCAAATTTCGAGGGTAGCGCATAAATGAGCGTTCTGTTAGAATATATCAATATGCGATTAAAACTTCAATCAAAGCCTCGACGTGGTCCTCCGAAGTCAGCTGGCTCGCGACGATGCCAGCCAGTGATCGGTAATCAGGCCCCACTAACTTATGTAGCACGTTTATCCACGACCGACGAGCAGGTCTAAGAAGGGGGGGGGATGCTCGACATAGGCGTGCGCAGGGGGGGGGGGGCAGGGAGGGCCTTGGCCTCCCCATTAAGCTTAGCGTTCTTGAAAATTCACTAAACATAATTGATTAAAAGTAAAAAATTAAGAAATATATCTACTTTGTTTTCCGAAACCTTTACCTACTACCTCTCATCTCACTTTTAAATAAGTTTTATAACAAAAATGCTTTAGGTATTTAGTGTAAATAATAGCCATTCTTACTCTCAAATACGTTTTAAAGCCCTCCCCCAAAAAGTTAACCCCAAACAAAATTTCGACTCCGGCGGCTAGGGCTATGCCCCAGACCCCGTCCTTCCTCCGCCACCACCATTCCCCCATCGGTATGGTATACAGGGAGGACGGGGGGGGGGGGGGAAATTTCCCCCATTATTCTTTAAAAATAAAATATTTTCATATTATTCCATAATAATAGTTTATTATTTTATCATGCAAACCTCTGAAATGTGTCTGCTAGGCTTTAGACATATGCTAAATTGAAAATAAGATGAAACGTTTATATATTGCTTTGTATGCTGTGAATTGCAAGCTGGACATGACGACAAAACAAATTGACGCATTACAAGCTACATTGTTTCGGTATTGCATTCAGCCTACCACGTTTTTCTAAAACGCACCAAATGCATTCTAAAAACCTGATTTTCAAAAATTTCACCTGCGGCGCTATATTTATGGGGGACCTGCCCCCTACACCACCCGTGCTTGGTCCCTTTCCCACGGATATACATGCAGGCGCGAATCGCTCCCCCCATGATCATGTCCTAGATACGCCACTGTCCTGTGATTTTTTCCAGGGATTTTCTGATGATGGCGGGGGGGGGGGGGGGGCTTGGAAAATCTCTGCGCACGCCTATGGAGCTCGACAAGACGAGAAACAAACGTGAGATGTTTGAAAATGTTTGTTTGTGTAAATTATGAATTTAATTAATTTGCGAGGGATAGAACCATTAAAAACATGTTGGCAAATGTTTAAAAAGTGCCTTTTTTTATCGGATATCTGGTTTGCTTTTACTTTCGTTCTTTATATTGAATCACCTGCCAAGCCAAGCTTGTTCTTTCAGTGTATGCACGTGGGGTAGGCCTATATGTTTTAGCCACGGAAGACTCATTTAAAAATAGGGTTTACCTCTGTTAACAAGATGGGTCGCCAAGCATAGCGCGGAGACGATCGAATTCAAGCGCTCAGCTTTCTGCTTTTTCTTTCAGGTACGGTAAACGGTTTATAACATCGTTATCATATTTCTCGCGAACGTTGATAAAGAATCAATCTATGAGATTGAGATCCAGCACCGGTACGCGTATTCCTCAATTAATCGATTTTGAACTAAAGAGTCGTAAAATCTCCGTAATTTACTCGATTTGTGTGAACTTCGGGGATTTATTATAAGTGTAATGATTTTTTTAAAGCAAATTTTCATATAACGTTAAAAACAATCAATAAACGCAAGTAATTTTTTTTTAACTGCAAAAGATTAACGGTTTAATGAGAATTTCCTGAATTGAAATCCATATTTCGGATTTTCAATTTTTTTATTTACTATGACATATCTCGCAATGATTTGTTAAAGCTTATTATTTGAGACCAAGTATGGATATCAATAGATTGGATTGGATTGTATATTGCTTAACGTCTCATAAATTATTAATGCACTTTGGCTATTCGAGACGATGAGTGGTGATGGATGAGGATGAAGTATGAACAGAAGGCAGGAGGGGAATCCCGGTACACGCACGTCCAACTCCTTTCGAAAAGTACCAAGGGGACCAACGGCTTAACGTCCCATCCGAAAGGACGGTGTAACTTTGACAGTCATATAGGTTCCTCCACTTACCCGGACTGCCGAGCAGACGTCGAGGAGAACGAAGCCGTTACACTAGCTCTCGAACCCTTTATCTGCTCTAACCAGCGGCATACGTGAGTTTCAGGAGAGAGCGGTCACCCACTCTACCCCTGACCTCGTCCGATTCTGCTTAACTTCGGTGTTCTAGTGGGAAACGGTTAAACGACCTCGGCTAAACCGCTGGCTGATATCAATAGAAAGGTATTCTATTAACAATCATGCAAACCGTTCAGCTGCTATCATCAACACCTGAGCGCGCGTGCATTTTATTTTTAGTTGTCGTCCACTTCGGCGACTCCACCCCAGTGAATGAGGGACTCCACCCCAGTGAATGTGGGACTCTTCCCCAGTGAATGAGGGACTCCACCCCAGTGAATGTGGGACTCCACCCCCAGTGAATGTGGGACTCTTCCCCAGTGAATGTGGGACTCCACCCCAGTGAATGTGGGACTCTTCCCCAGTGAATGAGGGACTCTTCCCCAGTGAATGAGGGACTCCACCCCAGTGAATCCCTTGCCCTTACTTTTACGACGACGAGAGATTTAGTATACATAAATAATGAAAGTGAAGTGAAAGAAGGACTGCTAAGCCGCGTACATATAGCATATTCACATGTTGATATTTTATTTTAGGGAGGCCTCTTATATCTTCAATGTTATTCTTCTTTTTCTTCTATTATATTCTGTAGGCCTACTCGTGTCTGCAAATAACTAATAAAATTGTTTCATAAATATTTTAGTGTTTGGCTATTTTTGTTGATGTTGCACTAGAGATGGGAATTTTGGCCCGGCCCGACTTTCGGGCCGCTTTTCTTATTTATTTTCGTGCTTCGGGCCGGGCCCGCAACATTGAAATTTCAGGTGGGCCGGTCCGGACCGGTCCGGGCCAGTTCGGGCTCTCGGGCCGCTTCGGGCTTTCAGGCCAGTTACACCAGTATACTAGTTGAACTAAGAAATACCATCAAAATACACAATCTGTTGTCTATAATGACGCCGGCAGAGCCTCTGCCGAGTTTAAAAATCCTCATGAATTTTATAATCTTCGAAAGAACCGGGATTTTGGGACTTTCGGGCCGGGCCGGCCCGCCGTTGTAAAAAAAAGGCGCATCTCTGTATTGCATAAGCCTTACCTATAGTTGATTTTAGATTAAGTAGGCCTAGGTATTGCATGATAATTGATTACACTAGAGGTGTATATATTTTGTAAATATTATATTATTGCCTCATTTACAACGGTTTTCTGATAGCTTCGCGGAGCTGCCTTGCGCATCATATACCGCGGACGTCGTGGATGGCCGGCCCTAATTAATATAGTAACTTATTTGTAATTTTGATCACGTGGTTTATTTTATCAAAACTGGATCAGATATGCTGTAAAACCTTCCAAGTAAATACGCACTACTATTTGTTTTGGAACGAACATGTCATCCACTTACAACCATTGTTTAATGCTGTCCATATTAATAATTAGGAAGTGCTAGTAATAGTTTGTTTTTGTCAAGCACGGGTACGGGAGTACCCAAAATAGGGAGCGAAGCTTGCCTTCAACCTCCACTGCCGATTAAAGAAATATCCTAACTTTCTTGTGGGCTTGCCCCGCTCTCCTAACCCACAGGTTCAAAATTTGTTTCATCCTTATTGAAGGACAATTTCCAATTTTAATTTGTAATAATAAACGCATGTTAATCGGATGTCATGTAGTTTTCATCGCGAGCGAGGCGTGACGCACGCCTAGACAGACATAGAAATGTATAAATCCGAGCATCACTCCCTTATACTACATAATTTCGTCAAAAACAATATTCAACATTATAAAAAGAATATCTGGTCACTTGGTAAAAATTTTCCAGATACTCTTTACATAAAAACTTAAGCCTGAAAATGGATTGTTGAACGAAGTAGGCCGGTATAACCTCACTCTCCTCGCATGGTGAACACTGCCCTGATCGTACAACATACATTTCTAGAAGATTCGTGCACATACACATTGTCAAAATCAAATTTGGCGCTCAATATAAAGTCAACAAATCACAACCAACACAACAATGCGGCATGCATGCATCGTGGAAGGTACACTCATGCACAAAAAGTAAATAACTGGTCTTACTGGTAGAAAATGTAGTCGAAATTAATGTTGCATTTTGAGTTTCGTCCGAGTTTGCGTCGAAACGACGCTTGATGGGGTGGAAGTCTCTGCTCCCCCGTATCCATCTCCATTCTTCCTCGCGGCGCGGATCACACAAACCAACTCGCTGTTTCAAGTTGTAAACTGCAGTTCATTCAACGTTCATAGTTGAACTCACAAAACGAACCGCACTGCACCACTTCCCCGATATAACTGACATTCGTTGTCGTGTTTGTCAGGACCGCCCATGAATTACCACGGGCCAGCTGATGCCAGTGAGTGCGTTACCTGACTACAGAGGGAGACACCAGACTGGGCTTTTACCGACATTGTGTGGTCGATAAACTGTATCCTCTTTCTCTCTTGCACATTACACCGCCTGTGATATTTGTGCATGGTTTTGTTAAAATATGGTTGGCGTACAAGTAGCCTATCCGGGCCTTGATCGTACCCCGGCTGTCTGTTTGTGAACAAAGCCGTGTCTGATCAAAACTTTCTTACTTATAGCTTCACACAGTTTATTTTTTATTTTTTTTATCATTGATATTCTTTTTTAGATTCTATATTTATTTTTTAAATGAAAATGTAAATTGATTGTTGTAAATACGGTTTGGCCATTTCAAGAATGCTCATTTACAAGTGGTTCTATGGCTTTGCAATACCCATATAACTTATTGGGGAAATAAGTTTAGGACATTCCCTCACAACCCTCACAACTCACAAGTACCTTACCTATTTACGTCTTCGAAGAGGGGCAATTTGTCCCTGAGCCGTTTCCTACAAAATAAACCTTACGTCTGTGACTCCTTACACCATGCACATACTGACTGTGAAATTACATATAATATATATGGTTTCACCACAAATTACACAGCAGGAATCAGATAAGGATGCACATACAAAGTAAACTTATTTTCACCTAAAATAATATACGTTAACACATTGTTTGTTTTTAAGTATTTTTATTTAAAAAACGATAGGGTTTACAATGTCAAAATCAGTTGCGTAATTGAATTCGAGTGCAGTTCGGTATAAAATAATCAGTGGGTTTAGTGGAAAGTGGCGCACTTTGACCTATCGACGACCTTAATGAACTTGGTATCGATGTCGTAGCCACTGACGATGTTGATGAGAGTGTTGAGGGTGTCCTTGGGGATTGTCTGCTTGCGGCTGAGGATGTGGGCGAACAGGTGACGTCCGAAAGTCTTGGTTGCGGAGTCGAACTCGGGCTTGCAGGCGAGGATTACGGCGTAGTTCTCATAGTCGGTGGCGATGATGTTTTGCTTGTAGATGCCTGAAACAAGGAACGAAACATTGTCAAATATGGACCTTATGGGAACCAGATTAGGGGTCTAGGCCTTACAAAACAACAGTGCAGAAATCCATGCACAAACACACATTATTATAAGTAATGAATGTAGCTCCAAGTTTTAAATTACAAATCAATATATTTTAATATTTATTTAGTTCTCTCTTAATGAGCGAGTAAAATCGGTATTTTGTTTTTAACCCGTTACGTTTATTCACGTTTCTGTGTCTCAAAACACGCATTTTAATATTTTGACGAAATAAACGGAATACACTTTTGATACATATACACATAATTTACACAACATAATGCACTTTGAGTAGAATTTTAGGAAACTTCAACAAGACAAACACGAGTCACAGAACTCCAAAAATATTTTATATATGATTGTGAAGCAAATGGAACTTATTGTCAAAGGTAAATTGTCTCAAAACACATTTGAATTTGTTAAGTACTTACACCGAAAAGGCATAAGACCATCATGAAGACCTGGGCTTGGATTTGAATTGCTCGTAAAAGACGAAACTAGTTAATATGATAACAATAACATTGTATTTGCTTTAAGAACAAGAAAACATAGCACGTACAATGATTTTAGTAAATATTTGGTTGGTTATGTCGATTCCCAGTACCAAATGTATAAATTTCTAGTAAATTATTTCTTCGCATCACATCAATACAGTGACGACCTTTCCCACACACACTGATAAATGCTCTCATGGGTAATCTTACACATGACTAATTTAAAAGAAACCGTCCCAAACCTATTTACTTAGACATTTATCTGTTTATGATATACTTAATTTGGCTGTTTGAGAGATAAAATCGGCACAGTAATCACAAATATATTAGCTGTGAATGGCAGTACGATTTATATAGGTTCTAATACATTTTGTGAGTGTTAAAATGATTGCAAGGTACGTCCAATATTCCGTATGTTACTATCAGTGGTATTGTTGTTTTATGCTGTTTGTCTACTTTTGTCCTGGTGCTCTTCCATACGAGGATGAAAGATTACTAAACTCCATGCCTAATGCAGGATTCGAGCTCGAGCCAATTGATTTCAATTTCATACACTTTGGACCGGCGAAGCAACTGCGGAAAACCGCAGATATAGAAATTTATTAAATTAAATTAAATTGAGAAATAGAAATTTATAATGAACAATTACTAAACTACATGTCCAATACGGGATTCAAACCCCAAGTCCCTTAATTCCATACCTACGCCCCAACTGCGCGAAACCGCGCATAAATAGCTATTTCTGCTAGACAATTGTGAAAATCCATACCTAATAGGGATTAGAATTCACAACCCTTGATTTCATACTTAATACCTGCAGAAATAATAATTTCTTATGTTGGGAATCAAATGGCAACTTCAGTGGACACAGGGACTGAGTAGAAGTATAGAGTACTCACCGGAGTATGGGAAGTTGCCCTCCTTCTTCCAGACACTGAACGCCATGGACGCCTTCTCCGACTTGAACGACTGAAGTAGAGACTCGTAGGTGAAGAGCTCGTTGGCCAGGTTGTACGCCTTGTATGTGACCGTCATGTCCGTGGTGTCAGACTTGGCGAAGTGGAAGTTGAACTTGCCACACTTTGTCTCCTCGAACTTCTCATCCATGATCGGCATGCCGGCGACGGTGAACCATTCTCCGTCGAACTGTAGACAACAGACAAGAGCACGAATAAACGAACGTGTTCAACAGGGCATTTAGTCAAGAACCGTTCAAGAAGTGAGACAAGAAATCGATAGCAATTCTGTAGAGAAAGGAGACAATTTTTGTAACAAACTACTACATTTTCATTGTTCTAGCGTAAGAAATAATTTTAATACTGTAATATTTCGGACGATTTCACCTAACGGCGACGGCAGACATTATTCACAGCAATGCAAACATTTGACAAAAACAACCATAGTGCAACGCTAATAATATCAAATACTATTAAGAATAATTTGTTGATATCACTATATTGTTTAAGCATTAAAAAACTTATAATTCTTGACTAGGGATGGACCGGATAGACCGTATAACAATGTTCTTTATCCTCATCTAATTTATTTGCAAAAACAACTTCTTTCCAATTTTGGATATTATCCATAGTACATAGCTGTGGATGATTGTGTCAAATATTTGTATTATTGTAAATAATGTCTGCCAGTCGAAGGATGGTAAAAATTTCCGAAACGTTGCTGTATTAAAATCTATGCACCCAAGAACAGAGGAAAAGATCAATAAAAATTTACATGTTGTGACTTGTTCCATATTACAGTTTCGTTTTAAGTACATTATTTTTTAAGTATTTAATTTAGCTCGAAATAATCCATTCGTTTAACCGCTGAAACGTTTGATATTATTCTGGATAAAGGGGAAATTGTAAATTAAAATATATTCAATTAATGTCTTATCCCAAAATATTATAGCTCAATCTGCTCAAATGAGTAATATCTTATGAAGGTAATATTATGTGGATGTGAATGAAAAGCAGACGTAAATTCTCCGCTGTTACAGGTTGGCTTCAAAACAAATATTTGAACAGCAACCTTAAAATTAATGGAGATACTAAAGCCGGCCTAAAACAACACGAAGAAAAATCGCGAGTACATTTTCGTATCAAAGCAAATCTAAATTCAAGCAAGTAACACTGGCAATGCGAAAAACAGGTGTGAACACGGCAAAAATTAGTTGAAAACATATTATTATAATTATTTTCAAGGAGAACTTAATTTGAAATTGTAACACTTTACAGTAAAATCATGTTATAAATACGCAATTTCATACATTGAATATAAAAAAAACTTTTATTGATCACTCCCGCAAGAAAAAAAGATGGACTAGCCAGAATAAATTTGTTCCATCTTTAGAAAATAAAATAATGTGAAAATGTAATCAGGAATTTAGTAACCGAAAAAAGAGAAAATGGCAAAATCAAGAATTACTACTTAGCGTTGGTAAATTTTAAAAAATGTAAGAAGATATTTACCTTAGCTTCATCGAAGGGGAACTTGCCCAAGACCTTAGGGCACTTCCCCTTACCGGCGTAAGCGACAGCGACAATCGCGGCGACCAGAAGCAGACAACGCATGATGATGAGGATGATAGTGCTGGTGCTAGAGACTGCTGATGAGTTTCTGGGACCGAACGATCGCAGCTAACCTCTTTTATACCAAGAAAATTACCCCCGAAGACGAACTACTCCGACATCCAGCCACGCCGCCCGCTGTTTTTTTTTCTTTTGCAAATTTATATTTGCCAATCTATTATCTTGAAATCTGTGGGGCAAACAACTATTTTCTATTGGCCAGTGGAGTCAAATGTGAAGAACAAACAAACAAAGAGGCGATGACCGACCGAGGAGGTTACCCTTGGCCTCTGAGGAGCACGTAGACCCCGTGAAGACCTTGGCATTGAGAGCGGAGGATCCCTGTAGCATCTAGCCTGGGGACAAGCGTATGCTGCGTGTTGCCAAGGGAGAGTCCGGGGCTCGACTCTCGGTGTCAGGAGTGCGTCTCCTGCATGGCCTGCACTGCTATTCTATAAGGACTAGGCCGCTTCGCGAACGCTTTTTCCAGTCGCGTTGATGGATGAGCTTTTTTTAAAAAATATGTCTGTACAATGATTACTACGTTTTTAAGTAGGATCTCATTACTTTTTCAAGTTCCATTACAAAATTCGGCCCAAATATCACGAAAATATCGTATTAAAAATCGTGGCGAAGAACGTAAAAGTACTATTTCTTCGAGAAATATTTCTTCAAATGTCTCTAAAATCATAACATATATATGATTTTAGTGATTTTAAACGTTCTCATAAAGTTTTATCAAGATCGGAGTAGCCGTTTGCCCGGTCGCGGGCCAAATATCACGAAAATATCTCATTAATAATCTCGAAAAAAATCGTTTAAGTCCGATAATCATCCCACCTCAATCCCAGCATTTGCAACTACCAATGAAAACCTTGATACAAACTTTCAGTCGGGATTGTCGGTGGCTGGAATTGAGTTTGCTTCCTCCCGAACCAGAGTATCAAATGTTACGCATCAGCTTCATGTTTCGGTCTATAAGGATAGTGTGAATGTCTATGGATAGGGCCTATATCAACCTATAAAATAGAAAGTAGTACAGCTAACTGCCTCATCACTAGTGATATATCCAGTGCGACATTTATGATATCCTCACGATCGTTGAGATCTACCAAATATCGAAACCATAAAAAAACATTCACGGCAATTACAACTAGAAATAATTGTGACTATTGAAATACTCCCTAAATAAAGCATGTTCAATTTATTTTTTATAATAAAAATAAATGAATATTTCAAAATGTGTAGGTTACATTTATATAAATAATTTGTCACAGCATACTAAAGGTTCTATGTGCATATTTCAAATGCATTACTGGAAAGTATCAGTTTAAGAAGCATTTAAATGTGCAGTTATTGGTCCTAAAATAATACTTAAAGGGGCTATTACCCCCAAAAATGATTTTTTGTTACATAATTAATCTAGAGGATAATACAACAATAAAATAACTGTTCAGAAGATGATATCTTGTACCTATGACTTTACATGAATTGTGTATTTTTTTTTTACCTAAAATTTGCGAAAATTTGCGTTTTGGTGAATTTCTGAAATTGGCTTCAACCTGCTTATTTTTTGTTTCACATAATATTATTATACTAGAGTATCATACCAATCTAAAATGGGCATTTAGAAATTGTGTCTTGAAACTGTGCACAAATAGACACTCACTTATTTCATTTTCAGGCTGTTTGTTGATTCTCGTGCGTACTACCGTGATTGCATGTGCAATTACTAATTAATTTCATTTAACTAATTGTTATTATTATTAATTACTGCCAGAGTCAAATTTTATATATTTCACTTATATATACTTTGCTTTTGCAAAATAAAAAATATAAATGTACACACCTTTCTTTTACATTTATCAAAATGTAACATTATTCACAAAAACACATAAAACATTGTCGACAAGGATTTGTGGCAAAATATAAACAAACGACGTATGTGTGTAATGAAGAAACACTTTTTATTTTTGCATTTTGTTTTTATCCTATTTGGGCGTCCCATTCTGCATGTATGGCAGTTATAATCTATACGAAATGAAATTGATTAATCGAAATGAGGTAAACTCGAGTGAACTGTCAGGAAAGCATGAGGAATAGGGAAGCATACATTCAAAAGACAAACATAAAATTATACCAACAGTTTTTATTTTACAATTTAAATCAAAACAAGATTTTAATGGTTCCTTAATAACAGTAAGTGGAAGATATACACTGGTATGTACACAACATAACAACACGCATTCAGACCAATGCTTGCGTTAGGTATTTCACGTCACTAAATATAATATAGAGAGGCCTGTTTATATTTCGGGTGATGCGCTACGCCCATCAACCAATGTGGCCACACTAATTTTCATGTTTGTCAACGACGTGTCAACATTTTCGTCGTGAGTCTCACCACAAAAACATATTAGCATCTTTCTTTAACTAACAAATTATTTGAAAAAATATAATTTTAGCTCTGCCTTGCTAGAGTGGCTTTATATTGAAAACATGTTCAATATAATAGATTAAAAATATAATTTAATAGCGTATAATAATTGCAACGTGCGTCTTTGGACGGAGGTGCGTAATGTAGTGAAAGAAAGTGATGCATGAGGTGACCTATGCTTAAGGCATACGACGCTCTTAACTTACATGGAAGCACTCAACTGCTTAGACGTATTTACAATTTTACATAATTGATCGTAAGCCTAGTAGTCAAGCAAATGATTACTTAATTGATTGCAAGCCTCAAAGTCAACCAAATGTTTACATAATTGACCGTAAGCCTCAAAGTCAAGCAAATGTTTACATAATTGATCGCAAACCTCAAAGTCAAGCAAATGTTTACATAATTGATCGTAAGCCTCAAAGTCAAGCAAATGGGAAGAGTTGAAATGGGAGTTAGTTTTAAGGAAACAGGTGACAGTCTTTTACTTGAAGTATTTTAGCATATTTTCACAATTTAGCCCAAACAACGACAAAATAAGTAAACTTTAATACAGGTCATATTTTTATTAACTTTTAAGCGAAACATTACATTATAAGACTTGTTTCAGAATAAAAGCTTCAAAATTTAAGTAAATAAATAATAAATATAATAACACAAACAGATTTATTGTGGGGTCGTTCTTATTCTACGTATAGCCCCCGCCCCCCTCAAAAAAGTTTATTTTATGTCTTAGTATCACAAGCGCCATAAGAAATTTGATTACACAATTGTTCCATTTGATAGTAAATAATGATAATGACAGTCGGAGCAGATTATTACGACATCAATCAATAATAATAATAAAAATAATAATAATAGTAATAATAATAATAACAATAATAATAATTTATAATACCTACCAAGCACCGTTCCTTGTCTGGGCACCAGAACGGTTAGTAATTTGCAACTTAGGTAATGTGATGATTATGATCAGTGGCGTATACCTAGCAACGTGTTTTAACGGTTGGGGGCTCGTTTGGTTATATTTATATATTTGAATCTCAAGCAATGTTTGAAAGATGTGTCCCGGCCGGGGATCGAACCCGGGTCCTCCGCCTTAACGTGGCGATATATATTGGTAATATATTATAGTTACAGTCTTGTTGCAGGCTATACTGAAGCGTGGAGTAAAAGTAATTATTCGCAGGGCGTACTTGCATGGCAATTGCCAACATAAACCTGTTTGAAATATAATTATCATAGTTACATTTCGAATTTTGAAGTTCATACAATGAAACTTGAAACATAGCTACATTTTCGAACATAATGTGTTTTTATTACATCGATGTCTCCTAACAGAATAAAGTGTTGCTCTTGATTCTCAGTTATTTAACTTTGTGACTTGTGTCAATTTTTTGCATTTTTTATCAGAAATGGCTAGCAATCAAAACCTAGTATCATTACTAGTAGTGTGCACTAGAATGTTAGTTCTAGAGAGCAGTGCTTGTAAACATCAATAGAGCCGTGAACCTTCGTAGTTCAAGACTTGTTTTTATTAAAATATAAATTTTGATACAAATCGATTTGTGAAGCACAAAACGATTCAAATATCCATTCACTTATCCTCTGTAATTAGAATCGTGCGAATTTAAAGATTATAATATTTTTGGTATTAAAATAGTTAAGTTTTGTTCCCATGAAACTAAAAGCTCTTTATTGTGAATTAGGGCCTAAAGCTTCATCAGCACATTGTTTTTTGAAGTTCCAGAGGTTAAATATAGTAAAAGTAAATACACTGTAAATCAATGTAAAATAAATCTGTATATAGGTGGCGCTTATGGCTTATGGCACCATAGTGTGGCATAGTACCTTATTAAAAGCCTCTCTTTGATAAGCACTTATTTAATTGGTTTGCTGACGAGGTTTAACGTAGTACGCAAGTAGTTTGTTTTAATTTATACCTGCGTGCGTCATAACCAGAACCTCGTTAAACGGTAATGAAAACGATGTTCACTAGATGGCTTGGTAACGATGCAGGACATCTGCAGTAAACACGGCTATTTCCTAGCTAACTTGTAGCCTAATCTAGTCTCTCACGTTAAATGCTCGTATGACTTTATGAAATGCACTTATAAAACGGTGTTATTGTTTTTACTAACGCAAACCATATGCAATGATATTTCACGTAATGATTTTTTATTTGTTCATGTGGTGTGCATGTTTAAAACTTTTTCTCGTTAAAAAGTTCATCATAGAGATTAATTTCAGCTCTTTATTCCTATGCGTATAGATGTTATTTTTTCTCTCAGTTTTGGGAACAATTATGATTTAAAACGCTAGAATATAGTTATAGATTTTTAATTTTTTAATCAGATATTCGTGATTGTGACCAATTATTAGTCAGAGATTTATGAGTTCTGTTAAATTATTTAATTGTATTTATTCCATTTCATAACTATGAAGAACATCTTTGACATTCAATGCTTTCTCCAAGGTTGGGAAGTGTGACGTTCAATGTAAATATTATACATCGTTTTTCAATTCCTTAGAAGTTACTGTATAGAAATATAGACATGCCCCGTGTATTAAATAAAAGCTCCCTTTTAACCGAAATTACTTTGAATTTAAGTCAAATTATATTATGTTTACGCTAAGGGTGGTCAGAATTTGAACACGAAACCCCTGGGCAGGATTCCAATGTGGTGTTGTGTAATAATGACGATGCATAGGAAGGGTTTGGAGCAAAGACCCGAATCCGACTCTTGACACTTTTTGTGATTTCTAGCTAGTTTTATAGTCCTTCAGCGATGTGAACAATTTCAGAGCGGTTTTAAATGGTTTAGTGGCTCTTATTTGTCAGGAATTCACAATTAGCTGGAAGGAACAGGCAAGATAAATGCCATAATAAAAATTGGCATTACCCTCAAAAGAATATGGGAGGGTAAGATGGTTTGAAGGTGTGATGGGGGGGGGGGGGGCGAGAGGTGGGATTTAACTAAACTAGCTCCCAAAAGTCAACACTCGCTCTTCTCCAATAAAACGCCAAGGCTGAAGTTCAACACACTTCATGACGCATATCGTCGGTTGTTAGATAATTCGGGAGGGGGGGGGGGTTAAGCCCCTCTTTAAGCAATCTTAGGATACACTTAATTAAATACGAATACTTTTTATTAATAGCTTTTTGCTTTCAGAAGGTAGCATCATTTTTCTCGAAAATAAGTTGTAAGGAAAATTAAATTAATGTTGAAGCCTTCCAATAATTAGCTGTTTTGGCTGAATATCAGTGTAAAGCATAAATTATTTGTTGCGTACAGTTTCTTTGATAAATTATGTAAGCTGTAAAATATTCAGTTATTACTTAGTGGCAACTATGATTTGCGTCCGGGCATGGCATTTTAGCTCTGCGATTGTTCCAGTTTTCAGATTACAAATGCTTATGTAATATATTATTTGTTCATATTATAAATACGGTAATTTCAATATTTTTTTCGGACACCCATATGGATCATTTAACTAACAGTAACATTATCACTTTACAATTATTTATAGCAATATGGAAGATTAACTTAATTGTACAATTCTGGCTAAATATGGTAGAGTTACAAGAATTGCTCTCCTCCATTAGAGGTGCATGGCAAATAGCTTAAATAAATATATAATTTGTGGGTGATGTTCTTTGAGCATCTTCTATGAAAACAGTATATTTCAGCCGAAAATAGTTTCTTATGAATATCCAATTTAAACTTAGGTCTTTCAGAGCTCGTTAACAATCAAGTCGAATTATATAAAGAATAAATGTATCATGGAAATCATGTAGGGCCACTTTTGTGTAGATTCTGTAAGACATTTACAACTATTTACACCAAGTTTGGAGAAAAAGTGAATTTTTTGCAAGAATGTGCATGTTAATTTGTGTTGGTGTTGTAACAATTAAAATACGGATAGTTCATACACAAGTCAATTTGTTTTATTCGTTGAAAATAATGGAACAGGACACGTTTTTTTCCATCCCATTCTACATTAATTAACGTTTGCAAGGAATTTTTTTGAAAATTTTAAAAAGGCCTAACCATATATTGAACCCCCCCCCCCCCCTCTTCTTAACGATAGACACTTTTAAATTATTTATTTTTAAACTTGTTTACTTATTGGCTGGCAGAATATTGTGCACAAGGAACGAAGTATCTGTATCAATATTATTGACTCATTACACCAGCCATACATTCAGAACTCATTAAGACAAGTGACCAAAAGATACATTATGACAAAACATAACGTACAAAAACGCTGTCGCTAAGAGGATGTAATGCACCTTATTAAAATGAACTATTATTTTCAAGGGTGAAATGTTGGCATTGCCACTGGACTATCTACAATGGAATTTCACATTTATCTTAAGAGAGCTCAACAAATTAAAGGCACCAATTCAATATTCAATATCTTTGAATTGAACGTCAGACAAAAAGATTTCGATACACGGTATATCACTTAAAGATTGTTAAGGCAGAGCGTGGGCATTATTAGGCCAACATTGTTTTACGTCCAGGGAACAATCTCAAAAGTATTCTACTTGCCCTCAATTTCATTTTGATGCAGTCATATGCAACTGTTATATTGTTAGGTAAATACTGCTTATTTATACGATAAAAATGTATTTTATTTACCGACGTTTCTCAAATATTTTCCATAGATAAATTGGTAGAATAAAAAATCAAAATGGAATTACAAAGATGACAACGACGTGCATAGGTTTTAGGTTAAACAGATAAATAAATAATTAATAAATTTAGGCCTATGCGTATTTCGTGTCTACCCTCCCAGTTACAGAATAGAGTTTCAGTGGGAGACGAAACCAATATTTGTATAATGTTCAAATCAACGGGCCTCATAAATTATCTAATCTTATCTTACTATAAGTTAAAACGGCTCGAGCCAACTCTGAAGTAGGATTCAACTGGATCACGACAGGCAACTTGAGGAAGCTAGGTGAAATCCTAGTGAAACGTCGGTAATAAAATACATTTTTCATCATATTCATACAGTGTTTATCTAAAAATATAACATGCGGAACACATACTAAAATCATTACTTGTCTGTACATAAATGTACGCAAATGCTGGAGATAAGGGAAAATATATAAAATATAAATATAAAACATATAACACATAAAACAGTTGATTTTTGGTTGGTTTTGGTTTTTAAAATCAAAACAAGTGGTGTATGCTTAGATATTAAACTTAATATTATTCATGTCATAGACAATAAGACATTAGTAAGTTCACTTTTCATTTATGTTTCTTTAGGTATCGATATTTAAATGCAATAATGCGTGACATTACATTTCCCCTGGCACTTAAAAAATACTATCAAATGTTTGTAATCACACATTTCCTCGTATCTTTTGTTTGATTCTAACCATCGGACAGATATGGACCAACTGTATTGAAGTAATCGTACTTTTGCCTGTCAAACTAAGAAAATTTTGGATTTAGTGCTAAAAAGCCTGTAAAATGTACAAGACTGCTTGAAATCATTTGGAAGATTTGTGTATTGTATTGGCAATTTTCTGATGGTCAATATGCCGAACAAATATCATATTTTGATGGATTAGTTTTGTGACTTTCGATTGGCATGAAGCATTGTTTGAGTTACAGCCTTTCCCAGAGATAAGGTGCATCTGTTGGTCTAATTTAGGATTTCCTAAACACAAATTAAACAAAGTTTACAGACAGTTCTTCCGACTTGACTGACTGATACTGACTTCTGCGAGGTCTTCTGACAGTATCAAATATATATTTTTACCCCTTTGCTCCTAACATGTTGGTTGGATGACTGTTTTTGTTTTAAATTTTGCTACACGCGTTCTGATATATTAACTTATACTGTTCGAAAAGTTTTGCCCTTTAATATATTGTATTATAAGTTATATTTTTCTTCTGTCGGTACAAATTCTATATTCGTACCGGCGAAGTATTGAATTCACTTTAGGGGGTTTGTGACACCTCAAAATTAAATAGATACCATTGAGGCGCCCATGTCAGTTACTGGATTTAATTCGTGACTAAGAGAACTTAAATGACGCCGATGCATTGACCTTAATTAAGAGGGGGCGCTGAGCTTGGCCCAACTCAAATGCGCGCACTCAGGTGAATTGATAATATCTGCTGAACGGTTGGTAATAACATTGCCATCAAATTTCGCATGAATGTTGATAAAGTACTTTTATATTGATATCCGCACTTGGTTGCAAGAAATAAGCCTTCAAAATCCATTGATTCACCCAAAATATGGATTTCAATTCAGGAAATAATACCCATCAAACGCTTATCTTACGATTTGCCAAGTTTAACCTGCGCGTTCACATAAATTTAAACGTTGATATCCAATAAGAAAATTTTCGTAGAAAAAATCTAGACTTGGAATAAATTTCAAAAGTTGACCATAATTATGGAAATTACGGAGATTTCACGAACTTTTTTGATTGAAAATCAATGAAATTATTTAGGATTACGCGTACTGGATCTCATAGATTGATGATTTATTAACGTTCCATGTAAAATGTGATACCGATATATTTAACCGTTTATCCGAAAGAAAAAAAAAACAGAAAAAAAAACAGAAAGTTGAGCCAGCCTCGGCGACTCGAAGTCCATCAATGGACGTGTAGGCGGATGGTTAGATGGAGAAGAAACTAGGTGTCACCTTAGGGTGTCACGGGCTTCCAGCGTCAGTAGCACCACCCGTGTCTTTCATTCAATTTGACTATTTTTTTTATATAAAATACTTTCTCGTCGAGGTTCAATTTATGTACAAAATGTCGTCGCGCCTAGAGATCTCGTCAAAATGGAGTCATTGCGTTTATGGTCGTAGTACTTGTAGAGATATAGAGGAATTCGCTCCCACCCTCTCGTCTTCAATATTCTATCGATAAAGTCAATGGCATTGTCTATAATTTGATGTTGTTTATTCGTAAAAGGGTCTAGTTTAGCAAACCACATCTTCTGCGTGGAAGAGGATTGTCGTCTGAACTGGCCGTCGACGTGTTTCAAGACGCACGTGAGTCTCTCCTCGTCTGCCGCGATGCCGAGGTAGTGGAGGATGCTACGGAGGTCTCGGCGAGGGTCTAGGCGAAGGTACTCGAAGTGTACCACCATGGCGTCTGCTCCGCTCGTGCAGCTGATCCACATCGCGGCTAGGTCTCGCCAAACTCGGATCATGTTCTTTACGTACGCGTCCCAACCTGAGCACGGAAACAGAGTATTATTAGTATTAGTATTAGTAGTTTTAGGGCGCTTTAACAGCTAAGATTATTCGCGCCTCCAAGATAAAACAATTTCTATAAGTGTGAGTTACCACCATGTATACTTCTTTCCAAGGGGAGGAACGTAAGGGGAGACGCGAGGGGACAAGGGGTGGACAGGCCTGTGCTGGTCAGAACCAGCCACAAGCGTATGGGGAGGGCAGGGGTTCCCCACGTCGTGGTCGTCTTCGTCTGTGTCATCATCCGTCCGTGTTGTCAATGTCGTTGTCGTCGCCGTAGGGGAGGTAGTCAAAGGGAAGGGGAAAGTGTTGTGAGATGTATAACTGAGTGGTGACATGCGGTACAGTACCTAAGTTCGCTACTTCGCTCTGCCATCTTCAATACCTTGCATTTTACAGTGTTTTATATTTTCCGGTACTTTCATGGTATTTTTACCTCCAAAATACAAAAAATACCTTATTGCATAGTCAAAGCTTGTGTAAGCTATAGTAAAAATATCAGCTATCCAAATTGTATACTTTTTGCAAAACTTAGCACCAAAAATCGTTCATGAAAGTTGCAATAGTGGAAAAATGCATCAACGGAAAAAAATCGAAAAAATAATTTGGTCTTTTCAAAAGGCTGTGATTAATGATCTGATAACTACTGTTTTACGCATATTTTGGATTTTTTTGTGAACACACAGCCAAACAAACAGTAAAACACTGCGGTGTAGTAAGGTGACGAAGGCTATACGAATAGATGAAATTGATTTAACCTTTCTAACAAAAAGTTTATTTTACCAAAACTAATTTGTACTAATGCTCTAAAGCGTAGATTCTTATAATGCTACTGTTAATTAACTAAACATTGAGCAAATGGTATCGTTATTTGAAGTTAAGATTGGCTCAGTAGTTAGTTGATAGGTAATAAAGTTTAATGGCTCAGTTCCAGCATGGGTGTCTTGAAAGTTTAACAATTTGAAAACACCTTCAGTCATGATTGTCGGTGGTCGGGATCGAACACGCGACCGCCTGAAAAGAGTTTCGTCTCCTGGCACTGGGCCACTTTTACCAGGGGGCTCAACTTTTCGTTTATTTCTCTTATCAGTTGAGAAACAACAATTTCCATATAAAGCCAGGCTACAACTCTTTCTCTCCCCCCCCCCTCTCTCTCTCTCTCTCTCTCTCACTCTCTCTCTCGCACACAATCTTACACAATCATTTGATAGATTGTTCATGGTTACACGTGAGGCTATACTACTAGGGAGGTCGTCGATTCGATACGCTCTACCGACGATACTGACTGAATATACTGGGTTTTAGTACTCTAAAATAGCCCTTAGGCATTTTTCTATCCAATATACATTATAATTAGTTTTGAATGTAGTCGACCACAGAAATTTCTATCTCCAAAATACAAATTATATCCATTATATAAAAATCACTAAAAATCGTGTTGACAAATCGTAAGTATATGAATATGCAGACATAGCAGTACCCAGCCTTAGCCTGTTACGTACTCCCCACCAACATTTCGTTGGTGTGAATCTCGGTACCCCTACCGCCCCGTCATCAATACAATGATAGCTTAACTTGTGTGAAGGCGGAATAATTAGTGGTAATAGCTGTGTAGAAAACAAAATATCAATGCTTACTTTTGTAGCTAGGTGTGTACAATATATTGGTGTAGACTTCTAAGTGTAATATTTTCGAAGTCAAGTACGAAACTGAAGTGAAATGTGAGCCCCAATTGTGTTTTGTCATTAGCGGAGAACTAATAAATAATGCATGTTCTCCGCAGTATAATGATGGATTTACTTAATGCTCGTTGGCCTAGTGTAAAGCTTCACTGACCATACCCCTATCTGTGAGTGATGAACATTGCTTTCGTATCATGAATAACGGTGATGATTAATTGACGATACGACTAAAGTAAAATATATTTACAAGAACAAAACCACTTCACTAATTTAGCCCCAAAACAGATATAATATTATATTAAAACTTCCTGAAGAGGTGCACAAATTGCACGTTTTTGTTTCAGTTTTTACTCAGCATATTAATATATGCTCATGCTTGGAGATAATAAATAATAATTCATTTTCATGACTTGCTTATTTACGGTAGCTTGCGTGCAAAAATTTTTACTTTGGTGTTGGATATATTTTACAGTTAACAAATGCCGATCAAAGTTTTCTTGGAGATTTTCTTAGTTCAAATACAGGGATTGACTCACATGAACAGCTCTTTGGACATCCCTACCTACAATCCCCATACCCCATCCACCTAAAGAAGTGATGTTGTCCATGGGAAATAAATCCATGTGAAGTTCGAATGTAAAATAATGCGAAAGATTGTCGTTGATCTGAATGTGTGGATGCTATTATGAGATTATAATCGTTTCTTAAGTATGAGAGGACGGACGTATCCGAATATTATTTTTGATGTATCCATGTTCTCGGTATAGACCTTGTTCTCGTTTTCGTTATATTACTAAATTACAACTGTCATATAAATAAAAATAAAATAAAAAATAAATAAATAAATTGTATACTTAGAGTCTACCCACTCAATTATATAACTGATTTTCAGTGGGGGACAGTAAATCAAAGTGACCAAGCCAACTTTGTAGGCCCCGACGCAATCGACGAGTAAGTGATAACCAACCAAAGATCGTTATTTTAATAGGAAATATAGCAATCAGTGGTATGGACAATGCGAACACCCGCGGATCAACGCCAGAATCAACAAGGCCGATTCAGAACAACTCAGAATTTATTATGTGCTTCGTTGCTGGGACGGTTCCAAAGTCACCGTTTACAAACTCCGAAGACAAGAACTGATGGACTTAAGTCCAAATCAGAAGTTAAAAAACTTCTGACTTTGGCGGGAATCGAACCCTGGACCTTCTGCATTACTTGATACTTGACAAGTTGACAGTTTGCCATAAACAAGAGTCACAGTTTGTCTTCAAGAGGTGCCATTCTTTAAACCTAGACTTCACCGACAGTGTTGGCTCGAGCGCTCGACTCTGATTCGGGAGGTCCCGGGTTCGAATCCCGTCGATTTCGGCAATCTTGACTGAAGTTTTTTTCCAAGGTTTTCCTCAGTCGTTAATGCGAATGCAAGGGATTGAGTCCTCTTAAACAGCCCTCGGACATCCCTTCACAAGTGTCCTATCCTCAACAGTCACCAGAAGAGGGTCACACCGGTTAAATCTAATGTGTATACCCTACAGCGGGCATCCTACAAAAAATAATTTATTTGATAACCTAGACTTAAAAACTAGTGTGTACTTTCAATTCTTGTTCTTATTACTTGTTCATGACCTAGCGCGACTTTACTATTTGGACGTTACTTGTACGTCACCGACGATTGAAGACGTAATATCGAGAACAAGAACTAGAATTTACGTCCACAGCTCCCGATGCTCGGGAAACACCTTAGGTCAGGGTAGCCGGAGCAAGGTGAGGATCGAACCCATGTATCGACCTACGAAGCACAGTCATTTGTTAAGTACCGAGTCACAACCGTTGGTTGAAATAAATCATTCTACTACACGGAATGTAGCGCTTAAATCAGAGGTGGTTTTACGATTACGTTGGATAATTCCGAGGTACTCCGAGCTCGTACGAACTCTGCCGAACGCGAAGAGTTCGAATCAGTTGGCGTACTTATTTTTAAATGTGTCGGTAAATAGTTATTGTTCCAATTTGCAGTCAGTCAAGCTTAATATATCTATAATTAAAGCAACATAACAATTTACATTTATATATTATTTTAATATTTTAATATCTTGTTGGGGCATGGCCGAGCACATAAACTTTCAACACGTAACATAAGTATTAACCAGGAAATCTAATTTCAGAAGTTGCAACTTCGATTTCTTCCACCAGCAATCCAGATAGAATATTATATATAGGCCTGGTTTAGATAGATAAGATGTGTCTTAATGTAATTTTTATTCGCAAAGTATAAAGTTACTAAAGTGATTTTCTGTTGCTTAACGTCTCATATTAATGCACTCAGGCTATGTGAGACGATGAGTGGTGATGGATGACGATGAAGGACGATTACAAAAACATGCCTTATTGGGGAGTCGAACCCACGTTGTTGTAGAACCGCACGCTTAGGACCAGTGCCCTTACCGTATGTGCCACCGCGGACGGCACTACGTATACTTGAGATGACGATATGGTTGTGATATCTGGAGTCTGGGAGCCCTGTGTTTTGGATCTATGTTAATCGAGACGATTAGGTGATAGTTGGAAGTGAACATCAGGGCCCAAGGCAGGATTCGAACCTGGAACGCTCAAACATGGAAAACTAATACGACACTCAATCAACTATACGGCCATTACGCCAGCCAAAATAATAAAAGAACAATGTTACTATATGAACAGCCTGGAGCTTTTTTCTGTAAAATTGCCTATGCTGAATGCATTTATTGTGTTTGTTAATACGATTTTTTAACGTGGCTTTGTTTAACGTAATGTTTTTTTTGGTGCAATACACAATGTTATTGAAATATTCTTTAACCAAATCATAAAGTAATACGTTTATCATTATCATCAGAAAATCGTGATCGAGTAATTTTTCTAGAAATTAGTAATGAGTTTTCGTAAAAAAAAAACATTGAATTGTAAGGCATATTAATGACATTTCTTTTTTTCATTATTGTATGATAATCAAGTTTCGATTTTAAAATAATGTTTTTTTTAATTGACGAATAATATACTATACCCCCGTTTATAAAAACAAATTCCCTTTTCAATGTGAAAACTGGTTGGTAGGTACACATAACATTGGACTATTTAAAGCATTTTATACTCGTGAGTTTGGTTTCAAATTTACGACACCAATATGGCTTAGAACTGTGTGATTGTATCTTCCCCGTAAATACGTCTTGCCCTAAAGAGACTAATTTACTTCTAGGTATAATTGAGGTTACTCAGTTACGTTTGTTTCTATATTTAAAAAATATACTTCTATAATAATAATAAATAATAAATTTTATTTAGAGTCTATCCACTCAGTTATATAACTGATTTTCAGTGGGGGATTTTTTTCAATTCAAACCCTTTGTAAACGAAAATAGTAGAAAAAGATTTGTTTTTATGTTTGTGAATTTAAACACGATAGCAAAAACGTGTTGTTTTGCTTTTTATCGGTTTTCTTCGTGCTCCATTAAAATTCTTCGAGTCTTTGACTTGTGCGCGACGATCACACAGGAATGAAAACATAACACTTAACTTGGACCACGTTCCATTTGGCTCGAGCAGAAACGTGTTCTCTCGCCAGCAACTCAAAGTTAAAACCCAACCTGGTCTCATCCCATCTCATAATAACCAACACGATGCTGTAATAATTCGATTACCTAACGCGCAGGTTGAGACTGTTAGCCAATCAGGGCAGGGCAGCCGGACAAAGTCACGGATGAATTTCGGTTGAAGTCAAAAACCTGTTGGGAGGGGCAGAGCAAGGGTGCTGACCCTGTTCTCCGTACCTTGAACTGATAGCGATCACGACGCGAAATGAGTTCTGGTTTGTGAGGTGACCATGAACCCAAAACCTGATATCGTCGCTCACAGCTTACATCATAAACAACACAAACAAAACAAAATGTAAATCAGGTCTTTAGTCTTCTTATAAATTTACGTACAGCCGCGTGCAAAATTAATTGAAGGGCTAGATGTAACATGTTGTTACACTAAGTTGTTTCAATACTTTCATTCTATGAATTTTTAGTTTTTTATTTTTTTTTATTAAACGTCCATCATATTCAGTTAAAAACTGATTTACAAAGGACAACTAAATAGATCTAATTACATAGATGCAGACACAACAATGAACTACAGTTAAGTACGTAAAATGAGTAAAAAAATCAGCAGTATTATTACTTCACATTCACAAGATATGTGCAAAAGAGATGTTTAAGTAAATAAAGTTTGTAGATAGTATAATTTTTGTGGGAAGCCTGCCTAGGGTGCAATTCATGCCCCTCTTCAGGTGTCTAACTAAGTACTTTGTAGATTGAACAATTATGAAGGGATGAACTACTGAGGACAACCTCGGAATAAACCTTCAGTCAGGATTGCCGGTCTAGACGGGATTCGAGCCCGGGACCTCCCGAATCAGAGTCAAGCGCTTAGCGCCCGAGCCAACACTGTCGGTCAAAGTATCTAGCTTATACTCTTGATTTACTTCGGTCTGTAATGTGAGTGAGTTTGTGAGATTTTAATACAGATATGGCGCAATAGGTATTAAGTTCACATTTACGTGTGGGCAGTTCCTTATCTAAAGTAAAACACGCCAGCAAGTTGAAAAGCTATTGCTATTGAAAAAGCATTCGTTTTCTTTTTACAGCAAAACCAATCTTTAGACAAAGTGGATTTTACACAAACCTGCTATTTATTATTCACAAATAAATTGTACTGAAATAAGTCTTTGTATTTATTTTTATTAATGTAGAATCACTTATGAAAAATTAAATATATCATTAATGAATTTGACAAATCGTGGGACCGATTTTAGCTAGACATGCTTTAAAAAAATGGTCAATTGAACATGTCCCCATTTTATGAGTAGGGTTGAAATAATAAAGGCATGTTTAAAATGTTACTATTAAAGCTCACTTCTTGTTTGTGATTACACTGTGATTAGTAATCGTTCAGTAGTGGTCTAGCGATCAAGGTTCGTATCCTGGTCGTGCATGTCATTGATGGTCTTCAACTACCTCTAGCTCTACTATTTCTAACTATTATGAGACGAAATCCCCACATATAGGATTACCATAACAAATATTTTTAATTGTTTGATTAGCCTATAATCTAGCAAACAATACCAGTTCATGCGTTATAGTTCTGATAAACAATAACACTTTCAAACTCATGGCATATAGCATTATTTATTTTTGATTGTTTTAGGTAATAGAAACGAGCTGTGTTGGATTGTGTATACCTAAAACATATTTTTACAACGCAGTCTGACAAATAAATTTTGGTATGAAATACATGCACAATATTTCGCTTTGATAAATATCACACACAATTCACTATTGTTTGTAGCTTTGAATTGCTTCACTACCACGGAAAATATGCACGATAAAAATGTAGGGCCCGTATTGATTATGCACACTATTCACATAACTTGAATCGAGCAAATTCTATTTCGATATCATGTTATGGTTGACGTCAACACCAAGTTTGACCTCAATACGGAGAGTGAATTTTTGGACATTTTATAATCAAATAAGCCATTTTCTACCTATATCATTTTTATGTTTTTCTACGGTTTGAGGTTGATTTATCACTGCAAGCTTGCAAAGTACTACACGTTATTTTTATTCGGTATTGTAATAGGGCCTAATTCGAATCCCGCTCTAAGCAATTCTGGCTGAGGTTTTCCCTCAGTCAAAAGGGAAATGCTCCTATTGATCCCTCAAAACATTCCGTTAACAGTTCTAACCTTAACTACTCAAAATGCTACTATAGGAAAAAAAAAACTTTTTCTATCCATGACTTATAGGGAATTGGTAACTATATGGCTAAGATAATATTGCCTTGCCCTTCTTTATTCTCTTAGGGAAAAGCATGAAAGATACTAATGGCAGCTAATACTTATATTAGGCTGTTAATACTTTATAGGATGGCACTCATTATTCGTTTTTTTGTAGGGAAACTTGCCAAGAAAAATTCATTCCCTTGTGACTAACTGTAGGCAAGGGTCCAATGATTGTCCAAGGTCTATTTTAGAGGACTCAATCAATACCAGCATTAATCTTTTCTCTGAGTAAAACTTTAAAAACAAACCTTCGTTACAAGGATTGCTATTAGCAGGGACCACTTGCATTAGTTCTACGTGGAACTCACGAGATACCTCTATCAGAATAAACTAACTTGTAGAGGAATGCAGGGATGTTACTGTATGGCTGTTTTAACGTCTGGAGATCGTGGGTTCGAGCCCCGTCACTTAAGCTTGATTCGGTTAAGCCTCAAAATAGCTCTGCACATTCTTTCCCAACTATCTGAACACTCATTCAAGAGAGACAACTTTAACACAAAAACTACAACAATCAAATTTTCACCAGCGACAAGAGGCGAGTTTCTTTCTTCCTTGAAAACACATCCTCATAAATGCTCTTAGTTTCTCATGGTGCTATTTGCGATAACAACGCTGTTTCCTCCCGTCTGTATCAATGTTGACTGTCTGCACGTGTCAAGTATTAAGTTACACAACAAATGTCGGGAATAATTTATCATAAACATGTAACCACATTTCAAATGTAATATTTACAGCTCTATAGTTTTATTGGAGTTTTGGTTCTTTGGGTTTATTTTTACTTCAAATTCAGGAGAGCCAGCGGTTTAGCCGAGGTCATTTAACCGGTTCCCACTCGAACGCCGAAGTTAAGCAGAATCGGGCTTGGTCAGGGGTAGAGTGGGTGACCGCTCTGGCCTGAAACTCACTTATACCGCTGGTTAGAGCAGATAAAGGGTTCGAGAGCTAGTGTAACGGCTTCGTTGTCTTCGACGTCTGCTCGGCAGTCCGGGTTAGTGGAGGAACCTATATGACTGTCGAAGTTACACCGTCCTTTCGGATGGGACATTAATTAAGCCATTGGTCCCCTTGGTACTTTTCGAAAGGAGTAGGCTACGTGCCGGTACCGGGTTTCTCCTCCTCCCTTCTGTCCGTACTTCATCCTCATCTATCACCACTCATCGTCTCGAATAGCCAAAGTGCATAAATATGAGACGTTAAGCAATATCCAATCCAATCCAATCCAATCCAATCCAATCAAATTAAAGAGGTTCAAAGCTATAAATTCGGTACACGCTGTTTTGTTAGATACTGAAATGTAACGTGATTCTATGTATTACGTTAATATATGTGTGTGACTTTTAGGCTGTGCTAGATAATATGTTAATAATTAATTATACAATGAAATGTTAGACCCAGAAAATCACTTCTCTTATTTGAGTGGGTAGACAATATAAACACAGATTTTGCTTATTTCGTAATTTAATTATTAAAGTAAAAAATTATAAAAAATTTATTAGATAACAACAGCTGTCAGTTGAATATTGAGATAGATAGTTGGGTATTGGCCTAGAGGCCCATGTAACCTGTCCCATCAACGAAGCACATACGATATTGTATAAAGCTGTTCCGAGCTAGCCTTGTCGATGCCGGGGTTATCCGCGGGGGAGTCGTGCCCAACCAGAGATACTAATTCAAAATACTGATCACTGTTTGGCTTGGACAAAATTCGTCAATCGATGGCATCGGCGTCGACAGGCGTGGCTCGCAGCCGTTTTCATCAAAGTCCCACACTGAAATTACGTTATGTGCCATGTGCGGTCAGACTTTATGTACCAATTTATTTTAAATAGTTCGTTTCAAGGGCAGTGGGTTCGAGTCCCGCCAAGTGTAAGCACTTTAGAGGTTGTCTTGTGTCGGATCTTGCACGAGGCAGCGATATTCTCCCTGGACAAGCTCCTAAGTGTTCGACCACAGCCTGAGACGGGATTCAAGTCCTTCATCTATCATCCATCATCGCACAGGATCGTGGAAACCAGTTATTGCTCTGGCATACGGAGATAAATAATCAACATAAATATAATGCAACTTATTTATAGTATTTTTTTAATTAGCCGACCATCCTACTTTATTTGAATTGTTAAAATCTTCTACTCCAGCTAATTGAAGCTTCGTTTATTATTTGCTTTGAAAGTTCCCTTTGATTAAGTTTATAGTTAGTGAGGAGAGTCTAGAAACATACATTCATCACTTTCATATCTCCCCTCTCCTTTCAGCCTGTCTGATGTGGCTGGATGTGGGGGGGGGGAGGCGGAGAGAGAGGAGAGAGAATACTTGACAATTGCGTAACTATACCACTTACAATAATTACGGTATGTCACATCCAACCGCTACTGGAGCTGTATAGTGTTATGTCCGTTGAAATCGGTCGAGTTTAAAACAACGCCGGCTTGTTATTTTACGAGTATTGAACACGGCAAAAGCTGGTAAATAAATTAGCTTTTTCTGCAATAATTATTATCTTTTATCTAAGCAAAATTATCTAGATAATTATTTTTATCTATTATCTTTTATCTAGATAATTTTAAGCATATCTTTTATCTTAACTAGATAAATGTTTGGAGGATTATCTTTATCTTAAAAATAGATAGAAAAAGATAAGGATAAAAAATTAGATAAGATTAGATAAAAAATAAATTATCTAATCACAACACTGCTTACGACGGTAATCAAAGTAGTAATAAATCCGCAATAATTTAATAACTGTCGTTCAATCCCATTGTTGATGTGACATGACACCAGTAATCAATTACTAATTAAAGTAAAAAAAAAAACTATTCAAATCTACAATGCACCAACAATCCAGATGTTATGAAGTTAGCCGTCCAGGTAGCTTGGGGGTAAAGCACTTGACCGGCAATCGGGAGACCGGGGTTCGATACCCCGCTACATGGGATGGATTTTTTAACTTATGGATTGATTTCTATTAAAAAAAAGTAATCGAGAAACTGGTCAGTAAATTGTAAAGTGTCGATGAGAAAAGGATTGTTCGTTAATTCAGACAATTAATTGTATTTACGTCGTATCTTTAAAAACTCTTCTCTCGAAACTTGAAAGTCATATGTTGTTCCAAGGATTATCAACTAGCTCGAGGTTTTGTTCAATAATATATATGGGTTGCTTTGATAAAAACCACCTTAATGACAGTATCGTTTTCAAGTTGGCGTGATACCTTGTATATGTTGGCAACTCCTAAACCATTTTTTTACATAATGACGCGTGTGATATATAATCTGATTTGTCGATTTGGAGCCACCCTACCCTTAACGTCAGTTGCCAAAGGTCGTTGATAAAAATGTCATTAAAAGAGCAATGCCGCCTGGATGTAGCCTACAATGTGTAGACCTAGTCCGTAGATCCACCACACATTACCTACAATAAGCTAATACCATTTCTTGAGCAGTCGAGCAACAAGCCTGAAGCGTCGTACAACTACGTTTAAATTATGTGACGTACGAAAAAGTAATTAGGCTGTTCACGTCTATGTAAGAAAAATGTTATAAAAACCAATAAAACACCACACGAACAATAACCACAGTTATATTATACATTTCCCAAAAAGTGCGTAAATTTTCTAGAGCATTTGCTTCCTCAGACGCGAGGGAGTCACGCTGTCCGTCCGTCCGTCTGTGCGTGAGTCACGTCTCACGATAAAAACCGAAGAAAACTACGTCCGGTTCTTTTGTTGGCATTGACCTTCAACAAGAATGTTTTGGTGACCGTGGGGGTAAGAAGATAGTGGAAAGTTGCCCAAAAATATACGAACATGTTGGTATGGTAAGCAAACCCGGCGCAACTACCAAAAAGATCAACTCACTGCGAATTCGTTTATTTTTGTATTTTTCTTCTACGGTATGTTGATTAAGAAGCTTCGCTTCCTCTTATGGGTACTCCCGTACTGCTTGCTTGTCTTATAGTTTAGTATATAGCATGGCATCTAGTCCTACTACGTCCAACCTCGCCCTATAGTTTGCCTCTACCGGTGCGATTCACATGCGCCCTCTTTACAGAATCCTTGTCCGATTCATTCTGCAAATGTATCCTAGGATTCCCATTTCCGCACTCCACATTTATCGAGGAAATGCCAACAGCAAATGCTGGTTTTATATAGTTGAGTCGTGACATCTAGCCACCAGCTTCACTATACAAGTAATTTATTACAAATCTAAATCCAGCACTGCCTCACTGTCAAACAGACCACATTTCCAGCTTTCAACGAAATAGCATTCACTTAAACTTTGCCTCAAATATAGATTTATACCCACTTCAATCAATCAATCATTCAACTTGGCTTGCATTCTCAGCTCCAATATATTATTTTGTATAGATAACAGAAAATAAAAGTGTTCGTATATTTTTTCACTAATAGTAAACTTATTTATAGCGGAGGAAAATTTTAAGTTATCTATTTCATACAAAATACGCATTTTTTAAAGAGTAATATATTTTTTGACGGTTTAGTAGGCGTTCGAATTATAGGATATTTTACTATTAAATGGAGGCGTTAATAGAACTTAGCCTGAAATTAATGTGTCAATTCTATCTTTTGCGTCATAAAAGGCTTTGGAATAAATCACCCGTTCCGATTTAACCCATAACCTTCAGATAGTCTCATCCGCTTTCACAAAGACTATACCAACTTTTCGGTATTTCGAACTTTGTTGGTAATGATTAAATTAATTAAACTAGTATTTAAACGTATACAAAGTTTTCCTTTTACCCACTCTTCACATTTATATGGAGTATGTGAATAGTTATGAGGGAAGGCCCTTTGCTCAGTGAGTAGTAGTAAAACTTTGGTAAAATGCCTACATGATTGTCCGTATTGTTAATCGCACCAACAAACCGCTAAATTCCGCCACATGTCCTATAGCTACCACTAAGCCCCCTCTATCAGATGTGTATTTTAGTAATTTAAACTAATTTCTTATTGATTCCTGTCAATTTTGCCCAGTTGCCTGCTGATTATTGTTGGAGGTATATGTAGTATCCTTCAACATGATGCCCGTCAATTTTGTTGTCCCTGAATCTCAGTATTTGCCTTCTATGACAAAAGAAAAACTCGAAACAAATTTTTCGGTCAACCGCAATATCGACTAAGTGAAGTACTAGCACCAAAGACATTGGAATTTTGCCTGGTTATATATTATATATTCTAGAAACACAACATGATATTGTCGTGCAATGGAAAACAATTATAATGGCCGACATTGTTTGGTGGGAGAAGACTAGTGTTGGCTAGTTTAAGGACATTGAACCCATCATTTTTCTAAATTTCTAAATTTATACAATTTAACAAAGTCTAAATAAAAGCGGTAAATTTGCAATATTTATTTAAGTTTTCATCTTTTGCTCTCTGCGAATGTAGTATAATTCCATGTCATCGAGGTCTAAGTTTTGAACGTACCGGGTCCTTTGAAAGAGTCGTGTGGTGCGAAGCCTGTGTGACCACCAGATATGAAGTTCATGTATGAGAGAAGTGCGTCGTAGGGGTTCCTCAGAAGTAAGATGCCGCGACCCTTGAATGTCTTGATCTGTGCCAGCGACTCCTTGTTGTTCCCGATGCTGCCATGGGTCTTCTGCACCGTCGTGCAGCCACAGTTGATGGGCGCTGATTCGCCGTACATTCCTGTAACATGGTGCACTTTACAGAAACTATACAGCCATTCTGAAGGAGGGTGTAGAGTACAAAACAAATTTTGGAGCAGAGTATCATTTTATTTTTATGTCGCAGTGAGTTTTCTATTTTAGGTAATTGTACATTATTTGGTGTGAGTAGTAAAATCATAGGTAAAAGTCATATAATTCTAATGTTAGCAATGGTAATTTAATAGAAGTAAACAGGGCTCGAAATTAACTGCAGCCCGGCCAGACCGAGGCTGCTCAAAACACTCTCTGGCTGCCTGTTATTTCCCATACAAATATAGCATTTGATTTTCCAAAGATAAAAAATTCGTTTGAAGGCATTAATCTTACAAATGTTGACACAATATATATTTAGTAGGGGTGTGCGAGTACCCGAAATTTCGAGTCGAGTCGAGTACTGAAAAAAAATAATGATTTTGGTGGAGGTGCCGGGCAGCCTATTGCAAAATTAATTCGACCCGATTCGCACAAATGGTGGAGGTGCCGGGTCGCGCGTGAGTGTAAAAACATAAAATACGTACATTTTGTAAGCTTCACAAACCCTGATTGGCTATAGTTGGCCCAGTATTTTGATACAAATTGTCATTCTGAATGGTAGTTTTGAACTTCCTTTGGCACAAATAATAAAATTTCACTATAATGGCTATGTATAGTGACATTTACAAGTAATATTAATTACTGAATTATATTACATAGCATAGCCCTTATAACAATGTGTGCTTGATCATTTAAATTATATAGTGATAAAATACATTTTAAAATCAATTAGATATTACTCTGTCTTCAATTTTGGATCCTACATACTGACTAACATCAATAAATACAATTATTATTGTACATATTGTAAGTAAATTTAAAAAGTAATAGTTTAAAAAAGTACTCGTACTCGAATTGGACTCAAAACTCAGGACGTAATCATCATCATTCATAATACTCTAGCTAGATTAAAGAAATAAATTTTCAGATAACAGACATTTTTATAAGTTCAAAATATTAACTAATGAAACGTAAACAATAAGACAAAAGTAGGGCTTCCAAAAAAAGTTTTTGTGCAATCTAAAATTCGTCATTTCGAGCACTGTTTAAGGTAAATACAATTAGGCATTTTTTTCTGTGTTTTCAAAATACGCCAAATTGTTAGAGAATGGAATGTTGATCCAAAATTCCGCATTATGTCCCCAAGTCCCACTGCGGGTTATAATACACTGCCCGCAAGCGGCCTAGTAAATCGATTTACTACTTTGATTGCTGGAGAAAACTTTGTTTTAAATACTGTTTGCGTCGTAAATAATTAGATCGGTCACAGATACTCTTTGTTTTATCTGAACAGTGTTCAAAATATTTTTTAAATTTATTGTTACGATGTTGAAAATTACGATTGCTCTCAATATAATCTCTGTGTACGTGGATACTTGCCAAGCTTGTTCCAGCAAGGGTAGGAAAGTAAAACAAGACCTCCAGGCGATAAAATTGCAACTACGATTATAAGGAAAGAGTCAGAGGTCAAACTTCCGATCTTTCCTAGGGCTTAAATAAGAAGCCAGTATAACAGACGTGTGGGTGATCATTTGCTGTGGAAGACCTTTCTGCACCTTTCTGAAAAGACGGTGCTTAACCTTTAATTTAGAAATTAGTTTTGATAGTTTGATGATCAATGCAATGATAGTTCTCCACACAAACAAATTGTTAAAAGAAGCACATACATAAAGAGCATTATGTCATTTAGTGCACTACTAACTAGTAGACTACACAAACTAGAACACTATACCGTCAGTGTTGGCTCAAGCGTTGAATGCGCGACTCTCATTCGGGAGGTCCCGGATCAAATCCCGTCGAGACCGACAATCCTGACTGAAGGGTTTTCCCGAGGTTTTCCTCAGTCGTTAATGCGAATTCAAGGGATTGAGTAGTCTTTAAGTCTTTAACAGTCCTCGCGGACATCCCTTAACAATTATCCGAAGTCCAAAATACCTATAGACACGTACCTGAAGAAGGGCATGAATTGCACCCTTGGGAGGCTTTCCACGAAAAATTATTACTAATTTGTAAATGAACACGTTTTGTCGTTTTAACATATTATTGAATTGAGTTGTACGTCTTAGGAAGAGTGGTAATTGTGTCATAGATAAGGAGCGTGTCTAATATATGCATTACTTTTCTGTACGTCTGTTCGTTCCAGCTATCTATGCATGTGTCACGTCTCACTTTTTTACCAAACATGACCGATAATTGCGCTCTTTTTTTAGATTGACCCTTCAACAAGGATGACACAGAATGTTTTGGTAACGCTAGGGGCTAGGAGGGTGGGACTACCTCCCAGGAAAGGTGAGGGTGCAATACCCGGCACCTCCACCAAAGAGAATTGAACGTCTGAACAAACGTGATTTTACTAACGATAGACTTTGCTCTTGATTCTAAGCACCCCCGTATCCGTGCTCGTTTGGTTGAAACTAGGCCGATTAGCTAACGCTTTTTCCAGTTGCGTTGATGGATGAGTTTTTATGGTTGATTAATGATTATCGGCCCAAATATCACGAAAATATCGTATTAAAACTCGGGGGAAAAATCGTACAAGTACAATTTCTATGAGAAATATTTCTTCAAATGTCTCTTAAATCATAACATATATAATTTTAGAGATTTTAAGCGTTCCCATAAAGTTTCATCAAGATCGGAGTAGCCGTTTGCCAAATATCACGAAAATATCTCATTAAAAATCGAAAAAATCGTAAAAGTACGATAATCATAAGAAATATTTGATCGATTGTACCCAAAAACGTGGCAAGTCTAAGTTTAGAGATTTCAAAGGTCCTTTAAAATTTTCATCAATATCGCATATGCCGTTTTCCCGGTAGAGCGCGAGCAAATAGACAAAAATACAAAAAAAAAGGAGATGTTTTTTTTTGGGGGGGGGGGGGTCAGTGAAATTTAAGTCTTCATTTCGCTCATCCAATAATAAAGTGGAATAAAATAATATGTTGGAACAAGGAATGACCTCCACTTACCCTTGCCGATGAGCATAGGGTCCTTGTAGACGCTCCCGGTGAAAACTCCCGAGGCCGCCTCGATAAGGTACCGGACCCAGGTGTTGCCACTGCCAGGGAACGATACGAGGGCTGTCATCGGCAGAGACTTGCGCCGGGCGAAGAATGTGCGGTAACGATTACATTCCTCCGAGTTCGACCAGGGAGTGAAGTACTTGCGACTCCTGTCCAACTCTACAGTCATATCCACACCTGCAACGAGTACCATCATGTTGCATGATCGTGGAGGAGCTATCGGCCAACCGTCTGACATCACAGATGCCTAAAACTCGCCACGTGATATATCATGGAAATAGTGAAAAACACACACTTTACTTAAAATTAGAGAGTACAAAGCTCACCTATAAGCTTTACTTTTATGTACGTCCTTCTGTGTGTGTCACGTCTCATGATGAAACCGAATTTTACCTCCGGGTAACATGAGTTTTTTTTTATTGACATTGCCCTTAAATAAGAATAAATAATATTTTTGGTGACCCTTGTGATAATTGTGGGGTGGGACTAGCTTCATTTAACATTAATATTTTTATAAGCCCGGCCCATACACCAAAGTGGTTTAAATGCGGGAGGAAATTTTATCTGTTTATTCTTTTACGACAATCAGTTGATTAAGTAGCTTCGTTTTTTATTGTAGCACTCCAGCACCTTGCATGTTTAAAAAACACATTAGATAAAAAAATAAAAATCGGTTGAAACATCAAATATCGTACGTACCGTAATCTTTCTTGCCAATCAACAATAATAATTATAGGTGAGTCAAATGGTCATGATAACTTTACCCAGGTTCTTATAAATCACATGTTCCCTTAGCTGCAGAATAAAGTTGTATCGATAATATGTCAAATGCCTACAGCCCTCCCGTACAAAGACATAATACACTTCAACCTATGCATACGTCGTAGTTGACTTCTGACAAAGATAATGTTGAAAAGGAAATTGATTTGCTTTCCTTCAACGTATCGTTTCGTAAGTTCGCTTTGAAAGAATATGTTACACAAATAATGGAACTGTCAGTATCAGTTTTCAATCCCCCTTTCAACAAGAGTAATACGTCTTATTCGAGTCGCGTTGGCCCTCTACCAAAAAACTTAATGAAATATCTGATTTAATATCTACCATGGCTGCTTTGATTTGTTAGTTGACGGTTTGCAGGTAGCGTATCAATAATTTTGAGCAGAAATGTTTTTTTGAGAATTCCAACACAGTGTTTCTGCAGGGAATGTTAAACGGGTACGAAACGGTCACGAACATGTGTTCCTGGGAAGTTGAACAAGATATTTGATGATGAATTAATCAAAGCGAAACTAATATCGTGTGTAACACAATACACGACTCATCTTTCCACTGCTAAATAGATATATTAATTTTTCTTGAAAACGTACATGGATATATAGCTATATTTTTGCAATGAACAAAACGATTACATTTTGTATGATATTTTCTTTTTTGGAGAAGTACGTGTGACTAATTATTTTATGTTAGTAGTGAAACTCAACAATTTTGGTCATTAGTCATCACGAGACGAACAATAATTTAATTAGGAAGATGTTCTGAAAGTTAAATACGTGAGTAAGATTGTCTAGTGTTGATTTAAGACTTGAACCTTTGCATTCGTCTTGAGACAAACCCTAAAGGAATCTTCCCATCATGATTTCTGTCCCAGACTCATAGCTTTCAACCTCTCAACCACGGTTTATATGCACCAAAGCGGTCTAAATCTAGGTAAGAGTTATTTCTTTGACGGTTTGGAGAGCAAATAAGTAGAAACTACTTTGAGCATTTCAAACAAATCGATTTGAAAGAAAATAAACTAGAGGGAAGCAACAAAATAAAGGCTGAGGATGCAATTGCGCATGAGGCGGCGGAAAGGAAATGTTACGGACAGGGTCGGAAGTAAACACTCGATTTCAATCTATCGTAGTCACCGTCGAGTCGAGTCGAGTCGGTCCCTTTGCAAAGAAAACATTCGATCTCCGGACGCTTGACCCCGTTTCATGCACCACTCTTTCCACCTTACTAAAACAATCTGAACATTATAGCAATAATAATACAATTATTACAGTTTCCCTCTTACTATATGTACAAGAATTTAGAACAATTTGGAGGGAAGAGAAGTCCATAGGGTTTTAATATGACTAAATCCTAACCCTCACAATCTGAATGAGAAAATCCGTAGAAAACTGATTGAGCTCTTGGCCAACTGAATAAGCACTTCGAATAGTACCAGCAATATCGTCTGTGAAGTTATCATGACGCGGTATTTAAACAACAATTTCAATTCATAATTTATAATATTTTCTTCATACATTTAAAAAAATAGGTGCTGATATGAGAACATTTTTGTCTAAACTTACTTACTGGAGATAAGATTTTTCAATAACAACCCATATGCATCCAGTTAGACTTGAAGCAGGCGTTACTATCTAGGTGGCCTCGAGCTGATGTTTACCCATATGATACCCATACTCGGGCGCTAAGCGCTCGACTCTGATTCGGGAGGTCCCGGGTTCGAATCCCGTCGAGACCGGCAATCCTGACTGAAGATTTTTCCGAGGTTTTCCTCAGTCGTTAAGGCGAATGCAAGGGATTGAGTCCTCATAAACAGCCCTCGGACATCCCTTCACAATTTCCTATCCGCACATACCTAGTTCACCTGAAGAGGGGCTAATTGCACCCTATAACAGGTTTCCCCACGATAAAAAAAAACAAACTGTTAAGAACTGTAGTTTAATACATCATACATCATTAATACATCATCTAGCGAGCGCTGAATATCTTTCAAATCATTTCAGATGTAGTAGCTTGACTTGTCCACGTGTGTAGAGTCTGAGAGAATTTATGATTGTAAAAACGTTTCTTAGGAAGGTAGTTTGCATGAAATTAGCCCGAGCGTCTAAGACTCCAGTTGGTGATAAGCGTATTTGCATTCGTTTGTTGGCAGTATTGCACACCTGAATATCTTGAATAAAGTTTGATGAATGCAAGTTGTAATATCTCTAAAATATATGGTCTGTCTGGCCAGGCCCCCAGGGGAAGGATTTCATTTGATCACATTGTGACATAGTTCCACGTGAACCTTCATAGAACACAATTCCCTCATTTAGCAGTAGAGTCAAAGCAAATGCGTTCTCTTGTCGTTTCAACGTGTTCATTGTTATTAAATTGCCCATTGAAAATTAATATAGCTGAGGATTTTGGAGTCAAACAATAGGTGGTGTAATCCAATCCAGTACATATTGATGGTGACCCCTTGAGAACTCGACGTTTGCAGACTTTGATTTTACTGCATATATGATGATTGATCGATATGATTATTACACTGTTGGAACTTCAAGGGAAATCAACGGATTTTAAAGTTACAAAATGGTGTAGACTTCAAATTGAAAGATTGACCTACAGAAGAAACATTTTAAACTTCGCTCAGTAATGTTTTAACTTCGTGTTTATTAAACCCTTTTCAATACAATGATAATAATCCATTTCATGGATAACTGCAATTAAATTTTGTTAGTGCAGGTCACACAGCACATGTCCCGTCTTGAGGTTTTTGCTACAAAAATATTGGATTCAAACTAATAATAATTTCAGTTTCTTTCGTACACAAATAATAAAATATAGTTGTATGGGTGCAGTTACCATGTTCACTGAATTTTGTTACCTTTTGGGACACACGAAATAAATGACCTACGATTTACAATTGAGTTTGTGGAAAATAAGTAAATAACGATCTTACATTATTTTTCGAGTTCAATAAATGTTGTCTCATGTGCTGCTTCAGAAATCCAATCAATATTATGAAATCTGGCTACTCATATATTATATTATATTGTCAACAATATAAGTTATCTGGTATATCATCTTTTAACTTCCAGCTACGGTTTACAACCAACGAGCACGCAATGTGTACAACAGATATGTTAATGCTGTATATTCGCCGTAGCAAGTCATTCCGTTCTATGTTCTGATTACGAACAACGTGCAAGGCTCAGCAATTCAGCGCCAAAGTTGGAGCTCAGTTATTAAACAGTACGAACCCTGACAGGAGTTTCTTTCTAAAGAATCTTTTTCATTCGTTCCTAGGTCATTCTTAGGTTCATCAATATAAAATGAGCAAATCTTCCTTCATTTCGCCTTTTTCTCTGGTCACATCAAAACTTTGCCAGAGAGTTACCATAGTTTCTTGTCCCCTATGAGTTCCTTTCAGAACTCGACCCTCGAACAATGATATTCATACAATATCGATCATTTAAACACTCGCACCCTTAACACCCTTGGTTGACCTACGACCTATAACCTACCTGCGTGGCTGGAATAATTTCATTTCTGCCAATTAAGTTTAGTTCTGGTTGTTTTTTTAAGGAGGGGGATGGTGAAAAGTAGGTTGATTCGAAGATGGCACGCAAGGGGCAAGAGACGGTGCACTATGACTTGTGGTGGCCTACGGTCCCCGACACGCGAACACCAAGCCTTTGTGCACAGAACCCTGTCACCGGGGTCAGGTAAACGACAGGGAGAACCAAGGAGATTGAAAATATGTTGATGTCTGAGACGAGATCGGGTATGATTCATCAACCTTGCTCTAGGCAGTGACGCGATTTAGACAAGGGTGTCTAAACTGTGGGACGTGTGCAACAAGATTTAAAAAGTGCAGTTTTGTATGCACTTTTGAAATTCTCCGTTTATGCGAATAATCAGTATCATCAGCTGTTGTATGGCATTCGGTTTCCACACACTTGCAGTTGTCAGAATGCTCTTTGCTTTCTAAAAGAGAAAGAGTTGTTTGATAATTGACGAGGCCCCTAACCTCACTCTTGCTACAAACTATTGATACACTATACACCGTTTAAAGCTTTATGAAAACATAGGTAATACATTTCGTATATCAGAGACAATTTTTTAGGTATTTGGATTAAAAGTTGGCTACGTTGTTCAACAGTGCGATTATCAAAATTTCTTCTCGTTGTATACTTTTAGTGAATCGCGAAAAATCCCAAACTAGAAAATGTTTTAGACAAATATTGCTATTTACAGATGATAAGGAGTGATCTTGTGTGGCAATGCAAAACTACAGCTAATAATATTTATTGAAACAAAATCAAATTAAATTTCAGGTTTTTATTATTAAAATACTTTAAATATTAACTTTTCTACATATAGGTAACGTTTATTTACAACTATCAAAATTGATGACAATACATAGATTACATTTTCACTGACACATTTTTTTTTCGTAATTGTGACTGTATTGCAACCCCGAGGACAGAAGAAAATCAAGGGTCATGCAATAAACGTCTTCCCTACCCTACCTAGTAATCAGCAACCATATGATATAGTTATAGTTGTTAAAGTAAAAAAGGTCCCCTCCTTGATTTACTTTTGTGTTCCGAGTGTACAAATATGGACGTTATTGCTATAGTCGCAGTCTAAAGTTGTGTGTACGAACAAGAATCTTTCCCACCCCTATCAGATATCTATTGCTATAGTCGCACTCTAAAGTTGATCGTGCGAATAAGAATCTTTCCCACCCCTGGTTGACTAAACCAAGACGGGCGGTTCCCCAGCTATCTCAACACACCCCACTTCATAGCGCTAGCTCTCATTAGTATTCAAAGAAACAAATCTCGGAGTCAGTTTTTATTAGAGAATGGGGGAACCATGTGGCCTATAAAATACATGAAGAAAAATCATATTGCCTACCTCTAAGGTTTACTGTAAACAGCAGCTTATGGTCAAGTTGGTCTCCGACTTTTACTGGTACACTGAAACACAAACATACTTATTTATTACAAGGGAAAATATGAAAACATACCACACTTTTACGACTTAATTTTCTCAGGGGCTGGTACATGGAGACGAGCGACTACCCTTTTCCTAACAAACAAATCCTTGCTTGCTCAATATCCAAACATTTTTACACTCGTACCTCTTACAATGCTCTGTTTTCGACAAATATATCATTTGTGATGTTAGTCACACGAATCAAAGCTAGGTATATTAATTTCATTTCTAGTAAAAATTCATTCAGCCAGCGGTTTAGATGAGGTCGTTTAACCGGTTCCCACTAGAACACCGAAGTTAAGCAGAATCGGGCGTGGTCAGGGGCAGAGTGGGTGATCGCTCTGCCTTAAAACTCACGTATACCGCTGGTTAGAGCAGATGGAGGGTTCGAGAGCTAGTGTAACGGCTTCGTTCTCCTCGACGTCTGCTCGGCAGTCCGGGTTAGTGGAGAAACCTATAATATGACTGTTTAGGTTACACCGTCATTTCGGATGGGACGTTAAGCCGTTGGTCCCCTTGCTACTTTTCGAAAGGAGTAGGCTAAGTTCCGTTACCGGGTTTCCCCTCCTCCCTTCTGTTCATACTTCATCCTCATCTATCACCACTCATCGTCTCGAATAGCCAAAGTGCATTTATATGAGACGTCAAGCAATATCCAATCAATCCAATCAAAAATATATTCATGAATTACCTTTGGCAATCGTGTGTGAAGTGTATTATATTATCTGGACTTTCAGTCGAGTCATATGGCAAATAGTTTTCGTATTTTGCCATGTTATCTAACAATCAATCGCTGAACCGGGGGCGTTTTTTAAACCCATCCAGCACACGCGATAGTGAGTTATTGTCAGTGGAATCCCGTTCATTTTACAAACTTTCAACTATTTCAGTCTTTGCAGTCAGACTTGTGTTACTTTATAAAATATGAAACATTTCAAGAAGTTGCAAGCAAGCGTCTTGAGATTATACAACTTTGCCATATGGATAATGAAGAATTTGAAGAGAAGAATAATTATCATTAAACGTCGGTGATAATATTTCAGCTGAGTTTCATATTTTGTTAACGATAATAATCGAGACGATGGGTGGAGTTGGGTGTATGCATGCCCGTGAGGATTAATCGAACTCTGACATGGCATCCGTGCCAAAGTCAGGATTCGAACCAGGAACGATGATTCACGGATCAAATTCTTATAGTCAAACCTAGGCCACTGCAGTGGCTTAAACGTCAATAAAACTAAACGTGTATAAGTGAAGTAAATAAAATATATATTTATAAAAAGAATAAATAATAATGAAGTAAATAAAGTAATTTAAAGTTGAAATAAGTTCGATCACATAGTAGAGCATGATCTTGCAACATTGATCAATTTATTATTAATACTAATAAAAAACGATTTTCTATTTCTTTTCACTTGAGAAATATACTTTTGATAAAAGTTTATTGAAATTCAATATGATACCCTGAGCCTCTTCTCACCACTCAGCTCAGCTGGAAGCAAGGAGATGACAGTGCACGTGCTCAGAACACGTGCCACTGCCACGCAGCACGTCGGCAGTTACACGTTGCCCTTCTGCAACGCACGTGGCTCAGATAAATTAATATCCTTCAGAGACTGAAGATTACTTTCGCAGTGTGTATGCTTCAACGAATATTCTTTTATCGATTTACTTTTGCATTCCTTTCCCTAAGCTCATTATAATTTAATCTGGTTTGTGTTTCTTAATTGATATCTACAAACCTTATTCAGTTTACATGCTAGCGTTTTCCCGGTGTGACGACAAAACTAAGTAAATAAGTACGTTGGGGTAGTTATAAGAAGGAATTTGGAAGCAGTTACTAGAACGCAATAATTGCAAAATTTGCTTATTACCAAGAAAAACCCTGAAACTATATCTTAAGTCAGGATTATTGGAGGGTGGAATCGAAACGACGACCTTCCTAATCAGAGTATTGCGTTAAGAGATGTTATACAACCAAAGTTTACTTTCAACTCAATTACACTAATTTTGCACTTCGTTGACTTTCCCTCGGAAATACCCAGTCCCCATAGTTGAAGCGTCTATTAAATTAAACTATATAGGCCTACATACTAGAACATTTTAAGGATTTAATTTACATCACCCACAACTTAAATCGCCTTACTGCCATTAATTGCAAAAGTTAGCTGAAAATAAGCAGACGCACACATGTAAATTACGTTTCACAGCTTTGAACTTGCTGCAGAAACCAAAACTTCATTATAGGAGTCGGGACTCAAGCGAGTTGTTAAGATGCTTTGGCAATGTTGTTCATGAGCGTGTGTAAAACATGCGATTTGTTTTGTAAATCATCGATTGCGTTCTGGTTTTGCCTCGGCCGGTGCTAGTCGGCGATAACTTAAGCCACATGATGATTGTGTAAGTTAAATATAGACTAATATTCAGAGTGAGAAGTCTAATGACAATACAAAAATATTGCTTAAATGTACAAGTGATGAGAAAATGTAATGATAACAAATACACAAATTTATTCACTAAGGTTTATTCATCGATTCACAAGAGAATTGTTAGGGACATGTACAATCTTTATTGAAAAAAATAAATTATGACAATTCACTTATGTCTAACACAGATACAATATAGAAGAATCTAAAAATACATACATATATATCGGGTATATTGTTATATAAGACCTGAACGATGATGCCATTTGTAGATAGTGATTTTTTTTTAAATCCCACGGCTTTTAAATAACAATATAAACGACGATAGACCATTTATGCCCAAAACAATTTCACGGCGATAACGAGTATGAATATTCTATGTTTGGGCAGGTAAAATGTATGTATGAAAATAATGGCAGGGAGATTCATTGTTTTCAGGGAAATAAATTTGTGTTTTTACATGCTTTTGTGAATCATTTATGGTAAGAATCACAATCACATCTACATGCGAGTCTTAAAATTGTGTCATTTGAATTTGAAGCCTCTCTGATGTTGAGAAGTTTGATTTTTCTTTATTAGTTTACATTCATGTATACATAAAACTAATCCGTATGGAATCAACAGTATATTCACGCATTTCTATAGAGCTAATAGCTTTAAATTTTTATATCTCAACGTCAACCAGATCCTAGGCTTCCTAGAGAAAAGCAAGTTTAGGCCTGTAATCACGTGACAGTAGTACAGGAAGCTTTAACTAAGTGCTCTTGTATGCATAAACTACAATTCAGATAAAGTTTTCGATCTTATCTAGTGGTTTTACATGAAGTCAGCGTTCATGTAATCCATCACTCATAATAACCTTGAATAATGTGTATGTTTTGGTGGAGGTGCCGGGTACGCGAAGTAATTTAATTTTCTTGTACAAACTACAAATTAAAGGGGCTATTACCCCCAAAAAATATATTTTACATATTATTTAGGGCATAATACTACACTAAAATGACCGTTTAAAATATTTTACACGGTATACCTATGATTTTACATGAATGTTTTAGACTTTCTGATTCTGAAAGTTGCGAAAATTGTCGATTTGGTGAATTTCCTAAATCAGCTTCAGCGTGCTAATTATTGGTTTCACGTAGATACTAAAGCATAATTCCAATCTAAAATGGTCTTTTAAAAAATTGTGTCTTTAGACTGTGCACAAATATACACTCAAACACGTAAAAATAATGATGCGTTCCGTAATTACTCCCCGTCTTAGTAATCAGCATATTTTCATCGAATCACTCGTCCAAATGACAAAAACAAAACGTAGCGGATTTACAGAAAAGGTAGTAGAGTACGTCAATTAAGGTCAATATTTTTTGGGGGACAAATTCTTATAAGGTCACGGGGCATAAAGATCGTCGCAATGCTATTTCTTATTGGAGATTTTTGCTGCCAATTTGTTTCGCGTCAGACTGGACCCATTTTTGTTTTAATTCTTTGTAAATTCATAACTAGTTTGTCTGAATAAAAAAAAATGAGTTTAGTGGATGAATACCCCTCTAAGACGAAGTTTTTTTATTTAATCAAGTGGTTTTACAATAATCTCTTGTGCGTTCATTTAATACATCGCTTCTAATCTTTTAAAGTTTTGGTGGAGGTGCCGGGTCCGTGAAGAAAATATACCTTATGTTGCAGTTTTGACGTCGCTTGATGGGCTCTATCATAAGAACTTTAAAAAAAATTTAATCAACATTTTATCTTCATTTTCATATCACAATAGTAATTATTTACTACAGTTTAGAAATTAAAAAAGTCCGCCCCAACCGAAATTCGAACCACGGGTCTCCCACATTCCAGGTGAGCGTCTTAACTTTTTTAGACTTTTTTAATTTCTGAATTGTAGTAAATAATAACAATAACACAGTAGTAGCTCGTTCGCTATCGCGAGACTCTAATTCAGGAAGTCTTCGTTCGATACCAGACACTGTCAATTTTGACTGAAGGATTTTCTCCGATGTTTTCCGGTCGTCGTCGGGGAACTTTCCCCTTCCCTTTGACTACCTCCCCGACGGCGACGACATTGACAACACGGTCGGATGTTGACATAGACGGAGACGACCACGACGTGGGGGAACCCCTGCCCTCCCCATACGCTTGTGGCTGGTTCTGACCAGCACAGGCCTGTCCACCCCTTGTCCCCCCGCGTCATCCCTTACGTCCCTCCCTTCGTCTCGATTAGCCTAGTTGCATAAATATGAGACGTTAAGCAATATCCAATCAATCAACCGAGTTCATCCTGGTGTTTTTAACCTTTTTTAACTTAACTATATACCTGATGATCAGCCTGGGGTAGCCTTGGACATAGTTTGCAAGAACATTTATTTTATTTTATTGGTCGAGTGGGTTAGTTTTATAGTTTATTTTGAGTAAAACGTTCATACTTCTTAAACTGCGAATTAATTAACTATGTTTATCACTTTATCAATTTTGGTAAAGACTTATGATTATTTAGAAAGTGGAGCTACCTTATATATTCATCACTTTTCTGTATATCTGTCCGTCCTTCCGTACGTGCGTGCGTGTGTCAAGTCTCTGGACCTCCACCAACAACGAGATTCGAAAGATGAGATAAATATTTAACTGTATATTTGTTTTCCTTCTTCCTCGCCGAATGTTTGTTGATTAATAAGCTTCGTTCCCTATTTTGGGTACTCCTGTATACGCGTGCTTGTTATTTGCTGTTTTCGTTTAAAATTAAATAACTAGTACGAAACTAATAATTTATTTTGTTTCACAAGGAATTGTGATAAATCGTGTGTTTGCATGTTATAATATACTTGCCTCAATTTAGCTTTACCGTTATGTTTCCTAGCTATAGTACAGGCCAAACCACGGTTGGCGTAATAACTTAAAACTGCAGCAAGTGATTAAAGCTTCCCCATGTTATCTTCTTGATGCGCCAAACCACGGTGCGCATTGTGAGCCCGGTCTATTTGTGTTGAAGGAGGGGCCCTGCACCCACTTCTCGCGTGCGGTTATAAGGGGTGGGGGAGTCCCGCGTGGCATCTCAAGGTCACGCGGATTACCGCTGTTCGGTGACGCAGAGATACATTGCTGAAGGCCAACGACCGGAGTTCTGACGACTTTTGTTTGAAACTAGTTTAAATATACTTTATATTTAAGTTTAATCAGTTGATGAGGTTCAACAGACTATTTGGTGGGTGTTATTGTACGTGTGAAATCACCGTGTAGTGAAATGAATTTAATATCCTCTGCTTGAACAGTGCTTTCCTCTTTCCACATCAATGCTCACATAGCAGGATTATTAACTTTGTGGAAGTGTTCGTTTTTAATTAATTTCATAACCTTTTAGTAGAATGCTTCTATCAACCCTACTCTACATTATTTACTTCCCTTTCGATTCTCGCCTCACGTTGCTTTTTTTGTCAATTCGAACAGTAATATATTTAATTAATTTTTAAAAAGGTGATAATTTAATTAAAACAGATTGTCGATCGTACTCGCACTCAGTCACGTTGTAAATAGAAAGGGGTTGTATAAATTAAACTTTACTAATAAAACTGCTTAGAACAAGCACGGGTACGGGAGTACCCATAAGAGGAAGCGAAGCTACTTAATCAACGGATCGTCGAAGAAAAACACAAAAATAAAATAATTCACCGCGCATCGATCTTTTTGGTGGCGGCGCCGGGTTCGACTATCATGAAACAATGTGTTGCCTGTTCTCGCAATAAATCATAGTGGAGGTACCGGGCACTTATTTTGAAACTTTCTGGGGGCTAGCTATCTCCATCCTTACCCCCAGGGCCACCAAAACATTATGTGTCATCCTTGTTGAAGGTTGACGCCAACAAAAAGTATATGTTAATAGGGCGTCGTGTCCGGTTTTCATCGTGAGACGTGACACTCGCACAGACGGACGGACAGAAAAGTGATGTTGATAATGGGTGCTTTGCGCCCTTATAGTGTAAAATGCTGTGCAATATTGAATATAAAATATTTCCCCTCATGTCGGCGTTTATTTGACAATCTGACGTCAATATGCATCTGTTGAGATACATCCCTGGCTTAATCTTTATAACCAAGCCACTTATATTAACTACAGCGGTGCTGGATTTGCTCGTTAAAATATTAGATATTGCTTGAACATGAACTGCTCTCTGAAAGCTCATTAATAAAGATTTTGATCGGTTAGCTGCCGTCAAGCAATCAATTTGCAAATTATGGCATGCAGATTGATGTTCGGAGGGTAAACGGTAAACAGTAGAGGCAAGGAAACATACACTGATTTCAACTGTTTTCGTTCTACTGCAGTGCGCGGCGACTACAAGTAGAGTGCTTCACTCGTTAGTAGATACTAATTATCACCGCTTTCAGTGTCAGTGAATAACTTATATGTTAAGTAATAATTAAGGCTGTGTTGCATGTTACTCAACCAAAACACATACCGTGGTCACTAATATTTTCCGGCAATATACACGTTTATGATAATGACTTCCTTAAAATGTTCATGCTTTTTCTAGTCAAAAGTACATTATTATGTACAACAGGTTTATGTCCAGAATTAAATTACTTCATATAAAATTTAGGCATAAAGTTAATATTTATTTATTTGATGTTTCTATTAATATTTGCATTATTTATTAATAATTCAACTACATTTGAATATGTGTTACATTACAAAAATGAATGCGAAAATGACAGAAAGAGCATCTGCCTCATAGTACGTGTATACTTGTCACCCTCTAATACAAAATATAATAATATAATACAATAGCCAAGTTAAATACAATATCCATAAATATAATAAAATCACAATAAACTAAACAATGCAACAACTACTAACAAAACAGAACCACCATCTACTTAAGTAATCTTTCATGATGCTATTAAAACTTGTCTCGTTTTAATTCGCTTAGACGTGCATACCATAAGGAGACGGATCCATTGTAAAATCTATTTTGATATGCATGATGTTCTAGCCCTTGGAGGAATCAAGGGAATGCCATCATAAGTTCGAAGTAGCTTTCTTTCGCTAATGGATATTCTTATGAACGGATCTACATCCACCTGACTAGACAGCATACCCCTCAACAACTTAACATCAGCTTGCTTATAGAAAATTTTTAATTGAAGGAATCTTACATAGATTACGGCGTGCAGTAGCACTTGGGGTTAAAACAAGCTTGACCTTATATCATTTTACTGACTCTATTCTGTATGCCTTCAAGTTTGCACATACTTTGCTGAGTCGTTGGATGCCACACTGGAATACCATGTTAAAAAAGGTATTATAAGAGTGAGGTATTCAGTTTGAACTGTACGTTGCCTACTCCTACCAATATTATTTACGAACCCAAGCAAAGAAGCAACTCAACTACGAACAGAATCAGTTTGTAATATCGACTTATTAATGACTTTGGTTTTGAAAGCCAACATTAAGTCTTCACTTAAAAAAGCAGGTAGTTATCACGTCATTAGTTATGTCCATAAGTTCCGTCATCGTGTAGAACTGCAGTCTTAACATGAGACACTGCATGGGTGTCTATTCACTGGTTAACTTTATTTTCAATGCGCATTATTGCCGTTTATTTCTTTTTAAACTTCTATCGTATTTAGTGTTTAGCTCACTACATAATACATTGCAATGGATTCGTTATTTGATTGTAGATGAGTTAATGTTCCACGAGTTGTTGTCGAAGTTTCTCATGTCGTTAGGTATATTAAAATTTGTTCGATTAAAAAAATGTATGAATTGGGGAACAAATACTAAAAAAAACTTAGCAGGAGATTACTTCGAATGTGGCCGAACATCAAAGATTGAACTAGTGAAGCGAGTCTGCATAAAAAGCAGTATAGCATGTTTTCTCATACCATCGACCTCTCTCCAGCAGAAGCTATTTGGTAATCAGTTACTTTAAAGGTTTTCAGAGGTTTTACAGCTATTGACTAAAGAGATGTTTTCCCGGCTGAAAGTAGCTTACTCTTTAGCCATTTTAATCCAATATACATTATCATAAAAGCTTTTACGTATTCAGGCTACAGCAAGGAACATACGGTATTCTTTGCAATGCTCTCGCCAATGAAGCAATCAAGACTATAAAGATAATTTTAAAAAAAAAATCCGTCGGAAGTCTGACCAAAGGCAACGCGCTCTCAACAATTTTGGGAGGAAATGTCAACTGCTAGTTTATATGATCTTGTCAGTATCCTTTTGACTGATGAAACACCCATGGAAACTAATTTCAGGCAGGATTGCTGGTCGTTGGAATCACTCTGGCGATATCACAAATAAAACTGTAGCTTGTAAGGTATATTGTGTAACTTGAAGAGAGCATTACACTTGACTTGACAGCGAACGAATCTACCATGGTACAGTGCCGAGCTGCCTTTACCATCCAACTATCCACTATCCATTAGGCACAACATGTTTCCACACATCGTTCTACATTGTGAACTGTCATATCCTAATCATTACTATGTTCATCAGTATACAATCACCCCCTTTCCTTGGGGAAACTACTGCAAACATGCCTCCGGACGCGACTGTAAGTCCCACATCTGCAATAATACCCCCTCACCCCTCCCCATAACACCATCCCACACAATATGTGATATTATGCTATGCACCACGATCATATGTGAATACGTTTCATTTTTATTAGCTTATATTCACAAACATGAAACCATATCACGTGTCTAATATTTTTATTATTGTGATGTATTTGGCCGATATGTACGGATTCAAATCGGCTGTTCAGACTAAAGTAATGGTTATTGGTTGCTGTAGGCTTCGAGGTTGGGGTCTTGTTATTTGGTGTTCAAACCCCTAGCAGTGTGTTCATGTAATATGGATTCTCAGGGAAAGGACAATGCGTCACATAGATAACTCCAAAAAGATGGAAAAATGAGATTGCCTGAATATGTGTTTTTCGACGAATGGTTTTCGGATTGATCAAATACTCCGATGGCTGAATATTTCGAGAAGAACTGCATCATGTTAACTTCATAATTACTTATCCTTAATAATGTATGCTGGGAAAATGTATTGTGAATGCATTACAAATAGCTGAATTTGTTAAATAAATAATCAAATAATATTAATAAATATAATGATTAGATAAATCTTATATATTAACGAGTCATGTCGTTGTTTATAAATTAGTTGAACTTAACACTGTTCTTAGGTGGGAAATAAGTTTTTAATATGTTGCAACATTTCGAAAAGTTTCACTTTTCTTCTACAGGCAGACATTTACAAAAATACAAACATCTGAACAAACAATAACCACAGCTATGTGGATGAAAAATTAATTGCAAAGAAGTTAAAAAATCATTTCGCTGTGTTTCATGTATTTTAAACTCACGACGTTTCAATGAAAATGTGCATACCATCATCTGAAACAGACTGAACTTTGACGTCCTCAAATTTGAGATTGATGTTGAATTCGTTTGCTTGTGCAGTCTGCCTCAGATGATGATGATGATTATACGCACAGTCGTATTAAAACGTTATGACTTTTAAATAAACAAATAAAGTAAAATGAGTCATAAAATATATGATTTCTCTTATATTCCGGGTTGTGAAAGCATTAAGATTGAAAACAAAAATTATTAAAAGTATTTTATTGTGGCCTATAAACATAATATGTCCAAGGATAACGAGAGATACAAAAGTCTTAAGGTTTTTGTATCGGATTTCGTATTTTTCTTGTAATTTTAGGGATGATGTTAGCTAAAAAGGAGGGATACATTTCACAATTGAGTATTGACATCATTGCCTTTGGTTTCCATCCCATTCTGATCTAAACGCTTTGTCCGTGACTGCTAGTACATATTATATCGTACCATGGCCACTCTGGTTCCAATACAGGATTAAAAGCTATCAACCCTCTGGAGCATTATTCAAGTAATATGACAACATTATGTCACCATTAAAACTATAAAACAACATCGCAACATTTCAATCTACAATTTAAAGCGTTATTTCTCTATTATATTCCACCAATAGGGACTTCTCTATCGATAACTAGTCCTGTACGATTTTTTTTCATCGCAAATGACGAGATCAGTGTATTTCTGTTCTCCGTATTGTAATTTCTGCACACACTGATATCAGGGTTTTTAGATGTTTGGTTGTTTTGTAATATTGTTTCGCTTTTGAAGACCTTAACCTACTTCATTTTTCAACCGCAACATTCCCTTGTCAAAACAATTTTACAAGGCGATGCATACTATTTAGCATACCAGTACTGACAATGCAATCCATGATACGAGCAAATTTCAATTAGAATAGGGTTGAAAGAGTTTGCAAAATATGGAGTGATGTTTTATTTTTACAATGAGATCATCCGATATTGTAAATCAATTCCCGCTTCACTATAATTTTATCATGTTTCTTGATATTATTATTTATTTTCAATATTATGTCTTGTATAAAATCAAGTAATTTGTAAATAGTGACACTACTTACGTTGTGGTCAGGACGGGAGCCTCTGGCGCTTGCTGCCTCCTCCTCTGATGACGCGCCACAGTTCTCAGTAAGGAGTCCTCGATGTCAGGGGTGACCAGGAGCAACAGCAGCATCCCCAGCACTGTCCCAGTCATCATGAGGAACAGTTGCATGATCTTCAGGAAGGGACTCATGGCGAGGCCTAGGGACCTAGACAAACAACACCAGCGGTGAGCTAGAAGACAAACACCTTGCCCCTAGTTTGCTAGTTTAAAATTAATTTCATATTATTACAGTTGAATATAGCTACTTATATCATTATTAGCAAGCCTACATGAAGAAGCGTTAAATCGACATCCGGACCCGATTGGAAATATTTAGCTTTAAACGATCGTTGCGAGACATAGGCTACGTCCAGAAAGTCTTGACATGGAAAATCCAAAATATGAGTTTCAGTTCGTGAAACTCCCATCTTAGCATTTACAAAATAAACCTACTATTTCAAGTTTATTTAAACGTTTTGTATCCCAAATGTAAATTTGCTTTAAAAATAGTCAGTTTAAAAATTCACGAAGTTCATCAGAATCGAGTAAATTACGGATATTTCACAAATATTTTATTCGTATTTGTTATTTGTTGGTTCACTGGTAAGTGTCCCTGCTTCCAATGCAGTGTGATCTGTGTTTACATTGATCTAAAATACGTTCACCATTTATGATTAAAGGGCAAAACTGCCTTAGATTCTTGTTGTCAAAGATTTCTTTTAAGAGACATCACTAAAAACCTTAATTATTTTGCGTTTAAAATGCACAGTAGGATGAGATGTCGTGTATTTCACCTATCCTCAGACGCCCCTAAGACATTTACCTAGGACCAGACACTAGTTGAAACTTGTTCTCCAGGAGTTGAGTCTACCCGGTAGGATGCCAGGCGCAAGTTGAGAGCAGTGCATCTTGCAGCCGAGATGCACACCAGGTTTTATTCTAATTCCATTAAGTGGATAGAACGCTGATGCAACTGGTCCAAAGAGCTGTTGAGAGTTTTTGTCACTTAAGTTAATCAATCAATCTCGCCTTGTAAATTTATTAGTAGAGCTGACTCTGCCAACCAAATCACAAGAAATGTGACTTATTAGCTGTTTTAGACGATGAAATTAAAATGATTTCAAATGAATAATGAATTTAAGAGTTCGCTATTCAAACTTAATTTAAATATTTTCATTATTCTGAAAGTTTTGTTAGCATCTGCATGTCAGTATGATGCTGTAGAACGATATTGGCGTTGCATACACTGCAAGAGAATTAAACATTGACACGGTGAACGTGTATTCCTCCCAGTGACAGATGCATGCCCCTCTCTTGGTGACCATCTGGGTATATGGTTTATGGGTTGTTTTCAGAGAATGTCAAATTAATAATTAAGAGGGGTAAAAAACCTTGGACATATTTTCAGTCAGGATTGGTGGTAGCTGGTATCGGACTAGCGCCTTCACGAATCGGTGTCTCGCGCTTTGTGCATGTGCCACTCCTGTGGGTTCATATAGATAGGCAATAAGAACATTTTAAAAGTCAGTTTCCAATAAAAATTTGCCTTATTCTAGTTCTTAAACGCCAAAAAGAGAAATGATCGTCTAAATTAAGTGGCTAATTCATACCCAAATATTTACCTCTATGTAATCTGTGCACTGCACCAACTAAAATACAGCTCAAAACCTGATAAATGCGGACAGCTTCTGAGCGTTGGTGGAGGTGCCGGGTACGGATGTACTTCGCGTAGTACCTGCTAGTATAGACGACTGTGATTTAAACATAATGTTGTGGGATGAGATATATCAACTATGTGAATCCTAGCGGAAATTGCTTGCCTAAGTTCTAAGTAACGTGCATTTAAAGATTGAATCACACTTCTTTCTTTCTACGTTTGATAACCACGTAAAATTCACGTTCTTAAATCCGAGTTTGAACTGATAGTGATACGCTAACAGTTTTATTACACACAAAACTTTATGGAAACGGGTTGAAAATCAAATTTTACCCCTTTTCTTCTCGTTTGGATCGTATTTCGAAACAGTCGGTTTAAACTGTCATTAAGAGATCCGTCAGCTAGAAACAATACTTAAATGAGAATTAATGGTTGAACACATGAATGTAACATCGTTTTAGAAGTATAGATTACGAGTTTGTCTAGGGGTCTAGGAGATAAAATGGCAATTATCACTTTATAGGCGTGAAATGTGTGTTTTCAATAAAATCCTAATTTTCGTTGGACGACATCCAAACTTTTATGAGTATCGTGAAATGTATATGTGTGCTATATGATGTAATAAGGGTTTGATGCATAATGCTTCGAAAAGTCGGATATTATAAAGACCTATAAAATGCAAATAATATGTTTGGAACGAGTTTTAGCCGCTATACTGTGCTTTTTACTGGTAGTAACATTGAATTACGTTTTACAGCAGCTATATATGTGATTGATTTTCAAACCCTCGGTTTTAAGTTCAAAGTCAAAATACATTAAATCTCTCAATATCTATAAAATATTTATTTATTATTCATACGTGTATAGTGTTACTTCGCTAATAACATTATAAAATGCATTAACTATTAAATTATGCTAGGGATTAGATGAGATCCATTAATAAATCAGTGACCTGCAACATTTCGCATCAGGAGAAAAACTCGACACTGCACATTCCACATCTGTTTCTTCGTCATTGTAAACTACGATACATGAACAGTAGAGTAGTTCTTGTAATCACTCACGCGTTTCTTGGTGTCACTGTAGAATGTTGCAACACTTGTCTGCGACACTACCACATAAATCTGTGTCACTGCATAGTGCATACAATACACAATCACAGCAAACATTTCATCCTTTACCACGTTTCCTCTCTCGACCTGATTTCCTCCTACGTATGTTTGATTTGTGCCAGCACGTTCCACAGTTGCCCCTACTGACTTCAAGTCCACTCTTTTGCTTTTTGGTTTCTCATCCCATTCCCCCAAAATAGCTTTCTCACCACACTTCAACATCTTCTTGTAGTAATTTTAAATATTCCCTCTACCTACACATGCATTCTGCATTGCAATATGCAATTTCGCTCTTATTTAGCTTTTTGCGTTCTCAACAATAGAAATTCTCTTCATTCAATGTTCTCAAATATGACAAGTTTTTGTAATTCCGAGGTGCAGAATCACAAATCTTCTTTTTAATCTGCCTTGTGATAAAACTTGTGTATCTATTATTCAACTAATTTATGATGAGAAATGCAATCACGAGAAAAAGTGAAAAGGGAAAATGAGTGGCTTAGATGAATTATGAAGTAGATTTGATTAGGAGTGGCTGACGGAAACCTGTCAAAACGAAACAAAAATATTGGGGTTGAGGGTTGCAGTGAAAAGTAGACCAATGAGGGTTTGGATTGAGCTAGTTGGATATCAGAAGTGTGTGAATTGGATGCAAAATTAAATGTTTTGCGGAAAGCGAGGAATCATGGCAGGATAGAAGTTTCTGGAAGCAATTTATTTTTGGTTTAACTACCTTTTAGAGGACAGTTGAGAACGTTTGCCTTTACGTTTAACTTAATTCGATTATATTTTCTTCATGAACGACATTAATCTTTTTCTCCTTACAATGTCAACTAAAAATCCTTACTTCATTTAAAGAAACAAAATCTATTGGTTGACGACAATATGCACCCCTAAACCTACGAACCCAACATTCAGCGCGCACAAAGTAAAACAGTCAACGCCTAATGCAAAAGCTAAGTGAGAACAGCTGAGACGTAATCAAATTGTGGACATAGCTAGGAGGGCGAAACGAACTGCACTAGTGAGGACCTGACACGCCCTACATGGCAACTAATGATACCGATTTGTCCCGTGTTTCATTGGCCGCTAGTGTTGAACTACATATCGGCCATTTACATTTAAATCTTATCAACGTGAGGGTTTTTATTAATTATTGTATCACCAGAACATAAACCAAAATGTGTTTGGTATTTGATGCTATGTTTGAAGTATCTTTGTTTAGACTGGTATCGTCACGATAGAGTACCAACGACATGCTCTCTAATGCCAAAGACTAAAATACACAGTATAACCGAAGAAGTTCAGGTTCATCATACCTTTGAAACATCCAAGTGAGCTTCTCCACGCTGCAACATTATGATTTCATCATTTGATATTTATATTAGTAATAGTTAACTGAAAATATTTTGTTAATGTATTTTTTTTTATGTAGGAAGCCTGCCCAGGGTGCAATCAATGCCCCTCTTCAGGTGTCTAGCTATAGGTATGTTGCGGATAGGATATTTTGAAGAGATGTCCGAGGGCTGTTTAAGAGGACTCAATCCCTTGCATTCGCATTAACGACTGAGGAAAACCTCGGCAAAAACTTCTGTAAGGATTGCCGGTCTCGACCGGATTTGAACCCGATACCTCCCGAATCAGAGTCGCGCGCTTAACGCTCGAGCCAACACTGTCGGTAAAGTATTACTTTTATGTTAGTATTCATTTTTCTTCACAAATAGTTGTGTAAGTAGGACGTTTGGGGTAAACTTCCATTTTCCGACAACCTTCCTACTTAATGGTGGGAGAATAATAGAGTAACAATAAAGAGTAAGGCAAATCTGAAAACAAGTATTGCATTTATGTCTCGGTTATATAATGTGAATGCAACTGTATTTTGCCAGGTTTATCACGACCTACATTGCGAAGTAATTGCAACAATTGGTTTCTGTCTCGTTGGCTCTTAACGCTGGACTTAATGGTCTTACTTCATTTCATAAATCTTAATGTTAAATCGAGTTCCTTATCAGAAATGCAATTCACAACGTAACTAAAAAATTCACAAGCACTATATATTTATTAAAATGTGTGCCAATTTGGGAAATATAGTGCAATTATAAACCACAAAACAACGTAAATAATTACTTAGGAAGGGAAATAGGGGGGGGGGATATTGTTCAGATCCAGTACTCCCCCTTTGACTCGAAAAACCCTTAGAAACAATCTTCCGTCTAGATTTCCGTTTGCAGTTGTAAGGTAAGGTAACGGTTTTATCACGTTCGATTATCACATATTATAGCCCAACACTTATTCCTTGGCTGAATTTCTGTTTAACTGTTACGAACGAGATCTAAACCAAACTGCATTAGCGTTATTAATTTCTTATGAAATGCGACCATGCAAACGAGTGCATGTGAATACCCCACATACGTTGACACAGTGAGTTGGGTTCTTTCAAACGGAAGTTCACTCTTTGCTTTAGTATCACTCTATGCTGTTCTCATGAACAAACGCAGGGGGATGTCGATGAGGCTAGAGTTACACACAGCAACCAGGTCACGGCGTCCATTCTTCGCCGAGCGCCACTGAGGAAACTGCCAAGAGACCAAGAGATGTCAAATACAAACAATTTGCACTTTAAACAGTTGGAAGCCAGTTCATGTGGATTTACTGGAGGAGAAAATGGAAGAAAGAAATTGCCAATGGGAGTTTGGTGTTTAATTCCTAAATTTGATTCATGGATGTGAAATAAAGTTTTGAAATGCCACATTTGAAATGGTTTGCGACTGGAGTCGACCCTACGACTCTCCAAGTCAACATCCATGCTTTTTAAACTAGATACCCCTCTATCTCAAAGTTACGATGCTAAAATGAAGTAGGAACTTTAAATGTTTAGACGCATATTGAAACTTGTGCTCCTGTTTAAATCAGTATGACTAAACTGGAGAAACAATAAATAAATATTTATAACTTTCCGAATTAATACTTTCACTCAGGTATTATACAAAAATATTTAAACTCATTAGGATTTTCTGAATTAACGTTTCCACAATCACACCTAATATACACACCTTATATAAGTAAGTGTATCAATCTGATTATTTTCCTTGTGTTTTTTACTTTTTTGTTTGTTTTGCTATACTGTGCACGTTAAAAACGGATGTTATTACAAGAATCTAAATCGTACAAGGGTCACTTACATAGGGAACAAAATGTATAATTTTTAGTTTAGCAATATTGCTGGGGATTTCTATTCTCTTTCAATATTGCCTACAAACTCGTCCAAACGTGCTCAACTATATCATTTGTAATGTAGGGCCTAAACAAACTTCACATGAGACGAATTATTTAAACATTATTAGTAGGTACCAGTGAGCTAGTGGAGCAAGTAAAACTTGATTTAACTCACTCGCAATGATATTTTTAAAAAAGAGAAAAATGTATGATTAATGTTTTAAGATATTTCACTGTTTTTAGATGGCGTAGCGACGTACGACGAGCGAAGATTCATTTCACACACTGAGCATAAAATCCGATGTTTTTTTTTTTTTTATTTTTTTTTCTGATTATTTGTGTGTTTTGTCAGCACATTTCGCAAACCGTACTCAATTGCAATGAAATTTTCTGGAGATCTTCGAAATCTCTGAACTTGAACTGCACGTTTGGTGAGCGCAATCGAAAAATTATTTCTCATGGAAAAAAGCAATTACGATTTTTTTCGATTTTTTCAAAATTTCTTCACTTATAAACCTACATTCTATTGTCGATTTATGAGTTTTTCACAGAACCCATTTTATGAATTAGATATCCGTGAAATTTTGAGCGCAATCGAAAAATTATTTCTCGTGAAAATCGTAAATTTACGATTTCTTAAAACATTTTTGACTTATAACACCTACATGCTTCATTCGATTGTAAAGTTTTTTTTCACAAAAACCTAATTTATGAATTAATATATTCGTATGAAATTTGAGCGCAATCGAAAATTATTTTTTAATGAAAATCAAAATTTAAAGTTTTTTTTTTTTCAATTACGATTATTAGAAAATTAAATTAGTTTATTTTTTACATTAATGTTTAAAATTTAAAAAAATCTTCAAAAAGCATGATTTTTTCACAGAACAACGAAATCCGCATAACACTGGCAGCTCAATGCACAATTACGCTCATAAAACGCGGCGATTAGCGTTTTCTATAGTACACATTCCGCAGTAATCAATTGAGCATATACATCAATTCTCGATAAATTTGGTGCAATAGGTTTTTAAATAATGAAAGTGAATACAATACCAAAAGTGTAAGTCTTAAAAAAAAGTCGTAAAATTTTGCTCTGATTGGATGAGCGAAGCGAAGATTCCATTTCAATACACTGGAGAAAAAAAAAACGGAATGTTTTTTTCCCCCTGTATTATTGTGTGTTTGTCAGCACGATTCCGGCTAAACCGATACTCCACTTGCAATGAAATTTTCTGGAGACCTTTGAAATCTCTGAACTTAGAACTGCCACGTTTTTGAGCGCAATCGAAAAATTATTTCTCATGAAAATCGCAATTTTACGATTTTTTTCGATTTTTTTTAAATTTCTTCGACTTATAACACCTACATGCTTTATCCGATTGTAATAATTTTTTCACAGAACCTTAATTTTATGAATTAATATATTCGTGTGAAATTTGAGCGCAATCGAATAATTATTTCTTATGAAAATCGCAATTTTACGATTTTTTTTTTTTTTAAATTACGATTAATTAAAAAAATTAAAAATTAAAGTTTATTTTTTATTTAATTTAAATTAATTTTAAAAAAATCTTCAACTTAGTAATGATTTTTTTCACAGATCAACAGAAAATCCGCATAACACATGGCAGCTCAATGCACCATTTACGCTCATCCAACAACGCGGCGGGACTTAATCGTTTTCCTAGTATTTATACGATCAGAGCTTGACACCTTCGAAATTTGGTTCGGGCATTGCGCTATCAGGAAGCAGATTCAGTTTTAAGAAATTTGTACAATCATGAATTGCATCTATTGGTTTGTAAATTCCATACAACTAGTTACATTCCATATTTTAATATAAATACCGATTCAAATAACATAAAAACATGTATTCCGAATCGTGTAAATGATATCGATAACAGCAGCTCACGTATAACGCAAGAGATTCTTCTTCAGGAAGTCGTTGTGATGATACCCGCCACAGGCAATCCTGACGGAAAATTTTTCAAGGTTTTCTTCATTCAAAATGGTAAATGTTGTGACTGAATCCTCATGCATTCTCCCCTAATTGTGTTATTACATTTCATACGTAGATAATATGCAGTCACTTGTGAAGGGGGGGGGGCACTGTTCCTGCATGGTCAGGTTGACGAATTAACGTAAATGACGTTTGATCAACTTATTTTGCATTTACTTATTTTTCTGTTATTAACGTATTTTTAGTGGTTTTATCAGTGCGTGCAGATTATGTTATGTTTTGCTTAGAGCAGAATATTCATTTCCGCGCAGCCCTATAGGCTCCCCTACGATCCAAAGAGCTTATTAATAGCATGCGATTATGAGCTCCACTCTTTTAGCGTCGGTTCTACATCAATCAAGATCCTTATCAGACACATACTTCGTAGGTTGAGAGGCTTGGCGGAACAAGAACTCACGATATGGGAAAGTTCTACGTATACTTTCCGCCAGGTTAAGAGTGAAATCACCATTATCTTATCCGTTGAGCCGACTGTTTAAAAGTTAACCGTGTTGGGAATTACTATTGGAATGGCAAATTGTCACTTGTATTTTAAGGTTAAGGTACTTTTGTGTTTTAGAGCGTGATAATGTGATAGTAGTCAGTCATCAATTTACAATAATAATAAAATAATAATACTTATGATGTAAGAGTGCAGTAAAGCGTTTTTAATGCTGTTTGACATGACATATGTTGGAAACTTTGCACATGGTGGCACAAAAATGGATACTTCTTTCATCGCACATGTACTAAAAAAATTGATGTAAGCAGAAACAATTTAAAACTAATTTTCATGTTTTGGGATATTATTTTAATGCCTAGCTAAAAGCGTATTTTTTGTGGCTCGTTATCAATTTTTATTCGTAGTTAGTAAATAATAGGATAGTGTATGTCATAACTAGACAACCATACTAAGTTTATGTCAATATTGCTAATTTGTTGCAGGAAAAAGTACCTACAAAATGCTATTTAAATTTACTGATTTCTTGTGATAATGCAATTTACATTGGGATTAGGCCAAAAGTGAAACACCCGAAATATTGTTTCACAACCAGTGAATGTTTTGCTCATGGCCAATAGTCAGTTATTTTAAATCTACAAAGTTAATTAGGTTAGTAACTTGTACTTTAAAGTCATCTAAACATGGAAGGGCAATTTTAATTAGGCCCTAGTAATGAATTATCGTAAAAATAAATTAAACTTATCTGAACTGACTGCGAAACGTGGAACAAATTGATAATAATAATAATGATGGCGAACTAGTAAAACTCTTCCAGCATGTGAGATTCGAACCATGTTCTTTGGTTTCATAAAGCTTGACCACAATATTTGTATTTACCCACAACAACATATTTTCCTATAAAAGCCATCTATTATATTATCCAAGTGTGTAACCATTAACGTTATGTGTTTTATAGTATATTTGAAGTGGAGCTATACCAAATTTTATTGTTTGAACAGGGTTGTAAAAACTAGATAACGATTGTACAGAATCAAATAACGCAGATAGCACATTGGTGTTGTGTCCAGTATTAAAACAGGCGAGTAAATGTGATCGGTGATCTCTATGTAGGTCAAATAGGTTTCATGTTGATTTCCCCATTACCCGTATGATGGCAGATCCATCTTATTGAACCAGGGACATCACGTATTCTCTGTCACGTAAGTTAATAATACAATTACAAACTTGTCTAATTGTGTTTTGAAGTAGGTCATCTTAATAGAAAGTTTATCTAATATTGAGGATGATCCGATCACTACATGGGATAAGTTAATTTACTTCAGTTTGTGGTTTTGGGTCAGGACGAGCGCTGGCTCTTCAAATATGTCGATTATTACTAGGTCACACTCACAAAACCAAAATAGAGTACGAAGCTACTTCATCAAAAGATGTCGAAGATGGATTCACAAATAAAATTCTGCCCAACGGTTAATCGCTTTTGGTGGAGGTGCCGGGTTCAAGATTCCTCCTTTAAGGAGACTAACCTCATCTCACTGACCTCAAGGGTCACTAAAATTATTCTTTATCATCTTTTCAGTGAGCGAAGTTCCCATATAAGCATCACATTTCTGTCCGTCCATCCGTCTGTGCGTGCGTCACATCCGAACACGTCGTTCGATTAATATTCGATATTTTGTTGGCATTGCCCTTTAACAAGGATGATTCAGAATGTTTTGGTCACCCTGTAGGTAATCCTCCCTCTCTCCAGAAATGTTGAACATGCATGTGATCGGCACCACCACTATTCATTTATGCAAGCACAGGCGGGGAATTACATTTTAACCCCTTCCCACTGACCCATTGTCCACAATCATAACTTTCTAAATTTACATCCGAATAAAAGATAGTTTTTTTTCGATTTGACCCCAATGTTTAATTCTTTGGTGCATAAAAATAAACACATTTTTCCGCATTGCAATTGTATGAAAAGTGCCTTTTTTAGAGAAGATTGAAAATACACATCTGCAAAAATGGCTAAAAATGAGGTAGGGAAAATGGTTTATTCCGGAAAAGTAATATATTTCTAATATTGCTACTATTTGAGATACGAAAAATATAAAATATGGAAAAATCTAGTTTTAGGAATGTACATCAAATTTACATTTTTACCTTAAATGAAGCTTTAATTCAAAATCCAAAATTTTCCAAAATTCTCACAAAACAAGATTAAAAGATTTTAAAACCACCAAATTAAAAAATAATAATCAAACACCCGATTCCAACAAAAGTCAGGTCGGGGGGTGACGTATCACCAGTTTCTCGCGCTGTGGACTTTCAGTGCTTGCTAGCCAGGCTCAACACCTCATTAAAATACATTACAATTACACTAAAATATTAGAAGAAATAGAAGTTTGAAATAGTTGCTTAAAAAACTTAATTTTTACCAATTTAATTCGGTACTGAAAGGGTGGTAATTTTTTCCTTGACCCGGCACCTCCACCAAATGTATCGTTTCACGGCGTATTTTTCTTCTTCCATTCTTCGGCGATCTGTTGATTAGATTGCTTCGCTCCCGCTTTTGGGATATTTCCTGTGCTTGTATAAGAGCAATGTCTTCAAACAATCGCATGTCAATCAGAAGTGTGTTCTGGTTTCATCGTGAGACTTGCTTGTATAAGAGCAATGTCTTCAAACAATCGCATGTCAATCAGGAAGGTTTTTACTTTAAGGGGATCATTTGCGCCAATGGGAATATTTTCTGCCTGAGTTGGTTTATCAGTCAAGGAGCAAGCGGGTACTTTTTGGTCTTCTTGGTTTGGTTTATTTGCCAAACGACCTTCAGTGGTCGACCCACTCGAGTTCGCATGTCAATCAACTTGCTTGTATAAGAGCAATGTCTTCAAACAATCGCATGTCAATCAAGTGTGTTCTGGTTTCATCGTGAGACTTGCTTGTATAAGAGCAATGTCTTCAAACAATCGCATGTCAATCAGAAGTGTGTTCTGGTTTCATCGTGAGACTTGCTTGTGTAAGAGCAATGTCTTCAAACAATCGCATGTCAATCAAGTGTGTTCTGGTTTCATCGTGAGACTTGCTTGTATAAGAGCAATGTCTTCAAACAATCGCATGCCAATCAGAAGTGTGTTCTGGTTTCATCGTGAGACTTGCTTGTATAAGAGCAATGTCTTCAAACAATCGCATGTCAATCAGAAGTGTGTTCTGGTTTCATCGTGAGACTTGCTTGTATAAGAGCAATGTCTTCAAACAATCGCATGTCAATCAGAAGTGTGTTCTGGTTTCATCGTGAGACTTGGCACACACACGGATGACTTAATACTTTATAAAAACTTCATAAAAATGTGGTTCTTTTTCTTTTCTGGTGTATTAATATTTAGAGATTTGCATCGTACTGACAAGGGAAAGCAAATCTGGGAAAACCCTATAATCAGGATTTTCGGTTGGTTTAATTCAAAATATTATTCCGCATATTTATTTTTATATAATATATATATAACTCTCAGCAAAGCAAAATTAAGCAATAATACCAGAGATGTAGTTTCCCTATCCCCGTATTTATAGTGTTCATTCTTATTCTACGATTCTGTGCACATATTGGCTAACGCATTCTACAGTTGAATCGTCCACAGTCCGTATCATGCACTAAACTGAGCAATTACACACTTCTTGGCGACGCACTCAACTGTCTACACTGCTGAAGCATTAGTTGACTTCACTGCGACTAAACACACTGGTTCGGCTTAGAACTAGAACACTATACACAATTAACACGTTTGTAGCATTCACAATGACTTTAAATACGTATCAGACGATACATTTGTTTGGAACGTTATAAGATTTTTGCGACTAGCTGATGCTGATACAAACTAATTATTATTGAGGGGAAATTGGAAAGCAGATATTTTGAAAATTATGTTTTTCTCAAATCGGTTTCTTCACAAAAGTTATGAAAAATACAGAATCTAAAATTTCCACTCTCCCTTTTTCCTTCTATATTTATCAATTTCTACGCACAACTTCTGTGAGAACCGAATGCACCTATACCCTTACCTATCGTTCTTGTTGTGACTACCCTGTACACTATAAAATGAAAATCGTACATCAACGCATTATAAAACATGACTATCTCAACAATAATTTGAATACCGTTTGGAAATAGAATACGTATTCTTTTTATACAGTAGGATTTCTGCTGCAAAGCTTGCAAATGTAACATTTTTATCTTTCATATTTTTATTTCAAACGCCTTTTCCAACCTAAGTCGGGTCTTGCATGGGTTGGCTAGCTACCAGTTTTCTTGGGCGGACGCATAAACAGTTTATTAACATATGCTTGCCAGGCCCGTCATGTACTTTTCTCTTTCCATCATGCATTTAAAGCTTTTAAGTTTTAAATTTGGGAAAGAAGCAAAATCCAAAATCGTATTAAATTCTTCATTCGTCACATACTATTTGAAATTGGTTTGTTTTGCATGTGTTCAAACAATTCTGATAATATCTCGTCGTGTCAGACTATTAATAAATAATATCTAGCCGTATAAACCAGTACTTAAGTTCAACCGATTGTTGATAATTACATTTTCGCGCGATCGTTCATACAGAACGCTGCATTTAATCATGTTGAAGAGTTAAATATCATTTTCTAGTTTCTACAATATGACTTAATGAAAAAAATCGAAATATTAGGTATGAGCTGCCAGGTTAAATAGGTTTTCTCCAAATTCTCCATCTATTGAAACCGATCTAAGCTCGAGTATGATCAAACACGTTTTGTCGAATTGTTTTTGAGTTGGTACGGCGTAAACGAAAATTACATAGTTAGGATAAGTAAGTGAAAGTCATGTGGGAATTCTCAGTATAGTCTCTCATTATAATGTCATTATTGTCAATACATCATTATCATTTGTGTAATGATTATGCTTTGTTATTACGCCTTTATCTATGTAGGCGTTTTCCTACCTTGCACAGATAAGGCTACCAGTGCCCCACCCACATCCGTAGATGTGGGCTAAACTCTTCTATTTCAATTTGCAAGCCTCGCCGTCCTAATCGCCTTCGTAGGTGATTCGAACTAGATGTTCTCACCTTATGTATATAGTTCGGCATTACCAGTGAGAATGGCTCAGAGATGGTAAGCGAAGCTCTAATATGGAAGGTTGCTGGTTCAATTCTGACTATCGGTACTTGTTTTATTCTAGCTGAAGGTTCTTTAAAGATTTTTGTAAGTTTTGAATTCAGTCGAATGAAATAACCCATGGACATTCACTCCTAACTGTGGAGAGAGATTCATCTAGATCTGAAGTCCGCGAACGTCACTTGGTACCGACTAAGTTGGCGACACTTGCAAAACTGGAGTTATCACTAATTTACAATAACAATTAAACAAATAAGGGACAAGAAAAACAATGACCTAAAATATAATGCTCTTTTTAGTTTTAAAATATTCGAAGTTTGACCGTATTTATTCTTGCTTTGGGTTCGAGACTATCGTAAAGCCTCTGCATGCCAATATGTCGGCGCTCAACCTGACGACGTCATGCTATCTCCTTACCTATTTCCTCCTTCATGCTGTAATCAAGATCATAAGCCTATGGATCTTTGAGGACGTGGGTTCGAATCTCGCATAAGCATGGGTTTTAAGTATCGTTCTTCATCCTCATCTATCACCACTCATGTCTCGACAGCAACAAAAATCATCAAAATCAATCAGGATCACCTAGTCAATCAAAGTCTAGCTTAAAAATCATTTGAAAATAAGAAAACCATTTCTAGCTACCCAATACATGTTTCGCCATAATCTAAATCTAAATCATAATAACTCACGCGAAACAGAAGCCCACACAAACAAAGCACACGCCATGGGCATTGGGCAAAGAATAATGCACTGTTCTTCGGCAGACACAGAGTTTACTTAGGAAAATGAATACCTCCATGAATGTGATCCTTCCTATATTGAAACATGTAAGGGCGCATACTTCTTTAGGGGCGCATACTATCTGATACAATACACATCACTTGTCTGCCCGTTCGTCTGTCTGTGCGTGTGTCACGTCGCACAATTAAAACAGAACATGAATAAGAACTGATATTTTTGCGTTGCTATTCATCAAGGATGTAACAAAATGTTTGGGTTACCTTTAAGATCATGGAGAGGGCAATTCGATTTACCTGGTTTCTACACCAAAGGGATTTGATGCAAGAGGAAATTCTATTTGTGCATCTTTCTCGACAATATGATGATTCAGTAGCTTCGCTCACTATTTTGTTGTGTCACTCACACTGTGTTTATCCATCCGTCTCTATGTGGTTTGGACGAAGAGCTGCCGAGCAGGCCTACACGTCCTTGGTTGCGGAAGGAAGGGCGTAATAGTTCCTACTAAAATGTTGACTTTCACCTATATATGAAAGAGGTCTGGAGTTGTTACGCAAACACTCTGCTTTCTAGTATCGTATGTCTCAAGCACTCATAAAGCAACATCGGAGAGGTTATTGTATCTCCTCTAAATGCATCACTTTTCTGTCCGTCCATCTGTTCGCGTGTGACGTTTCACGATAAAAACCGAACAAGACCTTCGATTGACATGCGTTTTAGTTGCCATTTTCCTTGATACACAATGTGTTGTGTGGTGTCTTGGAGGAGGGTCCAGCAGTATCCGAAAGGGCATCTCTGTCAAACCAGCACCAACACCAAAGAGACTTGAATGCTAGACACTCTGTAGGTAAGGTGGTTTTGTTCATCTTTATCTTTATCTAGACGATTGTTATTTATATTTATTAGGATTTGATAAAGTCGATCATAATGATATATTTGACCAACTCTGCTACAAATCCAACATTTCAACATTGCATTTCAACAGATAACATCTACCTAGGATTGCCGGTGTCAAAAGTCGAGCAACTAACGTGTCAACTGAGCGTGTCATCACCGCGGGGGGGGGGGGGGGGGGGGTTGACACACGACACGGCCAGGTATGCGAACCAGCCGCTCTCTCGGTTCATCACATAGATGGCGTTGTTTGGCCCACTTATCCTCATTCCTCATTGTTGCAGTACTAGCTCAGAAATAAGCCTGCCTGTATGAATCCAAATTATGAATTATTATCTTTCTTATATTTACTGTTATATTACTTATATTTGTGTAAAACTTTATATATGCAGCAACAGAGGTAGCTCATCGTAGCGCGCGATACTCTTGCTAAGGAAGACGTTAGTTCGATACAATCACGACTCTTAAGTTTTGTCCAAGGTTCTTCATTCCTCTTAAATTGCTCTTGGATATTCCACCCTCCCCCCCCCCCCCATCTACGCTCGCTTAGTGTGCTTAGATATTTATCTGACGAGATACCTGAATTACCATAGCAAAATATTTAAAAATATGTTGAGCGACCAATTAAAAAATCTTGCCAGTCCAGTTCATATATTTCAGTTCATTTTATTCCATATAAAATGAGAGTATGGTTTACTATAAATTTGTCTTTGACTCCAAGTCATACAGAGTGCTAAGAATGAAAATTGATTGTTTTCTTAATAGTTGAAACGTAAACAAGCTGTTTTGCAGCTCTGATAAGTTATAATGTAACTAACATAGAAACTTAAAGTTTTAAAGTTTTAGTAATATGTATTTAAAAAGTGATTGCAAATATCTTGCGGTAGAAATCAAAAGAAAGGTTTGTAAATTTAGATAATCAAATTAAACTGGGGAAAACTTATTTGCTGGATTATTTTAAAACCAACACAATCTATATATTTCACATCTACATTTAATTTATTATAAATACGATTTTTATTTCAATTTCTCGTTTTTACAATAGGAGTAAAAACCCTAGAATAAACAAGTGACTAAAGGTCCTCGCTCGCTTTTAATGTGGATTTATTAACATTTATATCAAATTAATATTTCCAAAGCGTTCCGTAAGTTGCATCTGATAAGCGTTATCTGCTAGTCTCACCTGCAGCAATATCTTTCCTTTGATGTTTGAATAACGTGTTTACCTTCCACAGATATGTATTAAGCTTGAAATAATATTTGCGGAAAATAAAATAAATCACACAAACAGGAATCAATTGATCAGATTCAGAAGAGAAGAAACGAATTGTTGTTGGAAGCTGTAACAGCTGTTGACTTTTCTGCTGTTCACCATTCCCACACAAATACAAGTAGCTTTAAATGCATTGAAATATTGATTTCAAAACGTTAAAAATACCGTAGAAATATTAATCAACTTACCGACGCATTATTTTATAATAATACAATAAACAAATAAGACGATAATTGTATATAGGGTATATAATAAATTTTACAATAATACTCGAAACTTATCCGATAATAACATAATGATTGACATATTAAAAGATACCGTACAAAAAACAAACAAAAAACAAGTTAAATATATTATTTTTGTCACCACTGTCGATGCAACGCATTGCTATGGACAATTCACTTTTTTTTATTAAACAACTGAGAATTAGGTCCAACGCATTGTTTATGTATTGACCAAAAATATATTTAGTATATATGCGGCAGTAAGTAGTAATATATTTATCATTCACTTCATAAAAAAAACGAAACATTTTGTGACATGTACCAGATTGTGTCAATCTTGAATAATATTAAACACTTTTAAAGAAATTGAAATTGTAAAAAAAAACGAATTAATTAAGAAATGACTCGAAGGTTTTGATGAAAGAAAATGTCGATAAAAATCTGTTATTGTGGTTGTTTTGCTAACTCACCTGGCGTGGTCCCGTAGCGTGGTGGTCACGTGGCCTATCCAGCAGCTGTACGGGGGTGGCGTTGACGCGGTGTTGTCGGCGTCGTTGCGGGTACTGGCACCAGGCGACAGCGAGAACACGAGTCTACTGCAACCCCCCCAACCCCACCCCCCACACCCGACCCTACCCCTAACCTAACCTTCCCGCTTCCCGCGTTCGCAACTCATTTACAATACAAGTAAAGTCAGATTTTAGTTTAAAACTTATTCGGGAAGAAATATCGATCGTTTCCGGTTGCCTTGTGTTTTTCTCTCACGTGATTTATATGTTTAGTTCTTGATTGATAATTGATTGGTTTTGATAAAAGCTTCCGTGCTCTCCCCCAGAGTGAAAAGTTTACCTTGCACGTTGGGAAAGATTAAATGGAGTTCTCGGTTTTTGGTTAGAGGTTTACAATAATATGATAGCCTACCTTTCGTATTTTGCAGGAACATTTTCTCTGCATTCAGAAGGAAGTTTATTTACTTATACAAAACTTGGAATGTAGGTTAAAAAAAACGTGTTAACATCTCTATTATCGTAAAGCATCATAATATTGTAGTGTCTACATTTAAACATCTTTATCTTTTGTATATTTTGACAAAATCAAACATCGTCATAAATTCTTAACTATTGATCGTCAATCATCACGAGAGAGTATCTAAACACCCCTTCATTCTGAAAATAATTTTAGCAGGTTCAGGGTTTTGAAATATGAAGATCGTAAGGTCGTACGTGAAAATATAACTTTTTTAAAGAGCATACTTCCAAGTCTTTTTGAACTCGTTTTTATGTGACGTGGCCCTAGGCCATCCAAACAGGCGCATAGAAACTTCTCAGACATTGGGGTAGGCCACGTGCTTCGTTCCCACCCCTACTCTTCCTGACTCTTCTTCCCTCCCCTCCCACGACCCCCTCACTCGAGAATAACATGGTCCCACGACTATCTCATGAAAACCGTAGCATTATGGGATAACTTCCACATGTTTTCAGTCGCATTATTCAGTTTCAACCCTCATGTAAATGATTTCATGATCGTAAGCAATTGTGGCAAAAAAGTGTCACTTTCGAAAATAAAAGTACATTTCTTTTTAAACAAAAAAGTTAATTTTATTTTTAAAAAAAAAATGTTTTTTCCAGACCCAAAATACAGATCTTGATTGACGATTTCACATTAGCAAGCTCAAAATTTAAAAAAAAAAGTTTGTAAATACTCTAAAAACGGTAATGTCATCAATACATTTCATTAAGACATGTCATCAATAGCATGGCGTGAGAAACTACACGTAGCGATGCTTATGCATCTGTTATCTCTCCATCCGTCCGGTAGTCAGTGCGAATGCCTCGCGACTAACGATAAAACCGAACATGACGGCAAAGTAGCATACGTTTCTTATTTCTCTTCAAGGATGGAACGAAGTGTATTGGCGGCCCTAGTGGTCAGAGGGGAGGGGCTAGAACAGCAGTAAGGAGAAATTTCTTTTGGGACCGGCACCTCCACCAAACAGGAACAGAATGTTTGGACAAACGTTGTAAAGTAACGGTGAGCTTCGCTCCCTATTTAGGGTATTTTCTAACCCTTGCCTGTAAAACATATTAAATCATCTGTGATCAAAGAATCATCACTATTTATTAAACAAGACTTGTATTCGTTCCCTCGTGCCTATTGATATATGTTCCATCACTCTTCAACTTCAACCAATCAAAGATACAGTTTCTTCACTGTGCAAACCACCTCAGCAGAACCATGATAAAATATGTTATCACATTTTTCCTTAAATCTCAAATCGTTTTCCCTTATCTTTCCCATAATTCTTCTCGATACTTATACCGTTCGTTTTTGGAACATGAACGCGCACCCAGCTCGATCCTCCTTTTTCTCAAGCCTCGTATAAACGTCATCGTCATCGTCAGTTTACATTTTGTTATTTTTATCACTTTTTATTATTTTCTTCGTCGTACGAATACAATAACAAGCCCAATAGCAAAGAAACTAACGGTAAAATAATTAGAATATTTCAGAACTAAGAAAAGATACGCGATCAGTGACATTGGATTGTGATATTAGCCTGTACATAATATTACGTAAAAGTCGATCTTCATGATTTTATTTGAGAATGAGGCCGAAGAAAATAAAAAATCTCGGTAAAAATTTTGGGTTAAAATTATGAATATGAATTATATAAAAATTCGATTTTTGAATATAACGTGTTATCATCATAAAATTATTAAAATAATTGAAGAATTAAACAGAAATGTATCAGCTGGAAAAGTGGAGTGATCATGATTATAACGTGGATTTAATTTTCATAATCATTGTCGTGCACGTTTGTTGCTTGTTACTTGCTTTGGTACACAAAAGCAATGCCTGGATTTGCTTTTTATTGTTATTGTTAATACGAGCTAATTAATATTTCATGTACGTGATAAGTGTATTAAACGTGCAGAGATCGTATCTCGTGTTTGTTTGACTTACAACGGTGTTCGTGTACATCAGCTACTAATTAGTATCTCGACAACACAACACCACACCACACTCCCTCTTGTCCCAGATCTAATTGTGAAGTACACATTGATTAACCTAGCCACTTCCACTACAAAGCAATATAGATACAAGTCAAAGCTCGAAGTCTTTCCACCACTACTTACAACACATGGGCATACACACTATATTTCTCTCTCACACACACGCACGCGCACACACGCAGCCCATGAGGTGTAAATCAGAGTATTTGGTCACGCAAAACTTAGATTACTTAATATTAATTAATGAGAATCAATAGATCGGGCAACTTTATAGTACATACTTTTGAGCTTGACCATGAACGTTTATATATTTATCAATTATGTGCATGTTTTCTGCCCCCTGACACACAAATTACTTTGTGTCAGTAAAAAATCGTAAGTAAGCAAAATAAATATTTTGTTAGACTAAGGTTTCTAGCATGGAAATATTGCCGTGGTTCGCCTTTAATAAATACTCAAACTCTCTATGCACTGGTATTACATATTTCATTACTTCACACACTGTTTTACTTTTCATGTTTGAGAGATGAAGAGAGCCAACTATTTAAGAGAGGGCGCTGAGCTTGGCCTAACTCCAATGCTCGCACTTAGGTGTTAATGATTTCTGCTGAACGGTTGGTAAAATCATTACCAAATTTTGCATGGATATAAATAAATACTTTTATATTGATATCCACAATTGGTAGCATTAAATAAGCCTTAAGGCTATTTTACCGCCTCTGGCCGATAATTTGAAAGTCGAAGAAACATGTCTGAAAAGTTTGCTGAATGAAAGAAGGCCTTTAAAATAACAGAAAAAAAATTGTGAATTTTTTTGGTCGGGACATAACCTCACTTTTGGAAATTAGATTTAGATTTTTGGACAAAAGTGTGGTATACAAGACTCGTTCAAAATTAAATTTTGAGAATCGGTTTTCTGGACATAGTTTCTAAACACCTTTAGCTACAACTTGACTATAGCTAAATAGTTTTCTGCAAATAACCGTTGGTGTACAATTTTTTTGTCAACGGTAAAAAGTCGTATTGTACCGTGACAAAAAACACCAACTGTTTTTTCAGAAAACTTTTAGCTATCGTCAAAGTGTAGCTAAGGTGTTTACTAAAACTATGTCCAGAAACCGTATTCTCAAATTTAATTTTGAACGAGTCTTGTATTACACTTTTGTCCAAAAATCAAAAATATTTCAAAAGTGGGTATGTCCCCCCACAAAAATCACAATTTTTTTCTGTTATTTGAAAGGCCTTCTTTCATTCAGCAAACTTTTCAGACATGTTTCTTCGACTTTCAAATTATCGGCCAGAGGCGGTACAATAGCCTTAAAGATCCATTGCGAGACATAAGTCCAAATCGTGAAAAAATGGGAAATCCAAACATGGATTCCAATTCTGGAAATTTCCACCAACCCGTTTATCTTACGATAAAACCAAATTAACCTGCGCGTTCACATTGATTTAAACGTTGGTATCCAGTATGCAAATTTGAGTTGAAAAATCTGTGCTCTTGGAATAAATTCCCGAAGGTGACCAAAATGGAGTAAATCTTGGTGATTTCAATAATTTTTAATTCAAGATCAATGACATAATTTAGGAATACGCGTACTTGATAGCATAGATTTATTCTTTATTAACGTTAGTGTGAAATTTTACAACGGTGTTATAAACCGTTCACCCGAAAAAAAAAAAAAAAAACAGAAAGCTGAGCGCCTAAACTCGTCTCCGCGCCAGCCTCAGCGACCCCTCTTAAATATTGGTCCAATACATTGACCGCACTCACTTCATATAATTTTTATGGCTTAGTATAGAGTATAGTTGTAAACTTGTGAAATACATGAGTAAAACGAAATATGTTTTTCGATCACTTGCAGACTGCAGTTATACATACGTCTACTCTTCTTTAGAAACAAATGCATTGAAGTTAAGATTTTTCACAGTTTATTTAGTACAACTTCTTTTAGCTCCATTAGTGAAACTGTATGGAATCTGGTCTGAGGTTTTCAAAGACATATTTTTATGTCTCACAAAATAGTTTTCCAAAAATGATAACGCACTTTACGAAGTAACGACAAAAACTACTTTTCTAGGCATTCTCTCTGTAAAGTAAACAACAGTGTGAGACCCTCTTCACACGACGAAGTAATTGGTAAATTTCGATAAAGAATGTTCGAGAGTTGTTAGGAGAACTCAATCCCTACATTCGCCTTCAACTGAAGAGAATCTTTACTATGTATTGCTATAGGTAGGGATGGCTATACTCGGTGGTGACGTTTTGAATTAGAATATCATGATTACCGCAGGGCCATCTCAAACATTTACACTTCATCATGACAACTATTAAATCGAATAAATGTATAATTGTTATTTATAATTATATTTTACACACATTGCGCATCTCAAATTAGTATTGACATAACATAAACTTTCAGGGGTCGTAAAGGTTCCCCTAACTTACGTTTATAAGATAAAAACGTTGAGATTTTAATAGCTGATTAATTCTTTTTTATGTTTGTCATGTTTCGTAATATATAACGTAAAATAAATCGCGAAATTAGTAAAGGCACAAAACATAAAATGCGAGTCAATTTATTATTCGATATCGTAGAAATGTAATTAAACAAAGTGGACGATATATTATTTCCTATATCCGAAATCATGGTATTTTTGGTGGAGGTGCCGGGTCCAAGAACCGTGTATTGCAAGTTATAGTTTTGTATGATTTACTACAAGAATTTACACTTAACACCATTGTAGGCTCACGGGGTCAAAAAATCCCTTTGGTTTAGTATAGTGGAATTGTAACCTTTTAGTTTGACTTAGTTTAAGAACAAGGGCTCACGGTCAAAAGACCGCGGCAACAATCGCGCCGCCCATAAGACCGCCGCAACAAGATCGACGCCCATATGATCGACAGGCCAATAAGACCGACGCAATAATGTCGACAGGCCAATAAGACCGACGGGCCAAGAAACCGACGCAATAATGTCGACAGGCCATTAAGGACACCAAAATACCCGTATGATATGGATTCTATAATTTCTGGATTGTTTCCCACATACCAAAATAATAGTCACATTACAATATTGATCTGTCGTCGATATCATTAGCATGTCGAAATTATTGGCGTGTCAACCTTACTGGGCGTGTCAACCTTATAGCTAATGGTCTGTCGAGATTATTAACCTGTCGACATTATTGACCTGTCGAGATTATTGGCGTGTCGAGATTTTTGGCCTGTCGAGATTATTGGTCGGTTGCGATTTTTGGCGTGTCTAGATGTTTAGCCTGTCGACATTATTGGCCTGTCGAGATAATCGGCCTGTCGACATTATTGCGTCGGTCTTATTGGCCTGTCGGTCTTATTGGCCAGTCGGTCTTATTGGCATGTCGATCATATGGGCGTCGACCTTGTTGCGGCGGTCTTACGGACGGCGCGATTGTTTCCGCGGTCTAATGGGCGGTTACCGTTTAAGACAAGAGTAGCACTTTTACACGTACTCCAGATGATAGTGTAGAGTGTAAGTATAGGAAAATGGCGACGACAAATTTTGTACATGGAAGAGAAACCGATTAAAACCTTAAAAAAATCTTGCAATGGTAAGCCGATATAACCCATAAAAGTAATTAATAATAATATGTTATATTACGGATTTTATTTATGTAGGACTATATTTTGGGATGAGGGCAAAAGCATAGGGTTTTCTAACCTCAAAAAGGATAGACACTATAAAGTTAATGTTCCAAATAGGTTCTCATTGTATGATAGTAAGCCTCTACAATCAATCAGACTCTTTCAACAGAACGGTTTGTTGGTTTATCATGTTTGAGAAGTTAGTTAGTTAGTTGGTTAGTTATTGGGGTTTTAGGGCACAAAACAGCAAAGTTATCAGTGCCCAATGTTTGAGAAGTTGGGACAGTTTAACATGGACGATCTAGTGTATAAAGTGTAGCTTTAAAAACGTTTGGTTATCCTGGGTGAGGTGAAGTGTAATTTGATTTTGAAGGTCAGCACTTGCACACTACACAAGTCTGCACTACACTAGTTGAACCAAACAAACTTAATGTCTGATTCTAGTACTCCTCCCATCTTACCCCCACTTCTCGCCTTGCTGGCCGGAGCACCTGCTCACCGACGCTCACTACCCTACTCACTGGACAGAAAGGAGAGTAGTAAGGTAACAGGTGAATAATAAGGAGATATATTTTACCTTGCAAGCCTACACTTTTAGTGCTGTGTGTTGCGGTAGGGTCAAGAGAGATGGTGGAGGTGCCGGGTCTAGTAAAATCTTAAAGGGGCTTTTACCTCAAAAATGGAATTTTAACACAAATTATATTGCACAACCCTACACCTAAATGATCGTTTAAAAAATTATAACTGAGATTGCACACAAACTATACCTATTTGAAACTTTTTGGGGAACTTTTCCTGCTTCCAATTGTCATCCGATTGATATGCAGTTTTGGGTAATTGTCAAGTAAGGATATGGTAACTCTTCTATAGTCGAAGATTACTAAACATTATTGCGCATTACGTACAAATAAGTTAGAAAATTTACCAATTTTTATGGTTTTTCAAAAATCCATTAATTTATTTGTATTTTTTGTGATTGTTTTAAAAAATGTGCCTCTTTAGAAGACTGTTTAAACATGACCATAGGTTATGTGCAAATTTTGGAAACAATCTGATAAAAACTGGCTTCAGGAAGAGTTCCTTCCTGATCATTAAATTATTTGATTGAAATCGGCTTTAACCTGTTTATTTATTATTTATTTTATAGAAATCGTACCAATCTAAAATGGCCCAATAGAAAATTGTGTCTTGAAATTGTGTACAAATATACACTCAAACACGCATACTATAACACGAGTTCCGAAATTACACACCTTCTTGGTAATCAGCATATTTTGAACGAACCAATTGCCCAAATCACAAATACACAAGTTAAATAAAACCAATCAAAAATCAATAATATTGCACCAACAGACATAATCAAAAGTAAACTTTCATAATAGAAAAAAGTAGCATTTTGTTGAATTTTCAAGAATAGAAAACTTGTAACGTTGCTTCTAATAATGCAGAACGCTAATTTTACCCATCTCTTAAAATATAATATGAACGTCATTATAAAACAAATTGTATTACATTTCAATATATTTGTATTGAATTAACACCACTTTTTTGAATTTTAACGAAATAATGTTTTTAAAAATAAACACTGTCATTGTATACAGATATTTTGTCTGCTGCCTGGATGTCATTATTTTTTTATTTAATTACGTTTATCTTTCTTGTAATTGGTGTTTTTGTTGGTGGTGTGTTCTTGTTGTTATTAATAATTCACTTTTACATCTAAATTGAATGAGCATTTTAATGCTGCAATAATAGTTTATAATAGTGTGTGTAATAGCAAAGATTAGATCTTTGGTAATAGTGTAATGCTTTAGTAAAAATCAATAATGAAAATCGCCTGAAATAGCTTTAGGATCTTAAAATGGCCTGGGTTGAATATCTTCTACGTGACAGGGGGATAGTTGGAGCAACAGGCAAAACAATGTTCTGTAGAACGTAGCATATTACTTAGTAATATTCAGTGTTGTGTGCACCTTTAGTCGGAAGACGTTCACTATCAACAAGTTTCAGTAAATGTAGTAACTAATATGCATTTATCACAGCTACATCAGTACAGACAACAACACACTCACTTTAAATAATAAATCAAGAAAAAGAACTGAATGCGAGTTTTAGTTTTTATTAATGTTATTTACTGAACATTTTCCCTGTTACAGCCATGACAACAATGCGCATTAATAAAATGGATTTTTTCGTTGACATGAACTCGGTGTGCACTGACATTTCTCTCTTGTCGTTCTGCTTTGAATCACATCGCAAAACTGACAAAGAATGTTGATGCACGCACTCGGTACGCACTGGTGCGCACTACTGGGAGTATTGGAAAACGCCATCAGTAGATTAATATGAGATATTCCTGGGATGTGAACTGTATAATACTATAGTCTCTACACAACAAGAGGAAACTTTGTCCGTTTACTTGGTGTATGATGTTGTAAAAGATTTGTTTTTGTAAAACAAATACGCGAAAATCTTTTCAAGTTTCTATCAACAATCAACTGCACTTTTTTGCAATACAACTCGAAGTAAAAAAATGTTTTTGGTAGCGAAGCATGTCTATCAGCATAAGTTTTCAGTCCGTTGGTAAATCTGTGCGCGTGTCACGTTTCGCGCTGAAAACCGAATGTGACCGCCGATTGACATGCGCTTATTGTTGACATTGCCATTCAACGAGGTTGACGCAGAATGTTTTCGACGATTCTTAGGGTAGTGAAGCGGAGCTTTCACCATCCCAAAGAGACAACTCTTTCAACTCGGCACCTACACAAAGAGATTTCAAAGCTTTATGAATATGATTTTATATCTATCTTCGATAATATGTTGATAAAGTAACTTCGCTCCCAATTGTTGGTACTTCTGTAGGTACCCGTGCTTATTTGCAATGAATGTAATTTATAACTAACTTGAAGTTTGCGATCCTAAGACATATGAATATAATAACATACGTATAAACTGTGCAGGTGCCATAAACAATAGAATCCCTTATTTCCGAACCAAAAGGCATGACCTATTCCACTGAACGTAACATTGGCGTTGATGTTTTTGTCGCGGAATTTGTCCAACTACTGTTTATTGATTCAACTAGCGACCGCCCATTCGGGCGAGGCGTGCCAGAATGGGGTAGGGTTAGGGTGCACATTACAATACGTCTCTTTCCTACGACTACAGTTTCGTGCTACTTGCCAAAATTCACTCCAAATATCAACTGACCCAATTCGTGAAAGGCTGCCAACATGTCTAGTCTGTCTTCGAGCAAAAATGTAATATGAAGGCAAGTTATAAAGTTTGTAGAGAATTAAGGGGTTTTATGTGGCAAGGTCGCGTTGTTATGTTGTGGGCACACTCGTAGCTCGTTTTACATGCGGGTCTTAGGGGAGTCACAAAGCAGAGCATTCTTCAAGGATTACTTCAGGCCTTTACGCACAATGGTGTGCGCCTAAGAAATTATATGTATCTTCGGTGCCTGGAGCTAGAAATATAATCACTATATATTTATGATATTATAACAGTAATAATAAAACATAAATTATTTATAATATTTGTATCGATCATTTTAGTGTATATTATACGAACTCAGTAAAACCCGGCGCTAATATGTTGCACGGAAAACAATTCGAATGAATGGTTAAGATTAATCAATTTCCACATTATTTGGCAGTATAACACTGCTTTTAAAGAAACAATGCGATTCTTCTTTTTAAAATTTAAAATTTCTCAAGGGAAGCATGCCCAGGATGCAATGCATGTCTTCAGGTCAGGTTTCTTACTATAGATATATTGGAAATGGGGACAATTGTGAAGGAATGTCTAGAGCTGTTTTAGAGGACTTATTTCCTTGCAATCGCCTTTACGCCCTGAGGAAAACCTAGGGGAAAACCTTCAGTCAAGATTGCCGGTCTCGACGGGATTCGAACTCGGGACCTTCCGAGTCAGAGTGGCTCTTCTTCATTGTTTCTATTGTGTACGGTCGTCTCAGCTTTGACTGTGGTCTCTTAAGTGTTAATTATATACGTGTGTATGTAAACTGTAAAATATGAAATATTAACAAATAATTTCAAAATTTTCAAAAATATTATTTTAAAATTTATTTCAATAATAATGAGGGAAAACAGATAGTGACATTTAGGCAGAAAGCCATACAGATAAGCAGATTTACGATGTTTCGACTTTACCCCTGTTGTTGATAAATAAATAATAATAAAAAGACGCCAAAGTCGTTGACGTGGAAAGTTTAATTAATATATTACTGGCCAGTGCGGGAATCGGAATTTATTGTTTGTATTCCAAAAGATTCAATCATTTGTATTGTCACTGTTTTCGAATTGTTCTGTCCCGCAAATTAAACAAAAATAGTGAGGAACAAAGAGCTAGTTTTATTTAGTTGAGTAATCTTTTTAGACATGAGTTTAACATTCAAATTTGGTCGTTTGCTAAGCCGCTTACACAAGCACTTAGTAAAATTTGGTTGAAATCCCGTTATCTTTCTGTTTAACCACTTTCTAGAATTGCGTAGACTTTCTTTCTTGTGCTATTTAAATGTTTTATACAATCTCACACTTGGTTCACACATTGTATTCTATCAGTTAGTCCTTAAACAAAAATGTCTACTTTTTAATAGAAACGATCGTTTTGATTGACGACGACGACGACGATGCTTTGCAACATGTTAACTCCGGTTTTGACCGAGTTTGTATAAAATACATTCAATAATAATGAATTTGTCGAAGATGAAATTTGGCCTACTCTTCTCTTTAGTTCTTGAATAAAATATAACCTCTATGAAAAGTAAAAGCACTCAAATTTATAAATTTGCGACTTACACAATAATGATATGAATTGCAAATACAAGCTACTTTAATAATTATATTGTAAACTATGATCATTTCTCTTTTGCTTGCATTAAACAATACCATCAATATTAATTATTTTCTTACAATCCACATTAATCAGTATGCATGTAACATCATTATAATGATAATGACTATGAAGTTGTAGAAGAAAAAGACAAATATGGCAGAGCCCCATAGCATGCGTATGCCTGTTTCACTTCAATTAAATTGTTCTAAATAAAGACTATAATTTTTTGCTACTCTATACTTACGTTACAATATAAACCCGTGCATGGTACTGATACTTACAATATGGCCATATGCAGACTTAACACTATTGTATTCGCTTCATGCATGTCATTCATGCAATACTTACTAACGCTATACTAATCTATACAATCACTGTAGGCCTATGTCTAGTTTCATGACATGCGGAAGAGCGCTGAAGACTGTTAGGTAAGGTACATCTACCGAAGAAGCCAGAGAATTGCAATACACACATTTTCTTCCCATTTGGACAGTTTTAACAGATGGACGGGGTAACTCTTTGGACTGTACGCGTAGGTTTTTACAGTCGCGTCAGGATCGGGTTCAGGTACTAACGGGACGGGCGGATAGGGACTAGAGAAAAGACGGCCGTTGTACTGCAAGGAAAATGGAAATTGAATTTAACTTGTGAAGAATCTTACATTATGATTTTCTATTCACTGTATTTTATTAATTACATTTTTCTTTAGGCTATTAAAATTAAAATTGTCTGGACCGGCACCTCCACCATAATATCTCAAAACAATTTTTTATTACACTACAATCAAGTATCTTTTTTGACTATCGGCGGATACCCACACACCACGCGCTGACTTTTCGGTCGTATTTGTGTCACATATGATGTATTTTACCATATTTGCATAATATTAATTGTTAATGTAATGTTAACAGTGTAGGGTTACACAGTGATTTATTACTAATGGAAATAATAATGAAGCGTAATGTTGCAAAACTAGTAGTTAATCATTTTACTGACATTGTTCTGACGCCTACAAAGTGCTCGAGAAATGGTGTCAGGGTATAATAATTGAGTTAACTAAAAGCAAGTTCAAACTTCGACCACAATAAAATCTAATTTTGGTGGAGAGTTGTGTTCAAGCGAGTAGGGTGGTCAGACAAAACATAAGAGAGGGGGTCGTTCTCCCCCCACCCCTTGTGATCACACCTAATGTACAAGTATGGATTTTCTTAGGTGATTAACTGAAAGTTTCAATGGTGTCAGACACTCAAAGACATAATTACACGACGGGTACACAACGTGTATAGCAACACGTTCCGTCTCTCTCAAATGAATATTATAAACATTTCAAAACAAAATAACTCATTTCATAGTAAAAGTTCAGTGTAAGAGAATGAAGCTATTCAAATCATATAGATTTTGCGGAAACTACAAAACTATTACGGTACATATTTTAACAAACGTATTTTGGAGTCTAGAATAGCCGTACATTGAATTTATTTTAATGAACGTAAGTGAAGTTCAAATGCAAGTTTAACAACGGAATACAATTTGGAAATGTGTCAAGGTCATTCCACACTGATAAGGAAATAACTTTCCTTCTAGTTCTTCAATAATTAAATTGTATTTCAGTTGCAGTAGTTAGTGTAATGCACGTGATTTAAAAAAAATATAATCACAGTAGATAAACTTGAATAAAGAAATGTACTTTTAGTTTTCATTGAACTTGTTTGCCAGAACCTGGATCCATATCTTGCAAAATTGTCAATTGCATCATTTAATAAACCTTAAAATAACCAAAATTGCACTTGTGCTCGTCAGGATTATAATACAGTGCATATAGTATAGTATAATTAGTTACATCATCATTTACATTGCTTATTTGGATTTCTTTTTCTTTTTCAGAAAAGCAAGAAATTATTTCCATGTCGAGTCGTATTTTTTACTGACAACTACAATTTAACACTAGAGTCTTGGAATATGATTCAGGGAAGAAAAGGAGCAAATAAACAAATATCTATTTACAGGTAAGTTTTTAATTTGAATGCACAATATTGTCTTACTTCCAAAATAAATATATTTTCTGTTATGAGTGGATGAAATATATTTTTTAGTTGTATTCAACAGAAATAAATTGGATAATGGTTTACTAACACACTAAATAAGCAAATAATACATTACATATTCAATAATTTGTCTACGAGAATTATGCAGAAAAACTTAAACAGTTTCTACTATAAAGGTGTTGATACAATTTTTAATGTCTATCTATAGACTCACGTACTGTAGATTTAAGATTAAACACTTAATTTTACAATATACAATTATTCCATTCTATATTTAAATAATATATAGTTGGAAAATACATTGAAACAAGTATATATTTTAATGGAAACATTCTCTTCCTTTCGACTTGTAAGTCAAGTGTGAATACATTAGTGAAACTCGGATAGTTGGCCTTGGTACTGCCGTATTGACAGACTAGCTGGTACGCTGGGATACACCACCCATACACGCTGAATGTTTGTTTGTCATATTGTGGTGAGAGACGGGAAAGGTTGGGGTGACTCCCCCTTATTTTAAGTTAGTAATATTAGGGATTGTCAACTGGATATGGTTTAAGACTATTCCATAGCACTCTTACCGATTTTTAAACAAAGAAAAATGGCTGAAAGAGTGCTATGGAAAATTTATAAAATGAATATTCCAAAAAAATTAAAGAGTTTTTTGTTATGACATAAGAATTATTTAACACAACTCCCCTGATAATGTGGGGTGGTAAATAATGGGATTAGGTCAACGAGTGCTATACCCCCCCCCCCCCCCACACACACACACAAACCATTACTTGCAATGCAATACCAGGGCACAGAAATTTGAACAAGCATTGAATTTACACACAATAAAGTACTACCTATTATATTAAAGCAACATTATTTTTTTATTTCTTAACATGATTTTGTTGAGATAGAATGTATGGGGGTGGTAAAGAGGGGGAACCATTTCAGTATTAATTAATAATTCATGATAAGTAGGCCACATTGGTAAGTTTTTGAACGATGGGTAATGTATTTGGTCAAAATTTTTAAATCATTTAGTAATAAATTGTTTTTGTATTAAAAGTAATTGGTAAGCTTGACAAACAGGAAATACATTGTTAAAATATTGTTTCACTGATATTTGTTTTGATACGGATATTTGGGATAAAACGTGTTTTGTACATGATGCTGGAGGTTATGCCAGTTTATTAGAATACCCAATGGCAGAAAGCTACAACTTGAGTCTTTGAACACATCCTAAAATTATAATTTCTTGTTCACATTACTTCACAACAAAAATTGTTTGACTAGGATTTATAAAGAAGTCATGGTTTAAAAATATTGAACTACATAATCCGGCAATGACCAAATTATGTTAATATATTGTACAGTACGCATTTTTATTTAATTTGCATTTGCGGTGCAAGAACAGAATGAGTAGCACCTTCCAGTTTCCCCCATTTTTTTTCCAATGGGACTATTTTCCTGTTATAGAACTTAGACCAAGCTACCATGCCAGAAGATAACCAACCCAAGTCAAGTGCATTAATAGTTAGCACATTCTAACCTTTAAAAACTAGTGTTAACGCATGAAAATATAATGACTGTTAGTAAACAAATTACACAGCAAGAGTCACTACAATGAACTCTTTTTATCTTTCAACATGTTGGACATCAAATATGATTTACATGATTGTGTGATCATCTGCTGATAATCATTGATTCCAGAATGTACCATTTGTATTTTCTTGGGAGTAAATTATTTGACTAAAGCCCCATAAACAATTACAAGGGTGCTCTTAGACTCGTTTTGGGATCAGCATGAGATGCTAGAAAGTCTTTAGCTAGGGAAGCAACATAACCAGGGTCATATTAAGCTGTATTCCACAAGAACATACATTGACCGTCAACATTTTGTGTAAGTGAATAAATAATAACAAATGGCATAATAACTAAATATTATTAGGCAGTTACCAAATTATACAATTATAATGGTAAAGTTTTCTTGTTACAAATAAAAAGTAGAAAGTAAATGCTTCAATTAAGCTTTATGAAAATATTAGGGAAGAACAACAATAAAATGAAAAATATCAGTAGGCTTAATCGAAAAGGTTACTTCATTATCGATCGATAATTTCTTTAAAATGGTGCCACTTTAACCGCCCAACGAATCGAGATTGAAGTCTTAAGAAGTATAAATATAATTTTTTCGGTCAATCATATTATGAAATCTTTGCCCACCAAGATAGCAAAATGTAAAATTATTATAATTCAAACAACACATCAACTAAGCGGCGGGGAGGATGGCGGTCTGCGTAATCGCGGTAAATAAGATAGGGGCCTACACGTATTTTGGCCAAGTTTTTATTTCAGAAAACATGTAATTCGATATATTATATTATTGAAAAGTTATCGAATATCGATTATTGTGTGCATCCCTAATAAATACACAGTATAAAGAGTTTGTTGTAAGAGTCCCTGGCAAGACCATTGTGAGTGCATTTTGCCAGTCCAAGCAGATGTCAGTGCATGCTTTTGGTCTCAAAGTTCCAGGGCAATTCAAAATTATATTCAACCATGTTTGGGTTAAATTCATACAGATGACATTCAAAAAAGTATTTAAGCCTACCTGACCTGTAGCTATACAATACATTATACTAATTCACAGTCAAAACAAAATTAAGAGTTGTAGGCCTATAGCCTATACAATTACTCGATGACGAGTTGTTGCCATAATCTGAAAAAATATTAAAATAATACCGTACTTGCAATACTTACATCAATATAAAACATTCTATCACAAAATTTCCACAAACAGATAAAACATTACATGAATCTAGTCAGGTTCTGCAGAGGACTCACAGCCTGACAAATTCATTGGTTCTGAGGAAATTTCCACCAGAATGCACATGATTGCTAAGGCTGCATAGCCATGAGAACAAAGCATAGTGTCGGTATAAAAAAGTGAACCAATCACAAACATACATATTTGAATTTTAAAAAAATATGAATTGACATTTAAAACTTTGAAACACATTTAAATGCTTTAAATTGATTTTGAGTTTTGACTACTATATTCAGTTAGAACATACTTTTAGGTGGAGAAAATGTTATATTTATATGGTGGTGACATTAATGCAATTGTTATATTAATTTGGGCCTTGAGCTGTGATAAAATTAAATTAAGATGAAGATCAGTATCAGAAATCAACGCATACGTGTGTTTCGAACCTTATTTCTGGAGTCATATACATATTTCAGACCTGCACCCTAACTGCATGAGCCACCATGAGTGTCTTTAAGTTTTGTATTCCACCTTTAGGAATGAGAATAGGTGTTTTCTAAATTTGTGCTAGTGCTGCCAGTGCATACCCTGTTAATGACAGTCACGAGTCACGACAAAGCTCTGTATACCATAATTTGAATATACCATCATACGCTGTGGAGAGATTCATTTTCAGTCAGGGTCAAGTATGATAAAATACTGCCATACATAGAAGCACATAAATACAAATTATTTGTATTACATTTAATCGTTAAATAAACATAAAATACACATTCATCATGTATTTATATTGATATTTGCCTACAGTCACCATTTAAATTTAAAAGCTACCAGTTGTCAGTTGGAACTAGCATACAGCGCAACACTAATAATACTTCATTTAATTGAACTTGGGATAAGCAATGCTTTTGATATTTGTTATCACAATTTGGTTTGCAAAGGTTGATATTTATTCAAAGATATTACAACCAGACCCACTAACTGAAGCTGCACAAGTCTGTAGTATGAGGTAGAGACAGTGAAACAGAGTTAATATATTTTTAACAAATAGCAACATTTTTCTCATTCACTTGGTGAATTTTAGGCATTCAATCACTGAGGCACAATATCAACACAGATACTCTGATGGCAAGGACTAACACAGTTATTAGTTACTAAGTAGAAGTACACTCATTACTAGAATGTAGAAATATCTTAATATATCTTGCTTGTTTTACCAATCTTGCTCATTTTCTTTACAGGTACACATGCGTAAGAGGAAGCCTGCGTGATTTATGTTCAACGCGTTCCTTGTCTTGCAGCCATAAATCATTACATCTTAATACAACATGGCATACTTGATAATGAAGGACATCTGTATGCCCCTATCATATCATATTTTCAATATTCATAATAGATCAATCAGAAAATTCGTAGTTATTTGGGTGTTTTTGACCATTTTGACCGATTAGAAAATTTAATTTATTTTTTATTTTATGTTTATTTTCTATAATCAATTAATGGAAAAGTGCTACGATAGATTCCTTCATTTTAAATTTTTACACAATTATTTAAAATTACAAATACTGTAGATGCGACTAAAATCATCTGATAAATTTAAAAGCGCGTAAAATGAGCATGCCAGCCTCTTCTTAAGGTCTTTCCAAATAATTCCCATTTCTTCAAACGGAGTATGCACTTTAAAAAATGGTAAGAACCTTACACAAATTCTACAGCAACTTTATTTTAGATGGGCAATAAAATATAAGCGAATATTAAGAATCGAGCGCTCTATATAGGGGATATCAACACCCAGAAATTTTTTATCGATACCAGGGCTACCCGCGGATAGTAAATGTTCGATTTATCGTCATGGGTGTCAAATGATTCAGAAAATCTTTGGCAGTTGCAAATTATTGGTAAAAGGGTACCTACATAAGTTTTAGTGTACGATGACTAACGATTCATGGGATATGAGCAACATCAAGCGGAAAAAACACTGACTACAACGTTCCTTACATGCGCATATGTACGCAACCAAAATTGGATCGTAGGTTGCTCAAGGTCAAACCTTGCCTCTATCCTGATGCATGTACCCCCACTCCCCGGGCACTACTTGTGTATAAGTTCATTGAAAGTGATCTCCCACTTCTTGTTATCTTATCTTCCACACCAAATATCATCCAAGTTGTCACGTAACACGATGTATTGTCTGTTCCGTGAAAAAGATCGCGATCTGTGTTTATAATGGAAAAATTCCACCTTGGACAAAGGAAAAACGGGTAATTCCGGGCGACGGGTAATGAAAAGTTGGAACCGTACCCGCGGGCAACGGGTATCCAGGTACCCGTTGACATTTCTACTAATACGAGATAACCATAACGTAACCAGGTAGGGCATACCCGATTTCTAATTTGAAACCATTTTATACAGCCAATTGATTTCCTAACAATAATAACAGAACTACATTTGTTCTTATATGTATTGGCAATTGGAAAGATGAGCAACCGCGATAATTTGGGACGATATTGCGCAACATGGACATGGGACGCATAAAAAGTATTAAAATTTAGAAATATTGTCTTATATTTACTAGGGTTGTTGCCAATTATCAATAAATAAATACATCCGTATTTACAGTCTACCCACTCGGTCACATATCTGATTTTCAGTGGGGGACAGTAAACCAAAGCGACCAAGCCAACCCTGTAGGCGCCGACGCAATCGACGAGTGAGCGATAACCAACCAAAGATCAATATTATTCTTTTTAATAGGAAATATAGCAATCAGTGGTGTGGACAGTGCAAACACCCGCGGATCAACGCCAGAATCAACAAGGCCGATTCAGAACAACTTTAAATTTATTATGTGCCTCGTTGCTAGGACGGCTCAAAAGTCACCATTTACAAATTCCTAAGACAAGAACTGATGGACTTAAGTCCAAATCAGAAGTTAAAAATCTTCTGACTTTAGCGGGAATTGAACCCTGAACCTTCTGCATTGGAAGCAGGTAGTCTAACCACAAGACCAACGAGCCACACAAATAATAATATTTATAATAATAGATAAATATAAAATATAAATAAAATAATAGATTTAATTTGTAATAGATTAGGCCTATCACTATAATCAATTGCTTTCACTACTTCTACTTCTCTCTCTCTCTCTCTACAAAGATCTAAAAATACCAATTTCATGGTCAAAGATTGCAAGTTTTAAATGGTGAAACTTATAGAGAATGAGTAAATCTTTGCATTGTATTATGGGACACAGCTAGTAATTGAACGATGAGCAAAACCAATTTCAGGTATTACTTTTATTCGATTATCCATCGATTGTACAAACATTAATCTAATGAAAATTTTGATTAGCATTTTTTTAAAGTAGCTTTGAACGACAACCCTAGTATTTACAGAATCACCAAGTCAAAAACTAAATAACTTGCTTGTCTTACAGAGCAAGGAACTCATAAAGTGGTCCCAACGAAAGAATGCAGATGGCTCGAAATTGTTTTCCCAACACAACAACTTTGTCAACTCTTTTCACGCTAGCTCAGCGTGGATCTTGCACACGGAGGAACTCTTGTGATCTGGCACAGATAATTTTTGCTTGCGTTGGTAAAAGATATTTCTCTTTCATTCACAAAGGCGACATTCTATTTACCGTGCATTCATACAACCCTCACCACTACAAAGCATCTGCATTCTTTCGTTGGAGCAAGTATAGCTATGCTGAAAAGTGAAAAGTTAAAACATATTTTAAATATTTGTTTAAGCATAGATGGTTCTTTGTATAAACTCAACTCTTCTTTAGGCCTTGCTTTAGTTCTCTCTGTGATAAAAAAACGAGTGGTACCCGCCCGTTTGTAACACCGCCTTATGCTTACGCCACCACGAGACAATGGTTCGTTGAGGTGATGGGTGACAACGCTTAGACAGCATCATCATCCAGTGTTTTATTTAAAATTGTAAAGGCTTTAATATGTAATAAAATCACAATTAAACATACATGGTCTAGATATCAAAGTTGGTATCGTCAAATTGTAAATTTCACTCGGCTTCTCTAAATATAACCAATATAGATCTTGAGTTTTAGTGCCAGACTTACTTTAACATCATAAAGTAGGAAGCAAAATAATTTACTACAAAGGTGATAAGCAAAGCACTTAAAGAAGTAAACTACAAAATCAACAAATATCATATCAGTTTTGTTGCAATGCCAATTTGAGGAGCATTGGCAACTGGTACACAGAGAACAATTAACATATAACATTTTATTTTACCCATGCAAATCCCATGGTCGTCATTGTTTTCTCAGCCATGGAAGTATATGTTGGCAATAATGCATAATGCAGTTATATAAAATGCATTCACGTAGATTAGAGTTTTGAACTTGGCCTCCACACCTCCCTGCCGATACCAGAGTATCTGAAATTAAACACACAAAATGTATTTCAAAGTGATGAAAATGCCAACTGTCTGGTTTAGTTTAGATTGAAGAAGGGTTGTCAACTAGACGTCGTCACGCGTGATCACGACTTTCCTTGAGATTGTGTGTGAATGTGGATGCTTTGAATAGGTACCGTGATTTTGCGTGATAATATAACAGTCACGCGTGTCGTGCGTGTCATTAAATGTTTCAGTGCGGAACGAGCCCTTCTCATCCGCGAGGCCAGGCCACTTTTTTCTTAATTTGCCTTGAGTCGCACCCTGCCCTAAAATTCAGCCATGACTACGTGGACGAGAGAGTAATAAACAAACAATCTCTAGAATTTATTGTCTGCCAATTACTTGTTGTCCGAGAGGAGCAAGTGACGGCAGGATGTCTGCCATTTAACAATGTGAACATGACCAGGTTGGTGGTGATCAGATTAGAAGGGTGCATGCTAAATGCTCCTCAAAATACCAACAATCGAGCAAACGTGAGTGCGCATGATTGCTTGATAATGCGAGTAGTCGTGAGTGAGCGAGTATAGCTAATTGACAAATATTACGTGATCGTGCGTGAGTTGGATAAAAATTGTTATTCGTGCGTGGCTGTGCCTGACCAGAAAATAAGTTTACGTGACCCGAGTGAAAAATTGATTACGCGACCACCTCTATTGTAACCCTTCTACAATATAAACACAAAATGTATTAGTGATTGATGACTGATGAATGAACAGGTGGGCAGGTCTTCATATAAAATCATCTCACACAATCTATACTAAAATGGCATATTTGAGTGAGAAGCTTTTAAAATAAGCGCGTACACAAGCTCGAGCTTGAATTATGAAAACATTTTGAATAAACACATTTATTTTTGGCAGTCACAAACTTTTCAGTACTACAAATTTTAAGTTAAACTCTCCTTTTAATTTTATACATAGACTTATGATTGGTTAATAGCATTGTGTATGACTGGACAAAATTTTAAATCTCAATGAAATTAGCATGGGAAATGAGATGAGCATGAGCCGAAAATGAAAATGTGCGTTCATACTTTTCAAACTACGCCTTCATTTTTATATCGGTCAAGTGAATGACATAAAGAGATAGGGTGCCAACAGCTTACGTTAAATGTAGTAGGGGCGCCGCAAAAAATAACATATAAATAAATACACAAATATACAAATAAACTACATAATCAAAACGTTTTCGGTCCACGTGACCGACCTCAGTGAGTGGAGAGATAATTTTTGTGTGCATACTCAAAAAGGAGAAACCAATTCTCATACATGGCTTGTTTTTCAATTTTTTTGCCCCTCTAGGCCACACACAATTTTAAATTGCAATTTTTGTAAGGACTTTGAGGGCTGTAATGAAAAAATTCGTGATTTAAATGGAAAAATGGGCTATGTATGAGAAATAAGTATTTAGTTATCTGTCGATGGGTGAAATCAGAACAACAAAATGTATATAATTTCCCTCCATGTAATTTGAAAAGTACGAAAGTACTGCAACTGCACTCTAGACTCTGAGCGGACGCACACCGGGTTGCAGGGTTGCTTTCAACCTTCCTGTGCAATCTTTAAAGTTTAAACTCTCAATTTAAAACACAAAATCAGTTGCATATGAAGATAAAGTAAAGTGGGTATTAAAATAAAATATCTTACCAAAAGTAAATGGGACAGACAAATGATCACGATGACTAGTGCAAACGTAATGTTGAGCCCTCGGGAGGTATTTTTGTCATATATTAGTGCACTGATCATTGTAAAAAATACCACGAAGGATGTAATGAATCCAACGAGTATATTTATCAGTCGTCCCTGTAAAAGGAAAGAGATAACAATTAGTTTTGGATTGGCCTACTGTCGTATACCGGCAGGCAATACATCAAATGTGTGCGATAAAAGTTACCCACTCTTGAAGTCTCAGCCGATGAATCTCCAAACAATGGTGTATTAGAGTCATCGAGTACTGCTTGGTACCCACTACCGGTATCCATCTTCTGCTCTTCAGAGAACTCGGAGAAATTACTAGAATTGATACAAAAATATATTAAGATTAGATTCCTTAGGCCTATATCAAACAAAGTTATCCTATCAAACACAAATGCAATTAAAAGAGTGGAATATGTTAGATAGACGAGGAAAATTGGAAGGATAGAGGAGAAGGGAAAACAGTTTTAAGAGAAAGTACATCTTACCAAAAATTGCATGAGAAAATGGTAGGCAATGACAAATTAGTGGCTCCAACAAGGCACATTAATTTCATGAGTGGGTAGACTCTAAATATGAATACGTATATTTATTTACTCAATAAATGGATATAAATAGTCAACCTAAAAACACTAATCCATCAACGCGTCTGGAAAAAGCGTTTGCGAAGCGGCCTAGTAGTTTTGAAATGTGGTCACCCTAAGTTCCTACTGTAATGTCATGTTAAAGCTATTGGACCGCATTTTTCTATTTTCCGAAATATGCTACCAAGACATAATATAGTGAATGGCTTTGAAACCTGGCTCTATTAGAAAATCAAAACTATTTTTTTCAAATTTTTCTGATCGGGCACACAGCAAATATCGCCGCTTCAAAATAACTTCAATTCGCCCAAGCACACAATTTAACGTAGGTAGGCTACTTGTGTTTTTGTGACATTAATTTTCAACTGGGTTCTTAGAGGGTGACAGAGAGATTTTTTTACAATTATTGTCTTTCCTGCAAATTTTTTCATTTGGCGGTATTTTGTACCAATTTGTACTGCCAAACGAAAAAATTTGCAGGGAAAACTATTGTTTAAAAAAATCTTTTTTCTCCCAGTCAGCCTCTAGAAAACCAGTTGAAAATTATTGTCACAAAAACACAACTGTACCTACGTTGAATGGTGTGCTTGGGCAAATTGAAGTTTGGAATTTTTTGAAGAGGCGATATTTGCCGTCAGTGTGCCTGATCAGAAAAAAATTGAAAAAATAGTTTTGTTTTTTCTAATAGAGCCATGTTTCAAAGCCATTCATTATATTTTGACTTGGAAGCACATTTGGGAAAATAGAAAAACGCGGTCGAATAGCCTTAACGTGCAAGAATTTACACATATAGTGAAGTAGGCCAACAGACGTTTGCCCATCCCTACTGGATACTTACATAGAAGATGTTTATTGTATATTGTTGTTTTATTTAAGTTTAGAGCTCTTTTGCTCGAATACAGAATATTGCGTTCAGTATTTCCCATTAGTAATTATTACTTATTATTATTATTATACTCCCAACAGTAGACTACACAAACTTATTTTAACAAATTACTATAGATGTACCAAGACCACTGTGGCCCGCGCCATTACGTGCGCGCGCATCCGGGCCAAGTTCATTCACTATTTTAGGTGTGCGCCGTAGATACGGCCGCCTTACGGGCTCAGTTCACGCCGGCAGCCGTAACGAACACATCTCCCAATGCTCCGTCTGTCTACGCTGCCGCTTGGCAGAGGCGCGTAGACAGGCGGACTTTGATCCATCGCATGCTGTTATTACAATGGGGTCTGGGGATGTGATTACTTGTACCACTTTGTTGCTGGTAACATGGAATTTTTTTTCATTATTTGGGTAGGGTATTACTATTTCACACATTTGAGGACTACAATCTGCCTCAGATGCGTACAGTTGTATCGAAATGTTAGTATTTTATAAGTATGCAAACACAGCGAAATGACCTGCAAAATATATTATTTCTCTAGTATTAATTCATGATGTTGAAGGACCGGCAAGCTGCTTCAGCTTCTTATTAAATAACTAAAAATACGGTAGGCAATATATCTATATTAAACGCCCGTCTGAAGGAATGTCTTGTCTGGAAGTATGTGGTACACAAATATTGTGAAGAGGGATTCCATAACATGCCCATGGGAAGGGCGTACAGTTACACCCCACTGGAAAATGGAAATGTAATTTTCATTAATTTCATGCATTTTGTATCACTTTCAAATGCCATTAATATGCTACCTTTTTGAAAAATGTGAAAATAATAAAACTATTTAGGAAATAATTTTTTTACAATATTGTTTGCTCTGTTGACTGTGCAAACCTAACGAGGTTTACCCTAGCTCTTACAGACAGGTGTATCTTTTGTGTTATTAGCTACTACTTTTCTCAGAAACGAGGGTGTCTATACTGGTTATAGCTGGACTTCCTTGAATTGTTTGGGCAGGGCTTGACAATTTGCAAGGGGTGAACATGGAAATAGAAAAATACAAAATAAATACTTTTATAGTTATTTGCTGAAGTGAGCTTCATTTCAGAAAAAAATAAATACTTAAGGAAAAAACGATTTAATTAAAAAAAACTATTGGGGTGTTCCAGGTTAATTAGACTAGTCCACCTGACATTTACTGTACTAATATCCTCATTGATTTTGCAACCCTTGAACGGCTCTCGTCAACTATTTTCTTGTAATTCTCCGAAATCGTACTGTTTTTCTAACCCTTTCTAAAACCAAAACTGTCAAAGTGTGTTCAATCAGTGTTGAGAGGACTCCTGTACGGTTAAGTTCTATACTGTAAAAACGGGAAAAGTGCTGTGTTCAACCGTGTGATTTTTTTAAAATTAGAAATGCATTGTGTTCAACGTAGTGTATGTGATAGTGAAATGTATATTAATTATTCGTAAATGACTGAGACAACACGAAATATGGTGAATAACTAAAATAACAAGAAGATTGTGACACAATTTGTAAATACGCTGTTCAATTGTCTAGGTTTGTACAATTAAGTGAATTGAGCTGAATAGGTTTAGCAGACATGATGAAGAACCTTTGAAGAAGAAAGCTAAGCATACACTTAGGGGACAATGTAGAGAAGTAGTTTACAAGGTAGCTTGCTATTTTCGAGATAAAAGCGTAGAACAAAAACATTCGCGGAAGCATTATACCGAAGAGTGTGCAGACGCAACAGGCGTGCCTGCAGTTTATATAAAGAATTTATGTAGGAAATCACGGGACACCATTGACCGCGAGGATGAAATTACATATAACGTGTGTGAATACTTCAAAAATAGCGAGAAAACAAAAACTAATTACATTAGGGAAACATCCGAAGCAACAGGTTATTCCCAATCTTTGATAAAACAATTACTAAAAGAAGGCGAAACAAGTATGGCGAAAGGTGAACTTAAGTTTTCTACCCCTCAGGGAAAAAAGAAAGCACGACCGAATAAAGCAATAGTAATCGATGATTTTACCAAATGTGTGATTAGAAGAAAAATACACGAATTTTATACTATTAAAAAAGTTCCTCCTACAGTTAGAACATTATTACATGTGCTAAAAGACGAAGATGTTTTGCAATGTGGCCGTGAAACGTTGCGAAAAGTTATTAAGGAAATAGGTTTCCAGTGGGAAAAAGTGTCAGTCAAAAAGAAAATTTTTAATTGAAAGGCAGGAAATTGCAAGTTGGCGCGCGAGGTATTTGCGAAAGATTAGAAGTGCCCGAGAGGCAGGGAAAAATATTATTTATCTCGACGAGACATATGTTCACTCAACACATTCGGTTTCCACCTGCTGGCAATCCGAAGAGGAACAGGGTGTCTTAATACCTATTGGCAAGGGCCCCAGATTAATAGTTGTTCATGGTGGGGGGAAGGCCGGTTTTGTTCCTAACGCTTTACTTATTTTTAAATCAAAACAGAAAACTGGAGATTATCATGACGACATGAATTTTGAAAACTTTAGTAAGTGGATTGCAGAAAAGTTTATCCCCAATATTCTCCCGGAATCCCTTATTATCATGGGCAATGCTTTATCATTGTGTGCAAACAAACCGAAAACCAACTAGTGCATCTCTTAAAAAGGTCATTCAAGAATGGTTACTGTTAAACAAAATCCCATTTAATGACAAATTGCGCAAGCCTGAACTCCTTGAGTTAGTTAAGAGCACCCCGTCGGAACCTAAATACAAAATAGACGATATGCTTATCGCTCACGGACATTCTGTCCTACGACTTCCCCCGTACCATGCGGACTTAAACCCCATTGAGCTTGTTTGGGGTTTTATAAAAGGTCAAGTTGCCAGTAAAAACGATGGTCAATCATTGGAACGCGTTAGACAATTGTGCGAGGAAGAGTTCTCTAACTACACAACACAACAGTGGAAGGATTGTTGTAAACACGTGAAAGACATCGAAAACCTCTATTGGGAAAGAGATGGACTAATCGATAATGAAATCGACACAATGATTATTAATCTTGGCGACGACTCTTCCTCTGATACAGACGAGGAAACAGGCGAAGATACGGACGAGGAAGAAGGCCTCTGATGGAATGGTATGTAAAGTTGTAACTAAATTAATACTAACCAGACTAATTTGACCGTTTCATAGTAATGGGCTAATATTTAATTCCTTTTTCTATTTACTAGGAAAACGCTAAAGTCCCGCCGCGTTGATGGATGAGCTTTTTTAAGTTTTTAGTTTGCGTGGGATATCTTTACTTTTGCAAGTGCTTTGTTTTGTTGCCTACGCATTGTAGGTGATTGTTGTCAAGTGTCTATAGTTTCTTGTCAATTGGTATTATTTACCGTAAAAAAACTTATATTAAAAGCTTTATTTCTATGGATTCTGGCTAACTTTTTCAACTTTTTCTTTCAAAAGGTACTACATCACCATAACCTTAATGTCCATGTATAATATGAACGTTGTAGCCCCACCCGTTTGGTCAGAATTGGCCCAAACGGCACGAAAATATCGCACAAAAAATCAAAAAACTTATATTAAAAGCTTTATTTCAATAGATTCTGGCTAACTTTTTCAACTTTTTCTTTGAAAATGTTCTACATCACCATAACCTTAATGTCCATGTTTAATATGAACGTTGTAGCCTTACCCGTTTGGTCAGAATTGGCCCAAATGGCACGAAAATATCGCACAAAAAATAAAAAAAAAAAACGTAAAAGTACGATATTCATGAGAATTATTTCTTCGATTGTACCCAAAAACGTGGCAAGTCTAAGTTCAGAGATTTCGAAGGTCCTGTCGAATTTTCATCAAGATCGCATATGCCGTTTGCCCGGTAGAGAGCGAACAAACAGACGGGGAAAAAAAAAAAAAAAAAAAACACCCGAGCTAAATTTTTTGGGGGGTCGGTGAAATTGAAGTCTTCGCTTCGCTCATCCAAAAAGCGAGTGAGGCTTATCTCACATGCGTCCGTGCGATATTATCGAGACTTGCTCGTATGTTTTCGTGTTATGTATAAAAATAACTATTATTATTATTATTATTATTATTATTATTATTATTATTATTATTATTATTATTATTGTTGTTATTGTTGTTGTCATCATCAACAACCATCATGATGATATAACTAGTCATGGGGAATAATCATGGATTATACAAAAATGTTTTATTTAAAAATCACCGTATTTTCGAAAAAATTATGCCTACGAAACTCAAATTAAAAATTATCTAATATCTACGTACATGAAAATGATTTCTCTTCTTGAACCGTTTGCTATACTTGTATAAAGATAAAAGTTTCTGAAACTATAACATTATATCAAAACAGTAGAGCTGCAAGAGCGATATGACCTGCCCCGCACCTTCCGTTTTCTCCGCCGATCACCGCGGCACGCCTAGCGGTACGCGCGTATGCGCTCTTCGCCTGCATTCAAGACAACTTAGACTCGTCCGTTTTGGCCAGGGCTTTTGTGGTGTTGGTAGATCTATACAATGTTACTTAGATTAGTAGAATGGCTAAAAAGGCCAACTTTGCACAAGAAAAAAAAAGTTATTAAAACTTCAATTCATAGATGTTTATAACCTATTAGGCCCTATTACAAATAATTCTCCGTTTGAATTGGGCAACATTTGTTGGTAGAGGGTTGAATACACTTGTATCTAGCTCGTTCCAACTTTTAATTGTCGACCCCACAAATGAGTGTTTCCCAACATCCGTGTTATACCTATGTAAAAATAATTTTTGACCGTGATTATGTCTCCCTTTATGAGCTGCATCTTTAAGTCCATCATTAATGTCTGCCCAGGCCGGTTCTTCTGCTAATGATATAAATATGCCACATAATTTAGAAATTTCCCTTCGTTCCTGCAGTGAGACCCATCCTAATTCTAAAATTATTTCTGAGGGGCTCTGTCTGGGACCAAATTTTCCTAGCACCTTCCTAGTACTCAGCCCTTCTTTGGATCATTTCTAGATTTTGAAGATGCGATTTTGTATGTGGGTTCCATACCAAACAGGCATATTCCAATGCTGGTCTCACTATCTCTAAATATGCTTTTTCTTTTACAGCTGAACTACGTACTTCCTCAAGATTTCTCATTATAAAGTTAAGACTTTTGTTTCCATTTGTAATTATGCCATTTATGTGATGGCTCCAGTTAAGTTTTGCATTTAAATGAACCCCTAGATATTTGCAGATGTCCATGTACTGAAGGATAGTGCCATCAATATTATATTGGTACATGAAGCATTTTTGTTTTGTTGTGAACTTACAGTTTACTTTTTTCCCTATTTAGACTCATTTTTACCTTGGCCTTGGCGTCTCGTACGTCAGACAGAATAGAAGGAGCTCTGCGCCTGTTGTGTTATTGGTCTGTAGAAGATAAAGTTCAAGTGTTAGTCCTGTTAGGTAATCAATATTGGTAATTGAGGTTAAACCTTTTTACCTATGGCTACACTACATGTAGCTCATATCCAAAACCACCATGGTGTGAATTAATAGGCCTAATATAGGCCAAATAGCTAACTAAAGTGACCATAGAACAAAATATTCGGACAAATGTAATTGTTAAATTTAAGCCCTATAACAAGTGGTATAGACAGGAAAATAATTTTTGTGTTCAGTGTGAAGGTGGTGAGGGGGACTGGAAACTGCTCTGATGCCAATCAGTTGGAACTAGTACTGCTATGCGAACGCTATTTACTTTCGGATTTTGGTAGATTGATGAACTGGCATTTCCTATGTTTACTTCAGTTTTGTTTCTCGTGTTGTTGACATAGAAGAATTATAATTTTAAAAGAGATAGGCACCTACGGTACCTAAGGCCTACCAAGTTTGCTTAGAAGGACTATTGATTTATATAAGTCTACTAGTAATTTTGGTCAAAACTAGCCTGGGGAGGAATTGTATTTTTTAAACAATTCAATACCGCACTTATATTAATATTTTCTAAAATAGGCCTATTAAAACAATTTGCTAATGAAAACATGTGATTTTTTTCATAAATCTGTCATTACTTGCATTCAAAAGTAAAAAGCGAGACGGTCTTAGTTTAGAGTAGGCAGTGTTGAATTCAGGCTTTTCATCCCGGGGGTATTATATAGGGACGATAGCGATAGCGCGGAGGCAAAATTTTGAAAATAGGGTTTTTAGAGTGCGTTTGGTGCGTTTTAGAAAAAAGTTGTGGGCTGAATGCAATACCAAAATAATGTAGTTTTTGTGCAGTAGATACCAGAAACAAAAAACATTGTGTATCAACTTTTATAAGTTTTTTTGATTACGTATATGATTATCAATTATCATAATATTGTGTAGGTTTATACATTGAATATAGGTAGGCCTACATTGAATTACACTACTATTGATATACCTACATTGAATCCATTATTTATTTTCTTTTTTCATCCCGGGGTGCAAATGTGTTATGCGGATGCCTGAATTCAACATTGAGAGTAGGTACTCAAAAGTTCTCATAATCAACATTATGAATTCAGAGCAAAGAAACAGAAAATCTAACAAAAAAGCAACTTCAGAAATAATAAATTTTCATGGTAGACCTATTTATTTCTGTATTGCAGGCCTATATTTAAGAACGTGAGTGATCTATGTTAATAGGTTTCGAAGGTTTCCCGGAAATATCATCACTGTGAGGGAAGTCGAAACTTGCCCAGCAGGCTTGAGTAATAAGAACACTTTTTTATATAGTGCTGAACGTTCCTTACTCGAGTATTAAATTGAAGTATTAGCTTTGTTTGCTACAGTACACTCATCGACTTGTTGTTTTTGTATAGATAGGTGTAGTTAATAAATTGTGCAGGAATTAGATAGTAAAAAATATTGTTCATGATATTTTGTAGGCCAAGGGCTCCGGCTTACCGGCTACAACTGCACAAAATGAGTAGGATATTTTACTATCTTCATTTGTTCGTTTTTAATTAGGCTTAGGCGTAGACTAATTGTGTTGGGCTATTGTAGTATGGCAGGCTACTGGAAAGATACCTAATAAAAGAGTAGGTACCGGTTGTTTCATTAAATTTATCATTGTTCGTCATTGATTTGTCTATCAAATCCAGGACTTTGTGGATGCGTGTATCCATATTCTGGGATATTTTAATGCTTTCGACATAGCTGCTAAGAGAAGCGGTGTCAAGTAGAATACCAATGGAATGGAAAGAGATGAGGATATGGAAAAAAAGGAATTCCTTATAGTTATGGGCTAGTAGTTTTAAAAGTTGATTTTTGTTTTGTTGTTGGTATACTTCTTGACCGCTTGCCTTGGCCCAAACTATTCTTACAAAGGAAGGATTATTCGTCAAAAGGAATAGAATGTTAAACTTAAACCAACTTGTACACCGGTTTCTTTTGAAAAACTGATTATTTAGCAAAATCAATAGCATTATGATTTATGAAGCACTTGTAGGCCTAACCCGCGATTTCTTTAGAATCTTCCACAGAGTCACCTGGGTCCAGATAAAAGGGAGACAAAGATGCACCCACTTATTCCACCTGACTACCAGGGGATTAGGCCAAGGCAAGCCGTCCAGCACTTTAGGTAGGCCCTACCTTTCAATTCAAATTTTCTGCACTTTTGCTGCCAACCTCGATGTTAGTGTTTGGATAGTCATTTATTATGTAGGCCTAGGCCTAATGAGTTGAATCGCACTTCTCTCTCGACTCTTAGGATTTTCTAGTTTATCAAAATCTTTAAGTAAAATTAGTTGTCTTTATTTTCAATAGCAGTTTCAATGCTGAATGGTTTTAGAGATAGTTTGTTAGTAGTTATATTTTCCTACTGGTGCCCACAGTGCGAGGGCAACAGTGCTTTTGGCTGTGGCATTATTAGCTGAAACCAACTATAGGCATATTGGTAACATTAAAATGTTAGGGCTTTGGCAAATTTTAACCCATGAGCTTCGTCGCTAGACCTAGGCCTACTATCAAGCAACCCTCGAAAAATTGCGAGGTAATGGACTCGCCGGGTCTCAAATCCACTCACCACGAGGTTGGCGTGGCAATCCGGGGTCTGGAATTTTTTGAAAAGTACCTCTAGTTAAGTGACCTAAAACACGTTTTTAGGCAAATTTCAATGACGAATAAGTGTTAAATAGGAAGGCAATATTGTATACATGATCGATTGGCATTGCTTACCTGAATTAAAATTAGTCGACAGTCCGCTTGGAAGACATGTGATCTATCTAGCTGTCAAGCAGATGGCTTAATCTTTATGGTGACGAGGAAGATAAAGACATTGGTATAGGACGGCCACAGAGATGCTTCTATAATAATTTTTGTCTTGTAACACCAACACGTCTTTCACCCGAATCAGCTTGACTACTACTAAGACAAGCTGACTGTTTTCAGGGCTTCAGTGTTAGTTATTTTATGTTTATGTTTATGAGTCAGGAGGAACTTGCCGCATAGCATCTATCCTGAATTTGCTGCTAAAACAAACCTTCCTTTTGGTTTGCATGCGACAAGTGCCCGACTGTCCGCCGGCATGTCATAAAAAGGCCCATAACTGTGGGTCGAGTCTTTGCCCTGCTCATTGTAGTTGGTAAGGTTTGAAGGATTGGTGGTGATGGCCGGGGGGGGGGGGGGGCAAAGTGCCGACAACTTCATTTTCTCGGTTCCACCAGGACTGCCGCTGCTCGATATTTAGAAAAAAAATTAATTAAATTAAAAGTTTTGATTTGAATTGCTTTGAAGGATTTAGGCTACCAGTAGTAGGCCTATTAAGACAAGGGATTAAATATGTCAACTCGCCAGGAGACTTTTGTAACTCGCCAGTGGCGAGCTGGCGAGTGGATTTTTCGAAGGTTGCTATCAAGACAGTCGACACCAATCAGTGGCAATCACAGAGTTAAGCCAGCATGATATGTGGAAAGGAATAACATCTGGATTCAGATAACTTTGTTTTGTATAGGGTATAATTAGCTAAGAGCCAAAAGGACTAAGCCTACGCCTTGCCTTACACTAGGCCTAGCTAGGCTACGGCAGGAGCCCCATGGCCCCTAGGTCTATAGGCTCCTTGCAAGTGACGTCAACAACAATGAAACAAATGAACTGAACTGATGGACAATGGGTTGTCTAGGCACAATTATTGTTTGACCATCAGTTCAATTCATTTGTTTCATTGTTGTTGACGTCACTTGCAAGGAGCCAATAACAAACCCAAAGCCTAGCCTACAGGTATGGTTCTATAATAGGTATATGGTAGGCCCTAGCCTAGCAAAAATATACTAGGGCCTAATAGGTTTGCACTTCTAAGGCTTAGCCCTAATCGTTGTGTAGGCCTAGGCTTATTTATTATCAAAGAACAGGTAGGGCCTAGGCCTAGCACTAAATGTCAATTCAACAAACCGGGCTAGGGAGGTGCTGGCCTACCTAGGCCTGGGCGTAGGGCTAGGCCTACACAGGATTTTACGCCTCATTTTCGTAAGCCCTAGCAAATAAAAATCCTAACCCAACTTATAGATCTGTGTTGTTACATCCTATTATACTAGATTAACTCATATTAATAACATAATACACGAACTGTCACTTACCTAGAGTACAAAGCGGAAAATCCACCTATTATGACATGTGACAGCCGCAAGAGATGACGTTTTGCATATAAATTGTAAACAAAACACGACTTCACCGGCGGCTTTCCATATGGAGAGTTATTTTCTGTCGTTGGCAACTCTGCTAAACCACAAAGCTATGCTACAAAGCGGGAGTTTCGATTTTTCACTTAACAAAATGTGACATGTCACAGATACAATAGTACTGATATGAAAGAGATCAATTGTAAAATACAATAGCTATGTTTACATGGAGGATTCAATACGGTATTGAATACGATCCCACCTCTAAAACATCCATGTAACCACTTGGAACTAGGATCGGATCGGTTGGATCCAATCCCCCAAAAGCTGGGATTGGATTGAAATATCGTATCGAAAACAAGCATGTAAACAGTTTTTGAACATAACAATAGTATCTTTAGTTTTGAGTATTGGATCGAGTGCACAGCATACACCAAAGATCCTATTATAAATAACTACGTTGCATACACACAGCACAGCAGTTCTCAAAGATACCGCTAGATCGCATATTAGTTTGGTATTGAAAACGGATCGAATCCCTTGTTCAATACAGCGGAAGGGTTCTCACCACCGCTAGAAGAAACAGAAACAAAAACAACAAACAACTTGTTCAATTCATGATATGTAAATGCTTACCTCAACATCCAAACCAATACTAATGCTGAATTAACACCTGCATGTAAACATAGCTAATAATAATCATAACCAGTGGCGTAGAAATTAGGGATTATAAAAATGTATTATAATGGAGTAAATCTCCCAATTGTTTCCTGCCATAAATTTGTCATTCATGTGCCTGCTCAAACGTAGGCTCTACCGTCAATTACTGTAGGTCAAGTAGCAGTATTTTTATTCATTTTTTGGTATTTTGGTATTGGTTCTCTCTCCTACAATTGACGGTAGTCGGTGGTAGGTTTATTCTTCCTTCCTTCCTTCTTAGCATCCATCATATTCATATTATTCATATTTTCCCTTTTCTTGTTCCTTATTACCTTCCCATCTTTCTTCTTGCCTTATTTCATATTTCCTTTTGTTTTGCGTCTTCCGTTCATATGTGTGTATACTTCATCACACACACACTCATGGATGAGTCTCAGAGATCTTGACCAGTGCTATACATGGTACAAGTATGGCACGGTCTTTCTCTTGAGAGAGAGGAGTAGAGTGAAATGAATAATTTTAACTTAGGTTCCTTCTTGGGCCTTCAAAGTCCAACTCGCTACCTTCTCGTGGTTTGGCCTGTGAGTAGGGGAGTAGTGTATTCCCCAAAACTAAGGGCGAGCTCTGGCCGGTTGGGGTGTGTGTTGCAGAGCGAGCTCTCGCGCAACTTTTTATCACACCTTTCTTCATTCACACAGCCTTACTCATATTTATTTTCTCCTTTCACTTTTTTCTTCTCCATACTTGCCGGCCCTCTCTGAATCGAGCACTCCTCCGTTCCCACCCAGTTTAACCCATCCTATCCAACATCCTCACTCCTTCTTATTAACCCCCGCGTCTTCCCTTACGTTCCTCCCTTTGTAGGGAAGAAAACATGGTGGTAATCCACAATTATGGAAAAAGAAAATTTGGAAGATTCCAATACACTTGACATGGGCACTGATAACTCTACTGTTGAGTGCCCTGGCCCCTAAAATAACATTAACTAACTAACTAACTTGTGTAAAAGGGTAGTGTCCAAGGGTTTCACTTTTTTACTAATTTCTTTACAGACAGCTGCCCTTGGTTGTTTTATCAGGTGAAACACTCTGGTCTTCATCAGTTGACAATAGCATTCAAGGTCTGTTAGTAAGACTTGGAGACCCTTGGACAAAACTTTCAGTCTGGACTGCTAATATCGAACCGACGACATGCCAAATGGTCATACTAATTATTAATGCGCTTGTCTTATTTTGTTTGGACTTGGCGTTTCGAGTACATGCTATTCAAAAATAAATAAATGCATATAAGAGTATAGTCATTACCTTCTAAAGGGTGTAATGATAGTTTTTGTGTGTGAATTTGTTTGTTTATTGGTAATTCGTTACAATATTGTTCTATACATTTTGTCATTGGCCCCTACGGAGTGCAGATGCACACACACATGCATGCACAAGGAGTGCACATCTTACTAGAAATGAGGGGAGAGTGTCCGAGAGATTTTACAGGTTTCGCTCCCAGCTTTTAAATTTTGCAGAGGAAAACATCCGGTGAGCAAGGCGTGAGTTACAGTCTTCTATCAGCGAGTAAAGTCCCTACTTATGTGTTCGATAACTTTCTAAGAAAATATTGGTGTGGACTTTGGAGTGCTTAGAATCACCATCAATCTGAGATACAGAAACTATCAGGAGGAAGATAACCTCAATATACAATATTTTAAATGGCAGTGCTTATCTTTTCAAGTGTTGAAGATAATCATTTTTCGTTATTTTTATCCTATGTCTCATTAGGCGTACTTAATTCTTACGCTGATATTGAAAGTATTGCACTATCATGCGTACACTAATCTTACGTAGTTTTAGCCTGTTCCACCGTTTGTATTTTTATTAATAATTTTATTTATATTTTTAATATTATTTTAGTATTTTCATTATTTGCAGTCAAGTGTTTTGCCCCTTTACCAAAAGACAAAGCCTCAGCTTAAACAAATCAATGCAAAGGTTTAGTATATGAAGCACTTTACACCATCTAATTTTCACCAAATCAATTCGAACTTTGGATGGTTGTTTATAACGAATCTGCGCATGTTTGTCGATATCGATTGTTTTTCCATCTTACTCTTACCATACGGCGGAACATATAGATACAATAATAATATATATGAAAAAAAAATCAATACAAATAATATATAATACAGCAATGGAAGATTTACTATTCAGATGTAAAGGGAATGTCCAAGAACTTTTTAAGATGATTAATTCAGAAAAAACTTTGAAACAGGATTGCCTGTGGCTGGACTTAGAGCGTGACCACTAACAGTCAGTCTCTCACGTTACGTTGGTTTGGTAATGTTTTGAGTGACCATTTAGCAACGACAGGGTTTATTCACATATTATCAGCATGGTCTTGCCTAATGGGCAACCTGACCCTCAAATTAGTCCAGCCCAGCTCGACCCTGGTCTAGATTACTATTGAAAAACACCGAGCTTTCTGTTTTAAGTGTGCGCGTTATATTACATATCCCATTCCCAGATGAGTACGACTTGAAGGTGAAGGCATTTCTACGAGTAGCGATCATATTGCATTAGCCATTAGTGTAGGTAGGTATTGTGAACAGGCTTCTTGCTTCCAAAGCATTCTATGCCAAATTTAGCTGCAATTCGGTCCTGACACCGTTTACAACTATAGAAGTCGACATATTTGATCACGTTCCAATCAGGTCTATCACTTTTCAGTCATCCTCAACACCAACACTGTCAATCGTAATTGTACTGAACAAAATGTAAATAAAGTGGACGTCTATACAGTTTTGGTAAATCAATCTCCAATTTCAAGTTTTCCAGATTCTTATTACAACGTTATCTACGACTTGAATAAAAATAAACACATAACTTGCCCCAAAGCTCACTTTTTATTTATTTTCGTTTCGGCACGCGCCGTTTATGAAATGCTTTGTTTGAAGTTTTACGGCAATGGCGATTTAGTTTTTATTTCGGAAGTCTGATTTACATTTGAATCGGTTATTTGAGAAACCGAATAAGTCACCTAAATTGCGTAAATGAGTTAAGATAGTCATTTTCTTCAGAATTTCAAGACCTATCGATTAGTAGAGAAACGAAATATTTTTCGGCCATGCCTGTGTAGGCTATATTACAGGGTGTAAATTTTCTCTTTGAGTTGAGAAGTCGAATAAGTCAGTAAAAGTGTTTGGTTTCTCAAATCAGTGGTGGGCCATCAAAGTCCAAATCGCAACCTTCTCGTGGTTTGGCCCGTGAGTAGGGGAGTTTCACTCTCTAAAACCAATGGCGAGCTCTGGGTCGTCGTCGGGGAACTTTCCCCTTCCCTTTGACTACCTCCCCGACGGCGACGACAATGACAACACGGACGGATGATGACACAGACGACGACGTGGGGGAACCCCTGCCCTCCCCATACGCTTGTGGCTGGTTCTGACCAGCACAGGCCTGTCCACCCCTTGTCCCCCCGCGTCTCCCCTTACGTTCCTCCCCCTGGAAAGAAGTATATACATGGTGGTAACTCTAACTCACACTTGTAGACATTGTTTTATCTTGGAGGCGCGAATAATCTTAGCTGTTAAAGCGCCCTAAAACTACGAATACTAATACTAATATCAAATCAATGGTGTTTCTGTTCCTTTATTGTAGCGCGGCGCGACGGTAAAAAATTCAACGATGTTGATTCTTTTAGATGGTCAAGATGTCAGGCGATGAAGGTGTGGGTGGTACTTATTATGGTTATATTATTTGTATTTGTATTTTGTTATGATTGTAACATGTTACGAACTAGCGAAAGCTAAATAAATAAATCATACTACTACTTCGCCCCGCGCGAAACTCCCATCCACCTTCTCCACGAAGACCTAGAAATGGCATCAATAGCCGAGCACCTCCGTGATGTCTCCCGAACATTCTACAACGACCTACCACTACCAGACAGAAGAAATCCGACCATCCAGGCGCAGACACAGTTCCTTCCGAGCCCCAACGACATATTATCAGCAATCAGAACACCTCTCACCATGCCACCTCGTCATCTCAACCGAAAGCGGCCCCCTATGTTCCAAGGAGGTCTTCCACCGCCCGCCAAGAAAAGACGGGAATAACAAAACCGTTCCTACTGTGAACTCATTTTTGCCCCTACCCACATCACACTGTACAATTATCTGGCGGATGATCCGCTATTCCCCAAATTAACCCCCCATTTCCAATAATACAGTCTGGAAAAATCCACGACTCCGCTTTCTCATCATCAGGCATCCCCATCAAACCGTAATTTATGGCCATCGCCCATCAGTATTTAAATCACCATCAGTATTTACATTGCAACTCACGGACAAAGCGTTCCGATGAGAAGAAGAAAAAATGGTGGTTTTGAACTGAGGAAACGGAAGAAAGGAAATAAAGATAAAAATATGTTCTGACTTTAGCGGAAATCGAACCCTGAACCTTCTGCATTGGACAACATATATTTTGTATTAACATTAATTTATGATCTCAATAAGTCATTGACACAAAGATTTTGTAATTTTGTGTGTGTCTTCAATACGTTCCGAAGAACAAAATCGTATTGATTTGAGAAACGGAACAAGTCACTTTCAGTGAAATGAGTCATTGCCGAGCAATTTTTATTAAACAAAGTTTTATAAAATGTAGTTTTATGTTTACTATAATAAACAATCATAAAAACTTATGATACTACCTTATTTTTAGATATACCCGCCCCATTTGAGAAACGGAAACCAAATAAGTCAACGCTAATTACACCCTCGTAATTATGAAATTACTTGCTCATAAATATCAATATCAACAAAAATAATGTAACTATGCCACATCTAAATTACTACATAAAAAAAACTGCATTTTTTACTTCAGGGTATTAAATGCACGTTTTTTACGTTTTACTCAGAATAATGGTTACATGACTGACGGTTTGTCAAATAACCGATTCATTTATACTACTCTTTCCATTAGAAAGAGATCCTACTCGGGGACATTTTCGTCTCCCGTTTTAGATGACGTAAATTTAAACAAAACATAGTCAACCTAACACTATCCACCGAAAGAAATTATTATATCTACTCCTGAAACTTTTGTCTCCTTTCTCGACTTGGTTAGTCGGAAAACACTCCCGTAGGTGGAATTGTTAATATTTAATACAATTCAGAAGATAAAAAATCCAAACGAAATATTTTCGTTTTCCATTCATATTTGTCTTGCTACTCTTGCATTTTATTAAAATATCCCGGTTGTCAAGTCTTCGGAACTCGGTTTCAAATTGTGGAGCTTTTTAATACCCAAAATTTATTTTTTAGTTTCAATCTCACAAAAAATGACTTGCGACAATACACAAAGACCAAGGTACCGCTTGCCCATTTACTTACACCTTACACCTTACCTTACAGTTCTAATTTAGACTTCTAATTTTGATCTTATTAGACTATATTTCAGATGTGGGTGGTAAAAACTAATGCTGACAATGTTATGCCCTTCAACCATGACTCTTTCCTGCTTGATTACTAGTTTATCGCGAACCAAGAAAAAACTGCAATTATTTCATATTTGCTAGTGGAGGTGCCAGATGGTGGCAGTTTTATCTAATCTTGTGTGCCGAGTCTTCGGTACCGCGTAGCTGCATGGCCGCTGACTGGTGATAAGTCACTGATAACGCTCTTAGTATGCAACGAACTTTATCAGTAGATGTTTAGAATTAGAAACGCTGACTGCCAAAATATTTCAACTTTCTAACACACCATACAACCGTCAACGATACAACGCAGCTGACCGTTTTTCGCAAGGCCGGATTTGTGCATGAGGTAATTTTGTTGTGCTTTGTATAGGCTACCATTTTTAAGCGTTCCCCAACCCCGTTCACCAAAAATAGAATTATTGTATATTTTGTTGTTATCAGTGACTATGTGTGACCAAAGGAAAACATTTATGGGAACTCACTTTTTTTTTTAGGAGTCGTCAACTCGTAAATATGTTTATGGAATTATAATGATTGTGCAACTAAAAACAGATCGTGAAATTAAAACATTCAACAAACAAGTATACATTATACTGCATCTACCCTTGCACCTGTATTGTTTATTCAGTATTCACAACAAAACGCAGTCACCCACTCGCTCAATATGGAGAGGGGCATGTTTATTGGGTATATAATATTTGCTTATAACGCTTATGTATCGGTCGGAGAAATTAATTTCAGGTGTAGAGGGTTTTTGTTAAACATGCATGTTTCGGATTTAAAAAATATATATTGTGATTGTGATAATGTATTTCTTATTTATTGTGACAATTTATTGTATATGAATTATTTTTGTAGATAGCCAGGGGCGTAGGAACGGGGGGCATGGGGGAAACTCCCCCCCCCACTTGTTGGCTTGACCCCCCACTGGGGGGGTCAGGTCAGGTATGGGTGTCATTTGCTAGCTTATAGCTTGTTGGGTGATTTTTAGGATTTTTACTACAGTCGGGCTTGCAAACAAAAAGGAAGGTTTTTGTTAAATTTTTTTAGAAAGATTCAGTAAGAGACGTGATTTGCGAGACTAGACTATAGCCATCTGATTTTATAATTATATTCATTAGATATTGTGTGCAGTGTTTTCACTCCCAAGCATGCAAACTGTTGACCGATTTCAGTCAGGTAATGGTAATCAATCTTCAATGCAATATTAGCTTCAAAATGTAACCCTTATTCATAATTAAAATTCGCCTGAAAACGTGTTTTAGGCCACCTCAAGGGCACCTTTGGGGATTCGCCCCAGACCCCGGTTTGCCTGCCCAACCTCGTAATCAACTTTAGTGTGACCCCCCCCCCCTCCAATAAAAAAATAGTTCTTACGCCACTGTAAATAGTATTGCATGGGCGGGATGTTTCAATTACGGGCAGAATGACAATGGATTGGTTCTTTGTAACTTATATCTAGGGTCTAAGCAAGACACCTGACAACACTGTATGTCTCTCTCACTGTAACACTAAAGTCATGTAAAAATAAGAACCATAATGTTCCATCTATATTCTATTCTATTCCAATATTCTAACCGTGGTATGTTGAAATGTTGGTAGCAGGATTGTTGTCAAGAAATGCCTGCGATAATTCTGACTACTCTCTTCTATGATTGAAGAGTCATCTCTGCTGGAGGGAGGGGCTATTCCGAGGCCGTCGCTAACTCACTTCGTTCTCGGCTATTCCCTATAAGAGGATTGCGTAAGAGAAAACAGAGTGAATGTGTGCATGCATGAAGTATGACAAGTGACGTAATTATTCTCGGAGTCAAACAACCACCCATGCACTCAGCACTGTGTACGGTAGTCAGCAAATTGCCTTTGCGGCGTTGCGCCTCTGTGGGCAGACCAGACGAGGGATTCTGCGAACGATATCGCGTCGCATCCGAGTTATTATTAGTACTCGATCCACAGTGTTTTCCGAATGCTAGCCCACAATATCCTATCCGCAACATAGTTCGACTACACCCGAAGAGGGGCATGAATTGCACCCTGAACAGGCTTCCCACAAAAAATTATATGAAACGATTATTAGCACTCGCTCTAAGAAAAATCAAAATAATATGCCAGTAATCACTTTATTGTAACCATATTATTGGATGAGCGAAGCAAAGACTTCAATTTCACTGACCCCTCAAAAAATTCAAATCAAATCAAATTCAAATCAATAGGTATTAGGTAAGATAAACAAAAACTACAGCAAATTGAAATGGTAAAGAAATCACCGGAAATCACGAAACCAAATAAAAAATCGAAAACAATTTAAAAAATCACGGACATTGGCAAAAATACTGAACTTAAAGAAAATCGCAAAAAATCAAGATGGTAAAAAATCACACCATATACCGCCATATACCGCCATACCCGCTTCTCTCGACTATTGCATGCATGCGGCATTCGTGTTGGATCGAAGTCGAGATCGGTCGAGATCAAAGAAGCCATTAAGGAAGGGGATGCAAATGCAAGGTGTCACAATGGCGTTGTTTTTCATATTAGAGTTTCTGTGAGATTTCTGTTAGTTATTTGCGTGGTTATTTGGGCAAGCAGAGGCGATCTGTGCGGGGAATTATGCAGCGATATTATTTTGTTTGGCGGCGTATTATTTTGTTTGACGGTGTACAGGGCTAGGTGGCTACCCTTCTCGCTACAGTAACAGACCGTGCCTTTGTTTCTGCCGACTGCCGCGATTTCGACTGAGCTGTGGCATTGGAGGTGGTTGCTGCTTTGTGTATCCAATCCCTTTGGGGTTGCGGTCAGTGGCGTAGCTACCGCCCCCGCAGCCCCCGCGACTGCGGGGGGGGCCTGGCCTGACGGGGCCCTCGGCCCTGTCAGGCTACAGAGGGCCCCTTCATCTTTCGAAATAAATTTTGAAGTAAAAAATCTCTCGCAGAACTTCCCCCAAAATTACATATTTTGTAAAAAAAAAAAAAAACGCATTAGTTCAAGTTGACAAAAGAGAAGAATGAACCGTGATAACCAATTTTACACATATTAACTTCAAAAATGCACACCTCTAAATAATTTGCACAATTTTGTCAAATCACCCTAGTTGAACATGGCCATGATCATCTGTGACATGACTACTGTCAGTTCTGTCAATCTTTTTTTAATTTTATAGAGAACTGGGTCGTATTAGTAAGATTCCAATTCCAGATTCTTTTGAACGGGGATATTTACAAAATGCCTTTCAGAGAAATCTCATTTCACATAGTATATAACACGGTCCATTACACTAATAATCATGACAACCCTTCTGTTGTTTGACAGAGGGATGTTTCGATGATGGCATGCAATTATTGTTCATTGACATTCATTCAACTCAAGTGTCCTATGACTTCACACCATTAAGTAACATCATCAATAGTAAAGTTATCACTAATGAGCGTAGTGATTATTTTTTATATTATTATTTAAGTGATGCAAGTAATCCTCACTGTTGTTTTTGCGTTAGATTTGTTGATTGGTGTGTGTACGTAATGTATGCAAGTTTAAAATGTTATTTTCTGGGGTGTTTCATTATCATCGTTATTAGTGTTGATTGTATTAATTAACTAATGGTTTCAGTAAATACAAGATGGGATGCATCGAAATTCGCTTTAGGCCATCAAACATAATGTAGGCCCAAATTTTTTCACCTACGTGTAAATGCCCCGCGGCTGGGTTCGCCAGACCCGCAGCTATTCCGCGCAAGTTCGCGGGGGGGTCCAGGAATGTTGTACGCCAACTGGTTGCGGTTGCTGTTTGCTTATGCCTACCGCGTTGCGTGCTATATGAAGACAAATGAAGATGTTGATGGGGATGGGGATGGGGATAGATTCGAGGTTATGTAGGTTGTAACGGGTTGTAAACATCGCTTGCTTGACCGCTAGTACCTCAACCCCGCGGTCAACCTTACACCTCGTCTGTCTGTCCCCAAAATGGGACAGAGAGGGAAACGTTCGGGGACGGGGACTCGTAAACTTGTAACCAGAAGTAAACAATTCAAAGCCACGTCCAAAGCATATTTCGTACAATTGAACTATTTTTTTCTTGTTTTAGTGGCACGTTTAGTGGATAATGTATGAACAATCCGAGGAACAATCGGAACAATAATTACGAATTTTAATACAAATTTTTTAAGCACAAGCTCGCATAAGGACAGTAAAACAAATCACTGGAAAAATAAAAAATACGAAAAAATCACAAAGAAAATCCATAAAAATCAAAAATCGCAAAAAATCAATCAAAAATAAAAAAAATCACAACAAATCACCAAAATCACCGAAATAAAAAAATAACAAAAAATCAATCAAAAATCAAAAAATCAATAAAAAAATCACAAAAAATCGATACGGTAGTATGTTTTAGAGTCTGCAATCGCTGTCTTTGGGGACCCTCCCCACTCCCCTCGACGACCACCCGGACGACCTGGACAACGACGAGTTGACGATACGAAGTACGAACGATGACAAAGACGACAACGGCATGAGCACCCTCCTATCCCCTCCCCCCCGTTGCTTGTGTCCTTCTTGTGTCTCATATCTGGATCTGCCCAGCACAAGTTTGTTCTCCTTGCTTTCAGTTGTAGGCTAGACTGGCGCCAGTGGCGTAACTTCAAATCTGAGGTCCCCGGGCAAAAACTAAAGTGCCACCCCCCCCTCAAAAAAAATCCCTAATTAGTTATACCCTACTTTTAAAAAAAGTGTTTGAAAAACAGCTCACCTAAAATGTTTTTCGTCTAGCTTTTGTTTCCGCAAACACGTTGACGACGTCCTGGAGTTGTTTACGTAAGAGTTGAGCTTCCTCGTGCTCCATGGACAACACACTCAATCTGCGCAAACGTTCTTGTCCCATCGTACTTCTAAGGTAGTTTTTTTTAAATAATTTTTAATTTTGAAAAAGATCTTTCAGCGGTGGCAACTGTAACGGGGATCGTTAAAAAAGTATCAGTGCAGTACACACATCGGGAAAACTGGAAGAAAGAGCGAAATTTTTTATTAGAATTAGTTGTGATGTGATGCCATCTTTTAGGCAATTGACTGTAGTGAAATCAGCTCAGTCGGTGACGTTGGTCTTCCGTCAACTCGTCGTTGAGTTGTGCGGTTCTCGCGGATGGATGGCTTGAAAGACATACAACACTCGATGCAAATCTCTCACTGAGCTGGAAGATTATGATGTCCAGGCAGGCAGCTGTAGTACACAACTGTTCGAAGCGAGCTTCCCGTCAGTCAGTCTCTCGTCCTCACACAACTCATCGAAGTGTCGCTTGGTTTTTCGGGCACGCTTATTGGCAAAAACTGGCTTCACATACCATAAGGCAGCAAGTTCTTCGGCTGTTTTTTTAGCATCTTCGTATTTTCCCCGACATTTTTTGAGTTCATCATGTGCATTGTTGATAAGCGTATGGGCTTGGGAGAGGTCCGAGTTGATTCGTTGTAACTTAATCGAAACAGCATCGGTAGATGTTAAGATATTTGACTGCAATAATACTTGGAAGACAAATTCAAAAGGCTTCCTCTCGTTCAGACGGAAGTTTGCTTATTATCACAATTTTGGATAACAAACCCCACAAACCCAGGCCTCACACCTATTTGCTAATACTCAAAGGCGTAATATATTGGAAAGAAAAATCCTATTCCAACTCAAAAATGTGTATTTACTATTTTTTTTTTACGAAATTTAGGAAAATAAAAAATAGGTAATATCTCAAGGGGGATATCAGGGCCTCCGGGCATTGACCGGGCAGCCCGGGCGGTAGTTACGCCACTGACTGGCGCATTGTGACCTAACTGTTCAATAAAATAACAAAATTTTATATGGTTGGTATTTTACCAGTGAAAGCTTTCAATTCTAGCGATCTGCTAATTAGTGAGCTTGCATGCAACATTATGATGTCGGCACAAATGGAAATACATTGTATAATATATTATTTAGTGGGGTATATTATCAATTTACAGTGGACAGAGCCAGCCTTGACTGCACGCCGCACAGATACCATCGACGAGCGAACAAGGGCCAACCAGAGATAGGGAATAGTGCCCCTGCAGACGGCTGGACACGATTAACCCGCGTGCGACGCCAGCACCGGTAGATGTGCAGTGGTGTCAATGGTCAGGGGTGGCGGCCGGCAGCTGAGGTTATTTCCTGTTTTAAATTACTGGACTTGTTCAACCCATAGAAAATATACCATTTTCGTTGTTTATCCAAATTCCTACCCAGTCGTCCGTTTCAAATAAAACAAAAATAACGCGCCGCTTCTTTAATTTTGTGTAATCTTTTGAAGCCAATGTTAATTATAAAAAAGGGACAAGTGGGTTCTTTGTTGCAGCCTCTGTTTAGCCCAATGGCTTGAATAGTTTCAATGTTTCAACTAACAAGATATTCGTAATCAGAAGTGCTCTACAATGCAATCAGCAGTATAAAATGTATAAATTCATATTATAAAAGTTGCTGCTGGATTAGTTTCATAAGTTTTATGGCGGAAGCCCACTTTGTAGTTTGTACCACAATATAATTGAGTATAGAACCTCTTTAGCCGTACCACCTTGATTTATTTATTGTCATTGTGGTAATATGGAAATGATTGTGTTTTTTTATTTCTTCCAAATGAATCAAGCAATAAATATTCGGAAGATTTAGATTAACCGTGACCGTTCGTTATTGAGACAATACAGATATACAAGCGATTACAGCCTTTATCAACTTGAACAATATTAGGAAATTAAACAGCGAATTTATTTTATTGGTAAGGATAAGAAGAGAATAATATACAAGTATTTACATTTTATTATTTTAAATTAAATGCAAACATGAAAAGCGGGTTTGGCTGAACGACGGCTTATTTCAACGGGGTCTTATAGATTCTAATTCTACTCAAAGCAAGCCCTAAAGAGTAAGTTTTTTTCTACCAGTACCACAAGATTGGGGCATACATCGAGACTGCAACAATTCAGTATTCACTCGACGTTCACTTATTTTGGAAATTACAGAATCGATCAGAAAAATCTAGTTGGTCCATTTCCGTTATAAAATCATGATTTTTTTAAACATAATACATCATTATTTAAGCATTATCGTGATAATAATTTTAGCACATCCAGGATATTTTGTGAAAAGCTTTATAACATCTATATCCACAGTTCGTTGGGTGTTGTACTTGTAGACTAGCGAGATCGGATTTGATAGTCTCAATTAAACTTTAACCTATTGCACCCCCTGTGGACGCTCGAGTTGACCTGTTAGTTTCACGCTTCGCGCACTTGTATTCCCATTTCCCAATCTCTATTAGAACACCCCCACCCCTTCCACTCGTCTGAAAGTTACGCTATAGTATGGAATAGTGTCAATGGTATTGGTATTTTTTAAAAATATATACAAGTTAAACACTATAGGCAGGGGCTCAGATAACAGATATATTCTGTTATCTGAGGACAAGTCGATTGATGCCAAAAATGCCATAAAAGAGTCAAATTTTTGAATACCCATTATTTGAATTCGTCGAACCGTTTTACATTTTAGATGTGGTTACGTTACATTATGATTAGGCATACCGACTGACTCTGGTTTTGATAGTAGTATGTTATTTAAAATGGCATTGATTAATGCTATTGAATTATTATCCGAGATAAAACAATGGAATATAGAGGCACACAAAACAAAACTATAGGCCTAAGGTTATGAGTTATAGATGGTAAATCGTTGAACAAATAATTTTGCGCAAGTTAAATGCTAATTTTACTAAATTATATGGTTTTCCCATGGCATTATTTTAGGCCTACTAAAGAATCGGATTTTCGTGGCTAACTGAGAATACTGTTTTTCCGAACGAATTACAAGTGCAAGAAACCCAGGGTTTGATGCTATTTTCATTTTTATGCACCTCTCCGAATAATATTATTTCGAAAATATAATTTTCTACTCGTATGCTCTCAACATATTTATGTGCTAAATATTGTAAAATGGCACATTTGTTTTCCGTCGCGCATCCCACAAAAAGATTCGCCGCTGCCCATAAAAAATTTCAAGGAAAAAACCCTTGAAGTTTCCCAAATTTCAGTTTTTGGGGTTGGATTTCCTGTAATGAGTACGCGATCGTCGAACCTAAATCGCCCCCGGGGCCTCCCAATTTTAAAACGAAATCGCAAGTGTAAGCACCCCACTAGAAATATTTGTAATCTAATCTACTTATTATTTTGGTTGTACTATACTGTTGCGTATTTTTTCTTGTAATTAGTGTAACTTAATTATTACAATAAATTCACATTTAACTTCCGTAATTATAAAGCTAATATAAATAAAAATACAAAATTCTTAGCTAGCTAGCGATATTACGATTCAAATGCCAAGACTGGCATCAGCTGCATTAGTACGCGGTGTGACGTCACACGCTTCGTCTAGGAGTAGGCTTCGCAGAGGTGACACTTGCTAAGCCACCACGGGCAAGGCAGTTTCTATTGTTCGCTCGCTGGGTCGCTGCTGAGAGTGTTATTCGGGTACTTCTGTTGGCGGCAACGAAACTCTAGGTCAGTATAGCAACATTTTAGCTAGCTTATTTCATTATTTTTGTGGATACATGATTTTCTAGACATATCAAATGATATTCATTGCATTAACGTCGAACGTGGCAGGCATAGTAGTGCCGATGCCTCAGGCCTGAGGGTGCCCTAGGCCTACGGTAGGCTAGGGCCCAACTCATGCCTAGGCCAAGTACCGTTACTATCCCTAGGCTAGCCTACCGTATAGGCTAGCCTAGCCTAGCTACCTAGCCCTACACAGAATCCTAGAGTACCTAGCCTAGGGCTAAGCCTAGGCCTACCTCTGCCAAAGGGATTGGATACACAAAGCCTCTGCAAAGCGTAGAGCCTAGGCCCTTGGCAGTAACAACTTCAAATATATTGTAGGCCTAGGGCCTAGCCCTTAGCCTCATTATTTTAATTTTGGTCCAGTTGACAATGACATAGACCCTAGGCCTGTTCAAGGTATAAGCCTAGCTAGACCTACGCCTTACTGGCCTAAACTACAAATGAGTATATTACAAAACTATAGGCACCACTTTGTTGGGCCCAAACCCTGTTTTTAATAGCTGTATTGACCAGTAAGGGGCCAAGTTAGGCCTAGGCCCAAGCCTATTCTATTTGGTGTGGTTCCCATAATGTCTCACAAAAAAGAGGACTTTTTCTTTTCCACAGCCCTTTTGCGGATAAAAGGGGGTCGGGGGCGGGCCCCACCCGGCGGAGGCGTTTTTTTTTTTTTGGGACATTTTTACCGTCAGGATAGCTTTTGAGGATTGAAAAGGGTCAAGGGAAGGCGTGGTGCCGCGCCTTTTAAATTTTGGGGGGTTTTTTTTTTTAAAAGAAAAACTACATTTTATGACAAAACTAAGACAAATGGCCTGGGGCCCCAAACCTTCCTTACGTACGCCGTACAACTGGACACAAGGCACGAAACGTACGGAATGGGGAACTAAATCAGGATGTACACTGCTTGCTGCAGCCTGGTGTTGTACAGTGGACACGCTCGGACATGATCGGTGCTCGTATTCGGCGATTTACGGGCGGTGAATGGTAAGTGAGGGGGCGGGAAAGGGTGGGAGCCCCTCTGATGGAATCGGGTGAAATAACCGTACATTTTGCATTATTTTGAAAAAAACGCCCGGACGCCCGGACAGACATAAAAAAAGAGGACATGTCCGGCTTTAACCGGACGTATGGTAACCCTAATTTGGTGGCAGGCTCTGTATTTTTTTCTCTTTCCTGTCCCCCTTTCTTACTCGTACCTACTCTTAATCATTCTCGTTTACCTTGTAGTAGGGCCTACTTTTCTCCCTGGTTTTCAATCTCACCTTGAGGCTGGGACTTCCCGTAGGCCTAGGCTTACTTCATAGGCAAATTCTTTTGGCTCCTTTCCCCAACTATCCCTTCGGCAAGCCCATTCTATTCTACCACCATTCATGAGTCCACAATGTTTACCTCTCATATTTCCATTCGGGCTGCCATGTTTAAATGGGTAATTGTGAAGAATCACTTAGCGGACCGGAATTACTTTGAAAGGTGATTTAAATGATTGAGCGGTGTTAATTGGTACATGGTTGTGGAGTGTTTTAAGTTGGTGCACATTCATTTGGGTATGTTTTTAGGTCATTTGAAAGGTTTGTGTTGATTGACATAGGGCCTATGTTGACGTTTACATTGTGAGCAAGTGTTTTTTATGTTGGCTGGAGCGACGGCAGGGTGGGGGGAATGATGTACGTATTGTAGTGCTGGCAACTAAAGCCTTTCCCGGGGGTTGGTGGCGGGGGGCATTCAGTCAGTTGTGCATCGAATTTCATTTTGGAATTCATAGTATGCCTAGGCCTAGTTGATAGCACTGGTTTAGGCTGGCTTTGAGTTTGAAAATGGCGCGTGGGAAAGAAGGGTTGTTTGTTACGTGTTTTTTATGCTGTTGTTTTGTATTTTTTTTTGAAACACTTGGGGCCCTTTTAAAAAAGATTTAAATTTCTCTATTAGGTTTTGGTGTTTTCTTCAACAAAAAAGGATTAAAAACATCGCTGAGTAAACCTTCACTTTTATCTTTGCCCTAAATGTCTTAACGCCTTTAGACGTTCAACCGTTAAAAGTAATTTGTGACCTAAATTAAATGCCTGCTTTGCCATGACAGTAGGCCTAGACATGTGTGAATTTACCTGAGATTTCCTCATTTACCCTTGAGATCATAACGATAATTTTTTTTTTAATACCGGGTAGGGATTTTTTAATTTTCGCCTTTTCCCCCGGCTACCAGCCAAAAAGTAGGGTTATTGGGAATTGATGGGTTAAATTTAATGAGCGAGCGTCCCACTTGACTCTTATGGCTGAATTCTTTTTTTTTTCCTGTTACTGCTTCGGTACAGGTCGCACCGTTTCTCTGATCGACCTGAAATTTTGCACACATGTACATACCACCTATGCGGGTTGCTGTATAGTTTTTGAACAAAATCCGATCGTTGGTTATAAAAAATAAAAAATAAAAATAAATAAATAAAAATGTTCCGATCGTTATGAAATTTTGCAGGGTCAATAAGTAGGGTACAACATTCTCTCCTATTTTACAAATTTTCAGCTAAATCGGTCAAGACCTTAAAGACTTATTGGTATGTAACATTATGGGAATGTCGTACTCGGGTCGTGTGCACGTACCGGCAGGGACGACACTAGGATTCTTTGAGTGGGGGGGCCAAGGTAGGGCCGTGCATTTTCTAGGGGGGGCATGAGCGGATTACTTTATTTTTAATAGGGGGGGGGGGGGGCGGCGGGAGCATGAACAATTGAACAGTCTTAATTAGTGTCTCAATCATGGGTGGATCTATATTAATTTTTAGGTATTTGTCGGTATGTACAAATTCTTACCTTTATTGAACAATAAGCCCTAATCCTAATTTTTTTGTGCTGCACTTCTCCAAATCTTTGAACCACGCAGTCCATGTCTATAACAAGGCCTAATACAGTGACTGTTGATTCTGGAGTCGACGGGTAGGGCCTACTCCCACGACAATCGCCATCACTACCAACACTACCACGGGCAAAACTTCTTTCACTTATTGCTCACGCGGTTCACTTTTTTGTTTTTTAAAGTAGCTTAATCGGAAATTTGAAAGTTCATTTATTTTGAATAAGTGCAGGATGCCGGATTGAGAACTACATATAGACGCACGTGCACTTCCATCCAACTCGCACAGAAACTAGTCTGAGCTTCCCTATCGGTATAAGGGGCAAGTCTTTCACCGGAATAATAATTTCTGGAAATAACATGATTCCCAGTAAGACATAGTTACGTTTCAAATGTTTAAATAATACAAGAATTGGTTTTGTATCACTGAGTTCGGAGATTTTTCCGCTTTGTCAAATGCCTGTCTCTAGTCTTGTAAGGGTAAAAGATTACAACATAAATTCAACACAGACATGGGGAAGGTGAGACATAAAAAAATTGCGCTATCCTTGCAGGTGGGAAGGATGTGCAAGGTAAACTAATTCCTATAATTATTCTGCTTCAATGAAAGAGGCTTGGAGGCTGAGTAAAGAGAGCGAGGGAAGTATCGAAAAAGTGCAATACTCTACCTGATAAGGATGAAGACCTAGGGCACATTATACTTACAATTACATGGGGAATTGGAATACTATCGATAGGCTACTGAATGTTGAGTTTTATTAAAAATAAGATAAAGTTAATGAAAATGCATTGTGTCTTGGGGGGGCCACTAGGGGGCCGAGTTAAATTTGGGGGGGCCATGGCCCCCCCAGGCCCCCCCCTAGCGTCGTCCCTGCGTACCGGTGCTCGCTCAACAACGCGACGGGACTTTAGCGTTTTCCTAGTTAAAGTTAGAGACAAAGCAAGAGTGAACTTGTTAATAATATATTGGTTTATTTATTGATGCTAATCAACAGTCAACACACAGATATCAATAGCCTAGGCCATTCAATGTTTTAATCAATAGATGAATGTTTTCATTATTATCAAATAATTTCTGCTGTCAACCCGGCACAACTACCAAAAACAGAAAACATAATTTTAAAGTAGGCCTAGTCCTATGTTTAAAAAAAATCTTGTAAGTTTTTTATCGTGTTTGGGCAAATTTAATACATTGGCACTAGGCTTACCTATTTAAAAAAAATAATTGAGTCAAGCTATGCTGCAGGCGGCAATGAATTTTTGCTGGACGGGCTGTCCGCGGTCCGTTCTGGGGAGAACACTACTAGCGTTTCCAACATTGTTACGTTTGAATACCCTATCCCAATGCAGCTACCTTCTTAGTTTGACCAAACTCTAAAAAACTAAAAAAAGCACAGCAGAAAGATGGGAACACCTCGTTAATGGCAAGCCCTGCTTTTCCATTACGTAGGTACGTATCCATGCCTTGTACTGTCTGAGACGGCCAGTATGGCGAGACCGAGTTCACACACATAGGCCTACAGGTGCTCTCCTATGTAGGCCTAGTTACCATCTAGTATTTATTTTGATGGCACAGGCGACGTGCCAGGAACATTCTCACAAATTGGCCCGCCCTAATTTCCACCTATGATGACTATCTTCAGATTCAGACAGAAATGTAATTCCTGCCATCCCTTCTGTGCTCTATTAATGCTGTATTTTCCCGAACCTGACTTTTTTCCTCTTATCGTCCCAAATTTTCCCATCTTAGTTTGTTTAGCTTAGGCTACCATTCTTGCCAAACTCTCACAAATATTCTAAACTTCTTCATTTCTGTCCATCTCCTCCCTCTTGGTCCTCCTTTCTTATAAGATTCATTCTATGCCCCTTTATGCTCTTAGGCGCCGCCTCTAGTCTCGTTACCTCTCCGACTCTATGGTGGTCCCATACAGACAGCAGCAGCTCCATTGTATGGTTGTACCGGTACTCCATCAAAATCTTGTTGTCATCATGATCCATAGCTGTTTCCTGCTTCTGGCAGGGTCAGCTTGGGTTTAGTAACTAAATTCTTCCACTTTTTTCTATCCCACAATTGTATCTCTACCACATTTTCCCATCTCTCTCCTCTCTCCTCTAAATTTCCTGCTATGAGTGGAGTAAAGTTTCTTAATTCACTAGGTATACTAATACATGGTAGGTAGCCTACAAGTATGCACCTCTTTGTAAAGAGTGAGTGAATAGTTCCTAAGGCTAAACATGGTATAAAGTAATAATAAAATAATGTATATTTCATGTGAATCTAGTTTTAGGTATTAGTATGGTATACTAGTACGGTAGTATAGAGTAATCTACAATGTAATTTAGGATGAATTATTATAGTATAATATGGTAGCATATGGTGTAGTAGAATAATGATATGATATAATAATTATGAATAGGTAGGCCTATGAGTATTGAATGTACAAGATACGGGTAGGGTCTATAGGCCTAGTACGAATCAATGGGACAGTTGGTAGTGAAGGGCTTGGGGTTAATCTATAAGGAGTTCACTTAGCGAGTAAAATGATCTTTCTTCTAGGAATGCTTCCTTCCATCTCTTCCTTGGCCTCCCCCATCTTCTTTCTTTTTAAATCCTTTTTTCATACATTCTCTTGGGCATCCTACACATTATGTTCATAGGCCTACCATCTCATCCTGTTACTCAACTTCTCTACACTGTTCCTTCTTGTCATGCCCACTGTGCTCCTTCATCTTCTTCATTTGCACCTCATCTTATCTCTGCTGCCCGCATCTGACAATCTTGAGCTCCCATAGTCCAAAATCTTGTACTGAATTTAAACCCGGTAAATAATAATAATCAATATTTAGCTAGAAAGAAAGCTATCTTCCACAAAGAACTTATGTACGACAAACATAAAATATACACACATACCTACATAGCCTACACAGGCCAACAATAAAATACAAATATTTTGGCCCTTAAGTGGGTGATGTGCTCTCTCTATGCCATCTCAAAAAGGTATTGGTACAATGTGCGCCTGTGACTGCATATCATCACAAAATTGAGCACTCTGTATGACGCCGACGGTTATTCTCCTCCAATTGTTTGGTACACATCCATCTCTCAGTAATGCCGTGATTTCCCTCAAGTTCGAATGTGGGGTTCGGTTTTCTCAAATTTCTCAAATTAACCGTAGTAGCCTTGGTAGGTATAATTGGTTTGAGGTTTCAGATAAGAATGCCCCGGCCGAGGGATCACAGTGCCAGATGAAATATCTATCCCACTGCCATTGTATAGATAGTGTGGTTTGTTTTCTTGTTTTTTTATGTAGGTATTTAAATTGTGTATTTTAACAAACTGTAAATAATCAATTTGAACTTAATTCTGGTTGAGAACTTCAAATACTATTCTCATATCCTTGGGACAATGCATAAGATTGAACAACTTGGAACGACTCGGAATTACAATATGTTCATCTTGGGAATATTTATGATTTTAATTCCCTACAATAAAGCCATAAAGTATGTTGTTAGTGATCCCTGAAAGGCTAAACCTACCCTACAAACACAAAATAAAATACGGCTGCAGATATATTCAATACTTGGAGTCATGTAACGGTTACAAACCTAGGCCCAACCTATATCTAACTAGTGTTTTTATTTTGTTTTCAGATAGTGATTTGCAACATAAAGAATATTGGACAAAATTCACACTTCTGTACATTGAAAAGTGTACCCCTACCATAGTCATGTTTGCAAAATACTTCCATTGCGTGAAGATGCTCATTGAATTTGCGTAACAACCTCAGCATCCATTTGGTGTTGATTTGAGAGAAAGAATGCTGGCACAACTATAGGCTAATCACCATTCAGAAATGGCTCAGTCTTGGACCCCCGGCAGTGAGGCCAAACTGACCAGAGGTGTACTGCCGACGGGAAATCCAACTCCTATGGATACAGATGCAAATATGAACCGCAAACTTAAGAGTCTAGATGCCGTCTCAACGGAACTGATGGCTGGAAACAAACCCGCGAGGAAAAAAAATCCTCGACCAAAAAGACAACGAAGAGACAAAAAGACGAATGTGAACGAGGTTTCTGATGGTTTGAATTTGTTGACGGTACAGGCACCATCTCAAGGTCTACCAGGCCCTGTTTTAAGTGGCATGTACACAAACCAGCGACTTGCCTCTTTGGCACTCAGGCCACCGGTGGTGGGACCAGTTGCAGTGCAATACGGACTATGCCCGGGACCCACTATGAGTACACTTATGAAATTCCATTTGAATCAAAACATGATCGAAAAACTCAAGAAAAGAAGTCAAAAGCATCCTCTGGCAGAATTCATGTGTAAGCTCTGCTTATATTATTGTGACAATGAAGCAGTGGTGGAAAAACACATTTCTGATAAGAGGCACAGGGAAGCACTGATGGTAAGCCTCTTAAGTTAAGTTGAAGCTCTCTTTCTATTCTACTCGTGTTACCCGAATCTATTCTTCTAAGGATTTGAATCTTTCGTGGCATGTGATTTTGTTAAATTAAACAACACTGCATATTTATGTGAATGAAATCGTCGGGATCACGGAAACTACCCAACAGTTCAAATTTGTGACTAGAAAATTGAACTTTTGGGTAGTTTCCATGGCTACGGCTATTCATTTTGACATATAAATATTAATTATGCAACATCCTTAATAGCCTACAACATTTGGCTTCGTTTGGCCTCATACCTATAATTTATTTCATTTTTGTAGTAATGTGTTTCTTCTTACACATTAGACAAAACACTACTACTTTGTAAGTAGGTAGTATTTCTTGAAGGTTAGTCTAGCTATACAAAATGATTGTTTAGACTGACTGAATTCGAGTTACCCAAATCCGAAGGAGTCTGAATTTAGACTAAAACTCTACTTCGTAATTGTTGAAGGTTATTCTTTACAAAATATAATAATGCATTTGGAGTTGGACATTGACGGATTCGAGTTACCCAATTGCAAAAAGGTCTTCAACCGAATCCAATATATTTTATTACCCTATGTTTACCCTTGTAATAAGTAATAACTTCTAGCTAGCTAGGTCTACATTATATTAGGTATTAAAGGCATTGTCCAAGAAAAGATTGAAGCAAGTATGTTTTACTTTTAGTACATTACAATTCAGAGTGTTAAAGGCAAGAATGCAATGTGTAAAACATACAATTTGAAGGTAGGTAGTGTGGCTCATTCAAACCAGTGGGAAATAGTTGTGACATATGACGTAGGTTGCTGTCTACGATTGTCGCTCCTGCTACGATTCAGTGTACAGCCATATGACCTCATCACAATCCTTCTGATCAGTTTTAGCATTTCATTTTGGAAATGCAGGCTAAGCTAACGTTGTGACCAGTACAAAACTTTAATAGGCCTAATTTCATTTAATTTGAATTGGGACTTTACAAGGTTCAAATTTTCTACTAGACACTACTAGTAATTTTATGTTACAATTTTCTTGTGCAAGGTTTTGATACCAATTGGCAATGTGTTTCTTCTAGGGCTGAGCGAGTACTCGAATAGTCGAGTTCACGGCGACGGCGAGTTTGAACAAATTCGAGTTTCATTTATTTTGAACTTGAATATTCAAGTGTCGGTAAAAACAGCATTTTCATTTACCGACCCGTCAAAAGTTATGTTTTTCCTCCGTTAGATAGCAGCACATGCGGCAAAGCTCGTGATACACGATAGTCGAACTCCTTCTGACGTGAAGCTCGTTATGATTGGCCGGCTGAACTTTGCGAGATCCAATTGGAGCTAGTCATACGTCACATGCGAGCGTTGATTGGCTGTCAGTTTTGAAATCATTCACGTCTACCGTGTATCACCCACCGCCGTCTGGATGTATGTAAGATACAAATAAGCTGCTTGTCACATCTCAACAAAATTTAGTCATGATTTTGAAAACTTCCAACACCATCCATGATGCAAATCTGGAACTAAATCTGTGAAACTTCCTTCACCTACTTTAGTTTGTTGTCATAATGCATGAAAGTAAACAGTTGCTCAATACAAAACGTTCCAACTAAATTAAAATATCATTATCATCTTTATTATTCATTAATTAAAAGCCCTCAAGGCCCAAATAATAAACCTGAATAAATCTACTTCCGCCTAGAGACGCTCTCTACTTCCGCCCCCTTAACTAACCCTATCTAGTGGAAAACTGACAAAGCTCTACCTTTTGCATGCAGTTTGCATGTCAATTATTTAACATGGGGAAATCGGAGATGTGACAAGCAACTAATTTGTATCTTACATATATCCAGATTCCAGACGGCGGTGGTATCACCACTTTTGTGTCCGAGATGTATGTTGTTGAAAACAAAAATGTTCACGAGGCGAGAGCAGAGAAGCCAGATGATTTGTAAAAATATGCGGCGGACTAGGCTTAGGCGTAATTTCTTCTCTAAAGCATAGGCCTAGCATAAAATACAATTTCAAAATATTCATGACATGGAACACTTGTCACAATGCAGGTAAACATTCAAACAACACATGGCATGACAGTACCAGTGACAACAGGTAGTAGGCCTAGCCTAGTTGCCAGGATTTATTCTAGACAAGATTAGGCCTAGTATATTTTACCGATCTTAGGCCCTAGCTAGGCTTACAAACTCACATTGCCATACCAAAATGCACCCAGCACTAGACCTAGGCCTAGCCTATGGCACCCTCCAAAACCAAGGTTAGTTGTAGGCCAAGGCCTAGGCTCTAGGTCTCCATAACCAAAAATATTTGACCCAGGAGATAGGCCTAGGCTTTAAAACTGAAGAATTTGTTTGATAGGCCTAGTAGAAAGTCTGTAATGGAGAATACATATTCTCAATTTGGAAATTAACTCGATTTGAACTCGGTTCGAACTCGAATACTCGAACATTTTACTAAACTCGAACTCGACTCGAATTAAAATTCTCCGTTCGCACAGCCCTAGTTTCTTCATATTATAAGGCATCTATTTCTACTAAACTGACTATGGACTATAATTTAAAAATGCGGTACCTAGCAAGATGTAGGCCTAGGGGTGAGGGGGCACATGTAAACAAGCCAAATAAAAAGCATTTGAATGCTTTAAAAAATCTGCCAAAAATCTGAAGTGTTGGTACTGCATCTCCAAGTTGCCTTGTAAGTTTCAGGTGATTCTAATGACTACTCTGCAGCATCCACCATTTTGTAGTTTTGGGTTCATCATGTAAATTTCAACTAATGCTTTATTATTAATATTATATTATCTATAATAATCAAACATTCAGGTTGAAACTTTATAAAATAAGTTCATTCACTATCTAGCTACATTATGCACAACTTGATAAATCAATAAAAAATAAAATAATCAGACATGGCAAATATCAATAATAATTTTCATCATCATTTGGCATAGCTGTTGCCACGTCCAACTCTACGTTTTAAATAAATAAAAACGGGAGAACCAAAAGCTGTTGTGCAGGTACTACCGTACTAGGTACAGTGCTGTACTTGTGATGTTATATCAATAATAACTTAATGTATGTGTTATTGTGGCTGTATCTGTCTTCAAATCTTAACCATTTCTCGTTCTCTGTTCTTTAGGACCACATCAATTTGTGCACGATTAAGTACCTGCCAGAGTCAGTTCCTGCCCAACTTGAGTACCTTAGTCTTCTGGTAGAAAGTCGAGCCAAACAATGTGGAATGACATATGGAGACAGAACACAGCGACAAGAAATCGTTGACCACATTAATAATGCTGTCAAAAAGAAGTTATCTGGATGCCATGTTCGGCTGTATGGCTCTTCCCTGAATTGTTTGGGCTCCAAGAAGTCTGACGTAAACATAGACTTTGTTGTTCCCATTGACCAATCACCATCAAAACTTCTGTTGGCATTGAAAGATTTACTTGCTGTCGATGGTCGGTTTGAAAACGTGGAATGTGACTTGAATGCTGATTTACCTGGTATTCATTTCAAGGACAAGACTTCCCGGTTGAATTGTATGATCTGTTTGAACAACAAGAATGCTTACGAGATCTCCAAGCTTCTAGCTCATTATGAATCCATAGACAAAAGAGTTAAAACTCTTGCGTCAGTCTTTCGATCCTGGGCTTCGGTAAGGCAATTTCGGGGACAAAATTGAAAATTGTATATTTTAGTTACCATGTTTATACTCTTGTTGTGAAGGTGTGTTCATAGCCTTGGTTTCCGTTCCAGTGATTTTTTTCTCCAGGCGATAATAATTATTCTTCAAAATTATATTACAGAAATAATCCTTCATTGATGTCTTGTTATAATCTACGGTTAATATAATTTGTTTGTATCTTGTGTAAGATGTACCCATAGTAAACAAAGTGTTGTACGGGTCTGTGAAGGGTTAGGTTAGAGAATATGTCATTCTAGTTGGCATTCCAACAGTTACTATGACTAATAGGCCTACCTCTTTTCATTCATCAAACACTGATTTTTCAGTTATTATATGGTAAACGTTTACACCTCTTAAAACATGCAGGGCCACACATCTTATCCCGAGAAATTACACTGATGTTAAACATGTTCCTTTTTATTTTCTAATAGAATTGTTTTCTTGAATTAAAAATGTTAATGGGAGTAGGACCCACATAGTCCCTAATGTGGGCCTATTTGATCAACAACGTTGCAGGGAAAAAATACATAAGTAGTACCTCCAAGAGGAATTATCGGGATGAATTTATCTGAAGTGTCATGCAGACTCGTTACTTTTCCTTTTTCTAAAAAAATCCACACTAGAATTTTTGATAGATTAACTGTGAAATGTACCGAGTTGAGGGGTTAATCCGGATGCACCCGGGTACCGTTCAAACCTAAAGTTGCGGGTGCACTGCAGGCGGGTATTGCTGGTTTGGAAGGTTGTGATCGACTAGTCCTCCAGCCTACCGAGTTGCCAGTACAATTACACCAGCCTTGACCCCACTTGCTGTGCGGCCGCGACTGAAAGACCCACTGCTCGGTATCGCTTCTATCTTCCCTTACTACAAGGATGTTACTCCAGTAAGCAGCTATTTTCACTACCTAGCCTAATCACCATCTGTAACCTTCGTACTGTTGAATAGAATTGTGGACTTAACGACTAGATTGACGGATGCCAGCCAGTTAACTATTTTACTACGGTACCTACAATCAGATAGGCATGTCTACGTTTACTTTGTGGGCTTTGACGCCGCCATAAAGCTTTTGTTTGTCAACATTTCATTTTCATTTGGACACTGCTTGAAGGGCTTAGGAACACAGTGTTAACCTGCATATTAAATGTGTAGTGGTTAAATTGCAGACATATTACTGGCAATAGTTTTGAAACCATCAGAACTTTGTACCATAAGAGCGCTACTGTGATCTATTATAATATGCCATATTGATGCTTCATTACTAACTATGGCCTAACATAACCTGAAATATCACCAACTGCATTTTACTTTCATTGCAGACATTAAGGTTATTTTCTTTTATTTAGTGTTCAGCTCTGGAGGTGTTGTTGTAATATAGGCCTATTTGTTAGTCTGAAATTGTAATGTAATTCATAATTTAGAATGTCATGACTTGTATTAAAGATGACGTACTACAGTACGCTCTAGTCATGCCAGCTGGATGTGCATGGGCCCAGTTTTTTTTACATTGTCAAATGTCCATTTGAAAATTGTTCGATTGCAAAATCCAGTGATATTCCACACACATTTTGGAGCACTGTTTTCTCCAATTTTCACCCCCAAGCTCTGCCACTTTTGGAGGTAATTTACAAATATTAGCATGGTTTTTTGGAGAACATTTCAACACTTCAAATACTGTATTTATGCAAATATAGGCCTCTCGTATATTTTAAAATTTCAAGTTCAAAATGGGGTGCGGCCTTTATACGAAGCCATTTCTCAATTGTGTTTATAGCAAGCTATTTTAAGTTTTAGTTGTGAATATATGGGTGAGGCCATTACGCGCCTACGCGACCTATGATCGAGTAAATACAATTGTCTCTGACACAAGCTTGGAAAATAAATACCAACAAAAACTCTTTGTTAGCCTACGTACGATTAGTTACTAAAATACTCTGGTATTTATGCAAACCACAGGGGTTGTGGGGACAATTGTTAATAGCTTCAAAGTGTTCCAGAATAAACCCCACTCTCATCCAACAGTCTTTTGTTATAAAGAGTTTTTATCCACCAATTGACTTGCTTGAAAGGGAACAGCACCAGTTTCTATGTACTTCTACTATTGTGATTGTTGTTTTGTTATCAGATTTGCTGTGTGGATCAGGTAGATCTTGGAGCATGGCCTACTTATGCGTATGATATTCTGCTGGTATTCTACCTGCAACAGTTAGAAGTTCCAGTCTTGCCTGTGCTCCATGAAATGATTGAGAACCCAAATCCCAATAATCCAGACACATATCAAGGTGAGTTTCTCAACTGGAGCTAAGTATCAATTATTGTTGATTGATATTGAACTATTCATTTTGGTTTCAGTTTTAATGAAGCACTAAATACTTATGGCCTGTTTTATTACCACTTCTATTTCATATTCAATGAATGCCTACTGATTACACTTACACAAGAATGGTTTCAAATGTCAAATCAATAATTTGGCACAGTATATTATTATATTTGTTTGGTCTTGTGTTTGGCTCATTGATCGTGTAGTTAGCATCTCTTCTTCCAATGCAGAAGGTTCAGGGTTCAATTCCCGCTAAAGTCAGAATATTTTTAACTTCTGATTTGGACTTAGGTCCATCAGTTCTTGGCTTAGGAATTTGTAAACGGTGACTATGGAGTCGTCCTAGCAACGAGGCACATAATAAATTCAAAGTTGTTCTGAATTGGCCTTGTTGATTCTGGCGTTGATCCGCGGGTGTTCGCAATGTCCATATCACTGATTGCTATATTTTCTATTAAAATTTATCGATCTTTGGTTGGTTATTGCTCACTTGTCGATTGCGTCGGGGCCTACATGGTTTACTTGGTCGCTTTGGTTTAATGTTCCCCACTGAAAATCAGTTATATGACTGAGTTGGTAGACTCTTAATACTAATGTATTTATTTATTTAGTTATTTATTGATCAATTGTATTATAATTTGGCACATTATCTTTTTTACATAATTGTTATAGACATCAACATTGATTATGCAAGTAATAGAATATTTAAATATTGGTAATAAGTAGGGTTGCCGTCGATAATCGAAATATCGATCGATTATCAATATCAGTAATATGATATGATAATCGATTCAAGTAGTATTTTGATTTGATATAATATGATTATCGGTTTAAATAGTGACATCGATGTTTTTGCGGTTTACCATGCTTAATAATGCAGCGCTGTCGTATGAACGCGCCGATTGGTTGGCCAAGTAGCCAATAGCTGCTCAAGTATGATGACACGCCCACCGCCGCCAGTGCGCATGATCACGATGTATTCAGTACGGCTCGACTTGTTGTGGCGTGAACTTGCGTTGTAGCGTCAGTCTGAGAAATTATATTGAATTCGTGATGTTTCTTCCATCCCAAAGAGAACCTTTACCATTACTTGTGACGCCGCCTAACAAGATGAGTCAAGTGTGGCATTTTTTTTTTATTCAAAGAACGACGACGAGGGGGTCTGGAGGAGATGAGGCTGAGTTGGAATGTCGAGGAGATCTCGCTCGCTAGATGCGCCGGCGCGTACTGTCGAAACATGTAAAAAGTGACCCCCATGCAACAAGACGTTGTGTTAAAATAAAGGCTGTGTAATTGAAATTTAGCCTTCAATTTTATTTTTAAACTTTCTAATCCTAAATGATCTCTTGTATTAAATTTTGCATTTTTCCAACTTCCTAGGCTCAATTTGAAATTTGATATGATAATCGATTTGGGTCTATGATATCGATATATTTTGATATGAATATCGATTCCATGCCTCCGATTATCGATCACGATTTTCACATCGAACGGCAACCCTAGTAATAAGTCATCTCTTTGAAAGAAAGATATTACTGATGTTTTGGTTTCATCACTAATTTCACAAGATCTTTTTGTTCTGCAAAGAATATTACCAAGTTCTGGATTTAGGTCCATGACAAGTTTGGCAGCAATAGCCAATTTCTTTGATGGGCTCTTTGGCAGAACACGACTCGCCCGTGCCATGGCTTTGCCGAAGGATTGAGGACATTACGATCCTCTAGTGGAGGTCTCAATAGCTTCTAAGGATGGTGTACTAGTGTTATTCATTTTCTCTTTCTCCTCACATTTCCTTTGCCATTCAGCACCTTGCATCCTCTTCTTTTAAAGTCAATCCAGTGAAATATGCATGAAATGTCATTTAGCTGGAATTCATAATATGGACTCTTCAAAGTGTGCTTTTTGATAATACAACTCGCAGAACGGGGTTACCGACTTACTTTTTTATAGAAATTTTGATTTAAAAATCACGTAATTTGTTTCTTTTAACATTGCAGGGATACAAAAATCTACACTTTCCGACATTAAACACACTACAGAAGACTGACTTTATATGTCTTATGACTAAATTATATATCACATTGAAGGTAATTAAATACTGAAAATTAATTGCGTTAAGGCTATTCGACCGCGTTTTTGTATTTACCAAAATATACTACCAAGTCAAAATATAGGGAATGGCTTTGAAACCTGGCTATTTTAGAAAATCAAAAATATGTTTTTCAAATTTTTTCTGATCCGGTACACGGCCAAAATAGCCACCTCAAAATAATTTCCAACTTCAATTTGCCAAGGCAAACCATTCAACGTAGGGTGTTGGGTTTTTGTGACATTAATTTTCAACTGTTTTTCTATAGACTGACTGAGAGAAAAAAGATTTTTTCTAATAATTGTCTTTCCTGCCAATTTTTTTGTTTGGGAGTATTTTTTACCGATTTGTACCGCCAAACAAAAAAATTCGCAGGAAAGACAATTATTGAAAATAAAAAAAATTTCTCTCAGTCAGCCTATAGAATACCAGTTGAAAATTAATGTCACAAAATCACAACACCCTACGTTGAATGGTGTGCCTTGGCAAATTGAAGTTTGAAATTATTTTGAGATGGCTATATTGGCCGTGTACCGGGTCATAAAAAATTAAAAAAAATATTTTTGATTTTCTAAAATAGCCAGGTTTCAAAGCCATTAACTATGTTTTGACTTGGTAGCATATTTTAGAAAATAGAAAAACGCGGTCGAATAGCCTTAACAAAACGGTTGTTACCGAACTACTTTTTAGATATTATTACTGCTGAAATTTCAAAAATAATCTTGGGGGACGAGAGCGCCGGTGGAAGCGCGGCAACACTGCGTGACATTGGGCCACTGCCACGCGCGATTGACCAATGGCAATAATGGGAGTGAGTTTTTAAACGTGGATTTGGCGACGGTACCAAACTGTGGTCTGGGTGTCCTCAGTGTAACAACATGTTACATCATGTTTACTTTGGCTTATTATCGCGTGGTAACAGTTTACAGTAGGCCTACTGACACGCACAATATTGAATTGAAGTATTTTCCCCCCGAATAATTCACTGTCAATAGATGAAACAAATTCATTTGATAACCTTTATGAAGGTACTAAATAAGTAACCTCATGTAAAATACTCTGATTGCTGTATTTTATGGAAAAAGTTTATGAATTTGTATACGCGAAACTGTTACGCTGAACTGAACGCCAAGAGCTGAAAATATATTTAATGCTTTGAGTGCTTGATTGAATCTTGATGCACTTCATTCATAGAGTCTCTGTAGTAGGCCCTACAGAAGATTTCGTGCGGCCGTCCATGGCAAATTTCACCACACTCATCGAGCCCGTTTGGTTTTAGGGCCTGGTAAAAAAAATTAGGCCCACTAAGAAATACATATAAAATCAGTGTTAGCTATATTAGATACCGCGTCGGGCGTCAGTAGGCCTAACTACGAAATAAGTACGTGTTGTGTAACATTGCTACAGTCTGTCTATACAAAAATAAATATTTAATAATGTGCTAGATGTAAAAAACAAAAAGACACCAAATTAATCTAAATTTTTTACTTTTAATTAGATTCAACCCCCATGGATCAACATAAACTCTATTTTGAGAGGTGTAACCTTACTGATGTGAAGAGCAAATGTTGAGGGAAGAATGTCTTAGTATTCAAGTAATTTCCAATTGAAAAATGATTAAAATCATACCCGTCATAAATAAGAAGTGAACAATAAAGATGGAATGAGTACAAAAAATTAGTTTTCCCAGTCGGGACTCGAACCGGCGACCTTCACGTACAAAACGAGCTCGCTAACCATTGGGCTAGCATCGACCACAGAGCACGGGCAGTCCAGAGTGATCCGTACGCTTCCTTCAACCCAGTAGATGTGCACGCCGACTCAAAACTAGCGTAAAAGTTTTGTGATGGCAATTAGGACACTTTTAATACTTTTAAAGTCCTCTGCCAATATTTATTGAATGTAATTTACGTCTGTTAATAGCATATGTACGCAACTACAGTTTATTTTGTTACGAAACACTTTCGAGGTGGCAGTTCTCTCGGCGCTTTTCTATCCACTCGATCAGAATGAGGAGGCAGAAGGCTGCTGGTGCCATGTTGCCAAGCCAAATACCAGATTGGCCAAACTTTCAAGAAGAAGTTTCCAACTATTACTTATTGTATATTTATCGTTACAAATTACGTGAGAGACAATCATATCGTACGTTTAATGTGTAACTAACATAGGTAATATTACTTTGTCCATAGGCCCATTAGCCTACTTTAGTGATTTACAGGTTATTTTGATAAGAAGACATTTCGATTTCTGAGGTTGGCAAATACTGAACTAGTCGGTTAGCAACTGTACCAATAAGAGATGCAAATAAATATGTTTTCCTAAAATGTATCAATTAAAAATAAATAAATACTTGAGAGTAGTAAAATAAACTACAGTTGTAAATTATCTGATATAAAAATACAAAGTTTTTTGTTTTACCTATTTTATCAGTTGTAGCTGAATTATAATATTATACTCTTGAGTCCGCTGGTAAACTCGCTGGATGTGCTTTAAGTTTTCTTGCATGTCCTACAAGTGAAAGACTCATTTTTTCTCTTCAATACTGTCTCTTAAAATTTCCTTCTTGAGATGATTTTCCTGTTAGGTGGGATTAGCCTTTTATCTCTCCCTATATTTCTGTACCCTTTCCCTTGAGCTCATGATATGTAAATAAATACTTTACAGAATAAAAAATAAGATCAAGAACAAAGTTTTTGTCACACCCGTAACATGTACATTGTCATACCCGTAACGCCCTTTAAGTAAGGCTCCCATCTATGTATCAATATCATCCTTAAAGTCGGAGTCATGTAAATATTCTGTTCATCAAGGACTCCAAGGTATACCGATATTTCATCGTCGCTAACAATAAACAAACTATCATCGTCTGTGGGGCAGCTATGCTAAGTAGCAAATCAGTCTCCACCACAGTGCCTGATTTGTTAGTTTCAAGGGGCTCATCTTGGGCTACATCTTTCACCCTTAGGAGTTTGAGGTTATGCTTATGCACAACAAATGTAATCTTCCCAGCATTGGCGGCACATAGTTGGTTACGTTTAGCACTGTCAATGAAGGAGTATATGCTTTTTTCCCCATTGGATCTAGATTTAAAATTCAATTTAATAGGTGCAAAATAAAACTGTATGTTGACTATCCTTATTGTTTTCCATGCATGTTAGGCCTATAGTATTCATATTATTATTTTTGAATTAAAATAATAGCTCAAAAAATTCTCCCTGTTCTCCGACCACAGAGAATTTCTCGGAGAAAATTCTCGTTCTTGAGAAACTTCTCTGGAGAAATTTCTCTGCTCACATCACTAGGTACAGTACCAGTAATTAATTGACGTAACTTTCAACAGTTACCCATTTATATGGTAATGTTCAAGTAAACGTTAACTGCTCGGCAATAAACAAAAAAACACAAACTGCTCATCTTTAATGAAATCCTATTTTGCACAGATCCTGATTGTTTGGCGAATCGATGGATTAGTCGCAACAAAATGTCTACAGGAGAGTTGTGGCTGGGTTTGTTCAAATTCTATGCCAGAGACTTTGCAATCTCCGAAAGAGTAGTTTGCATTCGACAGCTTGCACCTCTGAAAAGAAGTACTAAGAAATGGCCTGGCAGGAAAATGGCCATTGAAGGTAATATTTCCTTAAAATTTGTTTGGTTTTCCTAAACCCCCCTCCTGACAATTATCTTAATGCTTTCAAGTGGACGTCTTCCAAATGTGTCTAGCCCCCTACAGTAGGCTTGCCTTTGACGTATGTATGCTTAATGTGCTTAAGTACAGTTTACTCTATGGCGGCCCGGCCCTCCCATTGGTAGGGCCTGACCAGAACATTACTTACCAACCGCTAATGTTGCAGCATAGGACATTCCTTATTCCAAAAGCATTGGTGTGCATGCACCCTCAAGTCAGGGCATTTAGCAATATGGTATATTTCTAATACCCTACTTAATAAATTAATAAACAATATTTTAAATATTTTTCAGATCCTTTTACACCAAAGCGTAATGTTTCACGCTCTATCGTCAACATAGTAACGTTCGATTACATCCTGTTCTGCTTCCGTAACACGTTCAAATACTTTGGCATTCTTCAGACAAAATCGGGCCCTATATTAGGCTGTATTCAGATGCCCTGCCAAGATTCAGAACTGGAGGAAATATACAATGAATCGCACCACAACATGGAAGTGAAGTCAATTCTCCAATCAGATCCTCTATACTCATCCAAGTCTCAACAAGTGGTCTGCAAGAATTACGACTATCTGATGATTTTGCCAAAGTTTGCAGTCCAACTGTTCAAGCGTTTCAATACTCAATACTTGTACTATGAGTTCAGTAAAGCATCCTTCACTAAGAACAAGGTATGCTAATCGTAAGGGTATTTCATTTTTCTATTATTGTTTCCAGTTGCATAGACGACCAAAATTTAAGGAAATGTAATCAATAATAATTATTGTTAAGTTCGCTTTAAAAATGTATTGTATGTGTTTGATATTGATTACTTGAAGAACTTTCACACTTTTTTTTTGGCAAAGGAAGGGGGGGGGGGGGTTGTCCCCCCCCCCCCTGGATACGCCACTTGCCCTACGAAATTGTTTTCTTTCGTTTTGGTTCATAAAGTTTGAACATTAAACGTGAAAAATAGAACTAGTATATGATCAAATTGTTATTAACAAGTTCTGCAATGTTATTATTGTACACAACACATAGGCCTAGGTCAAAATTGTGATGCAACATTCATAGGGCTTTTTGTATATTTTATATCTCTTATTTGTATGCAATCTATGCTTAATTAAAGCAACCACGGGCATTTCTGGCTCATTTATTCTCGTCCGTACATAGGCCTAGGCCCTTTGCAATTTTTAGGTTATGATGTTCACAAATATAAACATCATATTTAGACATTTTCATAGTTTGATCAATAAAAAAAAATAATGTTTTTAGACTTTTCACTAATTTTTGCGGATATTTAACGTCCTCCAACAGGAATGAAAAAAATTCAGTGGCAGCCCTGGTAAAAAAGTAAAACACTGTATCAAGGCCCCCCATGCTCTTTTTCTAGGCCTACAAAATATGTTTTTGCTTCAATTCACTTTTCTATTTTTAAAATATATTTATTTATTTAATGTCTACCCTATTCAGTTAAAAAACTAATTTACAAAGGTTCTTCTTGCTTACCTGTGACACTCAATATATATTTTTTTCTGATTTCAGATCATGCCAGTAGTATGCTGCATTTGCCAACAAGAAGGGCATTTGAAGGAAGCATGCAAAGCTGAAAAGTTGCCCCCATTAAAGGAATTGCCGCCAATGACACGAGAATTCTTATACCACCTTTCCGAATTGTGTTCAGATACATTTGGTTTGTTTCCCAACTTTTTAAACATACAAGAATATGTAATAATGTAAACCTCGGGGGTTGATCAAATGTTGATACTGTATTTCTTCTTTTAGAGGAATTTCTGCCTTCCACTGAAGAAACTAAGCAGCGTGAGAACATCGTTCAGGCCATTCAAGAATATCTGCATATGTTCATCCCTATGGCAAAGCTAGAACTGTTTGGTTCCTCATGCAATGGGTTTGGTCTCCATAGGTCTGATTTAGACATTTGTCTTACATTCAAAGATAATCCTAATGGAGAGGTTCGCAATTTTGCCAACCTTTTTGAAGAGTTGGTAGGCAAACTACGAAAAAATGATAAACTCGGAAATGTGATTGCTATCACAACTGCAAAAGTCCCAATTGTTAAATTTATGCACATGGAATCTAAATTGGATGGAGATATAAGCGTGTATAATACTCTTGCTCAACGTAATACGAAGATGCTACGAGTATACTCTGAAATCGATCCACGAGTTAAGGTAAGCTCATGTTTGTAATCTATGTTTTAGTCAGGTAGAACATTGATGGTACTTTTTTAACGTAGGAGGTATCGAAGGGCAACTATACAAGATAATACCCAAAAAGTAAAGTTGATTTTGACCACTTAACTAAAATTTATGGTTATCTTCATCATGAATTATATTTGATACTGCTCAGTGAATAGGTCTACTCGTGTGCGCAAGCACAGGGAAGCAATCGCTGGCGGCGAATGACTTCGCTGACGCACAAAGGCAAAGTTAGGTATTTAAATTACTTAGTTAAAATTATCGTTAAATTAATAAATTCAATAGTAATAAAAATTAATGGATATTGAATATTGAAGTGAAGCATTTTCATAACTTACTGTAACACTACCCCTATGGGCAATTTTCTCTAATTGTGTTTTATTTACTAGAAGGCCTATTACACTAGTATAAGTTTCTCTGTTCTTGTTTGTCCTATAGTATAATATAATAACCATATTTTACTGCAGATTAGGCCTACTCACAAAATTCTAGCTAGACTTTGACATTGCAAAAAATAAATAAACATTCATTTTGTGTAGTCTAGTTGCATTTTTTAAGGGACTTTGTTCCTTGAAGATGTACTGTATTAGTCCAAATCATGTCTTGTATATCTACTTACAGTCAAATGTGCCATGTAACCCTCGTAATTCAAAGTACAAAATTAATTCCTTAGCTATCTTCCTAGTGCCTTACGCAATAGGGAAGTATCAAGATCTTATTTTATTATTTCACTTAATTAAGAACCAAGTTCTAGTTTTATTTATAATTAATGTTAAGTTTTTCGATCATAAATTGAAGCATATTTTAGTTTAAAAGTACTAAATACTAAACTTTTGTGGGAAAAACAGGATCTGACGTCATGACCTGTTGACAATCCTGTAACGAATAATCAAATCACTCGCTTTTACCCAATTATTGCGCTGTTAGGTACCGGTTACTATCACTTAAAAAATATAATAAATTCTGCCACCTTGGCATAATTAGTTATTATTGGATGAGCGTAGCGAGCGAAGCGAAGATTCCATTTCACTACACTAGAGAAAAAAATCCGTATTTTTAAATTTATTGTTTGTATTTTTGTGTGTTTGTTAACACGATTCTGACTAAACCGATACTCCAATTGCGTTGAAATTTTTTGGAGACCTTTGAAATCTCTGAACTTAGAACTGCACGGTTCGAATAATCGATCGAAAAATTATTTCTCATGAAAATTGCAATTTTGCAATTTTTTTTTCGAAGTTCTTGTTTGTTCTGTTTGTATTTTTGTGTGTTTGTTAACACGATTCCAGCTAAACCGATACTCCAATTTCGATGAAATTTTCTGGAGGCTTTCAAAATCTCTGGACTTAGAACTGACACGTTTTTGAGCGCAATCGAAAGATTATTTCTCATGAAAATCGCAATTTTACGATTTTTTTTCGTTTTTCTTATTTTTTCTGTTTGTATTTTTTTGTGTTTGTTAACACGATTCCAGCTAAACCGATACTTCAATTGCAATGAAATTTTCTGGAGGCCTTCGAAATCTCTGAACTTAGAACTGCCTCGTTTTTGAGCGCAATCTAAAAATTATTTCTCATTAAAATTGCAATTTAACGATTTTTTTTTATTTTAAAAAATTGTCTTCGACTTATAACATCTACATGCTTTATTCGATTGTAATGATTTTTTTACAGAACCTTAATTTTATGAATTGATATATTCGTGTGAAATTTGAGCGTAATCTAAAAATTATCTCTCATGAAAATCGCAATTTTTCGCTTTTAGTTTTTTCGGTTTAAAAAAACATTCTTCGGCTTATAACACCTACATGCTTGATCCAATTGTAATGATTTTTTTTCACAGAACCTTAATTTTATGAATTTATATATTAATGTGAAATTTGAGCACAATCTAAAAATTATTTTTCATGAAAATCACAATTTAACGGTTTTTTCGATAAAAAAAATACGCTCATCCGACAACGCGCCTGAAAAAGCGTTTGCAAAGCTTCCTAGTTATTAATACATTATTAAATATCATTAATTATGCCATACTACTAGGAAAACGCTTAAGTCCCGCGGCGTTGTTGGATGAGCGTAATTGCTGCATTGAGCTGCCATGTGTTGTGCGGATTTTCTGTTGTTCTGTGAAAAAATCATTACTTAGTTGAAGATTTTTTTTTAATTAAATTAAATTTAAAAAAAATTAACTTAAATTCATAATTTTTTTAATTAATCGTAATTTTAAAAAAGGAAAAAATCGTAATTTTCAAATTTTCAAAAGAAATAATTATTCGATTGCGCACAAATTTTACACGAATATATTAATTCATAAAATTAAGGTTCTGTGAAAAAATCATTACAATGGGATAATGCATGTAGGTGTTATAACCCAAAGAGATTTTAAAAATCGAAAAAAGTCGTAAAATTGCGATTTTCGTAAAAAATAGTTGTTTGATAACGCTCAAATTTCACATGAGTATATCAATTCATTAAATTAAGGTTCTGTGAAAAAATCATTACAATCGGACAAAGCATGTAGGTGTTGTAAGTCGAAGAAATTTTTAAAAAATCGAAAAAAATCGTAAAATTGCGATTTTTATGAGAAATAATTTTCCGATTGTGCTCAAAAACGTGGCAGTTCTAAGTTCAGAGATTTCAAAGACCTCCATAAAATTTCATCACAATCGGAGTATCGGTTTAGCCGGAATCGTGTTAACAAACAGACAAAAAGAAAAAAAAAAGGATTTTTTTCTCCAGTGTAGTGAAATGGAATCTTCGCTTTGCTCGCTACGCTCATCCATTTATTATTGTTTATATATTAATCTAATAATCAAATCTATCATGGTTTCAAATGAGAATGTGTTATGACAATAGCAAAAATCAACCATTGTATTTTGAAGGCCTGATGATTGATGAGCATCTAAGTCGTGATAGTTTCTGCATTATCTAGTAGGCGGTGGTATAATTTTCATAAACTACGTGTAGATATGGCAGATGACACTAGAGCATTTTTACTATGCCTAACAAAGGCCGAGGAAGAAAATGTAAAACTTTATATCACAATAGACAATTATTAATTAGATTAATTGGATTGGATTAATTTCTGTACGGGATACGATTTTAAATGAATACTATTCGGTTTCGTATATTAAAATTTAAAACCAATATTTGGTTGTCATGAGACTTCCCATTACACAACTCCTTCTTGTTTCCTTTTCATTAACAATTCAGATTCAGATTTTCTTACTGATATTTGTGAATTGTTGTTTTTAGATGGTGGGCTTTATGTTCAAACGGTTTGCAAAGTTGTGCGACATCTGTGACGCATCTCGAGGTAGCCTCTCGTCTTATGCGTACACCCTAATGGTAATCTACTTTCTACAGAGATGTGAACCACCACTGGTTCCCGTTCTGCAGCAGGTCAGTATTATTGATTATTTATTGTCAACGGGATGGGTGTCCCACAAGTGCAATACAATGTAGTGTAGGTCTCAACTCAAACAATAACTGATTCTTGTTTAGTGGCCTGCCGTTCCACATGAATTTCAATAATCGCGCATTACTATCAATCAATATTTTTTACGTCAATCAATAGTCGATAATCGTATCAAAATTATACGTCTCGAATATAAGGCATACCACACACCTTTTGCGAGTGTATCCTTTAATTCCTTCTATGTCCATACTATTCCCAGCCGCCCGTTTTCCTGCTTGCTAGCATTGTCTTTCACAAGCATTTCACAGACAGTACACAGCATCATTACTCATTACCAGTGCCCTCTCGTGCATGGCCACCCGGCCTGATAATAATAAGTGATGAATATGTCACGTAAATACAGTTGCTACCCTCATGTTTGATAGTGCCTTTGCGATTTCACTTTTTTATCGATGTCAATACCAATTCCTGATTTTGCCAATACCAATTCCTAACACAACCGATTCGTAAGTAAAAATCTTTGGAAGTTCCTCTTTAGTCGTAAATCATAGACATAACCACGTTGGCCATTTCTTCTACAGGTGTTTGGCTTAAGCCTAGAACCGCAATGTTTTATAAGGTTATCTTGACATGTCAGTGTACATCAAACCTTCAAAACTTTGCTTTCGAAACAAATTGGTTTAGTTGCTCATGATTTCTTCTAAAAGCAAGGCAAGCGTCGGCTAGTGACATCCCTGTTGCTCTATTTAACGTCCCATCTTGCTCAGGTGGCAGTACTCATTCGTGCTCTATGCTCTACCACGGGTGCTATCTTACAGCACGACACAAATAGTTATCTCTGGCTTTCATGGGCGCCGGGAGGGGGGGGCAAGGGGGGGCGCTTGCCCCCCCCTGGATTTCAGGAAAAATAAATTTTAACTGGCGATATGCGTTTATTACATATAAATTAATGTATTCGTGAAACCGAAATTGAATTGAAAATTAATATTAATAATATTAATATATTTAATGATCTGATCGGGAGCGGAGTGTTGCTAGTTTTTTTTTTTTTGCTATTTCATCAAAGTTAGCGGTGCCGGTGCTGCCTTTGAATTTGGCGGTATTTTAAGTTGGTACTAGCGGCACAAGTGATAATTAGATGAAACTTAGCATGTCGTTTAGAGTTTAGTAAATAGACCCCCAGAACACGGTAGGCCTACAATAATTTATTCTTTATTTAAATAGAAATTTGTGTTTATGTTTGTAGGCTACTTAGTAATGCATTGAAATTTCGCATTTTCCTTTTTGGGTGTAGTCAATCACGCCCGTTTTCCATTTATTTTATGTTATGTGGTATTATGTGTATGATTTATTGAAATAAATAATAATAATGTAACAAGATATCGTTTCTATGATTTGTAGGCTAGTATATTATTAGTCGATGTAGACCTCTAAGAACGTGTTTATGTTTTATATTTTTATTCCACATTGCATTGCAACTGGAGAGAACTTACAAGTTGCAGTTTATGTAAAAAAAGAAAATATGATCAAAACAGTCACATTCATTATAATTTTATGCAATTAAAATATAGCCTTTATTTTTAAAACGTGTGTTTCATTTTCAACTCATAACCCATTTTAGTAACCGTATAAAAGTTGAGACACAATGTTTTTTTGTTTACTTTCTAGTATCTACTGCACAAAAATTACATAATTTCGGTATCGTATTCAGCCCACTACTTTTTTCTAAAACCCACCAAATGCATTCAAAAAACCTGATTTTCAAAAATTTCGCCTGCGGCGCTATTGTTGGGGGGCTCTGCCCCCCAAACCCCCCGTGCTTGTCCAACGAAACTACAAATTGTGGTTGTTGCCCCCCCCTGCTAAAATTCCTGCCGGCGCCCATGCTGGCTTTATAAAATCCTGGATTCTGCTGATACACAGTCTTGCCTATTTCATCGGCATCAACGCATCCCTAATTCCTTGTAATTCCGACTCTAATAGTAACTACTAACATCTTTGGTTTTATCATTCTGCTAACCACCACAATGTTGTGATTGTGTTGGTGTTCCCAATGTTTGACATTTTTTGTTATTTAATATTTATCTCTAGCTTAGGGTGACCAGACGTCCCGGAAATTCCAGGACAGTCCCGTTTTTTCGTAATGTGTCCCGGTGTCCCCAAAAGGACACAGTTTTGTCCCGGAATTTGAAAATGTCTGTGTTTCAGCAATCTTACCAATACGCCTAGTGGAGTTTGTGTTGCTCAGGTTGGCCGTGCCTCGTCTCTACGTCTACTAGTAGAGTCGGACGCGTGTTGGGCCCTAGGGTTGGGCCTTGTCAGTCAGTGCCATGACCTTGAGTGGGGTGTGTTTCATGTTGCACTCTTGCTCCTGTATTTTAATTGCGCGTGGTGCAGTGCGTCGGAGAAGAACGTGTGGTTTTTGTTTTCGTTTCAATTGCAGTGCAGGTGGTGTTATTGTGATGGGTAAAAAATGTGTTTTAATGACGATTTGCGAAAAGAATACGCATTTCTAGCTCGCTGTGATGAAAGTAATAGCAAGGTTAACTGTAGGCCTACTCTCTGTCACGTGGCCTTTCCAATCGAACACGGTGGGCGCACGGACATAAAAAACCATGTGCAATCAAAAAAACACAAATCCGCAATCAACGGTAAAGCTGACGGTCATGTAATGACAAGTTTCTTTTCATCTAAAAAGTTCGATGAAACTGAAACAAAACTCGCAGTCAAATCGGACTTTCCGTTTCTTAAGCAATCTCGGGTTGTAGATAAAGTTGAATTTATTTATTTATTTATTATTTATTTATTTAATGTCTATCCTATTCAGTTATAAAAACTGATTTACAAAGGAGGACAACTAAATAAATCTATTTCTCGATTTGGTTAATCGGGAAACACTCCCGTGGGTGTAATTGTTTTTACTTTTTTAATTTCTGAATTGTAGTAAATAAAAATAAATAAATCTAATTACATAGATGAGTAAATATTTGAAATAGTAATATTACTACAACAATGCATTAAACACAACAATTTTGGTAACAAATAAAAATGATATTAAATGCATTTTAATGAATGAATCAAAAATATAAAAAAAGGGTGGGGAATGAAAAGAAAAGAAAAAGAAAAAAAAGAAAAAAAAAGAAAAGGAAAGGAAAAAAGAAAGAAAAAGAAAGGATTGGATTGGATATTGCTAAACGTCTCATATTTATGCAACTTGGCTAATCGAGACGAAGGGAGGGACGTAAGGGATGACACGGGGGGACAAGGGGTGGACAGGCCTGTGCTGGTCAGAACCAGCAACAAGCATATGGGGAGGGCACGGGTTCCCGCACGTCGTGGTCGTCTCCGTCTGTGTCATCATCCGTCCGTGTTGTCATTGTCGTCGCCGTCGGGGAGGTAGTCAAAGGGAAGGAGAAAGTTCCCCGACGACGACCCAGAGCTCGCCATTAGTTTCAGGGAGAAAAATCCCCTAATCACGGGCCAAACCACGAGAAGGTTGCGAGTTTGAATTTGAAAGAAAAAAAGAAAAAAAGGACATGCACAGTATCGCTCAAGGTGTTCGTTTCGTTCGGACATTGTTGACCACTTGGACAAGAAAAAACACAAGAAAGCCTTGTCTGCTAAATGCACCAGTAAGAAAGCGCCGCACTCTCAAGGCATAGGCCAGCCCCCAACCCAACCCAACCCAACCAACCCAACCCAACCTGTCTCAGATCTCACTACAGGCTATCTTGAGGGGAAAATTGTCCAAATAATTTCTGCCTCCGCCGGCTGGGGCTTCGCCCCAGACCCCTGGTAGCCCACGCAAGTCCACAAAAGTTCATGTGTCCCGGATTTTGCTTTTAGGATTATGGTCACCCTACTCTAGCTGTGAGCTCAACTCAACTGCGGCTCAACTTTGGTTGGGCCTGAGCCATGGTCATGGCCAGCAACCATCACATGCTAGGATATATGTTGGTATCTGAAAACATAGTAGGTCTGGTCTACATGATTATTCCTTTCACTGTTGTAATTTATGTTGTTGGTATGTATAGTCAGTCATGTGATGACAATGAAGCTATTACTTAAATTCGTGTCCAGGCAGCTGATCTTACTGCAATCTTGGGAGTACTACCTAATAACTTGATAAATAAATACTGTTAATACTTTTTTAATCATCATCAATCAGTCTAGTTTGTGTGGAGAATAAAGTATCCGTATGAACTTTCAATTGTTTTAAAATTTTATTTCAAATTCCCCACGCCTCTGTGTGCACATGTGCTTTGCATATAGAAAAAGCTTTGTAAAGATCTTTGTTTTGTCATTTGTTGTTGGAAAATTTGTCTTTTCAAGGGATTATGTTATTTCAAGAAATATATTATTCCCTCTTTAATTCAAATTACAAAGAGCTTTAAGGGTATCAGTTTGAATTGAAACGATTCAAATTTCCCTTTAAAATAAATTTAACTTTGATTTTTATACCCAAAGCTTCATTAGGTACTTCATCACTAGCTTAGATTAAATTGCAATTTGGATTAACTGGGTTTGAATTAGATAATGATGGTTTACTGTGGTGTATCAGAACTAAGGAAGGTTCTATTAAACATGGGGAGTGATTCACTTGTGCCTACTTTATCTGTAGCTACTCCATGTGCTGATAATAAAATGGTTTCCACCTATTCCTAATTGGAAAGCTGAAGATGGCATTGTAAGACTTGATGACTGAGCTTTGATTGAAGTTTTTGGCTGGCTAATGACTGTCAGACTTTTTTTTCCGGGGAAAAAATATTATTGTTTGTTTGTAGTGTGGATGTGTACACTCCCTACCAGAATTAAATCAAGGGTTTATTATTTATTATCTTTTTGTTTTGTGTTTTACTTTTCTGTATGCATACAAATCTCAAAAATCATAAATATCCTCACAGTGCTTAACAGTAAGCTGTTTGTAAGCAACTGTAATCTGTGGGAAGTTTTCAGTTAGGAATCAAATTTACCTGCTTTGTTTCACACCATTTGGTATCATAAGGTTCATATTCTTTCATGTATATATGTGGATTGTATTTGCCAATGTGTGTTTGTGTGTGTGCCAGTGTAATCCATATATATTGTACCTAGAGTAATTTAAAAAAAACATAGTTGCATTTTATTTTATGTATACAGTAGTATACTTGCTCCAACGAAAGAATGCAGATGCTAGGTAATGGTGAGGGTAGTATGAATGCACGGTATAAGGAATGTTGCCTTTGTGTACTAGGGAAACGCCAAAGTCGTTGTTAAACGAGTGAGTGAGCCATGTGTTGAGTACCCCGTAACATTACTTTTCTTCCCCCTACCTTAGGCCTACCTAGCCTATCATAGGCTAGAGAGGCGCATTATGGCCTTACAGTTGACGCGCCCGTATACCAACTTAACTTTAAAAAACTATTATTTATACGAATATAATTATCAAACTTAAATGCAAATGTTCCCGGGTACTCACCACATGACTCGCTCACTCGTCTAACAATGGCTTTGGCGTTTCCCAAGTCTAGTTGGCTAAAGCGCCCTTATAGCCGAAATGTAGGAGACGTGGTTCAATCCCCTGGTCGGGAAAGATTTTGTAATTATTAGATTGTATTTAAAAAATTATTAAACATGTTTTGAAATGCATATAACGCAGTGTAGTCCGTGGCAATAGGGCCTACTATGGTAAACATAGCCAGTACGAAATACGTGAAAATATTGCAAGGTTTACTCAATCTACGAACGGAATTTGGGGGTACCTTGACGTTCAACATTCGATAGACCTTGCATGGGCACGGCATTTCACAGCCAGGTTAATAACAAACAAAAAATATCTTTTCAAACTAAACCATTGTCATTAAAATAATTTCTAAACATTGGAAGCCTATTTTTCAATTTATTATTTATTGTAGGTTTAAATCGCAATGGATCTTGCTGATTTTGTTAGCAGTTCTCAATAAACTCGTACCGGATGTCTGTTTAAAATTTCAGCGCAATCTGTTCAGCGATTCGGCTGATTTTCAACGTACACACACGCACGCAGAATAACAGAATAAGGGCCGTTTAAGTTGAATGGAGATCACTCCGTTCGCTGCGCTCACTCGTTTAATGAAAGAGAAATATCTTTTACCAACGCAAGCAAAAATTATCTGTGCTAGATCACTGAGTTCCTCCGTGTCCTAGATCCACGCTGAGCTAGCGTGAATAGAATGGACAAAGTTGTTATGTTGGGAAAACAATTTCGAGCCACCTGCATTCTTTCGTTGGGACCACTTTACTAGTATTCGTTGGTGAATAAAGTTAGTACTAGGCCTATATTTTAAGTGGGCTTGAAAGGATCATTTTTACCTATCAAGCTGTCGTAGTGTATTGTGATTATTATTATTATTGTTATTATTATTATTATTATTATTATTATTATTATTATTATTATTATTATTATTATTATCATTATTTTATTGGATGTATTTCATACAAAATCGGTTAAAACCGGAGCTAGCATGTTGTACGGACTTACGTCAAGTACTTGCATGTGTACCTATATTTCATATGTTATTACTTTATCTTAACTCTAAGTAAAATAAGCCATTTATAATATTGTTTGTAGATGATGTTTTCTTTCTGCTGTGTACGGTCGTGGCCGATTTCTCGTCGCCATCCTAGCATTTGCTCTTAGGACTATGGGGAACCACGAAAACCATGTCAGGATGGAAGCTGTCTCGGAATATCGAAGTATTCTTAGTTAAGAAATTTACGAACTATTCTACACGTGTTGAGTATTACTGCCTTTTGAGTCTCGATGTATATATTGGGTTGAAGATCTAGTTGTTTAATGATTTTTTTTTCTTGTGCAAAGTTGGCCTCATTAGCCATTCTTCTGTCTTGCTATCCAATATAAGACTGCCTCCTTTTCTATCCTGCTCAGTTCATCGGGCAGGGAGTCAATGCTTTCATGTAGCTTCTTCAGTATGATTTTTTAAACAATTACGCTCATCCAACAACGCGCCTGAAAAAGCGTTTGCGAAGCTTCCTAGTTGTAGTAAGGTGTGTGTGTCAATGAGATTGTACTTGATTGCTAGTTTTTGATGAATAGTGTTAGCTACTTGGTTATGTCTTAAGGGTCATTCCATGTCAAATCAACCAAGCCGAGCCTGAAATAAAACTTGACTATCTCCGATTTTGATGAAACTTGGCAAATCTACTCTTACTAACATTTAGATTGATCGTGGAAAATTTTGTATTCCTGACGCGCTTAGTTTTCGAGTAATGCCCCGGTCAAAAACTCAAATTTGGCGACGCCGAGCGGCGTACCGTAATTGGTAAGTTTTAAACCGTTGGACGTAAAAGACTATTTTTTTTTAAAATTAAAGAGCATTTTATTGGCAATTTTATTTGTATGTATTTGAATGCATTCCTAATTGTGAAACCATGTAAAAAATCGAAATTTGTTTTTAAACCTACCCTACGAGAAAAAAGTATCTCTGAAAGAAAAAAAAAAAACGTGTTTTTGTTCAGATGTTTTTTACATGCACAACAAAATTTGGGATGGGATGGCATTGGGATCATGATTGAGCGAGCGAAGCGAGCGTCTCCACTTGACTCTTATGGCTCGAATGTCTGTTTTTTTTTTTTTTTTCTGTTACTGCTTCGATACAGGTCGCACCGTTTCTCTGATCGACCTGAAATTTTTCACACATGTACATACCACCTAGGCGGGTTGCTGTATAGTTTTTGAACAAAATCCGATCGTTGGTTATAAAAAATAAAAATAAAAAATAAAAATGTTCCGATCGTTATGAAATTTTGCAGGGTCAATAAGTACACCATTCTCTCCTATTTTTCAAATTTTCAGCTAAATCGGTCAAGACGTTAAAGACTTATTGGTAATCATAATTCGAAAAATGATGCTAAAAAATGAAGGAGGCAGTGAAGATACAAAGATACACTTTAGAAGGCATGACGTGAATTAGTACAATGCAAAGATGTTGGAATAGTATACAGTGTACAATGTCAATATCCAGTTAGGCCTACACTGTGTGGTGGGCCTTATGGGAATGTCGTACTCGGGTCATGTTGCACGTACCGGTGCTCGCTCAACAACGCGTCCAACTGAGCGTTTTCCTGGTATATCACAGGGTCATGCACCAAATGTGTATAATGTGTCAGTTTTTACCTTCCGTTTTCATTTTTCAAAGAAATTAAGTGCGGCAAATTTGAATTTCACTACAAATGGAAGGTAAAAACTGACACATTTTACACATTTGGTGCATGACCCTGTGATATATCATGATCCCAATGCCATTTCATCCCAAATTTTTTTGGGCATGTAAAAAACATCTAAACAAAAACACGTTTTTTTATTTTTTTATTTCAGAGATACTTTTTCTCGTAAGGTAGGTTTAAAAACAAATTTCGATTTTTTACATGGTTTCACAATTAGGAATGCATTAAAATACATACAAAATTAAATTTCCAATAAAAAGCTCTTTAATTTAAAAAAAAAATAGCGTTTTATGTCCAACGGTTCAAAAGTTACGAATTCAGGTACGCCGCTCGGCGTCGCTAAATTTGAGTTTTTGAGCGGGGCGTTACTCGAAAACAAAGCGCGTCAGAAATACAAAATTTTCCACGATCAATATACATGTTAGTAAGAGTAAATTTGCCAAGTTTCATCAAAATCGGAGATGGTCATGGAAATGGCCTGGTTGATTTGACATGGAATTACCCTATAGAGGTAATCTGTTTGACATAGTGACTGGCACCCGGATATGATGTGTTCGATTGTTTCACCCCTTACACTACATTTTCTACATTGATCGTTTACTGTCGCATCTTGTATAATGTATTTTTTATAGTTGTTCGTCGCAATCACTCTGTCTTGAATAGCTATTATAAAACCTTCTGTTTCTCCAAATAGTTCCCCGTTGTTTAACACCCTATTTGATGCTTTAATATCTACGTGATCTTTGTGTAGTTCATCATAATGTCTCTTGTGTAGGGTCTTTTCTGAGAGACGTAACTCTTTTGAAGCGTCAGTTATGAGTTTCCCTTGTAGATTAACATTTTCGTTTGCTAGATTGAGTGGAGTTAATGATTTGTCAGCTAGCACTACAGCACCACAGTGTTGATTGGTTGCTCTTTGTAAAAAAAATATTTTCTTAAAATGTCTAGTTGTTTATAATATAAGTTGTTCAGATCAATTAGGCCCCGTCCTCCTTGTTCTCTTGGAAGTGTCAATCTCTCTATTGCTGATTTAGGATGATGTATTCTGTGTTTGGTAAGTGAAGTACGAGTTAATATTTCCAGCGCTTGGATGTCTGTCTGCGTCCATTTAATGATTCCGAATGAATATGTCAGTACTGGTATAGCATATGTATTTATTCTTGTGATCTTGTTTTTGCCGTTTAGTTGCGTCTTGAAGATAGATTTTAGTCGTTTCTTATATGTATCTACAGTAAGAACTCCATTATCTGATCTCCGATTATCCGATGTACTGGCTCCATAACAAAAAAATATATATTTATTTATTTTTATATATTATTTAAAGTAAATACTACTACGCAAATAAAACATAAAAATAAATTCAGACGCCGCGCCGCGCTTTTTTAAATGTACTCGCATACATTTGTAGCCTAGCGGGAGTATTGCCCATGCCTACGAGTGAGTGCAAGAGAAGATAGATCGGCGATATATCTCGACTTTCGAGCAGTGTGCGTCAGTGTCACTGGGCATATAGAGCTCAGTGGTCAGTGTGCGTTGCACGCATCGCCGGTAAGCGTCAGTGTCACTGAGCATATAGAGCTCAGTCAGTGTGCGCCTGCGCATGCGCATACGATCCAACCATCTCACAATCACAGCTGATCAAATCATCAAAGATGGTCGTTGTGGAACTGGAAGAAGAATTGCGATGCGATCATAGGTTTGTTCGTTTGTCCTGTTCCAACTAGGACAAGATACTCCAGGAGTAAACCGGATATACTTACCTTTAACGGAAATAGGCGTAGAAATCGTAGTTACTCCCACTTGGACAAAAGAACGTGATTGTGACTGTTTTGGTTGTTGTGAGTGGTATATTGAAAATGTCAAATCTTCTGCCTATTATATTGCCTTTACTTGTTGAAGATTCGGATTTGTCTGAAAGCGAGGATGACTCCCGTAGTCATTAGATTTTTATTTTTTATTTTTATTTTTAATTAGATGGTGTTTTAAATATATTGGATGGTTTGGTGGTTATGGTTAGGCCTAGGAGGCCTAGAAACCCAATAAATAGGCTTGCACGCCTTTTTTATTGCAGGTTAGGTCTTGGGACTTACAAGCCTGGGCCTTAGCCTAGCCTAATTTTTGGATTAATACATGTAATTTACTTACCTTCGGCCAATACGAAAACGTACTGGTTATCGTTGATAACAGGCTGGTTAAAATTGTTCCTCAACAATACGGCATGGAATACAAAATCATCGGGATAAATAGGCCTAGCAGTGCTTATACAGCTGCGTCCATGTTTGAAAATGGTGCCTATTCAAATCAAAAGCACTTTACTCCACCTCCAGTAGCTGGTGTAAAACCTTACGCCCATCACAGTGGGAGCAACTTACTACTGGACAAAAGAACTAGTCACAGTTACACCCATCACAGTTACTCCTGGACAGAAAAACGGTGTTTTGCCAATATCTTACTCCTGGAGTAGTGATCACAGGACAAACGAACAAACCTCATGTTTCAACCGATTCAGGAGATTTGTAATCACGACGCATTGAATTGTTTTTCCTGGGCTTATCTTATTTCTTTCCCAGACTTATCTTGCGACGAGAGCTTCAGCGCGGGCGATGAGAAAGAGAGCTAGGCCTAGGCCTATGTTTGCATTCTAGGCCTAGGCCTACTGCGTCGAGTTTAGGCCTAGACATGCGCTTTTATTACGACATGTAAGCCTAATTGTGTACGTGTGTTTGTAAGCTTGATTGACAAGCTATTAAATCATTTGGTATACCCTGTATGAAGTTTCTCGTGTGTATTTTATGTTCCTTTATCCATTGCATGTGTCATATATCATTTTACCATATCAGGCTATGCTACGAGAGCAAATAAACAAAAAACGTGTTGTCCGAGTTTTTCGGTAATCCGAGGTGCCCCCGGTCTCATCCAACTCGGATAATAGAGTTCTTACTGTATCAATTTTGCTTTCATTACTTAATGTTCAATTCTGGAAGCTTGTGAGAATCCTAAATATTTGTATACATCGTTATCGTCCATTATTCCAATCCTATTTCCATCATCTAGCTGGAACTCTTCTGCTTGCGTAACCTTACCCTTTTCGCAGTGGCGGCGCTACGGGGGTGCATGGGGGGGCAATTGCCCCCCCAAAATATGGCCTGCCCCCCCGCTTGCCCCCCCAGTCGTAGTACACTGTTCTAAATTAATGTATATCGATTGCATTTTATAATAAATTGTTCCTACCGTAATTCCAGTAATGCTTATAATTATAAAAGAAGCGACTGTTCCAGAACGAGTTTTTTGTTTTGTTTTGTTTTGCACTGTAACATTACTAAAATTAAATCATCAAATCACAAATTAAATACAACAAACTGTACATATTTGTGTTTATTTTACCAAGTGTTTATCCTTCATAAAAAAACGGTAATCCCCACAGTTGCCATTTTTCAGTTAAAACATGACGAAATAACTGTAGTATGGTGAAATTTTTTTCGCCTTCGGCGAAAGAGCCTCCGGCGGCTGGGGCTTCGCCCCAGACCCCAGCTACCCGCCACTAATTGCCCCCCCACTTTATTACCTTGCCCATCCTCTGCCCCCCCAATGATTTTTGTCTGGCGCCGCCACTGCCTTTTCGATATGTAGCGTCTTACATTTTTTTACTCCAAACTCCATGCAGATATCTTGACTAAATTCTAAAGTTTAGTTGAGCAAAATTTGATGTATACAACTTTAGGTCATCCATGTAGAATAGGTGAGAAATTGTGTGACATACCATATTATTGTCCTTAATTTTAAATCCGTAGGTTGATTCAGTAAGAATATGCGACAGTAGGTTTAATGACAGACAAAACCATAATGCGCTAAATGAGTCACCTTGGAAAATGACACGTTTAATTTGGATTGGATCTGTAGTTATCTGCTGGTTTTTCATATTTAGTTTTAGTGTTGTTCTCCATGTCTTCATTGCTGTCTTCAAAAAGTTTACAATTACTGGGTTAATTTTATATATTTGTAAAATCTGAATAAGCCATGTGTGTGGTGTTGAGTCATAAGCTTTTTTGTAGTCAATACAGTTTATGTGAATATTCCGTTTCTTATTGTGTGCCCGATTCATTACAGGAGAGTCGATAATGAGTTGTTCTTTACATCCCTGTGAGTTCTTACAGCATCCTTTTTGTTCCTCTGCCATGATATTGTGTTCTTCGCAATGATTATATACTTTATTTGTTATGCATGAAGTCAATATTTTATATATAGTTGGTAGACATGTAATGGCCGATATTTACTTGGGTTTTTCGTGCCATCCTTCGGTTTGAGAAAGGTTACTCCTTCAGTAAAGAATTCGGGTATTTCTTTAACTCCATTTATAAACTCGAGACATTTTCTAATTTGATTGTGAGTAGTATTGAAATTTCTTATACCAAAAATTTTTGAATATTATCATTACCTGGTGCTTTCCAGCTAGCACTGATTGTCGTCTTTAATTCATCAACAGTTATACCTTCGAATCTCATCTCATTAATATCGCTCATCCTAGCTATTTCATCTTGAATCCATTGTGCATCCTGGTTGTGTGCTACCGGGTTACCCCATATTCCTGTCCAAAACTCTTCTATCTCTATCTTACTTGGTGTTCTATTTCCTATAATTTCTTCTGTACTAGATAGTTTTTGGTATAACTGTTTTTCCTTTTCTTTGAACATTCTGTTTTGGTTTCTTTTCTAATACTACATTTTTTATATCTTTTTAATCTCTTAGCTAGAGCACTTACTTTTTGTTTAAGTGTATCCAAATATTTGTGAATGAATTCGTTAAGTGTTTATGCTTTGTGTGAACCTTGGAAGTTGAATCTTTCAAATATATTTTGGCTGTATCATACCACATTTTTAGACCGATTACCCATTCGGTATTGTTCCAGTCGACCGATATCTTTCCTAAACTCAACGATTCTCCCAACTAGTCGCTGTTCCCATTTCGGACTTTTCTTCTCCTGTTTTGTCTTTGAGAATATGCAGATTTTACCTTTAAGCCCAAATATCTGACCACTGCTACAGCGGCACAATAAATTGCCGCATGAATATCTGCAAATGATAGTTCGTCTTGTGTGTAATCTGATAAAATATGTGTGTTAATTATGTGTACCGCTGTCTTCATTTCCTTTGAATGCTTGGGTTTAGGTATGTTTGGTCTTTTGTTTGGTTCTATGTGCGCAATCTCTGACATGGCTGTTGCAAATGCTAAAACTAGGATGTTCTTTAGATTGATCATGTCAGGTGTATTTTCTATTGCGTTATGCATATCTACCTCTTGTGTTTGATCGTCTAGTTGTTCTGGGTGTCTTGATCTTCTTGGTTGGTTTGGCATTTCTAGTGGTTCTGGATGTTCTGGTAGGTCTGGATGTTCTGGTAAGTCTGGACGTTCTGGTTGGTCTGAAAGTTCTGGTGTGTCTGGTAGATTTGAAAGTTCTAGCAGGTATGGCAATACCGGTAATTTTGGTAGTTCTAGTAGCTCTGGTATGAAGTGTATCTTCTTCTTCGCTGTCCTCTGCTGATGTATTGCCGTTATCATCTTGATGTGCTTGTAGTTCGTCCTTCACTTCGCGTCTTATTCTTTATTTATTATTATTATTATTATTATTATTATTATTATTATTTTATTGTAAACCGTTCCTTGGTATACAACCTCATTCAGGGAACTGTGCATAAATTTAAATTCCCTCATACATTGATTTGAAATGTTCAATAATCTCATTAATCTGTTTCATAAATTAATCATCCAATGCCACCTACCAATTAAAAATTAAAAATAGCCTTACAATTACTAGCTAGGCCTATGTACTATCTTCTAGTGTTATGATTCCTCCGCTTAGTGTGAGTGTGGCCTATTGGGCTATTACTTCTATCTCTTTAGTCAGTGGACTTTGATGTAGTGTTCACTGGGCTATATCTCAAGGTCAACCATTCAAAGTTAGTAGAATGTTACTAAGCATATGTTTGGGGTTGTCAGCCAGAGAAAACTTTACATTATCTAACTAATTTGGTAATCATTATGTGAGGTAGGGTACGTTGACCTATACTTCATTATACTTGGTATCAAGCAATCAATTGTAGGCATTTATTTGATTTTGTACAATAAGTGCATTTTATTCAGTTACATTTTAGAAAGCTATCCATGGTTCAGTGGAGACCTAATGGTGGATTTTGATTTTGCACGTAATGATAATTGTTTATTTATTTACAGCTGTGTCACCCAAATGAAACTCCAAAACAAATCGTAGTGGAAGGGTGCAATACGTATTTCTTTGAAGACATTGATAATTTGGTAGGTTAAAAATGAAATTTATTATCTCTGTCCATCTGTCTCGCTCTATTAGGTGAATCCTTCAAACTTTGTTTTATATAATTTGATTACTAATTGGGTGATTTATGATTTGACAGGCACGTGTGTGGCCAGGATACAATAAAAATAAATGTTCAGTGGGTGAACTGTGGCTTCAGTTGCTCTGCTTCTATACTGAGAAGTTTGACTTTAAGATCGATGTGATAGCGATCAGGCAGCTAGATACGCTTCATCGCTTCGAGAAACTTTGGAACAGTAAATCAATAGCCATTGAAGACCCGTTTGATTTGAGCCACAACTTGGGAGCTGGACTCTCTAGGAAAAGTGAGTAATATTTATTTCCTGTTTGAGTGCATGTTATGAAGCTATATACTAAACTCAAAACTAGAGGTGGACCAATACCAGAATTTGTCGATACTGAAACCGATTCCACTTGTTCTATAAACCAATTCCGATACCTAGGCTATTTATCACAATTCCTTACAAAGTGAGATCTAAAAACATGACATTTGGCTCCATTAAGGGAACCTGCTTGTAATTAGGAGATTAGAGTACTGTTCATGTTTATAATGATTGATGATTTTTTTTTCATCAATGAACTGAACTGAAATTGACAAGATAATATCGGTTAAGGTATCGGCAAAATTGTCTAATACCGATTTATCCGATACCACTTGTATAGTCTGATTCTCAATATCAGTGTCTGTCCATCTCTACTTAAAACCTTGCTTAGACTAATTTCAGCGTCTAGCCACGACATAGACTTGCTCTTTAATAATAATAACTGATGATGCGATATTATAATACTGTTGACCAGGGCACGGGTGATTCTGATTCAACTGATTATTGGGAGAATTGACAAGATGTCAGTTCATCAAATACTATTAGGAGAGTTAGGATCGTGATTTAAAGAAAACCAAACTTTGATTCATTCAGTTTGTCTACTATTCAACGGATTACATTGTATGACATGTTGAATACCACTTAAGCAGTCATATTCAACGGAAGCGGTATTGCTGAATTTAAGTTTTATAATTGATATTATAATTTCATCTATCAAAGAGCTTAACCTTTTTTATTATACTGTAGGACAGCTTACCTGTTACAATCAAAGAGAAAGGGAAAAAAAAACTTGAGTTTTGGGGATGGGCAAATGCTGGGGTTGTGCAAACCATTTTTTTTACATTTTGAACCGAACTCAAACGGTTTACTTGATAGTTTGTCGAACCTGGGCTAGGGTCCCAGGCCAAAAATAATGTTACAGTATCAAATACGGTGCATTCTTGTCTTCAAATGTTAAGGGATTCTTCTGATATTTTTTTTATTCATATGGGGAAAACGTTTTAGGTCTAAACCTAGTGGTAGGTCCTAGCCTAGGCTAGCCAAACAACAAACAACATCACCTTCCGATGAAAAATCATAGCCTGATTGATCAAATAAAGCGGCAATGCCACTTTCATAGCCAAACCTGAAAACAATGCATCAAAACCAACATTAATATGGGTTTCTTGAGACCTTAAACTGCTAAAACAATACACTTCTTGGTTTGGTCGCCCTAGGCCTAGTCCCTAGGCTTTTGGGATTCATTTGGACCGTCAATATCACCATCACTTTCCGATGAAAACTCATTAGTAGATCGATAAAATTATGCGTAATTGTCATTATAATCATTCTCACCTGAAAGAAATCCAGTAGTATCAACAATAAATAACTATTTCTTGGTATTGTAATTGTCCAGAAAATCCACCATTTTAAGTGGCTGTGGTGTGTGTGTGTGTGTGTGTGTGGTTGTGTTGCAAGTCGATTTATTGAAAATATTCGACTCCCCGTGCCAACTAAATGGAAGAAAATTGATAGGAAGAATAATGTAAACATAAATTGAATAGGTGGAAGTCTGTTGGCTGCACTGCGCTTTGACTTTCGACAGGTCGCAGCCACTCCACGTGCGCATAGCGTCGAATTGTGACATTTTCAATTTCATGCAGGAAGTTAGAATTAAAGCACAAACTTTGATACTTGCAAACTTCGAACCTGTTTTTCAAACTCGAACCTGAACCAAACTTTTCCGAAGTTTGAGTTCCGAGTTCAAAATTCGTAAGTTTGTACAACCCTAGCAAATGCATGTACTTTCCTAAACGTTTACACTCTTGGCTTTCGGCGTGGTTAGCTTAAAAAATATTTGAATACTATTATGTTTAGTAGTGTCCATCCTAGGAAGATTGCCTAGTGTGCAACAGCAATCACAGTAAAAACAAGGGGTAGATAGACCTCAGCCGCAAACTTTTGGACAGCCGGTGGTTGGTCGCACACAACATAACAGTAATACTACTGGTGTTTGTTGTTTTTGGAGAAACAGTAAATGTGTACACCCATAAAAATGTGTACACTATCCCATCCCTATTAGGTTTATGTACATTGAAGTTGGCATTTTAATGTTTGAGCAGGCTTATAGACTACAATATCATGCATGGCATTTACAATTGATAAAACATCAGTTGAAGTCATTTCAAATCAAGAGAAGATAATGTTGAATGTAGATTATTACATGATGCGGTGTTTATTTGCAGTGCACCTATTCATTGTGAATGCATTCCGAAGGGGTCGCTCTCTGTTTGGCACTCCGGTAGAGCTGAAGCCAGGGTGTCTTAAAGATTACTTCTTTGACACGACACGTCTCGTAGATGGAACTCCTCCCCGCGACAGGTGCTGTAAACTGTGCCACAAGATTGGTCACATGGTGAAAGAATGCCCTCAGAAGAAACCAGACTCGAAGAAGAAGTACGACGATATTGCGCAAGCCGAGAGAGATATCTACCAACGGAGAGGGGCTGCAATGAACCGTGGGGGGTACGAGAATGGTGGTCGGGGAGGAATGCGCCGTGCCCCGAGCGGAGGGGAGAGGCAGGGAAACTCGTTCAATTCTCCGCCAGGGCCCCAAAGAGCATATATGCCTAACCTGAGCGCTCTTCACTCCCATTACGAGGATATGCGGTCTCGGGTTGGCTACGATACCCCCATGCCCATGTTCGACCGACAGAGCAGTGCTCCGAACTGGAAGGCCCCGGTGAATGCACACCATGCGAGAAGGGGATACTTCCCCGAGCAGGGCATGCCCCGGAACTACCAGTCTTTCCGAAGCGAAGAGTGTCCTGGTGGGAACTCTTACAATCGAGAGGATGTTCGAGGCCTACATGCCAGCCCTCCTCGGAGAGCCTACGAAACCCCGGGACGCCACCAGTTCTTACCTTCCTCAAAATACCCCGCCGGGCGTTTCTATGATCGACCACAAGATGAGTACGATCTACCCAATCAGAATTCCGGGAGATACAAATAAGCTCTGTTCAGTTGTCCTGGTTATAGAAAAATGGGTGTTTTAAAACCACTTAAGTTATGACCTTGCAATAAGGTCACACCTATCTATAATATTTCAACTAGTAATGCAACTTTTGCATTTTCATTTGACTCTGTCTACCTGTTTTATGTATGTTTTATATGACTTGCATTAAGTTCAATGCCATTTGACTTAATGTCTAGTGCACAAAAGTGTTGATATGAACTAGCTGATACAAATTGACCTACATATGTTTTTGATAATGAATTGCATATGTATTTAAATAAGTTTTGTTTGCGTCGCGTTCTGATACAATTTTGTGTGGGGCTTTCCTGCTTTAAAACTAATCAAAAGATATGTCAGCATTGATAATTATCAACGTTTATGATTTTAACACATAACTATGGGCATCAAAATGACACAGAATTGGATTGGTTTTGGAATCTTACAAGATTTTTTGTCCACAAACTAAAAGGACTAGAGTACGTTCTTTTGAGGTCGGTATAACAATCAACAAATAATAAACGTTAACTGTAACAAATAGTTATCTGTCGGATAAGCTATCCATCCAATAACTATCTAGTTCGCTTGGGAAGTTAATCCACCCGAAAGCTAATTGGAACATTCTGATCGAGTGGATAGTCCATGTGTCGCGAGAACTGCCACCTCAAAAGTGTTTAAATACCAAAATAAGCAGTAATTGCACACATATGCTGTATACAGCTGTGAATTACATTCAAGAAATATTGGCAGTTTTTTTTTTCTTCTTTTTTTTCAGGTATTGAAAGTGTTCTCATTGTCCTCATAAAGCTTTTACATTTGTCTCAAGTCAGCGTGCATATCTGCCGGGCTGCATCAGTATCGTTCTAGACCGTACGCTTACTCTGGACGCTGATGGCCGAATGGTTAGCGTGCTAGTTTTGCACGCGAGAGGTCACCGATTTGAGTCCCGCCTGGGAAAACATTTTTAGTTTTTTTTACTCGTCCCATCATTATTATTCTTCTTATCTATGACGAATGGCAATTTTCATAACTTTTCAGTGTAAATTACTCGAAAAACAAAGACTTTCCCCTCAACATTTGCTATTTACGTCTGTATGCCTACACCCAAGGTGACCTTCAAAATGAAGCTCATTTACAGATTGTTGATTAAAATAATATGTTTACCTCGGGCGTTGGTTCTTATTCCTACTAAAATTTAATTGTTTAGTGATTTTTTTTACATCTAGCACATACCTAAATTTTTGGCTTTGGTGTGATAGACTTTATTTAAAATAAGTCCATAAAGCTCACCCTATAATCGATATACAACGTAAAATATGCATAATAAAATCAATTCAACCATGTACATACTGACAAAAGCAATGAATTATTAATTAATTAATTAATTAATTATTATTACGCTGGATATAAGAAGAACAATGATCATCCTAGTAATTATTGGGCCAATAAAAATTAATTTGAAAAAAATAGAATAATAATAATGATAATAATAATGAATAAGTAATTGTTCATTATTTATTTTTTTATTTATTAATTTATTTAATTTAATTATTGTGATAAGATTACCAATTAAAATACTTGTTAAGATTATTTTGTTTATTTATGTAATCTTAGTTTTATTTTAAAAACAGTTAAAAACAGTTTTTATGACATTTTTACACTCTTATTTTGTCGAATAGCACTCTATCTGCCAGTTAAACCTCTCAATTAGAATCCGACTAATAAGCATCTCCTATTCTTAAGAATACGTAGTGCTATTTGTCGATTGTAAGACCGAAATAACGCTATTTGCTACAGTTAGCTTCTTTGCTACAAATAACTTTCGTATTTGTTGATTGTAATACCGGCCCTAAATGAAGAAGCAGCAATTACTTTCCACAATTTCACATGAACTCATATTTTTTTATTAATAGTGAACAGAGTGCATTAAAAGCAATGTTGTTTGGCATAGCCAATATTATGGTTGGAATAATTCCTGCTTGATAGTACAACTTAGATATTTCATTTGCAAAATACATACAAAATCGTGTTCATTTTAAAACCCTATCCAATGGTTAATGTCCATTTGGTTGTCTATATCAATTATGTAGTAAGGTGCCCAAATTGTTGGAATACTTTATCAGTTCTTAACTGTGGCTTGAGTGTTTTACTCAAGATTTAGGAAATGATTTTAGGGCTATATTCATGACAGTTACGAGTGTTACAGTTAATTATTTGTAAGGTTTTTCTAAGTATTATACGTATTTTATTGATAGTTTTAATTATCTGTATTAAACTGTTTTAAAATTACATGAAGATTGTACGACTAGAACAAATACTGCAACGCCTGCATATTGTATAATTACCTTGAATGTACATTAGAGGTATTCAACTTGTGTTAAAAATACAAGAATAACAAAAACGTACTAACTACAAAAAAGTAGGATGAAATATGCCTCAATTGAACAAGACACATGGTTTACTTTCAAGCTTTAAATGGTTTACTTTGTTTACTTTGTGTGGAACATTTAATAGGTATATTGATGGCCTATAGTGATGTAGCAATGTCATCTTTGTCAATGTGTACCTCTCGCAATTTAAAGTTTTACATCGTGTCACGTTTCATTTCACCAGTGCAAATGCCATGGGTTTCCACCAAGGATTGATGGTTGGTGTCCATTTTAAAGAAAACATATTTCATTACTCTGGTTGTAAGGTCAGTACTTGTTGTTGAGTTGCATCAGTACTAGGACTCCCATAATTTTAAAACCGTAAAATAGGACATCCCCTCATTGCAATATTTGTTTTACGTGCATTTTGTTTTGAGAGCATAATGTTTCAATTTCAATTTTTAATTCATTTTATTCCTGTGTGTTTTAATATAACTTTGTTACAGTACAGTAAACAAACCAAATTTAACATTATGAGCATTACTGCGATGAGATAAAGAAATTAAAATACATATTCATAATAGGAAGCCTGCGTAACAGAAAACCTCTTGTGTACGAGCTGTCAAAAATAATACTCTTAATACTTTTATGCGGAAACTCATAGTTGTAACAAAAACTACTTAAAAATCAATTCAGCGAATCCAGATGTAAAGGCATTAGGAGTTTATTGTTTGTTTGATGAAACTATTCGAATGTTTTCTGGGAAACCTGATCTGCGACAACTTATCCCTTTTCAGGTGTCAAACTAGCCCTCCCAAAGTAGTCGTTCCTGCAATTAGTTGCCGGTTTTTTTGTAACCAAGGGGTGACACGAGCTACTTGTATCGGCTTAATTTTTAGACAAAGCCATTATCTCCTGGGCCAATAATGGCAACATTTTACAAGCATGCCATCAGCCACCATGTAATCAATATTGCCCTTAAATTACAACATTCTTGCTTTTCAGGTAAATTTATTTTCGGACAATTGTATTCCTTTGTTTTACTGCCCTTTAAACCGATCGGCAAAAACGGGTATGTTCTATGTTTATCACGGCAGCAACAACCAACTGAAACATGATTGAAGTTATCTCATTTATGCAATGTCTAACTGAAACATGACGGAAGTTATTTTATTTATGCAATGTCTTATCTTATTTAGTTTAACCCTCCGTCACTCGCGCGGAATTTCTTAACACCATCCCTCGCGTGGGGTTTCTCAAACCCCAAATTATTTTGGGCTGTAATTAGTGCAGTAGGATGTTTCAGGTATTTCTTTCTGTGCTCATATGATTTGTGGAACTACTATGTAGGTGGTTGTTACTGGGAGGACAGCAAAATAAGATGCCAATGAACCTTTTTGTATGAAATATTTTTTTATTGTATTTTTCGGATTTAAAAAATGGACATTTTCAAAATATTCAAAAAGTCCATATATTTTCACTTTTTAGTAATAACAGGAACCAGTTAGTAAATTGCAAGAAGAATTTTTCCAAAATTCCAAAATTTAAGCCAAAATAGCATTGAGTTTCTGTATGCAGTTACTGTAACGTGATCACTCGCGCGGGGTTTCAGCAACCCCAGCCACGTTCAGACCGGCAATATAACGACACTAAAAGCCCTAATAATTAGAGGGTTACAAATTTTGCTAACAGATAGTGATTTGAAGGTACTGAGAATCTAGAGTCGGTAAAACTGTCCGATGCAGAGAAACAGAGTCGAATGTAGACCCTGGGGTTTGTAGAACCCCACGGGAGTGACGGAGGGTTAAAAAGAAAAATTACCAATGTAAACAATAAATACAGTGAGATTACACAAATGCACAGAAAATAATAATGCTACAATAACAAAGTAAATAAGACAAAATAATTGTTTTCATATTTAAATGTATATTTCTCAAATTAACTAATTGGAAAACACTCCTATAGGTGTAATTGATTGTATAGAAATCAATCTAGAAATTTAAAAATCCATCTCAGCGGAGTATTGAACCCCGATGTCTCGATTGTCGATCGGGTGTTTTGCCCCTAAGCTACCGAAAAGGTTAACTTAACAACTTCTGCATTGATTGTCTCGGTAGCTTAGAGGTAAAGACCCCCCCCCCCCACCGACAATCGGGAGACCAAAGTTCAATACCCTGCTGAGATGGATTTGGTAGTTTCTGGTTTGATTACTACATATATATTTAAAATATGAAATGAAATCGTTATGTAGAAAGAATGCCAATCAGCTGGAGTATATTGGTGTGAGATAGGATCAACAGTTCGAAAAGTGATGGTGGCTGCTGAGTTTCCTGAAGAACAGTAACATAAATATATCCAAAACACAGAAAAACACAAGACATTTTGACAATGAACTGGTGTCGAAACGTCTCGTGTTTTTCTGTGTTTTGTATAATTTATGTGGCTGTTCTTTAAGAACCTCAGCAGCCACCATCACTTTTCGAAGGTAAGCTGTAGGATCCTATCTCACACCAATATATGAAATGAAATGAAATAAATAAGAATTTAATTAATTTAACTTAAATTCATTTTGCATCATCTGACTGAAGAAAAAAAAACTGGCCTAAGCCGTTAATCACGAAATATTTTTTGATCCATTAGCTGTTCTAAGGCCCTTTAGGAAGTTAAACCATTTTAAAGTAGTATGTGGCTGTAGCCCGAATTGCAAACATTTCTAGTATATTACAGTTAATAGTCCGAAGTTGCTTCAATATATTTTTTCTGTCTCAAACGCTATTAGTTGCTGATCAATGCACTTGCATTGTTTCACTTTTAAGTAGGAATTGGAACAAAGTGCCTAATTTTATTTTTTTAAATTTTTGTTTGTGAATTTGCAACTCTATTGAATGGTGTGGCAAAATTCTTTGAAATATTGTTGTATGCTGTTGATCTTGCTGTTTTTGTACTGATCTTACAATGCTTAATGATTTGTCACCTTCTGAAGGTATTATAAATGGCATGGCTTTTAAAATGGAATCATTAATTTTTCAGACAGTCAGTATCGCACTGTAGAGAAATATGGGATATATTCAATTTAAAAAAAAGGTATGCAATTTAGGTGTGGGGAAGAACAATGGCAGGTTAATGAAAAGTTACTGTTTTTTTAAATACAACTTGCATTGATATTTAATATGCACAATTCAGTGTAATATCATAAGCATGCCAGTTGAGTTATTATTCTGCTAAAATAAAATATAACCAATTTCTTAGTATGTATTAGTTTTTTCCAGTTATATATGCTTCCTTTTAATTCAGTTTTGTTTAGGGTATGCTGTCTTGTTTTAAACTTAAAATTTACTTATCGTGAGTGCAATCCACTTAATGAAATTAATATTTGCAGTTGTTGATCCAATGCACACATAATTCATTCATTTTATGCAGTCTTCTGTGTATCAAGTCGAGCAACATTGTTGCACGGGTGTGTCGCATGTTTATACATTTTACTATTTCTAGTAAACTATTGGCAAGTTATTGATTGGATGTCCTAGGGCAATAACTTATATATGATGATCTCCATTTGTGTTTAATCTTAATTATAGGTAGCTCTATTGTTCGCAGTAGAGAAATATTCACGATCAGAAAATGAACATAATATTGCCTTGAGCATGGGATTTGTTTTTTAGTGGTAACATTTTAAAAGTTGTTTTTGCAACTCAGTTTTAGCAAGAACTAATAATTGATATTTCATAATATACGTACCAGGTAATGACTAACTACCATGTCAAAATATTATGGATGGCAATTGCTTACCTGTATTTAAGTGTCCTTTTATTGTACGTACATATTAGAAATACGAATGTTTAGATAAAATGCAGTTGACCATTACCTGCATGTATTTTATCGTTTACAATCTCGCCACACTTCGGTGAACTTATGTAAGCTTTTTTTATGAATTGAATAACTATTTTTCATTTATATATTTATATGTTTCTTACCTTTTTGCTCTACAAAATAGAACTGTAATTTTAGTTTGACTATGTTTATGACTTGCCTGTCTTAAGAGTTGACTTCCGCTTTGTGTACAGATTTCGGAAACTTCAAGAAACGACTAACAAGACATCAACCAACATGATTGAATGTTGAAAACAAAATTTGTTGTTCGAACTGTGTTTATAATTCGTTTACTCTTTAACGGCTAATAATGCAATCACATGTATATGGAAGTCAACTTCGAAATGCGAGTAGTAAAATATTCAACTAAAGTAATTGGCATGTACTAATTTTATCTGCTTAACCTGAAATTTGTTGTAATATGCAATGGCTTGTTGTAGATAATATTATTTTGACACTGAAAGATTCAAGATTGGAAATTGGAAAAACAGTTTTGGAATGCTGATTCGTTTGATTTTCCTTCTTGAAATAGACTTTCGAATAGAATATTCATTTTACATAATAGTTATTAGTCATTTTTATAAGCAGGGTTTTTAGTACGTATATATGGATGACTTCAATTAAATAATAGTTTAATCAATATAATGAAGTCAATACAAATAAGGAAACAATATCGTACTAACGGATACATTTTTTTTAAACTTGGGGTAAGGCATTCTTGGACAATATTTAGACTGCCCATTAAAAGCATAAAAAGTTGTCAAATCGCCCATGCATGATGATGCATATTTCATGCTGTACCTTGTATGAGACCCAAATAGTTGTAAAGACAATGATCACTGTCCACTTGTATAAAAGTACGTTTTATCGTATTCTGTGAAATGTGTGTAGTTGTAGCCGGCAAATTCTAATGCCATTTGACACATTTCCACCTATGAGGGACGAGTGGTTAATAGTAGTCTTATTACTTTCCACTGGCCACAGTGAACAACAACTTTCTAACAGTTTGCCTTGCAGTAAACCGATGTTGCAAAGAAAACAAAGTGACTACTGTTTTGTAGTACATGTTCGATTTATAGTCGCGTAACAGGATGAGCGTAGGGAATCGTTTCGAGTCTTCTTTCAGTACTAGAAAAAAAGTAATTCTCTTAATAAATATTTCATTAAATTCTGCCATTTAATGGCATACAAGTGTTCTGCCCTCTGGGCACATTTTAATTCTACTTTCAAGGGTAAATTTACCCGTTACAGTATGTAAAGCAAAAGTAAAGGTAACTTATTTCACTCAAAATTTTCAAAGAAGCTCTGAAAAATTCATAAAAATCGGAGTAGCTGCTTGTACCTTAGAGAAGTAATTCTGAAAGAGGCAAGTTTTTTGGAGTTTACCTACTGGAATTGAAAATGAAATCTTCGCTGTGCTCATCCAGTTATTGTTTCCAATGCAATGTGCCAGTTGACTTACCTTAATCTCTGATAGTTGTTGAAGGTGTGAAATGTGCCCGACGGAGTAAGATCGGCTGATTTTATGTATGTGAATGGTGAAGAGATATACATTCCGTACAAATCAGATGTATTGATGTTTTATGCTACTGACATTTGAATTTTATAAGATTTTTAGATTATGTTTACATTAAAACTATCTTGTTTTGATTGGTTTTGATCTTATGTGAAGGGCAATGTGGTTGTCCCGTTTTCAACTTGTTTACAGTGACTGTAATCATCTAGTGTCACTGTTTTAAAACGAAATTCCAATATAAAGTTTGATACGACGAATGTACAGAGTTGAGCAAATGCTAATAAAGGTGTTTAAACCGTGCTCTTTGTTTGTGGGCGAGTGAAAGTGCGGAGGGTGGGTCACCCCTACCCCTCCCACTCCTAGCACGACCTCAGCGACGGGCAGCCGGGAGGAAGGGGCCCCATATCGATTCTTCCAATTGTAGGCAGAGCAGCCGTGGAGAGCAGAACACTATGTGCGCGTACATTTACGGCTAGGGTTCTGCTCGAAGGGGTGACGTTTCTCGCTTCGGCATTTCAATAGACATTGATTGCAATTTGTGTGGAACTGTGAATAGTAACTTAAAAAATTCCCATGATTGGTTCATTTTGGAATTTGTGTCGAGCGTGTCCATCAATGCCAGTAGACAAGGTAAGTGGACGCAATGCTTTCACTTTAAAAACACGTCGTGCGCTTTTCTTTCTTACGCTTGTTAATGCGGTAATTTTTGGCAATTGGCAATATTTGGGTGGTAAAAAATTGCCTGTTGCACCAACCAAATAAAATGTCGGGAGTTTTATTCATCCGGTGACAAGTGAAAATAATCTCTAAGGGCACTTTGTCTTCGTGGGCAGGGAGGGCACACGTACAGACAGACAGACAGATCAGCTGCTCGGGGTGTGTGGACGGGCACGCTCTCGGCTCTCGGTCGAAGAGGAAACCACAGTGAGACGTGTTCTGGGCTGAGGATGTCGGTCAATCAGGTTGATGAATGGGATAATGCCTCGTGCATGTCGCCACGTGTCTTGTTTTCTTCTACGTGGGGAGCGGGGTGTACGGGGAGGTAACCACGGCAATGCAGTGTTGCTATCACACTCGCACCGTGTTTACATCATGCTTCTCAAATCTCAATGCGTCCTTGCTTTCAGCTTGATTGGATGGATACTATGGTGCCGCAATAAAGTTGATCTTTTTTGGAGTGCGCTATTCCGTGTCCACATAAAGTCACAAGTTAGAAGGTTTGCTTAACAACCCTGACTTAACCTTGGCTCTCGTCTCCTTCCATTCAATCCTTAATTCGTTTATAGTGCAAGTAAATTAGTTGGTTTAATCTCTGGTTGTAAAGTAAGTATGCTGCAACAGATAATGTAATGTGTAGATCCTTGGTTCCAGGCTAGAGTCCTGGAAATTCTACACGTTCATTCATATTACATTGTCCCCTCATCATCTCGATTAACTTGTTGCTAAAGTATGACAAGTCCTATACGGTATCAAACCAGCCACCTACATCTCGAACTAGTTTCTAGTCTTGTGTGAAAGCGATGTGCTTCCTCTATCGGTAACTAGTATAAAATATTATGTACTAAACATACCCGAGCTAAGCAGTAAAATCAAATACGTTTTGTATCTTGTGCGTTGCTTTATGCTTACTTAGAGGGTGAACAAATGCGCCTCGTTGGAATCTAACCCGCGACCTTTGGTTCCATACGGTTGTCGGTAAAACCGTACGACACACCGTAAACGCTAATCGCTCAATATTCCCAATTGTTTCCAAGTATAAACGCCTAAGTGAGTGCTTTCCTTAACTACCAGAAACAAGATATTGTAAGAATTAGCCTACCGCCGCCAATCGATTGGCAATAACTATAATTATATTTGAAGTTCGGTATGCTCGAAGGCCTTGTCCGAAACTATATCTGAGAGAAACGTGTCATCCGAGGGTGGTGCGGCTTGCATCACGAGCTTTCATTCAGTTGCGGTCTACGGTCCTCCGGTCTACTATATAGTACGCGTTGTAGGCAAATTTTTGTTACGGAATTACGGTACTTCGCTTAGTTGATGGCATTGATTAAAGATTGAAATATTTAATGGTATGGGACTCTCAACAAATTTCCAAGAATCTAAATTGATTTCATTCATTTCGGATTCAGTTAAATAGTTTTATTTAAAAAACGGAAAATTGTGTCGATAGAATCGATTGTTAACGGCCAATGCAGCATTGTTTTCCTGTTTTTTGTACAACGACAAAACAAATTATATTAAAGAAAAATGTAGCATTGTTTACGACTGGATGAAGTCCGAAATAACTATCAAGTTCCACGAATCTAGCCGAAAATGTGCGTTCGTACTTCTTGAACTACCCCTTCATTTTGACTACATAACCAAAATATGTTGATTGTTTTGCACGTAGTTGGAAAAGTAGGAATAAGGTACTGCGATCGAGGGGCTGAGTGTCCACACCCTAGCTTCGCATTTTTTATTCTTCTACATACGGGAAGCATGGTCAAGATCTGCAATCGCGAATGAGGAAGAGATTAATTTTGTTTAAAAATCAGTGCCCAATACGGGTGTTTTACTGGCTGATTGATTGATAGTTCAATGCGGTAATGCCAATCAATCAACGACAAGTGCGTCCAAACTGCGCGAGGACACGACTAAGTAGCAATCTAATGTCGTTTCTAGCTCAGGCCAGGTTTCTAAAAGATAGATAAAATCAATGATCCATCAATTGATTGATTGACAAAATTAGGCTCCTAGTCCTACCTTGTCAGTGCAACTAGGTACGAGTGCACTAAACCACTCGCTCACGTATACATATCTTCTCGATTAACCTCAATGACAATATTTTTTAATTTATTATATATAAAACAGAGTACAAATACTCCACAAGTGCAAATTATAGCATAATGGACAGACAACATACACACATTAAAATATACAATAAGCACTCACAAAATAATAAATCTATTTCTTTAAACACATTTGAAATTAGCAATTTAAATGTGAAACTATCAAAATTATTAATAATGAATATTAATAATTAGAGATATTCTTGAAAGAAAAGAAAAGAAAAATGGGTATGAAAGAAGAGACGAATGGAAATGCTAGTGAGTAAATTATAAAGTTAATACCCTAAAGCTTGAGTGATCACAGATCTTAATATCGTCTTACTATTTAATGGTTTGGTTTCAGTATTCACGATTCCCTTGGACCCTACTTTTGAAGGTTTTTATATACTACATAGTCTATACTAGATCGTTATTAATAAAATAAAATAATTAGGAAAGATGCGTACAAATTATACAATAAATGCCCGATTTTAATTTCACAGGACTCGATTTCAGTAAACTTCTATTTACTGAGCGAAATCTTAAAACATTAACGGTGACAGGCTTCGAATCGGCGAATTACTGAATTAGGCAGATAATATTATAATTTCTAACATGTGGCGTGGCGATGAGCTACCTCTATCTATCCCGTCTGCAAGAGAAGAGGCGTGGACCCAGACCGTCTGATTCCCTAATCAATTCAGCTACCCACAGGATGGCTATCCTAATCGGATTGATGCGAGTGTAACTTGCAGAGACGTATCCTGCAAGCTCTCGCCAATGTACTGGAAATCCCACCAGATTAGAACCCTGGTTAATTAATTAGAGTTCTAATCTTCTTGGGGGCTAACAGTACAATATTCTCAAGTGGTGTTGGATTGCAGCATTTTCTACTCATCCTTTGTCTCGTGAGGATTGAGCCCCAGTGGTGGCGGTATTACGTGTTAACAATTTTTTAAGGTGCGTTAAAAAAGCATACATTTAAACAAATCTTAGACCTAATTTTTTTTATTTTCACTTCAGCCTTTCTCGAATAATGTTGTATTATTGAATAATTATTGTTTTGAGAGTTAAATTGTTTGAGAATAAAATGCGTTGCAAGAAATACAAATTACGGAGCGAGGCTCTCCTATATGCATCACTTTTCTGTCCGTCCGTCTGTCAACGTTTCACGATAAAAACAGAACATGACCTCCGATTGACATGCGTTTTTTGTCGACAATACCACTCAACAATGACGATACAGAATGTTTCTGGTGACTCTTTGGGTCATGCAGGGGACGGTGCTGTCATGAACCAAATGAGACAGTTCTTTCAACCTCGCTTTTAACCCAATAGTCTATTTCACTATTTGTATCTTTCTTTGACATCTGAATAAGTATAGCTTCGCTCCCTACTTTGAGTACTCCATGGTTTAGAATACACTTGAGAGTAAAGTTCATCAGACAATTGATTTATGTATACCAAGATTGTTATGCTTGGCCAAGAGATAGTACAAGTAGATGACATAAAGGAAAGGGATGCATGGGTGATATGAATATAATATGAAAAACACTTTTTCCAAGGAATGCTCTCTGCAGGATAAACACCAGTTTTAACCGGTGTGATCCACTTTATTTGACTGGGTACTACGGATTTTTGGGTGTAATGTCCAAGAACTCATTCCCTGAATGAAAACGAACTAAACGAAAACTTGGAATATAATTTCAGTCAGGATTGCTGGTGACGAGTTTAAACTCGTTACCTCCCTCATAGTCTTGCGCGTGACGCATAAGCGATCTCTCTGTTACACATGAAAATATTGTTCACGGAAAAAGGAAATATAAAATAACCGTTTCTAACCAATTCATGTGTTGAATATAATTAATATATTTTTACAACGATTTACAATTTGTCGTATATCGCTCCTGCCTCTAGTGAGTCACCTTGCAATCAATGGCAGCTCGCCGCCGGGGGGACATTCCCGTCATTCAGTTCTGACTTCCTCTTCCATTATTGACTGTAGTATGCGTACAGACCGAGGGGGCATGCCTGTCACGTAGGTCCTCGGTACACTCGCGTGCCTAACGAACAATCGCAAGTTTGTCATACAGAAGGCAGTGATAACGTTGTCATCAACTTGCGCAGATAATATTCCTATCATTTAAACGATAAATTGAATGGCAACTTTGGATTGTTGTACTGTTGTAGATAGCCGTTATATCATAAATTCATATCCCCCCCATATTTTATTGCATAATACACTGATAGTACCAATCTAAAATTACCCATAGAACCATCATTCCTTGAATTAAACTGTGTTCTACTGTATTTGTTTTTTTGTAAATGCGGTTCCGAATTATTTGAGACTTCGGGGTTTGACGAACCTATTAAAGTTTTTGTAAAACCTAGATACTATAGTATCATAGTAGTCTAAGATGACCTATTTTCAAATCTGTATTAAAAAGGTTGATAAATATGCAATTGAACTCGCCAAAAATGTGCAACTCAAAATCATCACCTTCCTTAGTAATCAGCGTATTGGGATAGAACCAAGTGTTCAAATAAAAAAAAAATCTAGCTCTGTTTATGTAGGCCTACAGGACAGATAATTGAGATGGTCAGTAGTGTTCTGACCATGCAAGAACAGGAGCAATGTCTCCTAAAAAAAATAAAAAATAAAAACACAATTATTCGTCTATTGTGGAGTTAGTAATGATCCAAACATAAACTAGAAAAACACCAAAGTCGTTAGACGAGTGAGCGAGCCATATGTTGAGTATCCGGGAACATTCTTCTCTACCTATAAGGCTATAGACAGCATGGGTCTTTCCTCCCTAGCCTTTTAGATACAAATGTTCTCGAGTACTCAACACATGGCTCGCTCACTCGTTTAACAACGATTTTGGCGTTTTCCTAGTAATATCTATATTTATTATATATTTGTATCAAACAATAGTGTCTAAAAACTGTTATTTAATTGAAGCGCAGGTTCGAATAACGTTGTAAGCTGCATTTACTCTGGGTTGGTATAGAGAGGCCGGTTTAAAATCAGAAATACTGTGTTGTAATGAGTAAAATCACCTGAGGTGACACAGTGTTATGGCCTAAAAAATATGTAACAAAAAACGTAACATGCACTATTTATTCCGTTGAAGAGCTGTTGGAAAAAATAAACTTTATTATAATTAATTTGTCCATAATATGTGAGGTCTAGGTGCGGGCTTGTCCATGCTTCCCGTGGGATAGGACCAGGATTGTTCATATTACGTGTGGGATAAGTCCGGGATTGGTTGTACCTTCCGTGGGATAGGATCGGGATTGTTCATTCCTCCCATGGTCTAGGTCCGAGCTTATTAAATAAAAAATAAAATAAATAAAAATTAGTAACTCCTGGTAGTGGAACATTCCGTGGGTGTGAGATGCACCTGTAACACCTTCTCGTGATTCCAGGGTATACTGGGCGGTTACAAGACTCCTGTGGAAAGCAGTACGTCTCCTCATTGGTCACCCATCTTCTTCTATTCTATTCTTCTTCTATTAACTCAAAAAATTATTTTTTACCACATGATCTATAGCACAATACTACACTAAAACTAGGAAAACGCTTAAGTCCCGCCGCGTTGATGGATGAGCTTTTAATTGTAAGTTTTTAGTTTGCGTAGCACCACATTTTTTCAAGTACTTTTTAATGGCTTTAGGTATTTGTTGTCAGTTTCTATTGTTACTTGTTAATGCATAAACCACAAAAAACTCATCTTAAAACTTATTTATGGATTCTGCTAACTTTTTCAACTATTCTGTCAGAAAGCATACATCACACTACCTTAATTCGTAAATATTGAACGTTTGCCCCACCCGATTTGTCAAAATCGGCCAAAATATTACGAAATACGCACTAAAATCGAAAAGAATCGTAAAATGTAACGATATTCATGAAATTTCTTCGATTGTACCCAAGAAGTAGCAAGTCTAAGTTCAGAGATTTCGAAGGTCCCCTAAAATTTTCATCAAGATCGTACATGCTGTTTGCCCGGTAGAGAGCGAACAAACAGACAGAAAAACAAACAAAAAAACACCCGAGCTAAATTTTTGGGGGGACGGTGAAATTAAAGTCTTTGCTTCGCTCATCCAATGACAGTTTTAAAAATTATATCTTGTAACTGTGATTTAACACTATTTTTCAAATTTTTTGATCCAGAAATTTGCGAAAGTTGGTGTTCTGGGAAATTTCTTAAATCGGCTTTAACCTGCTTCTTTTTTGGTCCACATATATACTAGAGCATAGTACCAATCTAAAATGCCCATTTTTACATCGTGTCTTGAAACTGTGCCCAAAATACCCTCAAACACGCAAAAATATGCATTCCAAAATCACACCCCATCTTGGTAATCAGCATATTTTGACCGAACTACTTGCCCAAATTACAAAACAAAATATAGAGAATTTACAAAAAAGGCTGTAGAGTACTTCAATAATGGCCAATATTTTTTTGGATCAAAATTCTCCAAGGTCACTGGGCATAAAGATCGTCTTCATGTTATTTCTTATGGGAGATTTTTGCCGATGGGACCTAGCTCGAAAAATGTCATGTTTGACAATTTTTTGGGAGGTCACGGTGGCCCTAATAATTTCTCTGTTAGTTGCTAAATTCATTGCTAGTTAGCCTGAATGAAATATATTTTTTGAGTTTTGCGGTGAAATACCCCTTTAACTCCCTCGCTCGGACTGGGCCCCCTCGTGTCTACCAAGCTGCTGGATGCTGACGAGAGTCGACGTAAATCTTTTCCACATATTTTTAAGATATTTCACAACCCATTCTTGTGGCAACTAAATTGTTTTTCGTATATTGGTTGGTTTACTTTCAACTATAACTTCTTAAGTAAGCGAATACCAAGCAGTCGAAATAGCATATTTTACAATGTATACGTATCACTCAAAAGTTCGGCGCTCGATCCCTGTCAGAACTAATTTCCCCCCATATTTTGACTCATATATTTTATTTTATTTTTAAATCAGGCACACCATTAAGTTTTGCTTAAAATGCTACAGTGAGCTTATAATTTCAGCAATTCACATTTATTTTATGTTATAAATTAGTATAAATCAATGACACGTGTATATTGAGGATATAAAGTACAAACAATACAAATAAAAAGTGTAATATAGTATATCAATAATTAAATACATAGGACTACAGATAATATAGTACGAAATTGAAAGAGTTGGGTTTAGAAATTTGTCAATGGAATAAAACGATTTCTCCAGCAAGTACATTTAATTTATTTTCACGTCGATCAAATTATTATTTTTAAATGATTTACACAGTATGACAGTAAATAATATTAATGACAATAGGAAAAACGCTCGTTGCTAGACAAGTGAGCGAGTCATGTGTTGAGTTCCCGGTAACATTCCATTTCCTCAGTCCTACCTAAGGCTGGATCCAGCATGGGTCTTTCCTCCCTAGCCTATCATAGGCTAGAGTGGCGCATTGTGGCCTTAGAGTTGACGCGCCCTTATACGAACTAAACTTAAAAAATAAAAACCCTATTATTTATACCAATATAATTATCAAACTTTAAATGCAAATGTTCTCGGGTACTTAACCCATGACTCGCTCACTCGTCTATCAACAAATTTGGCGTTTTCCTAGTTTAGTTGGCTAAGGCGCCTTTATACCTGGAATGTGGAAGACCTGGGTTCAAACCCCTGATCGGGAAAGATTTTATAAGTTCTGAACTAAAACATAGCTAGTATACGTAGTACGTGTAAAGATTGCAAAAGTTTACTCAATCTCGCAGCGGAATTTAGGGGAACCTGCATGGAGTGTGTAAGATTCGATACACTTTGGTCAATTCATGCATTCACCGCCTTACAATCATGATTCGAACAAAATGACTTAGCTTCAAGAACAAAACTATTGTCGTAATTAATTGAATCCTACACATTTTCTGTTTATTTTCCAATTTATTATTTCTTGTATTTTTAAATCGCAAAGGATGTTGCTGATTTTGTTACACATTTTCTGCTTATTTTCTAATTTATTATTTCTTGTATTTTTAAATCGCAAAGGATGTTGCTGATTTTGTTAACAGTTCTTAGTAAACTCGTACCGGATGTCTGTTTAAAAATTTCAGCGATTCGGCTGATTTTCGGCGTACACACGGAATTACAGAGGAAGTGCCCTCAGAATTGTATTGTAAGACTAAGTCGCTGCGCTCCCTCGTCTAATATTTTCAAACGTTGCCAAAGAAGTCAATAACCGGGCTATGAAAAGGCGAGTGGTGGGATCGATTTCTTACGTTAAAATAGTCCTCGACAATTAATCTTCTCTTGGAAGGGGGGCGACCGCCCTCCCCCCCATGACCCTATGAAGCTCCTATTTTATTTCAGGGGACGGCAACCTTGAGCTTTACTCGAGAATGGTTAGACTAAAATTTTGACTCCCGTTCCCCACTTCCACTTCCGTTCCATGCAACCAACCATACCAACCAGCCGTGGGGAGCCATGGCTGGTTCTGACCAGCATGGGAATTTCCTCCCCATATTCCCTAGGCTAGAGTGGTGCATTATGACCTAACGGTTGACGTGCCTTTAATCCAAATGAACTTAAACTAAACAAAAAAATCTCTGCCCCCTACACTTTTTCATTTTCAATTCCTGGATACGCAACTGCTTTTAATGTTTGTTCCATAAACAAGGGAAAATGAAAATGTAAAACTATTTATAATTATTAAGAAAGGGGCTGGATACCCCTATTATTCGTCGTTTTTCTCGTATATAATTAATTACTATTATATAGACGCTCGAAGAAGCCTCCCGAAAATCACATCCCATTAAAAAAAAAGAATTTCCTTAATTTCCATCCAAAATCCTTAAAACTCGCAAAATCAAATCTATAAATTCAAAATTTCTCTGGGGGCAAGCCCCCGAACCCCCATGTTAATATACCGTCATTGCTAATCGTAACGTTGAAAAGCAAAATAGGTAATTGATTTTCTCAGACAACCAAATTTATAGCCTGGAAAAGTAAGGAAATTTGATTATCTAAAATAAATAGACCCTGACAATGTTGATAAGTGTTTGGATAATTGATCTGCTCCTGCGGCCTCCTGCCATATAATGTGAAAAGCAATAGGGACCTCCATAGACCAAAAACGGTAGACCTTCGACGCGATTCGTTTTTTCGTGAAACTTAAGAAGTATTTTATACAATTATTTAAAAATGCTGCCCTATCCTTGGCGACAGATGATATTTTTATGATGTTAAGTGATTCCGACTGTCGACACTAGTATCACATTTTATTTACTTACACTACAAATTATTATTAATGTATCTATTTAGTGTTATTTTTGTGATTATTATTATTAGGCCTAATATAGTGGCATCATTTTAATAGCTCCTTTCTGGTAAGAGTGTGATAGCTTCGGTTTTCACGACACCTGCGAATTACAATCGCACAGATCATCAGATCAGATCAATCGCATTTGCATCAAAATAACCTTAAAGCTCCCATGTTTTCTGGGTTCAAGCCCCCGTTAGTTTTTAAGTTCTAAATGGGGGTGGGAGGTAGGTCCTGTTTAAGTGCTTGCTCCTGTCCAATTGAAGGGTTTAGCGCGCCACTGGATGCGTTAATGATTTTTTTAGCCGGAACTAGGTCGAAAAGCGTCGCAATTACATTTCTTATGGGCGAAGTATTCCAGAGGGACCTAGCTCGAAATAGCATAGTGTACTAATTTTATCCCCGGCTCATCGAACCCAAAGTTTTACTCAGTAAATTCATTACAAACTAGGAAGCTTCGCAAACGCTTTTTTAGACGCGTTGTTGGATGAGCGTAATTGGTGCATTGAGCTGCCATGTGTTATGCAGATGGTATTTAAATTGATTTCGTTTTCCTATTGCTATAGCCTGCGAGACACGCTTGGTAATATTGTTTTAATTTTTACGACGACGACATGAGGATCAGGGGCGCACATTATATTACACACTACATTTCAATCAAATAAAGCATGCAGGTGTTATAAGTCGAAGAAGTTGTTTTAAAAACGAAAAAAGCGTAAAATTGCGATTTTCATGGGAAATAATTTTATGATTGCGCTCAAAATTTCACATGATTATAATAATTCATTAAATTAAGGTTCTGTGAAAAAAATCATTAAAATCGGATATAAAGCATGTAGGTTAAGTAGAAGAAATTTGAAAAAAATCGTAAAATTGCGATTTTCATGAAAAATAATTTTTTGATTGCGCTCAAAAACGTGGCAGTTCTAAGTTCAGAGATTTCGAAGGCCTCCAGAAAATTTCATCGCAATTGGAGTATCGGTTTAGCCGGAATCGAGTTAACAAACGCACAAAAATACAAACAGAAAAAAAGAAGAGAAAAAAAAAACATTTCGGATTTTTTCTCCAGCGTAGTATAATAGAATCTTCGCTTCGCTCGCTACGCTCATCAATTAGCACTTATCGAATTTGTTTTTTGAATCAATGGAGTATGGTGGATACTTACACTCATGGTTATGCTTAAAACAAGCGTAATGATTGGTTGTGCGATGGATTGTGATCAGCATAGGAGTGGCTCAGTCGTGGTGTGTCTACCTCTGAAGGTGTCTAGTCATGAGGAGATGTTGAACGAATATCTCACGTCGAAACGACACTAATGCGCCGCAAACCCGTACAATTGTCTCTTAAATTAATTAACCTTTGCAACCTCATTGAGATGAGTAAAGTTTGGATTCAATTACCATCTATTGCGCGTGTCTAGGGGATTCCCTTCACCGCTCTGTGGGTTCGAAGAGACAGCGAAGCGCCGAGCGAAACCAAGTCTTCTAAGTGTAGTCAGTATTCACCCAGGGAAAATAGTAAACCAAGGGCATAACGAAAACGTTTTTCCTCGAAGAACTAATATGCACACATTTTGATCCATACCTGATTAATGTTGTTTGTTGTTTCTTATTTATAAATATTTATTAACTGATTGACATGCGTTTTTTGTTGGCATTGCCTTTCAACAAGGATGATACAGAATGATTTTGGGTTCCTCGGGGTAAGGGAGGAGTTAAGAAAGTTTGAAAATTCACGACCCGGCACCTCCACCATCACTTAATTTATTTCTGTAATTTTCTTGTACGATATGTTGAGTAAACAAAATAACTTCACTCCCTCTTTTGGAAACTCCCTTATTTGTGCTTGTTCAGTCATATATTGTATTAATATTTCTATACTCAAAATATAATTAATGTATGCCTACGTATATAAAAGCAATTTCTAACAACATTCTAAAATGTTATTTAACAGGTCCGATCAGATTGTATAATTTATCAGGAAGATACAGAATGTTTTGGGTGACCCTGGGGGTAAGGGGTAAGTGGCTAGCCCCAATAAAGTTTAAAAATGTATGACCCGGCACCTCCACCATTTCTGAATATTTTTTTAGTAAATAGCTTCGCTCCCTCTTTTGGGTACTCCCGTACAAGTGCTTGTTATCTTATGTTAAAATTAATTGGATGAGCGAACCGAAGACTTCAATTTCACCGACCCCTCAAAAAATTTAGCTCCAATGTTTTTTTTTTCTTTTTTTTCTGTCTGTTTGTTCGCTCTCTACCGGGCAAACGGCATATGCGATCTTTATGAAAATTTGAGGGGACCTTAGAAATCTCTGAACTTAGACTTGGCACGTCTTTGGGTACAATCGAAGAAAATATATTTCTCATGAATATCGTACTTTTACAATTTTTTTCGATTTAAAGTGCGATATTTTCGTGACATTTGGGCCAATTCTTACCAATTGGGTGAGGCTACAACGTTCATATTTTACATGGTATTGCTTTTTGAAAGAAAAAGTTGGAAAAGTTTGCCAGAATCCATAGAATAAAGGTTTTAAAATGATTTTTTTGTGGTTTATAATAACAATAAACAAGTAACAATAGAAACTTGACAACAATCACCTACAATGCATTCAAAAAGCACTTGCAAAGGAAAAGTGGTCCTACGCAAACTAAAAACTTACAAAAAAGCTCATTCATCAACGCGGCGGGACTTAAGCGTTTTCCTAGTTATTAATAATTATTAAATTAGCATGAGACATATTTTGTGGTGGGTATTATTTAAGTTACGTGTGGTAAGAGAAATGTAAAGATGCTAAACACTGTTCCCGGGGATTTATCCGGTATGCCCCTCTTCAGTAAACTAGGTATAATTAGTGAGATGAAGTAGTTGTGAATGGAATGTCCAAGGGCTGTCAGGGAAGACAAAATCCCGAACATTAGCTTTCACGGCTAAAGAAAACTTACTCTAAAAAAAATCAGTCTGAATTGCCGGTGGTGGGATTCGTACCCGCGACCTCCCGAATCAGAGTATCGTTCGTGCCGTATTCGCTATCACTGTTGGTGTAATGTTAGATATGTGCGTGTGGACTGAAACTCAGCAGTTTTGTTTATTTCCAGCAAGCATCATCATTATTTAGTTGACTTTAGCTCATGTAACTTTTTCTCAATTCTGCAAGTTTATACATTTGTTCGTAGATGCACCCAATGGAAGGTATTTGCTGTGGACCTATAGTGTTACTGATCAATGATGAGACCTGTATACTCAGATTATTCTATAAACTGTAGTTTACAATTCTCGGGACTATGATTGGATGAAAGACTTGTCAAAAATATATGGCCACCGCTGATGAATAGGTTATTTATTTGAGGTAATTGAAATGTTTGGTATTAAAAAAAAAACATTTTGGATTGATCATTTTATTCACATTACATAAAAACTCGGGGATAAAAATAAGCCATGAATATTGAGTATGCAACCTCTAGAATCCAGACGCCCGTGTTCTCCAATGTAGGAGTATGGGCATATAGGTTGGACAGCCGCTGCGTGAGTTTGCATTAATCAAGTTTAATATGTACAACAATGACTACTATCATATGTGGCGTGAATTGTAGGGGCCGGAGGGGCACAACTAGGTCACTGGTATGGAGGGTCGTGAACTCTGGCAATCATCATTAGAACTGGATTTGCATGGCACTGTCCATCACATTGCTTTGTAGACGACAGATGAATTGGCCACATTTTAGATATCTTTTATCATAATCAATTATTATTTGGAGAAAGATTACAAACTTTTGATTGTTTTGTTGTAACGACATCCTCGTAATTAAAAACACGTCCTCGACAAAGGATTTTGTTAAAAATTATGAGTTTGCTATGGCAGACCAAGAATAGTTGTGAGAACTCGAGTTTGAAGAGAAAGGAAACTGTTAGTGAATAGAGCGTAAATGGATTAAGTTGAAACTTGAAAGTATCATGGAGGTTTGGTGGCGTATTTACTGTAGTTATCGTGGAGGTTTTCTTCTGAATAGAGGGCGATAAAAGTAAAGGAGTTTTCATCTCTTCAAACGGAGAGTTCTGAAAAGCGATGGAGCTGCCAGTCATGGTTACTTATATGGCCTCTTGTCAAAACATTGGTCAACGATGACGACTGAAGGAGACTAGACTTTACAAACATGGCCAGTGGTTAGCGAAGAGTAAGGGAGGCGGGATAATATCCTCTTGCCGCAATAAATATAAACTTTGTATCTCGCTCCACCATTGAAGAAAAAAACATTTCTTGACATAGAACTGTAACATTCAACAGGCACAACACCTCATGCACGAAAGTTTTCTAAAGCAGTGACGCTTTAATTAAAAGGTTGTATTTTCGTGGGATAAACTGCCAACATACATCTTATTCCTCTCAATGTGACATGGCAGATGGAAGGGATATCCAAAAGCTGTAGGATTAAATCATAATCTTCGTCTTTTGACTGGCATAACCTTGGAAAGAACTTTTGAGTCAGGATTATGGTTGACGGGTATAGATAAATTCATACCTTCAGAATTAAAGTCCCACGTGCAACATTTGCGCTACCTCTCTTGGTTTCCGCAGATCAAGGTAGTGCAGTATATGTGAGCCCTACCGACAGTGTTGGCTCGAGCGTTAAGCGCGCGACTCTGATTCGGGAGGTCCCGGGTTCAACCCCATTCGAGACCGGCAATCCTGACTGAAGTTTCTTTCCGAGGTTTTCTTAAACAGCCCTCGGACATCCTTTCACAATTGTCCTATCCGCAACATACCGAGTTAGACTCCTGAAGAGGGGCATGAATTGCACCCTGGGCAGGCTTCTCACAAATCTTATGAATATTATTATTATTTTTATATGTGAGCCCTCTGGTATCTCTTCTTCGGTCGGGTGTTTAATTGTTAGATTCCAACCTTAAACGATGTTGATAATTTATTTATGATAATAAATCCCTAATCGTTTTGAGACAAACAGCTTGCATTAATTCCTTACATTCTAACTAGTAACTATAGTGTAAAATATTTCTCGCATAGCTGCGATGACTGGGTTTTAAATTTACTTCGTTCGTTTTTAAAACAATTTGTACTAATTATAATATAGTAATGTTAGTTGAAATCTGCAGCATTATACTATCATACGTGTTACAGCTGTTAGAAAAATCAACAACGAACTCAATCTTATTATATTAGTATTAATAGTGTTTCAGTGTGAGTGGATACACTACCAATATTTTGTTTTATATAATTCCGCTTCATCGCCAGTGACTTTGTGATAATTGTCTTTCTGAATAATAAACTCGTCTCCTATTGTGAATTAGTTTACAATATTAATTTACGGTCTGTTTCTTTTAAACGAACAATGTCAGTACAAATACTGGGCTATGCAAAGTGTAAGGTTCGTTATTAGTCGCCAGCAATTCTGACTGGATTTCCTTAGCATTTCCCCCGTAACCTATACCTAGTTAATTGCCTGCAGAGGCAATTATTGTTCTTGAGAAGATTTTCTCCGGGAAAAAACACACAACAGAATATGTCGGGTACTCAGCTGGTTTTTGATAGAGGAACACGTGTCTATACGGATCGTGTTGAAAATCAATGATGATGTAATGCTATTTGCGGTGAAATGGAATTAATAATATATATGTTGGAGGCGCAATACTGGCCGAATGCCAGCTTGAAAAATATAAAACCGACAATTTATTCATGATTCTAGGTTTAAAATATTTGTTTGTCGTGTTTCTTTTAATGCTAATGCATGTTGCTAGAGTAGCACTCGGACGCAGTTTTAAGAAGTATCCAGGTTTATTTTCCCCAGTCCAGAGAGAAAGGTTTACCAGACATAAAAGAAATACCCCGACTATATACAGTGCACTTATTTAAACAAACATTATCTTATGTATCGTGTTTGCAAAGGAATTCTTAGATAGCTACCATAGAATTCAATACAACAATAACTACCATTATCTCATCTAAATTGCATGATTGAATAATATTCAAGTTTATACCGAGCCGAGCTTGGCGAGCCAATGAACAGTAAATATAACGAATACGACAGTCGTCTAATACCCGTGAGCTTAATTGGCAAGTAATCATCAAGTGCACTTAGCGAATGCAATTGCTTAGCTTGTAGGCCCTGGGGGAATCAGCTAGCCTCTGCTCATCTAGAGATGCTTTGCTAGTCGTCTGAAACATACACGGAACCATTCAGAATATATTATACATTCTCCCGTGTATGCGTCTCTTTTCTCTCAGTCGTCTGAGCGTGTCACGTCTCACAATGAAAACCAAACATAACCTCCGATGGACATGCCTTTTTGATGTCATTGCTGCTCAACAAGGGTGGAACTGAAGGTTATGGAGGTCGGGGGGATGGTGCTACTGATAACATCAAAGGTGGATATTTTGAACCCGGCACCTCCACCAAAAGAGGTCAACATCGGACGAAATTTGATTTGTGTATCCTTCGATTTGCTCCATATTTTGTTTGTCACCGTTCCCGTACTGTCATATTGTAATACTACTTTAAAATTCAAACCCATCAGTTGCAAAATCGCAAACTCAAAACTCCTACGTTAAAAGTTCTATAGGGCAAATTAATAAATATTCTAATTAGACTATCTTGTGCGAAATTAAGTCGGGTGCAGATTAATCTATAAGTTTGAACAAAGTTTTAGGATGAGGTTAAATACTTAGCAATACTTGAAGCTCTTGAAGCGAGAACCTATTGATGCGTATGACTTCCCCTCTCTCAACTCACGTCTGGCTTAATTTATTTAGAGCTAAAAACTTAGTTCATATAGTTTATGTCTATCTAGGTTTCTTGCATCGACTTTTCGAAAGTTCTTATTGAATGCTTTCAAAACTAAACCTGGAGATTGCAAAATTTAAAGTTCTTAAGCTCGAAAATCAACTAGTTTCTTCGTTCAAGAGTTGCTTTGCTTTATCTTTCGTATTTAGGCAAGTTAGTAAAGTCAAGAAGATTGCGTTCCTAAAGCTAGCGCAGGAAAATTACAAGCGCTCTTGTTTCTGTTGTTTGAATATTCTCCCCGAAATTAACACCCGTTGTTGGTAATCATCATATTTCTACTGAATCACTTGCCCAAAATACTGAACCAAAATGTAGATAGTATTCAGAAAATATATACGAGTAGGTTATAAATGGTAAATATTTAGTTTTTCTGATCAAGATCCTCCAAGGTTTCGGGGCATAATGATTGCCGCAACGTTATTTTTCATTGCTGCTATTTTTGCCGATGCTCGAAAATGACTTTAGTTAGAAACTTTCTTTACGGTTCATTGTAAAATGTAAACTAAGCATTTTTATTTTATCCTGTTAAATTATAACTATAAGTCGGTATGTTTGTATCGTTCGGCCCCTTATTGAGTTCGCAAACTTCAGCCGCCTGAACATGTAATCAGTCCCAAAACAAACTCTCCGTTTTGTTGTAATCTAGTTGCTAAGTATGATCGTAAATGAGTAGCAAGTCTTCAGAAATAAGAGTACGTCTACATTAAAAATATTTATCGTGATATTATTTTAGTTGATCCTCGAAAAGATTACGGGAACTCAGAACCGCGAAGTGAAGTTCAGCTAGTGATTGTTTTGCTTGTTGTTTACAGTCTATACACACGCCATGAGATAGCATAGAAGTTTGCGAGCCACAACTTTTTGTCTAATTAATGTGAAGTTAGAGGCGGCGAAACTTTCCACCTCCAAAAAGTTGTGTTTATAGCGTTTTTAGTTTCTATTAAAAATACTTACTTTTAATCAAAGTTTTCAAATTGATGGTACAACCTAGCGACCATTACATAGTTTTTCTAAGTCATATTAGCAGGAGCTTAACAATAACAGGACGTAAATAAAATGGATAGCTACAAATGATGTTTGATCTATAGTATGTCACACTCAACTGGAATCACACTACATATCTTGTATTTAACGTGAATGTAAGTTATAGTTAATAAAACTAAAGCTTCTATTGCTATGTTCACACGTAATTCAAACTATTCCTTTGTATGGCTGTGAACTTTATAAATAGCCGTTTGGTCGTTAACGTCATATACATGACCATTTAATCGGTCCTGTCAATTAAACTACTAATTTCAATTACGTGCGTGGTCAAAGCATAGCCAACTACACGTGCGTCGCATTGCAAACTCACTGCTTCTGGCTGCTGACAATCACACATGCAATTGACACCTTACACAATTTCAATCTGCTAATAGTTCTAGCACCATGATGTATAGCGAATCTGGAAAATGGCATATATACCTATAGTATGTAGTTGTATGTGTATTACAGCGGAAACTCATTGAGAAAAAATGATGCAAAATTACACCATACAATATACTTATTATACAACAAGAGAATATTGCAAGAAAAAATTAGTTCTTTTCTAAAAATTAATATAGGATAACAAACACGTTAACAGTCTGATGAAAACTTTAATTAAAAGTTGCTATCACACAACAGTCCGCTTTAAAAAAATTACATTTATGTAATAATATGTAAATAATATATGTAAATAATATATATAAAAATAATAATAATAATAATTATAATAATAATATGTAAATTTTCTGAATTGTAGTAAATAATAACAATTACACCTACGGGAGTGTTTCCCGACTAACCAAATCGAGAAATGTCCGTAAGTGGGTAAAAGTTTAAAAACAGTATAACATGAATTATATTTGCCTGTAGATAAAAGAATTATACCAGAGGGCTTATGTTGAGACCGTTTACTAGATTTTCACAGGCTCTGGTATGCGAGTACTCTAAATATGAATGGAATGAAATATGACTTGAACGTGTTGGTGGAGGGGCCGGGTACGGAAAATACTCACTTAAAACTGTTAGCTCCGCCTCTTTGACCCCAAGAGTCACCAAAAACATTTTGTATCATCCTTGTTGAAGGGCAATGCCAACAAACTGCATGTCACTAGAGTTCTGTTCTCATCGTGAGATGTCACTCAAGCACATACGGAAATGTGGTTCTTACAGGGGAGCTGCCCCCCTAAAATCTGAATAGTTCACCTGATAATAAAGCACTGTCCGCCATTTGTTTCATTAAAAAAAGAAAAGGATTTCCTATACTGTAGGGTTCACATCATCTGTACTAGGCAATGATATTTAACATCTATAATAGGCTAGATTTCCAGTCTCCAATACGTCCGTACAGGCGCGAGTGTACCAAATTGAACTATTCAAGATGGCGATTTTGTGCTTCAATTTATTATGTTTGACATAATGTTTTAAATGCGATTAAGTATTTTTCTGGATTGTTTGATATGGTTTTAGCTTATGCAGCATGGGAATGCACAAACAGAAACATTAAGAAGTTATTGCATAAAGAAATTTAGTAATCATTTGGTGTTAATGGCTAATATGCTCACCTGTCAACCTGATAGCCATCTTGAAAATATTTGTGCTATAAATCGCTACAACCTACTTTAACATGCAAACTGACCTATTCAAGATGGCTTTTAATTGTCATGCCAGTGGACCAATGACTGGGGATCTAGCCTACTAGATGTTAAATATCATTGGTACTAGGTGTAACACTTTTTATTTGACTGACGAGGTAAATTTGGGTGGTTGGGTAGTTTTTACGGGAATGTCTAAGTAATGTTTAACTTGAATCCGCTAGCATTCGCATCGACTATTAAATAAAACCTTGTATTTACTTTTGGGCATCGAAATCGAGTCCTCTCGAATAAGAGCCTCGCGCGTTGCGCATGAGCTTCGTCTGTCAGTGATAGTTCGTGTTCGATACGTCTGTCACTGACTGTATTTAATGTGCAACTAGGTTCCGTGAGAATTGTGTTACAATATTTATATCTCCAGCCGCTCGCGCGTCTCATTCGCTTGCTATCAATTATGGACAGACCAATTGCAAACCACACCAACAAGTGTGAGAATATTTTGTTATGTGCGAGATAATAACGCAGAATGCTGATAAGTTAAAAAATAAAACAAATATCGTTCTCACAGAGCGTCATTCGTTCATCAACGCGAAATCAAAGCTTTATAAATATTTTGGATTTTAATGTACCGCCATTGAAAATCGGTTCTTGTAAGTTGCTTTTACTATATAAATACATTTTTATGTTTATAATAATATCTAATAATAAAATAATGAAAATAAAATAATAATAGGTTTCTTTTTCTTGCTCATTAATACCAGATAAAAATGCCAACCTTCCAAATTCCTTAATAAAGTTAGAAATATAGTCGTGATGCTGGAAGTTGTATGAAGTAAGTGTAGAAATATAGTCGTGATGTTGGAAGTTGTATGAAGTAAGTGTACGGGAGTACCCAAAATAGGGAACGAAGGTACTTATTCAACATAGTATCGGAGAAGAACGCACAGATAAAATCGTTTCTTGCATTGAAATATTTGGTGGAGGTGCCGGGTACGTACAAATTCCTTTACAAATACCGAGTCCGCCACCTGCAGTGCGATTCTGTAAAATAGTCGCTATGATAGCGATAGCGATCACGGTTGATATGAAATATCAATCGTTATAAATTATCGTTATCGACCTGATTCTGTAAAATAGTCGCTACGGCCGCCATTTATCGTATCTTGATAGCATAGCATAGCGACTCCTTTTTCATTCTCGTTATCATAGCGATCGCTATCATTTTTACAGAATCAGTCGACACGCAAAATTGTCGCTTAAGTGCCGGATAACGATCGTTATCTTCCATAACGATTTTACAGAATCAGACCGCTGTACTCCTAGGGTCATCAAGAACATTCGGTATCATCCTTGTTGCAGAGCATGAGTGTCAATCGGTGGTCGTGTTCGGTTTCTATCGTAAGACGTTACACACGACTTACTGATAGAAAAGTGTGTTTTTCAACTTCACATTACTCTTACTTTCTGCTCACACTACTGACTGTATCATTATACTCATGATACTGATGAGTGATGATTACACTAATTGCATCGGTTCGAACCCCACCACCGTCAATTCTGACTTAGATGTTTCCCAAGATTTTCCTCATCAAGAGGCAAGTAGTGTCACTTGAGTCCTATCAAACCCTTTGACGTTCTATTATAACTCTCCTCACATCTTATACCTAGTTAGTCACCTGAAGAGATGTATTTTGCCCTGGGCAGGTTTCCCACGAAAAGTATGAATATCCCTTCCATTGTTCCGGGAACTATCACACGATTGTGTAAGCTTACTTTGCGGCTAGCTCCGTCCGGGGCTTTTTAAAGGCGATAGGTCATGGGTCTGATCAGGCTTGGCATTGGACACATTTAAACTAAAACTACAACGTGCAATTCAAAAGGGATCATTATAATTTGTAAAAGAAAAATATTTTTTGATATCACATTTCCTTCGCGACATAAATTGCAGTCGCCATTAGTTTTACGTTGTGGTTGTTTAAAACGAGGTAGGTAAAAAAGCTAATTCAGTGTGGATGTTTGCTCATCAGACGGTAAGAATCTCGACTTACTCCGAGTCAAGAATACCTTTCACCGAATTCTCTCGAAAGATTTGATTCTTTGATTTGATTCGAATTTGATATCTTTCTTAATTAATATGTTGTTAAAATCGGTCGTTAAAATATGTCTCGTCCCTGCAAACCAAACTAACGAGTATTCCCCTCACTCCCACCCTGTTGTGTAACTCCAATTAAAACTCTTAATGATTTTATCCTGTGGATTGTAAGAAATCAATAAATGCAAAGATGAAATCTCTGCTTTTTGTGAAGGGTTCTGATGTGTAGGATGATTGAGGATTAAAGACAAGGCAACATTACAAAGCAAGGTGTGTTTATTGACTGGTCTGCCCTAGGCCTTGCCAGATGCACGGCCTCTCTCTCCAACTCCAGGCGGAAGGACACCTTACAAGGCGGTGCCTTTTATATGTACACACAATGCACAGGCGGTGTACATATGACATCTGTCACATCTCCCTTTTTCACCAGAAAACAGTAGTTTAATATTACCTAATTATTATATTTTTTAAAATGTTATTATTCTTTAAAACAAACAACAAAAGTTATACAAAACATAGTTATTATAATTATTAATTAACAAAACAACTAAAAATTAAATTAATGCTCAAACTTCTTGGGCTTTCTGATCTCTCTACAGCTCGTGTAACATACCCTTTTATTACTAGTAGTATAGTAGTATTAGGGAGGGTTAGTAGGGCTCTATTAGTGCTATCTAGCAGAAGAAGTAGATGGTTTAACTGTTTTCACCTCTTCCTCATCCCTAATTATTAAGGCTCATGTAGTGACTTTCTCAAATGGGACGAGTTACGTCTTACCACATTACCTTTATTATTTATCACTTGTATGACCTCGGTGATTCATGTTTTCAATTACCTTTCCCCTGCTTCCCATGTTTTTTATTAACATTTCTAATTACTATGTTGTCACCTGGCTGAAAATCAGGTCTATTGATAGCGGACTTATCATAAGAAATTTTTGAAAATTTGTTTACTTATTAACACAGGTTTGACATTATGAGTTTGGGGAAAACCAATAAAGATTTAAACAATAGGAAATTTTAGTTCGGGTCATTCTTGACATAATATCTGAGTAGGAGAAACATTCATTCCTGAAAACAGGTAAGTTTCGATACTCTAAAAGGGAGCAGTGTAAAAGTCAGTGTTGTCATGATCGGTCTTTTTGAGGATTGACTTTGCTATACCCCACAGCTTTTTCCGCAAGTCCGTTTGATTTTGGGTATAATGGGCTTGACGTCACGATTTCAAAACCCCAAAATTTTCTTGCAAACTCTCTACACTTATAACTATGAATGGCATATTATCACAAATTAGTTTGATGGGATGCCATGTACACTGAAAATTTTCTTCAATTTTCTAATGATTTCACTTGAAGGTTTTATTTTTAATTTGAACTATACCAACCACTTGGAAAAGTAATCCATTAAAGCCAAAATAACTTTTCCCTTTGTACTCAAATTGTCTATAGCTATTTTTTCGAAGGGGTAGTTTGGGAACTTCATGTGGTATGGGGCTTTTCTTAATGTTTGCTCTCTTAAATGTTTCACATACTTTACATTTTTCTAGTAGTTATCTACATCAATGCAAAGAGTAGCCAATAGAACAGTTGTCTTAACCTACTTTGGTTTTCTCAATGCCAAAATGAGGTTGATGTGCTTTTTTCATCTTTTCAAACCCTTAAACATGTAGGTACAATATTTTATTGTTCATAAATAGCTTTTCCGTTATGAAAGTGAACATCATCTTTGTTTCCCCAGTATAATATTTTACATTTTCGCTAACTTCTAGCTTTGAATTAGGCCATCCACTCAATGAATACTTGACTATGTCATTTAAACTGCATCATTTTCTGTTGCTTCTTAAAAAAGGAGCTATCCTCGTTTACTCATAGCTACTTCCGTGTCTAGACTAGAACCATGTCACATAAGTAATCATCATTTAGTTTCATTTTTCATTTATAGGAAAATAAGAACGAGATAATAGATCGGCAATGATCATCTTTTACCTGGTAGATACTCAACATTTAATTTATACTTAAGCAATCTAAGTTTTAATCTTTGCAACCGGGGGGTTATTTATGTACGTCTTTGGAATGATCGACACAATAGGTTTATGGTCGGTCTGCACTGTAACTTGTTTACCATACACAAATTTGATGAAACTTGTCAAAGGCAAAGCATATCGCAATGAATTCCTTTTCTATTTGAGGAAAAACGTTTTTGAGCATCTGTCAAACTTTTAGATACAAATGACACTGGTTGACAATTTTGTAGAAGACAAGCTCCTAGCCCATTTTGTGAGCATCAGCTTGTATTACTATTGGCAGTTTAGAATAAAAACAACCTTAACGTTGGTGCTTTTGACAATTTATCCTTTAGCACATTGAATGCTTTCGAATGTTCAGGACCCCATAGCCACAAAACATTCTTTTTAGTGAGATTTCTTAGTGGACTACTTATCTCAGATACTTTTGGTATGAAACCTAGACAAATAGTTAATCATTCCAAGAATTTTAAAAATTTCTTGCTTACTGCTGGGCTCACTTAGTTTCACAATCGTTTCAACTTGACAAAAGGATCGGGTTTTACTCCATGTTCATTAAATATGAAACCCTACATACTTAACTCTTTGACTTTATACTGTAGTTTTTCACGGTTAAACTTAACGTTATATTTTCTAGCCCTTTCTGTTACCTTTTCCATGATTAAGACATGTTCTTCCTCACCACTGGCTCCAATGATAAAATCATCAAAATATACATGAACATTATCTATATCCCCAAAATATTTTTGTGTTAAGTCTTTGAAAATACTTCCGGCGAAGTGGGACAAACCAAATGGAAGCCTTGGGAAAATTTATATTTACCTTAGGGGGCTTATGAATGTAGTCAAGTCGGGAACTATTAGAAGTTAACTTTACGTGGTGAAAACCATTTTTCATGTCAATGACAGTGAAAATTTCTTACCCGTGAGTTTTGCACACAACTCATCGACAGTCGGTATTTGAAATTTTCTTCCTTTACATTCTGATTTAAATGTTTAGGATCAAGGCAAATTCTCAAAAGACTTATCAGGCTTTTCCACTATTACAAGGTTGTTAACCCAATCAGTTTGGGGATTCAAACCCGTTGAATGATGTTGTTCTTTTCAAGATCATCCAATGTTTCCTTAAGTTTAAATTTATTACTTCCGGCACTCTACGACATTGAATTTATTACTGGATAGCATTATCTTTCAATACTATCTCATACTCATCAAGATATTCACCAATTCCTGTGAATATATCAGAGTTATTGTTCAAGAAACTGTCTTTGGTTTCAAACTGCTTTAAATTTGAATGCAATTTCAATTCCAACACTCTCTGGAGTAGGCCTATGACATGTAGCTCTAACAGAATCTAGTCTACAAACCAAACCTAATTTATCACATGCATTTACTCCTAGTATGGGCATACTGGCAGTATTCATAATAATGAATTTTATAGCCATATTTTCCTTCGGACTATACAATTTAGGATCACATACCCTTCAGGTTTCAATTTACAGTTACTATATGTAAAATTGTTAAACCTGCTGGTTGAATTTTAGGTACATTTTTACCAAAATCAATTGATTTAAATAATTTAGTGGGAGAAAAATTACCAATCAGCTCCCGGGATCAAGTTTAAATTCAATGTTCTTACCCTGTATTATTAGAAGTTCTTTCCACGTAGGCCTAGGTTTGGCTTAGGATCCCCATTCATATTAAATGAATCAATGTACAATTGCCATCACATGAAAATGATTTTTCTGTCCACACTTATTGCCAGCCCTTTCCCAATGGAAACACTTCCTTTTTTAGATGGTTTTCTTCCACATTTCTTGCAGTCATAGGGAACCATAGAGTCTTCTTGGGAGTAGGGCACTCTCTTCTTAAACTTGTTGAAGCTCTTGGACAATGCTGTTGACCATTGAAACACCGGGTCTCAGCATTCGTTGTTGGGTCTTGCTGATCTCCGCCCGCTCGACACAACTCCGTAGCTCTCTCAAGACTCAGATCACCATCCCTTTAAAAGTCTCTGTTGCAATCCTTCATATTTAAATTTCAATTATGATCCTAATCCCGCGTCAACGATTCTTCTTCTAATGCAAAGTTACAAAGGGCTTTGGAGCTTCTTTAAATCATTTAGAAAAAGGAATCAAATGGCTCATTTTCTTGTTGAACCCTAGTAAAGAATTTATATCGTTTATATTACTACATTAACCCTGGGTTTTAGTAGTCTTCAAAGGCTTTAAATACTTCATCCAACTTAACTGTTTTGATATTTAATTCAAAGTTGTTGAATACTTCCATTGCCTCGTGGCCAATGCTATTGAGACACATGGCAACTTTTATTTTTTCAGTCTTTTCTTCATTGCCTGACGCCCTTAAATATATTGCAAACTCTTTGCTTAAAGCTTTTTAAATTGTTTATTGCGTTTTCTGTTAGGTCTAACCCAATCGGCGGTCCCGAACGATTCCATTTTAACATCAGCCTCGTGTCACTTTGAGGTTTAAATTTTGAGGTTATGTTTCACGAAATGACACGAATATTAAATTTTTCTTTACAAAACATTACTTACTTCCATGGCTGATGCATCCACTTCTGACACCATGTGAAGGGTTCTGATGTGTAGGATTGATGGAGGATTTTAAAAACAAGGCAACATTACAAAGCAAGGTGTGTTTATTGACTGGGGCTGCCCTAGGCCTTGCCAGATGCACGGCCTCTCTTCCAACTCCAGGCGGAAGGACACCTTACAAGGCGGTGCCTTTATAATGTACACACAATGCACAGGCGGTGTACATATGACATCTGTCAAACTTTTACTGCAAATTTAGACAATTCTTAACTGCGTGTTCAATTGTAGTTTTGATGTCAAACGACGGTTAGCAACATAAGTCAAAGTGCAATTTGCTTAATATGGAAATTGCGCTCAAGCTCTAAAATAAGAGATAATAAGCACTACGCATGCACAACTTATAATTCCACAATGCTGAAACATGTCTATGAACTTTATTCTACGTTTACGACCACTCAAACAGTTTATAGCCGTAGTTTCGACGCTGACGGGTATTGCTTCAGGATGACTGAACATTAATTTTACTGTAGACACACTTTGTTGCTTTTCATACAACCCCGGTTTTTGCTCAAGTATTTAGTTACAAAATACACTTTTTCACGGGCTGTAATTCGCTAGCATGGGCTAAATTATGCGTAGATAAATGACTTGAGGGAGTAGGGACGGTATACATGTCACCTTGTACAAGAAAGATCGTCAATTTTGTTTGCGAACTTTCCAGTGGCAATAAAGTTCACCGTGGTAAGTTTCTTGTCTGCAACTAGCACAATTCAACACACTCCCAATAGAAGTGGCTCGGTGATTCCGCACGAAGCTAACCCAGGATGATGTATACTTTCAAATTGTCAGCAATCCTGACTGATGGTTTTACTTCTTTTATAATATGGATTCTACGATACGTACATATGTGAACTATATTGGTTATTCTTTCGTTTCTATTATTTACTACAATTCAGAAATTAAAAAAGTCCGCCCAACCGGGATTCGAACCACGGGTCTCCCGCATTTTAGGCGAGCGTCTTAACCACTAGACCATCAGGACGGGTACATTTTAATCTCTGAATTGTAGTTGCATTATACATCTGAATGGACATGGAATAGAAGCGGACTTTTTTTTAATTTTCTGAATTGTAGTAAATAATAACAATTACACCTACGGGAGTGTTTCCCGACTATCCAAATCGAGAAAAAAATATTTCGTTTCTATCCCACTATTTAATAATTTACGGATGTAGGCTAGGGCCGTAGGAACGTGTGTTCGAATCACGCCTTGGCTTAGCCAATGGATTTTGTATTATACTCCAATATAATAATTTTATCGTATGGTTCGCTGATTATAGTCTCTTTAAATACATTGCTCTTAATTCAAAACGTTAAATACTTAATGAAGATGAAGGACAATTAAAAAACTCAACTCATCTGGGGGATTTGAATCCACGTTCCTTAAAGTATAGCTGGCTCTCGTGGGCAGACTTGCGCCCTAACTGTGTGAGCTGCCGCGGATGGTAAAAGAACTCGATGGTTATCTATAGGTAGAATATGCACAGTTTGTACACGTGTATTCCCTACGTGTGATATTTATTATACTGCGCATGCGTCTATAGACCACACGTGTCAGACATTTCGAATTGCTTTCCTTATATTCACACAGCTCATTGAGTTAGACACTAACTTCTATTTTTTATTCAACAATACTTTTATACGCATTCATGATATTGATATGTGAATATTTTGGTTTTATTTTCACTCAATTTTTGTTAGCAACGATCACTTAAAACAATCTTCAATCTCGAAAACATATTTTTCTCATCTGATTGATATAAAATATTCAATAAGCAGATCCACCCCATGACCATATTGCGCTTGAGATGTCTGCTGCTGCTGTGGGGTAGGGAGGGTCTAGGTCTAGGCACACAATCAGATAACAACTCTCAGGCCCCTAGGAGCAAGTGACTTGGAACGCGTCCAAGATCGCAAGGCAAGTGGGATAAATCCTCGTGGTCAACAACTCCATTGTACTCCAGGTCACGGATTCTGTTATCCGGCGCAAATCAACAAGCACGCGGCCATTCTAGCCTAATTTATGTTTCGAGTTATCGACAGGCGGCGCGATTTAGAGTTCGCTGAACTCATTTTCTCAAGATTGTGGGTTCGATTCTTCGAGCTTAGTTCTTCTTTTCTTAATGTCGACGACTTAAATACGACTGTTATTGAACTTACAATACTAGTTCTATGACAATGTATGACAAATATATGTACATTCAAATACGTACAGTAAACACAAAATCAGTATACGCTCAAAAGTGAAAGAGTGAAAACCCACTCAACTCGACTTGATTTTGCATAATCTTCAAACTGAGTGGTTTTCGATCTTTTATTTAGAAAGTTAAAACTGGGTTTGTAAAATTATTGCCTTGAATTGGTTACATAGATTCATAGGACTATACTTTTTAAGTTTTTTAGTAGTTATTAATGGATTCAAAATTAAATTGAAATTTGGGTGCTCATCAATGATTATCATAGATGATTTTCAATTTAACCACATAAAACAAATATATAAAAATCAATATAATAAATATAATTATAATGACATTCATTATAATTTGAGAAACATTTAAAACATTTTTCTACAATATTGTATTGATGATTATTGTGTCAATTATACAGAATCGCTCAGTAACATTGTGTTGTTATTGGCGTCTATGATTATTGTTGACTTTGTGTATCTGGACTAAGACGATTAAGTGGTCCTGTGGGAACTTGGCTTCGCAGTAATTGTTATGAATCGTTTTGTAAACAATTACCATCTGATAATTTCACAACCCGATCGCTAAAACTAAGTTTGGGTAGCGGTTATCCTGGCAGTACAAAGGCGAGAGTGTATAGTCGCCGTCTAGACGTGGTGTAATGATCAGGCCCCTAGGTAACTAATCAATAGCAGACCGCGTTGGTTGGTCTTATCATGTGAAATGGGATCGTAAATGTGTTCAGGGGTTGTCGTCATCGGGGTTTACTCTGTCGGGTAGAAGATAGTGAGCAAACGCACTTAACCACCCCCGACAAGAGATTTGAATGTAAAGTAGGCGGTGGATTGGATGCCGTTGAAAAGGCGTTGGTCTGGGAACCATGAATCTTGCGTTCCATATTCTAATCTTAATCAAGCCTTAGCCTTAGCCTTGTACAAACATCTTATATTATTCTGTTCCTAACTAGTTTCAAAATAAACAAATAAATATGTAGAGTTGTCACTTTTATTTACAACTCGATTTTCAGTGGGGGTCTTCTGTGGACACCCACTAATTATGCGGTTTGATGAGAAATATTTTACAAACTAGTTTTTTAAAATGCATATAAAACTTTCTAAGTTCATATTTGGGAGGCAGGTAAGCGCCCATATTTATTCCTTGAACCAAATCCAAACGGTTCATTTTCGAATTTTGGCTGAAGAGATGTGTCTTCGGTCGGTAATGAATAATGTTACGAAACCTAACCCAGTTGAGAATGCCATCTGTTTAAACTATCTGACTTTCATCTAAAGGACGAAGGAACTTAGCCACCAAACTGAACTACCGAACAAACTTTAAACACAAGCTCGACCTCTCTAACGTGCAAGTTCTAGTCGGAACCAGTTATAGGCCAAACTCTAAAGCGTTGCGGTGCTTCAAAGTCATTCTAAACTTTGGATCAAAAGTATCTCGCAATTGAACAACTATACTTAAAGATATTTCAATTCTAAGTGAGGTTATGTCTGTGTCTCTTTAAATTGCTTTTATACCAGCAGGTCGCATTTTTGTGGGCGATGGGTCTAGTTTCTGCACTGAGGAGAATTGTAGTATATATTCGATGTCTTCCATCCATCATCCCTGACTTCTGTCTTCCCCTTTCTCCTCCTCTCTAGCAACTTTCGACACTCTGATAGTTGAGCCGTATACACAGCCCTCTTGATATCGAGTGCGCTCTAACGAAACCGATAATACATTGGCACAAAGTGTCAAGGTTTACAAAATGTCACATTAATCTTTACGGGATACAGCATGTTTATAAAACATTTGGCGGCTGTCGCTTGGTTTCTAGGTTTGGTAACAAAACAAACACATGACCACACACACATCTTACTGCTGCTGACGAAGATAACAGGGTGTACAATTTTACAAAGATCTATAACATTTTAAAGATTTTCAGACATGTCAATTGTGGACAATTTTCGTGACTTTTGCTTCAGTTTATCTGTTATTTGTTTTTTTACTAACCGTTACCTACAAAGATATACGCCTACATAATACCTTTGTCCATTTATATATGAATTGTTCGCTAAAAGCAGGAATCTAAGGCCCATAGGTCAAGTGTTCTGACTCGGATCAGTCAGACAGCATTCGTGTAAATTTTAATCGCGAATTTTTACGTGTTCTATTGCGTGTCTGCCATTGCTCGGGTAATAATCCAAGATATTTGTTCGGATATAATATTTTGATTGTTGTACAGATGTCCTATGTCAAATCATCCCTTATGTATGGTATTTATAATAGCGTGACTGCAAACTCTGTAGGTCACAATTAAAACGAGACATGCTATAAGAATCCCTATAACTGGTGTAAGCCTGCATCCGATATGTGCCGCAGCCATGTTACTGCATGTTTCAATTCCTTTAATCACGGCTAATACATGATAATCTCATTGAGCCGAGTCAAGAGAAAATTAAGGTGCGAACCGCAATTAATATTAAATACTCGATAATGGTACTTGTTTAGTCATTGTAGTGACTAGTAGCTGGAGACTAATTCAAAGGGTCCTAAATATCCCTGGCATGTTCCCTCACAATGTCATCTCACCCAGTTCCTTGTTATTCCCCCGACGAGGGGCAAGTTTTCTCCGAGCAGCTCTCTCACAAATACCTTGTTAAATTAACGATGTATTGTAATCGCTAGTAATGTAATTTTATTACAAATTTCCTAAATTGCAATCACCGAATATTTCTCCCTTTTCAATATAATTAATTTACCAGTCTTTCTTCTAACAATACCACATCTGCATATATTTACATTCTTAATTGTTTTATAAAGTATTCTTGATGAAATGATAATAAACTTTAGCTTCACAGTTTTGTATTGGCAATGTTGTAATAACATCGTTTCTCGTTTCAACTCCAAATTACCCCGTTCTAGAGTTCGTAAAAACATTAAGTACACATAATAAAGTGAATACTAATTGAAAGTGTGTGAAGATGAGCTGATCTAACGCAAGGCAACCGTCTCGCTTGTTTCAGCTCCACTCGGAGTACCGCAGCACCTACAGATGGCATGAGTACACCGGCCCCAGGCAGGAAGTCGTGAGGCGAGCCCCCCAGCCAGCGACGTCGGGACCGACCGCTGTCGGCGCCGGTGAGTAGCCATTACGACGACGACGTCGTTGTCCTCTGACGCACATGTCACACGTCATGGCTCCAAGTTGACTTAGCTTCACCTCTCACGGCGTGAGAAGGCTGGCACTGCGACATATAGACGTGTCAGGCCACTTGACAAAATTTCAACCAATTTGCTGCTCGTTCCCTGCCTATATTTGAATCATGAAATGTATAAAGAATGGAGGAGGTATGGATATTATAAATGCCTGTGTTGGTATTGAAAGTGGAATCGTTTTACTGAGCGTCGAATATATAAAGCTTGATCACACCGTCGAGTTTTAGAACGACAAGTAGGTACCGGGGAATTGTAAGCCGCCGACTTGAAAAGCGAGCGTGAGCTGGTAAGGGGGGGGGGGGGGGGGGGGAGACCGCACATGCCACAAATTCGTCGCAACAAAATACACGACTACAGCAACGATTTAATTTAAACCGAAGTATTTCCTCCGTCGTCTGTTCCAAAAGCCAAGGTATAAATGTATGCGTCTTCGCCTCCAAATGCAGTGACTTGTGAAAGTATTTTGCGCTGAACGTTTTTCCTCACTCATAAAGCGAGCTGAATAGATTCTCCGTCTAAAGCTTATAGCCATAACTATACAATAATCGGAAGAGCTTTAAAACGATCCAATTTAAACCGAAGGTTGCATTCTGCATCAACAGCTTATTTGCTCGAACTCCCACCATCCTTTAAGTTGGTTGGGTCGAAAACTTAATTAATTTAAAAATTATTTTTAGATGGGGGAATGTGCCTTTAAAACGAGTTTGTAAAACTTATGGTTGGTAGACAGAACTATATTCGTTTCTTGTCAATAAGGGATGGCTCAATTGTACGATAATGTGTCAGAACTTATAAACCCAACCAACACTTGATTTTAACTGATGTATTTCCGTAGTCGTATATTCCAAACTGCTCTAGTCATAACGGACCCGGCACCTCCACCAAACTCCACGTTCTAGACGTAGTAGAGCAAAATAGAATCTACCCCGATCACTAACGTTGGCCGGTTCTAAGTCTTAATGCAAAACAATTTATTTTGAGATGTGCGAGTGACCATTTAATACATACATTTAGAATATCTTCATATCAGGAGACAGAACTATGTTCGTATATAATAAGTGGTCTGGTAAAAAAGGGACGACTAACATTGTTCGAGAACTGTAAGCGTCAATATTATACTTCAATATTTCTTATGTATAAAAGCAGATGAGCTGTGTCGTGTGTTCCTAAATAATTGCAAGTTATGACCTTCTCCTCTAAGGTTAAAACTCTACCCGGCACCTCCACCAAATTGGACGGACATCTTGGATAGTCGTGGAGATTTTGACTTGAACGCCGTGAATAGCATTTATTTTATTCCATATTGAAATTAAAGCCTAAATTAAAGCCTACATGTCGCCTCGGCTGTCGTCTACTGGCCTTGAGTCCATGTTGTCCTTTACTTATTTTTATGATTCCCTCACAATTATTTTATTTCTTGGTGCAAGGTTGAAGCACTTTGTAATATCGTAGGTATTTAAAACACGTGTTAAGTAATTTTGCACAAATATTTTTGTAATTTTTTCAGTCACTGTGTAAAAGACATTCTCATATAGTTTGATCTTATCTCGGTTGTTTAATTTTCTTTGATTGTGAATTTTGCGAAAGGAAATTTCGAGCTTTTATCAAGGCGTTTATAGTAACGTTGAGCCAACATACCACTGATAAATAATTTTTGAGTCGGAATCATTATTTTTGGAATAAGGTAATGTTCAATCATTACTTTTTTAAGTTATTTGCTCAACACTGCTTTTACACATAATGGAAAATGTGTGTTGATCTCTTGCTATTAATTTGGTTAAACAATGCCAAACATGTACATTGTACATTTAACATTTAGAATAATAATGAATAACAATTTCATACGAAATTTCACAACGTTTCTAATAATTCATAGAACGTGATCGCAATTCAAACTTCCTCCAGTGATCTGGATTCTGCAAAGTCACTCATGCTCGTCTATATCTGACTGATGCTAGGGTAATGCATGCAGACTTATTCGCTGTCGAGATATCGACAGATTAAATCCTACCGGATTGATCTCGTCTCATTTTTGTTGCTAATACGAAAATGATGAGAGTATATAGAGGGTTCTGTGTCAATCCACTTGTGAGAGAACGCGCTGGATGGAAATGTGTCTGCTCTTTTCTATTCACGGACCGACAGACATTTTAAACAAAGCTCCCGAAGCACACTCTCCTTTCACGAAGTAATAATAATGTTATAATGAGAAATTCACCAGCAGAGCAGTATTTGATGTTGAAACTTACTTTATGCTTGAATAAACCATGCCTTGCTGAGCTGAGCAAGATAATTCTCCTTCGGATGTTTTCATCAGGCGCATACAAGGTTTTTCCTCAGTCATAATGCGATCAGAAAGTCGCCTTGTAGTAGTAGTAGCCTTGTTGTATGCCTTTATGCTTGAATAAACCATGCCTTGCTGAGCTGAGCAAGATAATTCTCCTTCGGATGTTTTCATCAGGCGCATACAAGGTTTTTCCTCAGTCATAATGCGATCAGAAAGTCGCCTTGTAGATTACTTAACATTGTTTATTTATTTATTTTGTTTCCTTGAGCTGGTTATTTCTAAGCCTTAATGTATTTTTAATTTCCATTAAGATTGTGGAGTGGGTCTCTCAACCATTTCATACTAGGGGATAAAACTAGTTTTATACAGTTGGTATATTTTTATTTGACACATGTAAACCTATATAGTAACCAAGTGAAATCATAATGAAGTTTTGGTTTCGGTCAGAGATGCAAGTTAGCGAATACTCTGCGAGGTCTAGTTCACTGACTGGATAAAACTCAGACATCAAAAGAGTCACTCCTCATACCTGGTTGTCGCTTCATTCTGGCGGAGTCAACTATACTTGTCGGGACCCGAGATTCTCGGTCTAGACCCATGTTAAGTCTGGCAACATGACCTTTACCGTAACCAAAATTCTACTAAGACCCGAATCTGCATATATTTCCACACGAATGCGATGTTGCCAAGTAATGGCTCGCATTTAGAGACGTCTGTGTATAATGAACCGAGTGATAAATTTAACATAGAATTTATCTACTCTCTGGTCTAGTGGGCCGGATCTAGGCATTCTGCAGGTATCATGTGGCATGCGAGCCATCCTGTAAGATTCTAGGCTAGTCCAGTGAAATTGGTTCTAGCTATCAATGCTACATATGGTCAAATTGGGATGTTTGAAACTGCTGTTGCTGCTGCTGTTGAGTGTTTCTGACTTATTGCTGAATGCTACAATATGTTATTAACTCTATAATAGAGCATGATCGCTAATTTGCACTATAATGCGCTACTCGCCTCAATGCCATTTTCAAGTTAATAAATTTTGGTTAAAATAACTTTTTTTTTTAAAATTTCGAGTTTAATTTATTTGAATACATACCTACTATTGTATGTATCGACATTTGTGCCTTAGGGCTATTTTTGTGTGAAAATCAACAATACAGAAGGAGAAATTAATGCTTGTTTCACTGGCCAAATAGCTATAACGTTTTACATTCTAAAAATCGCACGATGAGTGGAGTAAATGAAAATGAACAACAATCCGGAAGCTCATTGTATTATTTGAGATTGATATCCACATCCAATGGTTCTATGTGTCTCGGACATCACATCCTAACCCTATGAAAACTACGGTGGACTCAATAGACACTTGTTTGGAAAAGCGCCATCCTACGCGTACTTATATTTTTAAATGCAACGAGTGATCGAGTTTCATTACCGAAATCAAAATCTTCCTTGGCTTTGAAGAGATAACAATGTTTTCCAACAAACATTATAATTATAATACTTATTTCGTACTCAACTATGTGATTGTCATTATAATATTTATTTTAACCAAAACTCTCATGATTTGTGTAGTATTGAGTGAATTGTCCTGAAAGGTTACAGCACTTACATATCTATAATGAACATACCTGTAATGAAGATTAGCCTGAACGTCTCTATCTTAGGGCGTGCCTGAAATGCTGATAAAATCAATACTCTGTAATAAGAATCGACTTGGCCTTGTGAAAGGTGCGGACGTCATTGATGGTGAATAGATATTTTAAGAGTCGCGAGAATCCGGGTAGTTAATCTTGTGTCATCTCCTCTTCAAAATGGCTACTTCATTTCCAAAAGCAATTCCAAATTTAATTTGTTTTTTATATTCAATTTTGATCTTCCTTCTTTAGAGTTTTTAAAATCCTGTGCCAGTTTTTTTTATACAAGTCTCGAATGGCGTATTTACATTTCATTTGTCGATTTAAAAGAGAAGTGTTATTTCAGAGTTATTGTGTCTTAATTTAAGAATGGTGTGAGAAGAGGGGCAATGCCCTCACCACAATATCACAATTTAAAAAAAAATATATACATATATGAAATGATCATTGGCGAATGAACACTTTCGACTAAGTAGCTAAAAGACAATCACATTAGTAACATGTGTATTCAATGAAATCTAAGCATGTGCGAGTAGAGGTTTTTACAGTCGGTTCGGGTTCTGGTTTTGGGTACAAAACTGGTTCAGGTTTTCGGGTCGAGTAGAGAAAAGATGGACGAATGTAAAAATGGATACACATATATAATTTTAATTATTGATAATATCACATTACGATTTTTTCCCAATTTTCTAGTGTCTGTATTTTTATTGATTGATATTTTGTATAAGCTACTAATAAAAATGTCTGGACCGGCACCTCCACCAATAACGCAAGTAAATCCTGGACCGGCACCTCCACCATCCTCCAAAAAATATTTTGTTGTTTTCCTCGAAAAATCGGGTACCTTTTTTTCTGTAGAGTCGGCCCCAAAATATTCTACGCAATCCGAAATTTTGAGTACCCGCACTCCAATATTAGAATCCCCGTTCTGTACGGATTTGTTTTGTCATTTCTACAATTAACATATGAAATAAATATTAATTGTATTCCTAATTAATAATAAACCCGTCAAACTTATTTCTCCCGTCTCAGTTATAATAATAGATGAACAAAATTTCTGACCGAGCTTGTTCTAACACATATTTTAGTGGAACAAGACCCCAGACAGAGTTTCCTCCGCAAATCAAGCCCCCTTTGTTCCATGGCAAAAATGTTTGCTACCTTCGCTTATGAAAGAGAATTGTTTTTATCAAAACGATTTTCCAATATCATATCCACAACAACAAACAACGGACGCCCATTGTTTAAGGAAGAATGAACAACAAGATAATATTTACTCGTTTGCTATAGACAGGCTGTCATCCACATAAAACAAACATTCAACTCGAAAAGAAGCTCGATGTCAAAACCAATCGCTACATATTATTGTCAACAGAAATATCAATGAAATAGTGCTTACGTAAAAACAGTTGCGGACGTCATTGTCCTTGGTGTGTGCCAGAGACATGCTGTCATTTACAATAGCCAGTTAATGCGTATCAAATCGGTCAGAAAACTGTTTTACTATTGCAATGGAATACAATTAACGCAACAAAAGGGTCGAGTCTAACTGCAATATGCGATTTTGAAATGTAGTTTAAAATCATAAAAAAATGTTAGCTACCATATAAATTAAAATAATGGATCTTAAAATTTAGTAAAATAAAAACAGATTATCATTATTGTAAGTACTTTCCACTGATGAGGTTTGGTACCAATTAACCACAAGAATAACCTTAATTGATAATTTATCTGCTAGAATCAGGGAAATATATGACATATCTCATTTGTGATACGATACAACAGTATTTTCGTCTGTGAAAAGACCACGCAAAAATCTATGTAATATTTTCTTAGTTTCTCGTTGGAAAGCGGCCCAGGTACAAATAATGCTCTCTTCAGGTGTTTAACTATAGGTATTTGGGGCAAGGGTACTCGTGGAAGGAATGATCTTTGACGGGTATTGAACCTGGGACCTCCCGTATCATAGTCTCGCGCGGGATACACGAGTTATCTCTCTATGTAATACTATTTCAGTTATTTCTTATCGGAAGCGTATAAAAAGAAGAATTGTTGTGAATCCAGCATTTTTTCGTTTGGGAGAATAATAAAGCTGGGAATTAAAAATAATCTAGACGGGCGATCCAATAAAAGTAATAAATATGGCTTAGAAAGTTTTTAGAATTGCCTGTGTTTCCAATGCAAAGAATAACAGCTGCTGGGAAATGGTTCAAGAGAATAGCTAACATTACAGGCTGGTAATAAGCTTTCTCGTATTAGACAAGTAGATAGAAAAAATAAATTATCTTAAATACACATCTCCCGATACCTTTGTTTGTTGTTATAATCCCAACATGTTCGGCTGCAAATTCTGCGAGTCTTGGATTTGCCCCAACTTGCTCACTATGCACCATAATAAACTGTTGTCTAATTTCAATTTTGTATTGGATCTCACATTTGCTTTAGGCTTCCAAATTTGCGGTACATTAAGCACTATGTATGTTCCAAACTCTGTTCGTAGGGTAGATGATTTGTGTCGAGCTATAATTTCGTTGCGGGTTTTCATTCATGCTTGAGGCTAGCAGTAATGTATTACGTAGAATTCCCTCAAATCACTTAGACCCATGGAAATGCAAAACAACAAAATAAATACCTTCACATGTTCCCTCGAACAAAACATCGTACATAAATTGGCTAACTTAGTTCTCTATAAGCTTTTTTGTTAAATACGAATAATGCGAATAAATTAAAATCATTTTCAAAGCATAAGCAATGATTCTATCTATGTCCAATAAATGAAGTAACGAAAATACCCAAATCTTTTACACTTTTCTCTTAACCGTAGAAGAGTGGTATCGGGGTTTCTATGAACTTTACCCGAAATGCAATTATATTTTCAATATTAATATCGTAATGCATGCATGCAATTGTAATGTAACTATAAAATTGCAGAGTTTTTTTGGTTGCTATTTTTATGTTTTGGTTTATTCGTTTCATATTTCACGTCGTATGTTTTTTACGTATCGATCTCAGGGAAAATATGCAATAAATCGACGATTTTCAAAATATGGAAAAATTGTTTGCTTCGAATTGTTACCCTCTTATTCCTATGTAGCGTTTATCGTGGATGCTTCTGCTTGCAGTAGTCAGGTAGCTTATAGTTGCTTCTTTAGAGTCTGCTTGTATTTTAATCTTCCCTTGCATATTTCTTTCTCTACAACTAGCAAACTCTTTATTCTTAGTCAATAATGTCTAATTGCATACTTTCTACGTGGTAGAGAAGTATAAGCTTTGAGTATGGTTATATACTCAATGGTATAAGTAAGGCACAAATTTTTTTTTAAAACTCTTTCCTGACATAATTGTACACGAGAGACACTTTGAATTTGCATTTTATGCCTTTTCTTCAAAATGTATTTCCTCGTTAAAGAAGAAAATTGCTTGTTCGGACCGATCTATTAGGGAATTTCTTCACTCTTATCCGAAGAAATGTTTTTCCATGCATAAAACCCAATAATTAACAGAAAAATGACTGGACATTTCGTTGCCCCACTGTCGTTTAGTAGTGGATTATCACTTAGCGTATTCAAACACGAATTGTTCCAACCGTGCTGTTAGTGTTACTTGTGCGTTAGGGTTACAAGTCCGTAGCGTGTCTTACCAAGGGACGTAGGTTCGAGTCCCAACCAAGACTTATGTTTGTAATATTGTTCTCTGTTCTCCACTATCTCCATTCGTCCACTTGAATACGAGAATTTCCATTAATAAATACGTCAAGAAATAAATTGTCATCTCATCATCAAAATAGTGTATATTTATATTAGCTGAGGTAGTGTCCGAGTGAAACCACTGAACCACTGAACCACTGGACCACTAGACCACTAGAACCATCCATGCAGTGAGACAATACGTAATCGTGCAACAATGTAAATGTGTGCACATCACTGTTAGCATAGCGTACTGCCAGCTGACCAGTGCAGCCACCTCAAGTAATTCAATATTGAATTACGAGCCAAGTCTGGTGCTAAATCACGTGTCAGTAGTTTACATAGTTCAGCTTGACAGCAGCTGGTGACACGGTGATTTACAAGCGAGGCACGTAGGGTAGGATGCTCGTTCACTCCATATAGCCACCGGCAATCCTGACTGAAACCATTTCCAATGTTTTCTTCAGTCTTTAATGTGATGCAAGGGAGTCCTCTAAAACGCAACAGGGTTGGCTTAGTCTGCTTTAAATTTAATGTTCTCCACTGAAAATCAGTTCTGTGACTGAGTGGGTAGACTCTAAATACGAATTTATTTATTTATTTATATATTTAATCATTGGTAATTCCCTTTACGACTACCCTGACTCCAAAAACACCACCTGAAGAGAGGCGATTGCCATGAACAGGTTTCGAAACCGTTGTTTGCCCCACAAGTGTTTGGTTTATTTCTTAAATTCTTGGGAGCAAATAGTGTAGCCTTGCTGGACGCAAGTTCCCAGGATTGATATGCATGTTATCTAATTATCCTTCTTCCTCATCTTCCCCCACTCAACCCTATACCATCACAATCAAATACCGGTGGCGGTATGTATCTTTACAGCTATAATGTTATCAACCATATTATTATTATTATTATTATTATTATTATTATTATTATTATTATTATTATTATTATATTATTATTTCTTTATTCAGAATCAAATCAAAATATACATTTCCATTCCAATTATAAAAAGGTTGTAGAAAGCGAACTTTAGGCTCATTCACACTGTTGTGCGTTCTGCAACCAATAATACCACTAAGAACTATAACTAAGACATAAGATTCATAACACTAACTTAACTTATATGAACTTTGATAATAATCTATGTACTCGTGTTGTTTTGTTTATTTGTCACAAGTAGAGCCATATACCATTTTGAATTGAGGAGAACAAAAGTATGTTCTAAAAACACATTAAACCCCTTCCCCTCTGGCTACCCTCCTCACCATTACCACAACTCACACTTTCAAGCTTATTATTTATTCTGTTGGGCTTTGTACTCATAAATGAGGTTTCACTATGGAGGCTGTAATGTTTCTGTATTGATTTTCTACACTAGCTAACTTGACAATTTGTTTGGACCTATACAAAACTTTGATAGCTTTCCACCTTTGATGAACATCTTTTCACCTGCTGGCGCAAATCGTGTTTCCTAACCCTGGAAGCGCGACGAATACAATTTTGCCGTGTAAATTGGTTATGTTGCTGTAATATAAATCTATATAACCTCAACAGTTAAGTTTTGTACGTGCCGTTCACTGCCTCGTAGCTCTTGTAAATGACGCAATTTTCGAAGTAACCACGGCAAACAACCCATTGTGAATATTATACTTCCTTCGTTCCACCTTTAGAAGTTCCATTTTGTGGATATTTGACAAAACGAAAAGTCTCCGTAAAATAACGATTTGTACCAATTTGACTAAGTTTCTAAAGCTAACAAAATGTAGAAATAGAACAGCGGTTACACGTTAGAATCATCTGAACGATACGTCAGTGACTTTTTCCGGCAGTGGTCATGTATTATGCGTTCTAGGTTCGAATCCGGTCTTGGGTTTGAGTGTAATTTGACGTTTATTACACTTTTTATCACCTGCTTATCGTGTCGATTATCTTGAGCTTCCAAAGAGACCTAAAACCAAGATACCGAAAACAAATTCAGTATCTGTCATCTCCGGTGGAGTGAATTTTTTTTTGTAGATTGTTTTCAAAAAAATATGTTTATAGTTTCAATTAAAAGTTAAGCATATTTTAGATATAGATAAGTCAAATAAACGTTTCATGCTAGATGCAAAACCAGTGAACATGATTTTTGAAAATGCCATGGAACAGTATTTTACTGAAAATAATATTTGCCTATAACTATTGAAAATTATACTTCAATCATGAATTCTTACCCTTATTATGCAAACTTCAATTCTAAATACATTTTTATTTCACATAGAACATTTTATCAAACAAATTGTCTCTAAAGATATAATTAAAAATTTCTATGCCACTTTACACACCCCTATTAGCACATATTTATTTAATAATGTCGCATCCAAATTCCAAAAGATAGTAATTACCATAATAAAAGTATTTCCTAATCACATCGGTCTCTGTTTTATATTCTTGCCATATGAAGTCATAATAACAAATTGCATCTGATTAACGCAGCCAACGTGAATGATCTTCCTGTGTTTCGCTAGGCCTAGACAAGCAAAATATTGCGTTGATCGATCCAGTGGAGTGAGCCTCGGCGTCTACTTGCTTCACGGGGTGTCTTACAAGACAAGACGGGACCAGCCTTCAGCGCGTCTTGTTTCATGGATTATGCACACCAGCAGAAAGTGAGGATATAACAAACTCGTACCTTCTCGCGATCCACGTTAGCTCACACTAGAACCATTTAAATTCTATCATTGAAATACGCCTCGGAATTAGCTTGGTCTACAATTCATGGATGCTTCACAAATAACTCTAGAATAGAATGTTTGATCGATTTCCATCGAATTAACAGTTCATAAATTGATTAATGGTTATTTATGGAAACAGAAAGCCAATCTAGCAATCATTGTTCAGAACTACTTTATTCGTGTACGTGTCAGTCAGGCGCGTCGGAACGTTTTGAAAGTTGGGGGGGGCAAACCCTGGTGCAGAATGGGTCGGGGGCGAAGCCCCAGCCGCCGGAGGCCATTCGCCGAAGGCGAAAAAAATTTCACTATACTACAGTTATTTCGTCATGTTTTAACTGCACCCGGACTCTGTAAACGATGTTTTACATCAGCTATCTGCGATCTAAAACTCAAAAAATGAACGTGAAGTGGCCCATTTTAATAAATTCAAACCTAATTTTGTATGTAATGACAAAGCATACAGGCAAACATATTTGTTTAATTTTTACCCTCTTTAAAAAAAAAAAAATACTAACTGAAGCTGATTTAGTACGTTTCATATTTGAAAATTACGATATCAATTAATCTTTAACACCATTAAACCACAAAACGTGACAACACTACACCACTTACACTTCAGGCTACACTATAATATATAAGCGATTAATCTTCCCATTTGCCACTTCGCTCAATCACTACACCCTCCAAGATGTCTTACGCATAACGACACACAAGGGAACCAAATCCTCAACTGCGTCTTGCCAATACTCTACAATCATCAAAGGATGTGATTAACGTGAGTCCGATCCACGTGTCCACTCACCATGAAGTGTATGACAAACACCATCAAGATGGTGCTGGTTTAAATGTCCATGGATCTTTCACCAAATAACTTCCTGCATATGTGGGTGTTCTTCCGGAATGAATTTTACAGATCATCCGATGTTGCTTTCCAAAAGTAGAGTAGAATCTTGATTTTTCAACCTAAAATCTGCCCCTATGCCCATGGCATGAAATTAGGGGGGGGCAAGCCCCCTTGCCCCCTGTTCGGACGCCACTGTGTCAGTAATATATAAACTCAAAGATGTAATATTATATTTGACATATAATTGTCCCGTCAAATTGTGTTATTGTGCTTATTAATGCACTTTTATGTAAACTTTATGTGGAAGTAAGCGCACATTTCTGTGAAATCAACCTGGGAGATATATTATATAAGTGATTTAGTTTAGTTTGCGATGTCAGGAACAAGTCGATACCTTTATCTTGCACCTCCCCTCAACGACCCCTTTCTCCGACGGAAGTCAAGTAGGCAAGTAGGCAAGGATATTCAAGTTAATGAGGGGTGTGCCAACACGGTTATTTGTATGGCTTGCTCTCATTGACTTGTGGTACGATGCTGGAAAAAAGAGGGTATATTTAGTTTTGGTTAGCAAGTCGCATTTGTCGTTTGAAGTAATGAGAATATGTAGTAAGCAAATATCAAAATTAAAAATGCAAGTATATACCCATACCTCCAGAATGGGTTATTTAAACTTATTCGCATTTACTCTTTATGCAGACAGAACTCTGTATTCATTGTTTTGGAACCCACAGCAAAGAATGGTGCAAGTCTTTACTCTTGAACAAGTTTATTTACATACTCTTCAATGTGGCTAACAGTAACAATATTGCCTGTAAAGCTTCAAGTATTATCTTCCTTTATGTTAATAGTTAATGTTTCAATTCCAAAGATTGCTTCATTTACAAAACGTTTATGATGTGTATGCCTGAATACCGATATAATTAATTAACTTATCTATTCATAAAGCATCTGTAGTCGTCAACACTCATTTGCATGTCACAAGAACATGCTATTTAGCAGGTAAGTGTTACATGGTAAAATATGGACAAGAATTTGTAATATCATGTCTGGAACACATTTCAACACAAGGGTGCATCAGCTAAAATTATTATTATTATATTATTTTCACGAGTTATATATAGGCCTAGTCTACAATAAATTATAATTATGCAACTAATCAGAACATATGTTAATAGTACAACAGAAATTATATCCACAGGTATTTCTCCACGGCATTAAATCAAGTTCTTACTTCGTTTTGAAATCCTTAATCAAATTAATCAATTCCTCTGGGTACGTATTAAGTATTTTCTACACCATTGTAAGCTGGGTTAGTATCCAACCATATAACTTGTGACACAATTGGTACACTTAATTTATGCCTCGATTATTTATTAAATTTACATTTTACTTAGATTATAACAGAATAGAAACATAATATATTATAATGAGCAGAATGACTTTAAATATTTACAGCCACAGTATTGATAATATTATTGAATTACAAATCATTCTCTGGCAGCAATGTGAAACATGAACTCTAGACTCTACATTTGTTGAGTTAACACATAATTAATGATTTGTCTTATATCGACAGATCTTTTGTACTTCCATCACTGTATTTATAAACGCACCCCGTCTAATAGCAATAACCTCAACGGCGAACAAGTGCCATGTAGTCCTACAATGAAACATTTCACATATTGTACTCGTACGAGTTTAAACCAAAGATTGAAAATAATAAATCCACCAGTTATTCATTAAATAACGTTTGGTTTATGCAGACAAATATTGCGTAGCGTATATCTAAATCCTGTATGTTCGGTGAGGCACAGCCCGGTATGATTAGCCATTATTTTAGAGTCGCCCGCAGCCATGTTCTTTTAAATACGCATAATTAGAGCGCAGTGAAATTCGCAAATCCCACCAGCAAAGAAATGCCTCAATTTATTTTTATATTTTATAAACTTTTCCAAAGTGAAGACATTTAAAGCAGAAGGTACCGAACTTGAATCACTGCCAATCACTGAATTCGGAAACACTATAAACTGATTGATATGATAATTTGTTGACCAGTATACTATCAGGATTATCGTTCCTAACTCTAATTATAAATAACAACAATATCATTTTCAAGGTGAATTCACCTTGTATACATTAGATATGAATGTGCATTTTGTGACCTTCCTTAAAAAAATCACATCTTTATTTCTGTTCTTTATAGCTGACATACAGATAATTGCTGAAATGCAAGTTTAACTTGGTGAATCTAAAATTGATATTATTAAAATAATAAAACTTTTTACACGTGGATGTAGCCACTACGCACTTGCAATGACTATATGAATATGACTTTATACCACTTTTTGTTGTGACTAGTAGTCCCTGATGATATAAAACATTGGTCCGAGCTCAAAGTATCCCAGTAAAAGTCCAGCGAATATCATACAATCAGAAGTGGCTTTCTTCTTGGCCACTAGCTCTCTTGCAACGCTCAAGCTCCCTAGGGCGCAAGTCCAAGCCGTATTGAACCAAGGTATGTGTGTTCGAATCCCGCATAGGACATGGATTTTAGTCAAGTGTTCTTATACCTCCCACTCATTGTCCCGGATAGCATTAAATCATTGTGTTACTTCACTATATGGTGATCCAACCCCCAAAAGACATCTGCGCGATGTTTTTTTATTGAATATGTCTCGAATCTCTCATCTATGATGCCGCATTCTCGCAGAACTACGTGAGCGTCGTGCTTCATACATACATTTTTGTAGTATGCCCGCTGTAGGGTATACATATCAAATTTAACCGGTGTAATCCTCTTCAGGTGTCTTACTAGGTGTATTGCGGATAGGACAATTGTGAAGGGATGTCCGAGGACTATTTAAGAGGTCTCAATCCCTTGCATTCGCATTAACGACTGAGGAAAACCTCGGAAAAAACCTTCAGTCAGGATTGCCGGTCTCGACGGGATTTGAACCCAGGACCTCCCGAATCAGAGTCAGTTGGTGTTGTGCGTCATGTAAGTGGCGATGTCTAACGCTCTGCGGGTCAATTACTGCAATCATGCTATTCAAGACGTTGAGTGGATTGATTTGTGCGGGATCCCATACGGTCAGGGCAAAGATTCGAACCGTATGAGCCACCGCGAACGGCCGTGTAATAGATTTGATTGATAAAATAAAGAAAATATTTTGTTTATAAGTCGGGTGATTTGGACACACAAAATGAATGTACGCGAAGAGGCTAGCAACATAATTAAGGGCAAGGATCACCACCATTATTAAAACAACGCGAAATAACCTTATTTTAGTAATATCTCTCAAGCCGTACGTAAAATCGAAAAAAGGGCTAATAGGTCTCACGTAGTTTTATTAGAGCTACATTCTGCATGAAAAATCATTCAAATATTGTGATCAGTAGCGTTTTTACTTACCGTGTACATATTTAATTTAAACCTTGATTAAAATCATTACTGGTTACAATATTTGTAAAAGGTTTTATGCCAAATATAGTTCTTACTAAACCATATGGGACTTATCCACTTTTTCGTTTTTGTGTAGCGTTATGTGAGTTATTACTAAAATAAGGTTATTTCGCGTGGTTTTAATATTGTCAGTAGTCCTTCCCCTTAACCAAGATGTTTAGTGCAGGAAGTCCAGAGGTAAACGAACGGGAGGTAGACTGATCAGATAATGAGCAAACAGTAGAATGTCCGACCACTGTCAATCCTGACTCACGTCTCCCCTAGAGTTTGCGTAGTCGAAAAGCGAATGGTGGGATTCTATCCTTTTCAATATAGCCATGGACAATGGACATTCCCTCCCAACAATCCTTCCACCCTCAAACTATAGTGAGTCACTAAGAGGGCCAAGCTGTCCCTGGGCAGGCTAGTGAAACACAGGAGATCGTGTATGAACATCGACATCGTACCCAGTGTCAGCATAGGAGTGTCCTCGTTCGGACTACCTCTAACAAGACAGACTTTAGCAACCTTTTTAAAAAGTTTCCGCTGACTATTTCCCAAGCAGCAAACTGCCGTTATGGAAGATGTGCAAGTACGTAAGCGTCAGAAACAACGACTATCACACTACATATAACTTTGTATCTGATCCTATTGGTTGAGTGCATGCTCCAGATTCTCCCACACTCGTAGATCTTCACTTGATCTACCTAGGGACTACCACGGTATAAATGCCCGCATAGCACACACCACAGCACGTATTGTAATGCACATATCTCCTTTACTGTTTAATCAATATACGGCCAGTCCACCCTAGCTAGGCTAGACTCATCCCCGTTGGGAATTCAACATTCCCAGTCTACGATCAGCTCTCGTTTGTGGAATTCTTTATCTTGTTATATCGGTATCATGCAGACATTTATGCCGCCATAACTTTGCCATCAGCATTCAGCAATACCATCAGCATTGGAATAGTCCAACTTGCAAATATTTTATTTTGCCTTTGAGCAAATATCGGTTTCCGTATTCCTCGCCGCAGCAGTTCAGTTCAATGGAAATTGCAAGAAGTTTTATGCATACATACTATATGTAAAATATGATAAGTCATCGTGCATCTTTAATCGTTTTGATAAGACTTATTTTTTTAGGCTAAATATAAGCCTAACACATTCAGCACGCATCGTTTTTACAGAAAATATAGTCCTTAAAACATTGTGTTTATTTAACCTTGAAAGCTAGATGCAAGTATCGCAAAACTAGCATAATAAAATATATATACCATAATTATCTTCACAGTTTTAACCCCGAAAAATATTATTTTTACAAAATATTCTGCGATAATTTATAACTTTACACAACACACCCCAACTTATATGATACAATATGAAAACAAACTTCGTCCGACGACTACCCAGGGACAATTGACATGCCCCTCTTCTTCGTACTTTTGAGTAATAGTTAGTCGTGAAAGAATGTACAGGAGCTCAAGAAATCATTGGGAAGAATATCAGGAGGATTGACGGTGGCGGGTAGCGAACTCGAGACTCGTTACGCTTGGGCTCAGTCGGTTACTCCGGCTTTAGATAATATGCAATCAATTATTGTTTATGTCTTTATTACGGCACATGATGTTATCTGAAAAGATGAGTGGATGATACGTAACTAAGTAGGGAATTACAAAAATCCTTTCTTTATGAGTGATTCGTTCTTTGGTTGGCCGCCATGGTTCTGAGCCACAAACCGTATGATGAGACACTTGCGGACGTTTTAATAAACAAGCTTGGGTACGTAATCCACTGGGGTCGTCTTATAAAACTACATGATACAATAGACTCCCTGAAACATAACTTTTTTCTTTGTAAACTCTTTTAATCATGTCCTCATGGAAACAGCGTGTAATGAGTGATATTTCCCGGGAACGATCAGTAAGTCAAGCTAACGAGGACGCTTTTGTTTGAGCCATCCACCACAAAACGATCTTTTCCTTCGACTCATTACAGGAATCGCTTTTGAAGTTCTCTAAACTAGCTTTAGTAAAGTTTTACTTCTTTCTACTCTGTGAGTTGCAGCTTTGGAGCGTGATGTAGCGAAATCACCTAGTTCCCAAAGCCGTGATTGAAACGAGGGCTGTACTGAACAGCGCAGTTTCAGCGAGACGATTGGGGCCAATTATTTGTAAACTGAAATGTTTTTGCGCAAGATTATAGAAGATTATTTCGTAACTAAATACTAGATCGCAAAGAATCAAACAGTTCACGATGCCTCATGCGGTTGGGGCACAGAAACGGGCGGTGTGGAATCAAAGGGTGTTTCGAATCCTCCTGTATAAGTAATGGAATTATAGAAGTTTTATTCATATATCCAGCTTTGATCTGTACTTATAAACTCGCATTATGAAAGGAGTTTGATTAGTAACAACTCAAAGCTAGAATGAACACGCTTGTGTTTGCCAACAGAACTAATAACGTTATCCACAATTAATATATCTAATAATAGAATGGCGATCGTACCATATAAATAATGCAAACATTACTTTCAAGATTTTTGGCCGAGTAAGCGTTAGCCGGTATTTAACAGAAAATGCGGATTATGCAAGTAATCGCCGCATTGCGAGCATAGATATAATATATATTAACGGACAAATAAAGACGTTTAGCAAACTAATACTTTTAAAGGGGAGAAGTCACGCAGTGTATGCTTCACTGCTATATTGGCGTTAAGATCATTCGTTTACATTTAATTGGATCACCTTCTAACTTCGGAAGAAGACATAAGACGAACAATCGAAGCAATTCACGAATCCCCATCCTGTAGCATGCATGTCATACGTCTGCAAGCGCTAATGATAACGTGGCGCTTTCAATTAATGGTTATGTTCAATAAATTACCAATAATTCTCACGTGAAATCAATAAAGAACCACATATCAACGTAATTAAGTCATTTTAGTTTGCCGCAGTCCAATTATGTCTACGTGACATTTTATTGGTTTAAAAGAATTTATTGGTTCTCTACCCCGCATAAATTTGGTTTCATTGGATGTGTTCCAACAAACGCATGTGCAGTCCGGGCGGTTGGTGCGGGTTTGAGGCGCAGGACCGAACCCCAACCAAGTGGGCTCGAACCCCGTCCAAAGCGAGGACTTAACGCTTCGTTCTTTAGCACTAGGAAAACGCTTAAAGTCCCGCCGCGTTGATGGATGAGCGTTTTTTGTTAGTTTTTTGTTTGCGTGTTTTGCGTTTGTTTGCACTTTTCCTTTGCAAGTGCTTTTTGAATGCATTGTAGGTGATTGTTGTCAAGTTTCTATTGTTACTTGTTAATTGGTATTATAAACCTAAAAAAACTCATATTAAAACCTTTATTATTTTTTTCAACTTTTTCTTTCAAAAGGTACTACATCACCATAACCTTAATGCCCATGTGAAATCTGAACGTTGTAGCCCCACCCGTTTGGTCAGAATCGGCCCAAATGTGACGAAAATATCGCACTAAAAATTGAAAAACTAATATTAAAACCTTTATTTCTATAGATTCTAGCTAATTTTTTCAACTTTTTCTTTCAAAAGGTACTACATCACCATAATCGTAATGTCCATGTGAAATATGAACGTTGTAGCCCCACCCGTTTGGTCAGAATCGGCCAAAATGTGACGAAAATATCGCATTAAAAATCGAAAAAAATCGTAAAAGTACGATATTCATGAGAAATATTTCTTCGATTGTACCCAAAAGCAATAGGCCTACACCTCTAAGTTCAGAGAAAACGAAGGTCCCCTCAAAATTTCATCAAGATCGCTTATGCCGTTTGCCCGGAATCCTGCTAACAAACAGACAAAAATACAAAAAAAAAAAAAAAAACATTGGAACTAATTTTTTTGGGGGTCAGTGAAATTGAAGTTTTTGCTTCGCTCGCTACGCTCATCCAATCACATCTCACATGTTGAATTAGCACAGATAGACGCGGATCAACATTGAACACTCGTAGTAGATAAATACTAGTGTTTTCATTGTCAACTACAACGTTAAAGATGATGTGCTCATGTAGCTCACCACACTATTTTACCAGTCAAGAGAAGCACGATCGATGTACCGCCCACAGAGCGATTTTCTAAATTTTCTACTGCAAATATTACTTAATTCACTTTAATTTTGTTGGAAACTTGACGTATCTTGATTTGTTTGTATAAAACTAAATTTTTATTTTCTTTGAGCGTCGAAGGACGATGAATCAATTAAATTTGTGCATGATGTGTCAATGTGACAAATTGTTCTTGAAAACTCATAAATGCAAATAAATAAATAAATAACATAATGATATGTCTTGCAATTTAATATATTTTAATTCAACACATATTATCCAGTATAATGTACACACGCACTTACAATATAATTGGACCCAACGGATAACCTTATGATTTAAAATGTAAAACTTCTTGAAAACATTGAAATGCTAAAAATATCTCAATTCCATTTTAATACTATGGTTTTTTATGGGCTAGGGCTACATCGTTTGTAATTACTGTGTCTCTTAAATAAGGTTATTGAACCAATTTAAGTGACACGTTGGAGTGGAGTAAACCGTGTAATCATATTTTATATTGCTTCCCTAAGCGGTGGAGATCAAGTTTCGTGAGCTTGGGTAGCCAACCCAAGCAGCTCTCGTGATCTCCTGTCGTAAAGACGTGAGTCTGTACGCAGCTACCAAACCACGGTGTATCCGACATAATAGACCGCGGCCATCACACAACGTTCAGTGTTCCTTGTAGAGGTAGGGAAGCCACAGCATCATGCCAGTTATGTGCGGTGCGGTGAGGTGCGCGTACAGCCGAGATATTCGACAATACACGCCACGCACTTTCAACCCTACGTCACCCGTAAAGGGGATAACCCATTCCCCTTGTTATGGTTATTTCATAACGTTGTCATATTAGAGCGCGTAAGTTAGAACACATGTACAAGACCCTGTTTCTCTCTGGTTTGTGAAGTCAGGTTTAGACACGAAACTAAAGGTGATGAACTAACTCTTGCGGTGAGTCTCGGGTAAAACTGAGAAGCCTCTCAGAGAAAACATTTTTTTGTTAGCTTGACGTGAAACCCTTTTTTTACCAGACATGATAGCTCGACGCGAAACCGGTTTTCACCGGACATGTGGGCTTTTTGCGAAACCGGTTTTTCACTGGATATGTTAGCTTGGCGGGAAACCGGTTTTCACCAAACATAGCTTGACGCGACACCTGTTTTTCACCGGACATGTTAGCTTGACGGGAAACGGGTTTTTCTCTGACAAACTAGTTCCATGGACCTTATGGTTGCGAGTCTAACATTCAATATCGTGTTCCAGAAGGAAATGTGTAATTTTCTCTCCGAATTTTAATAGGTTACCTTCCCTTTGCCGGCAATGCGAAAGGTATCTTCTCATTGGCTGTGCTCAGAATGCAACGGATGGAAATTAACGAGATTAAATTTAGCTCTTAAAAGTTACAAGATAATCTGTGTGAACGCCAGAAAGCTTTTGGCTTCATTGAAGTTTGTTTGTCTATGAACGTTGAGCTAGATTGTGAATTACTAATTTGTACTAGTGAGTGCTAGAAATACGCGTGTGGCAATAACCTTACTATTAAGTACGTTTTTTATAGGATGGCACCAAAGATAAAAATATAATTTCAATATTCTCATCTAGAACTGGGCATGTTAACCTCGTCAAGTACAAAGAAAATTACTTTTTATTGGCGTCTCAATTTAAATAGTTTGTTTTTTTATTGAGACCAAATAATATATAAAATGTCGTATCTTTCAAGTTTTTTCATCCGTGCAATATAAATTCTCCTATTGGCGAAAAATACGCAAAAAAATGTTATCAAACTTTTTCGTGTAAACAGAGCGACGTCTGTATGGCAAAAAATACAACTTCCACTTTTCAACACGACTTGCAATTCGTAAGAGCTAAAATTTGGTCTCAAAGTAAATATTTATATGCCACTCCTTTTTTTAGTGTGGTTCGTCCCCCTTATATAAGTTCGCTTCGCATTATTTGTTAAGTGAAAAACGCAAATGGCATGCGTTGTTATAATGCTTAGCCCTAAGAGTGGAATTCAAAAAGTGGTGTGGTATATACCACTTTCAACTAACTATAATAATGTTCAGCAAAGTTTTGCTAACCATAGTTGGTAAGTTGGTATTTTTTCGTACTCCAAGTACACACATATTTCAAATCAAGGAAAGAACTCATGAAGCGTATGTTTCTGGTAGCAAAACGTCATGATGTTGAGTTTGAATGATTTCGTTCGGTGTGAGTGTTATGTGAAATGAATTACACAGCTTCTGAGTGTGCTGAAGGCGCGAGAGATGTATTGCACAGTGTCAGAATACGCGGCAAGTCATAGAATCGTGTGCGATTCGGCCTTATATCATTTCATTCTATCGTAGACAATATATATTGCCCAATTCTTTGTAGCAATTTATCGCCGTTGTGTTTTGTTCATTCTTGTGGTATGGTATATCACTATAGGGAAGTGATAGCAGCACCAAAGGACTTCTCTTGACGCACTTTTTCTTTTCGACTCGATCGCAATCCAATTTCTCTAAGTATTGCGGCAAACTGCCTAAATTCAACGAGGATATTTCTGTGCATTATATACTCTGTTGCCATGATTCATTAATTATTTGTTTGTAAGAGCTCACACCCTTTACTTCATAGCTGTTTTCGGTACAAACGAAACAAGTGTATTCTTCCATTTACGTGTTTCATCCCTGTGTATCTACACAACACAAAACAGTTATGTGGGCTTCATTTGACAGTACAAACAACAGTTATTACTGTTTGCTTTGTACAAGTACCCTACCAACCGCGACAATGTTTGGGTATAGGGATGCATGGCACCTTGTTATTATACTAAACACTATTTAAACGTAAAACAATGAAGGCAATAGCATTAAAATAAAATTGACTTAGAAACTAAGCTGATGTATTTTGACTTTGATTAACGTTCATCGTCAAGCTTGCAATTTAAGAGATGGAGAATTATTGCTCCTTTAGTTTTACCAGGTCACCCCCTTCTCTTCTGCTGTCCTCATGCAGCGGTGAAACGTTTACTTATACCTGTTTGAAAACTGCTGACTTAAGTTCAGTTCGTAAAAGTGCTAAACAAAAGTAAGTCTGTGTTTCGTTGGCTCCACAGGAATGCCGAACTGAGCTAGCATAGCACTCAGCGAATATTGTCCGTTGAGCGAGGTTGACGATATGATGCTAGGTCACGTGGGGTTACATAACTCATGCAACGTGGTAGTCAGACAGACCATCTTGGTTGCCATAGCAACGAGCGCTGTCTACAGTCGTCATAGCTCTGCTGTGATTGTCTCGGGTTTTATATTCAATAACACTGCTCTCATCATAACATACTTAAGTTCGTGTTTCTGACGTCTGTCATTTAACGAATTTCCTACTCTCGGGTGTTCCTGATAGTGATCAGAGACACGTGTGTTCTGTTGGCACTGCTTGTCAATAATTGCCTTCGAAAACAACACTGACGTCCACGATTTCAATCCAAATGTAAAGTATATAGATTTGACAGAAATTACGTTACTTCTTTTCATCCTGTCAAATTTTAAGAAGCTGTAAAATGTCGATAGAATAGGAACTGGCCTTGGTTAATAGAAATCTCACGTAATTATTGTAATTTGTAGTTCAATTTAATAACTCGCAATTAAAATGAACTATAAAAAATAAAATCTGTAGATTAGCATGCAATTTCCATGGTTGACTTCCGCGCAAGACTTAGCTCCGCGCTCTTTTTTGCTTTATCGTGGCTGAGGAGGAAGTGATTGGCAGAACTGTCAGCTCACCGCCTGCGAACCTCTACGTTCACGTCACACCACCTGTCAATGGACATGGCGTTTTCCCGCGAACCGTTCAAATTTTCCTCACCACGTTAGCGCTCAATAAAATGAAGATAAAAATTTACGTAATTTGAGGTTATTAGTAGGGACATATTAAAATTTGGTAATGAAGGCATTCATTGTGAAATGGTGTCGGAAACATCGTAGATTGGCTCATCTGAGCATTTAACATTCCGACACTTTAACGTATTGTCCCTTTGATAAACAATTTTGATACTATTTTATGTGATTTAAGTGAATATTTGATAAAATATAAATTCAATAATGTGATGATAAGTTGGACTATATACATGTCTTTTAAATAAAGAAAAACTATGTAGGTAACGATATTTCGAAGACTATTCAGTCCTCTTCAACTGGTTTAATGACATTTGACAGTTACAACAGTAACAAAAAACAAAATTCAAAATTGTTTTAAACAAATACAAAATACAAATACATACTGCCATCTCAATTTCACAAGAAAACTCATGCCTACACTTTAAAAAAAATGAAAACAATTATGTTGCCAACTATCAATTAAGATAAAAAAAATAAAACACCTTTATAAGCTATCTAATATCTAATTATCGTTACCCACATAGTTTTTCTTTTTTTAAAAGGAGAAGTGTATAGTCCAACTAATTCATCACATTAATAACCTCACCTGCTCTAAAAGTTTCATTAATATTAGTAAATATAAAGTCGATTCGACAATATTTGAATCCAATTTCTCTAGTTAGTATTGCGGCAATCTGCCTAAATTCAACGAGGATAATTCTATGTGCATTATATACCCTGTTGTCATTGTTCATTTGTTTGTACAAACTCGCACCCTTTACGTCATACAGCTGTTTCCGGTACAAACGAAATAAGTGTATGCTTCCATTTACGTGTTTCATCCCTTTGTACTTACACAACACAAAACAGTTACGTGGGCTTCATTTGACAGTACATACAACAATTATTACTGTTTGCTTTAGTACCCTACCAATCGCGACAATGTTTGGGTATAGGACTATGCGTGGCACCTTGTTATTATATAGTAAACACTATTTAAACGTAAAACAAAGAGCGCAATAGCATTAAAATAAAATTGACTTAGAAACTAAGCTAATGAAGTTTTGAGTTTGATTAACGTTCATCGACACGCTTGCACGGAAACCCATCTTAATACTAGAGTTTAAGAAATGAAGAATTATTCCTCCTTTAGTTTTACCAGATCGCTCCCTTCTCTTCTGATGTTCTCATGCAGCGGTGAAACGTTTACTTACCTGTTTGAAAACTGCTGACTTTAGTTCAGTTCGTAAAAGTGCTAAAACAAAAGAAAGTCTGTGTTTCGTTGGCTCCACAGGAATGCCGAACTGAGCTAGCATAGCACTCAGCGAATATTGTCCGTTGAGCGAGGTTGACGATATGATGTCAGGTCACGTGGGGTTACATAACTCATGCAACGTGATAGTCAGACAGACCATCTTGGTTGCCATAGCAACGAGCTCTGTCTACAGTCGTCATAGCTCTGCTGTGATTGTCTCGGGTTTTATATTCAATAACACTGCTCTCATCATAACATACTTAAGTTCGTGTAGCTGACGTCTGTCATTTAACGAATTTTTCTACGCTTGGGGTGGTGGACTAATAGTGATCAGAGACACGCGTGTTTTCACTGCTTGTCAATAAGTGCCATCGAAAACAACAATGACGTGCTCGATTTCAATCCAAATGTACAAGCATATAGATTTGACAGATAAATTATCGTTACTTCTTTTCACCTGTCAAATTCTTGAAGCTGGTAAAATGTCAGATACAATTGTGAAATGGCGGTCTGGACAACAACATAAGATTGTGTCTCTTTCTGAGCATTTAAAAACCAAGCCGATCTTACTATTGTCCCTTAGACGGAAACATGTTTTTTATACTATAATGTGATGTATAGTGAATATTTGAGAAATATAAAGTCGATTCGACAGTATTTTAATCTGTACTGCGGTAAAGCGAAGCAATACAAATATGAAACTTTAAAAAGTCTTGTTCTCTGGTGTCATTGCTAAACGTAATTGCAAGTTTTTCCTCATTCAGAGATATCTAACTTTAGCCTTAGCTGGCAATTTCGTCGTCAAAGAATGAGAACTTTTTTTACACTTCGACAAAAAGGAGTTGCTCAAGTAGCAAATACTGAAGTGCTGAAAAATAGGTTTATTCTCTGGCGAACAGGCCTCCGGGGACCGCGCCGCCGTCTCAAATGCTCTTAGATCCAATTGCGGCAACCGTATTTTGCTCTCACGGGTAGTTCTGATATTTTTTAATATAAGCCGTGAAATGGCTGACAATCCTTTCGTCTTCAAAGCCATTTTGAATAACAAACCGCTTTTAGTCAACAGATTATTCTGAATCATGAGAGGGAGAGAGAGAGAGGTTTAAAACGTAGGAAAAGGAAGTGATGCCCGTTTCGCGTCTGGTTCGAACAGTACAAACTTTAAACAAGCTACTCTGAGTTTGCAGTTCTCCATCAGGGATCAACTGTTGGCTGAGGTGAATCAATCTCAAGCAAACGTGAACATAGTAAACTTTATGTAGAGTTAGTAAAGACATGAACGTAGTTTAATTAGTTTACACTAAAAAGAGTTCCATGGTAATAATTTTAATATCCGAGTTATCATACTGTCTTGAATGTATAGACGTCATTTCTAGGAGGATTTCTGGCCTTGACCAGCGAATGATGACAAAATAATATATGAAATATAGTTACTTATATTGGTTGGGACCCACCCAACGTTTGCGAGATATTATCTTGTTAGCTTTTAAATATGAAGTGATCCGAGTGGCACAACGATTTCTATTTGTTTAAAGATAAATATACAACATAAACAGTTTAAAACCTGAGGTTTCGGATCACTGCAATACACCTCTACTACACTGACTGACGTAGTTCATGCGTTAAGCGTGAGGCTGATTCTGGAGGATTCGGGCTCAAATCCCACTACCAGCAATCCTGACTGATGACATATTTCCCAGGTTTATCATTAAGGCTATTCGACCGGCTACCAAGTCAAAATATAGTGAATGAAAATATTTTTTTTTCTCTGATCGGGCACACGGCTAATATCGCCACTTCAAGTTAATTTCAAACTTCAATTCGCCCAAGCACACCATTCAACGTAGGTAGATTGTGTTTTTGTGACATGAATTTTCAAATGGTTTTCTAAAGTCTGACTGAGAGAAAAGCATTTTTTAAACAATTGTCTTTCCTGCGATTTTTTTCGTACCGCCAAACGACAAAATTCCCAGGAAAGACAATTGTAAAAAAAATGTTTTTTCTCTCAGTCAGCCTCTAGAAAACCAGTTGAAAATTAATGCCACAAAAACACAATCTACCTTCGTTGAATGGTGTGCTTGGGCGAATTGAAGTTTGAAATTATTTTGAAGAGGCGATATTTACCGTGTGCCATATCAGAAAAAGAAAAAAGTTTTGATTTTCTAATAGAGCTAGGTTTTAAAGCCATTCACTATATTTTGACTTGGTAGCCTATTTGGGAAAATAGAGAATCGCGGTCGAATAGCCTTGTCCCAAAAACAGCCCCTGGACATTCCCTTTACAATACCTATTACTCAATAGATACCTAATAAGACACCTAAGGAGTGGCGTGCAATTGACTCTCAGCAGGTTTCCCATGAGAAATTCAATTTGCATTTCTACTGTATTGCAAAAATAAATGTTAATAATCCGTCCCATATAATCTGGTCGAAATTGTGTAAAATGCCTGACGAATACTAAGTGAAATGCAAAGGAACGTAACTTAAAGGGGAGCTGAGTTGGTAATATTTCTTCTTTCAGTGAACTTCAGACTTTATTCGTGCAGGCAATAATTAATTGTGCTAGCTCAGTCGTAAGTTATATATAATACAAGCAGTATAAACTTACGAAGCTGTATGCGTAACTTTACTGAACTAGGAATCACGCCAGATTTTACAATATTATGCTAGCAGATTTGAGTATTGGAGGATAGAAGCTCTTCAGTTCGTGAACTAACAACTAGTTCCGTGCCATCGTGTCAGGAAACTAATCATTCTGCTTCTCTCGCCAAAGCACTCGAATATTTGATGATCTCATTAAATGCACAAAGTTTACTGAGAGCAAGTCGAACAGATGTCAGACTTGGTTCTACAGAATAATATCATCTGTCGCACGCAACTAACGGAATGTTTATATTGTTTACTCAACCATGTAAATATGTAAATATTAAATAGTAAAGAGAAATATGTATTTTACTTCAAGATGATTCTAGGCTTTCTGATTATAATAGTATCTTCTTACATGGAGAATATTGGAATATTAGACGTTCATTTTACATAATTACTTTACTGTGTTGATGAAGAATCTTGCGGAGTTCCGACTTTGACTATTCACATTCTTTTCTTGCTTATTATTCTCTTCAGGAAAATTGGAATTTCAATGTTTAGGTGACGCTCATTGTTCACGAATATGTTTTAGTTTTCGCTAAAACGATATGGTAACTTTGACTTGCTCTAGTTAGTAGCAAGTCGTTATACTAGCTGCGAAACTTTAATGCTCTCTAGCCAATTGTACCAATCGAAATCGCAATTTAAATTAAGTTCATTTACTATTATCAAAATCGTTTATTTTCATATTTAGATTAATTTTATGGGTGAGGATCAGTTAATGGTTATTAAATCGTGAGAAATCCGAATAAAATATATGAATTAATTAATAATTAAACCACTTTTTGGGTCTTGTATCACATTTATATTAATACCATTAATACCAACTTTATGCTGTAAACAGTATTGCAGCGCAAGACACCAACAACAAAATTAATGTAAAGCTATAATTTTAGTGATGTGGGTGATTGTAGGTTTCATTATTTTTTGGTACATTAAGGTTACTATCACAGAAGCAATTAACTGTGTGAGGCACTACACCCCCAACCTATTTTAATTATAGTTTGTGAAAACTAAAAACTAAATATTTAATAAGTTGTTTATTTACTTTAAGCGATGTTTCTTGCACAAAAGATAATCTTGAGATGTGCGCTTTTTACTAATTCCAATAGTGACGGACTCTTTTGTAAATCTGTTTTAATAACTGCACAGGATAGACGATAAATAAATAAATAAATGCATATGAAAACTTGAAGGTATACATGTAAAGCTGCTTCAGAATGAATGTGTTGAAATATATGAAACAGCAATCTGATATCGCGCTAGGTCCTCCCTTGATTGAATACGACAGCACGAGGTTCGTGAGCAAGCAGGAGGATGGTTGAGGCAACGCAATCTTAAATGTCAGCCATAGATCATCTGACACACGCCATTATAGTATATGAACGCGTTCTTTAGTTTGTGGGCAAGTTCACATAAGTTCCGAGTTTCGGACCACGAGTTAGATATACCATTCAATTATCAATATCATTAACAAAATGTTTTAACATTGTATTCATTGTGCACACAATTTCATATTTTTAAACATAGTATTTCTTAATAATAATAATGTGTGGATAAAAAAGAGATGTTACGTTTCGTTTATATACTCGCGTTTAGTGACCCGGCACCTCCACCAAATTATTATTATGAAGTACCTCGAATCAAAATTTGAATACATTCATCCATTTTTCGTAGGAATTTGCGTCGAAGAAGAGGCTTAACTTATATAATCATCAAAAATTCATATCGATATTTTTGTTTTTTACAGTAATTTATGTTTTTAAATTTTAATTTCGATATTGGAAGTTTAAATATTGACATCGACAATATCTGCACATATCGATATCGTAATAATTTTGCCAAGCCCTAGTAGAGTTTTGAGTTTAAAAATCAAAGTTTTCATCTTCCCAATTTCTAAACCAATTAACGTTCAGGTGACGTGAGGGAAAACATTAGCTCCAGTGACTATTTCACTTTGTTAGTAAATTAATATGTATTCAAAAAATCCTCTGTTGTGCTTCATCTTTTAAAATGGTTTAAATGTACCGTAAAGAATGACCATTTCTTTTGTTTCGTAAATCATCATGCAGTGCAGATCCTTGAAGCAGGAATTATTGCCACGCTATGCAGTATCTCAAAGAGAACGCGAGAATTGTTCCCTAGACCCACGAAGTTAAAATTCTATTTTCATTGAGGTAAGAAATACGAGTCCCACTAAACCTACGACCATATCTTTTTACACAATACCGTTATAAACATTGTGTTCTTAGAAGGTCGATTTTCGTCACTTCCTACGTCACCATCTTCTGTCAGTGTTGTAACACATAATATCACCTTTCCTTCCTGTTTACTGAACTCTGTTCGTGTCAACGACGCTTCCAAGAACCATTTCGACTTGTTATAGCAGCATGGCGACAATATTCCCCCCCCCACGCCCCCCCCCTCCCCCCTCTCCACAATCGCGCCTATAACACGCTTATTTATTAAACACAATATGTATTGACCACTTGTGATAAGGTCGGAGAACGTGCTCAATAATTCATAAAATGGGTATAACCACCCCCTCCCTACCCCTACCACAGTCACCGTGGCCGTTACCAAGGTTACCGCTTACCGTTCGCGGCGGTGGGGGTGGGGGTGGGGGGTCGCTGACCCTGACGAGATGGTACCTCTCTTATCAAGAAACCTGACTCCCATTTCTCACCGATCACTAGTAAAAGGTTTTACAAGGGCCACACTGGAGATAAGCGATCATGTTAGAGGTATAACCAAGTCAGAAGATAGTAATGAGTGATGGCACAATTATAACTACCAAGAGGGATGATGAGAATAATCCTATTACCTTGCCACTTCCGTCTCATTTCATTAGATTTAGTTGGCTACATTGACGTCAGATTAAATAATTTAATCAGCTGTTGATTCTAATCTAAGAAATTTAGGTGCGTGCCAAATACTCAACTAACTTTGTCTTAAACTACTTAACTAACCATTCTCCCCACCCCATCAAGCTTAGCGTCCAATAGGCTGTTCAATTATTCCCTTTGTTCAAGTTGATTACAAACAAATACACGGAGAAAGTAGCTGAACGAAACACCGACTCCCATCAATTGTCAATAAACGTTTATAAATATTTTAAAAGCAAAAATATACAAATACGTTGGCATGTTTTGGCGCTGAATATCGGGAGAAATGTCAAGAATAATAGAGGATTTCCCTTCAAGCCAAAAAAAAATTGTGGGAAATATAAATATGGCAGTCAGTGAACAATAATTCTCACCGACTTGTTCTTAGTGAACCCATTGTTTATACACTTTGATCAGTGAAGTTTGGGCTTTTGCCACCTATGCGAGAATCACCTCTCTTACTGATTGCTCGGCACTGCATGATATATTGATTGTGGTTTGGTCAACTATTGCGCGCTTACTGTGAATTCAAGTAAAACAAAGTTAAATGTTGGTAATAAAACATAAGTTGCTTAATTACTTGTTATTAGGTAGTTAAAATTCGTTTTTGCTCAACTAGTATAAACGACGTGTTCTGAGTGTTACTAACGTTAAAATATTAGATATTCCACCTTTAGAATTTCCTCTTTGCGCCAAGGGACTTGAATAAATAAATTCATAATGCACAATGTTCTCTTGAGGGAGTCTTAACAACTAATTGGTAATGATGGTTACTTGAGTGTAATGAAACGAAGCTGAGCTAGCTCGCTTTGAAAACTCGTAGTACAAACGAAGTATAAGTATAACAGACTTGATTGCCTATTTCCTTTCTTCTAAAAGTGGCCTCGAGAATATGTTTTAATTCAGCAAAACCTGTAAAGATTCTGTGTTCCATAGAAATGGTTAACCAAACTTCATAACTTCAATAGAACTTAAATGTAGACATTTTTAAGTGTGTTTGGTCTGGTAAACGGAAACCACTTTCCTGTATAGAACTGTGGATATTCCAGGAGGAAAACCAGGCTTGGATCGATATATCTTATGTGTTCCTTTCTCTTCATTGTATCAATCTATCTTCTCGACCAGTCTCGTTACTAAAATGTTCGACTTAATAGTTAAAATGTTATATAGTCATTAATAATTGGTGACAATTGTGTGAAATTGAATCATGTAATGACATATGACACACTCTGGAAATAGAGACAACAAAGACAACAAACCCAAATCAATATCCCTGGTCAACAGTTTCAATATATCTGGTCCCATAAAACATGTAGGCCTATAGATGGAATTTTCACGGTCACGACGCCAGTCGGAGACGTAGACTCTTCTCTTCGTCCTAGATGACTTGACGAAGGATTGTCGGATCCTTCTGGACTGTCGTTATCCCACGAACATCAAGCGAGAGTGATCCGCTAATCGTCTACGATTGCGATCGGCGAGGGCACGTAGCGACCCTTCTCGCGTCAGTGCAAGCGATAAGTGAGCCGTAAGACCCCTCTTTCCACGCACCACCCCTATAAAACAGTGGATCGACCGAGCCATCGTGCGCAAAGATGTTCTGCGCACGAAGACAGCACACTCAACCTTTGCAATGGTTTATAAATGCGTTATAAACTATTCATTTAGCGTTGAAGTTACACCGGCTGAACAATATTGTTTGGCAACCACCCAGACGCAATCGTAGGAACTTTTTCAAGGAGGTGGGGCTATAGTAGAAGGTTGAATGACCCGTATAAGAAACTGTCAAGCCAAACAATCTTGTCAGATCTATTTGTCCCTTGAGTTCTCAGAACGAAACTTTTCTTGAATACGGAGATTATGGGAGTTGTGTTATTTTGAGGGAAAACAAATGTCATGTTTCTATTGTTGTGGGAGGAAAATGAGAAACAGACAAAAAATATCAAGGAAGCAGGAGAAGAAACTTCAACAACGTAATTTGGAGTCGAGATAAAGCTTTAAATTGTGGGAAACGCGGTGGAATAACCGCATGAGCTTAATCATCTTTTACCTGAACTTACCCTGGTAAAGGTAGCTTATGCATTATCTGTGAGACCCTAATTCAGGGGGTCGCCGGTTCGGTTCGATATCCCATTAGAAGTTTTACAAGGTTTCATGATTGAACCCTATTAGATAGCCCTTTTGAATTTTCTTTTGACTATCCTCACACTGTTTACTTAGTAAGGCAAATTTACCGTAGTAGATCACCTTATATTTTAAGACCGAATTCACTATCAGTAAGAAATGTTTTTAGTAATGTAATGGTAATATACCACGAAGCGAATTTTGTGCGAGTATTGATAAGCGATGAAGAATGTATAGGTGCTGTATTCTCAATGTGACCACCTCTTTGAAACCACACTTGTGTTGTTGTATAACATCCGAGTACATGATTAAGTACTTCCCCGCCATTCTATAGCCATGCGGCTTTATCAGCCCAATGCTCGATGTTCTCCTATGCGTCTTGCTTGCTTCTTATCCATTTGGTATTTTCTTACCTTTGCTCGGCTCTCGATTTTATTTCCCAGGGAGAGAAATAAATTGGCAGCGCCTACTTCGAAGGCTCATCAAATCTTATGGGCTTTATCTGGAGGTTTTTCAAATGTCGAGTTTGCGCTTCGCTGGATACTTACTTTATATAATAAAAGCGAGCACAAGGAGTTTTCCGAGGGCTTTCTTCTTAAAACGTGGTGCACTCAGAATACCCCAGTTTATCCACGCATTGCGCCCCGTAGAAACCAGCTGTTACAATGTAATCTAGGTTACCTTACGGACGCTCAACTTCGCTTATTACGAGCAAGTGTCACATCTGCTTCTGTCTGTCTGTCTGTCTGTCTGTCTGTCTGTCTGTCTGTCTGTCTGTCTGTCTGTCTGTCTGTCTGTCTGTCTGTCTGTCTGTCTGTCTGTCTGTCTGTCTGTCTGTCTGTCTGTCTGTCTGTCTGGATCTCTGTCTGTCTGGATCTCTAGGGTCACAACGTGGAGATTGCCCGGGGAGTTACTAGACGTCCGACCGTATTAAATCTCTGGCTGTGCGACAGACAGAACGGGTTGCAGTTGAAACAAGAGAAGATTTGAACATCACTTAGTCGCGATGTCGTTATGAGTTACTATTAAGTGAGTGCAAGATAAAGGAGGACAGATTGTTTGGCTCGTTACTTCAGTGTTTTCTCCGGCTTCCAACCTAAAGGGTCGTGAGGTCGATACCAAGGCTGGCTGGCTCCCTCTAACCTAGTAATATGATACTAGTTGTCGCCGTCGTCGGTAGCTCTTTCGTTAGGGAGACAGTCTGATAACTCCTGTGATATCAAGAGGTGTGGAATTCAAATTCCGTATTTTGCTTCATTATTGCAGCCATGCACAGTATCATTTATTAGTTTTTCAAACTACCGTCGGTGTTTACAAACCAATTTTTTACTTAGTATACTGTAATCGATGATAATATTGTTTCGCGTATAGAAAATATGTCCAGGGACAACTATGTCCAAAACAACAGTGTCCAAGAACAATTCTGTCCAAGGGCAACTGTGTTCAGGGTCAACTATGTCCAGGGATAACTCTGTCCAGGGACAACTATGTCCATCCATCAGTTTACTAACTAGGTAAGTGGTGTGAGGAAAGTGGGCGGGAGTGCGCACTAGAGCTCTTTTATTAAAACAAACTTTTTCGAATGAATGTCTCTGGGGGTATGATACCCGGTGGGGCCTGCTTGAGGCACAGATAATTCATTACTCTATGTGGGATTCAGTTAATTAGGGTATATTTGTTTCGTTGGGAATGAATTATCAAGGGATGTTATAGTAGGACTCAATCCCAAACTTATCATATAAGAGAGAAATTCTTAAGTCTGGAATTCCGATAGCTGAAATTGAATCGACGTTCACCCGAATTAGAGTTTCGCGAGCAAGCACCGATCAGTATCTATGGGTGTTATACAATATTGTTGAAAAATAAAATAAATACTAGGAAGCTTTGCAAACGCTTTTTCAGGCGCGTTGTTGGATGAGCGTAATTATTTTTTTAAAGCGGAAAATTGCGATTTTCATGAGAAATAATTTTTAGATTGCGCTCAAATTTCTTACGAATATATTAATTCATATAATTAAGGTTCTGTGAAAAAAATCATTACAATTGGATAAAGCATGTAGGTGTTATAAGTCGAATATTTTTTTTTAAATCGTAAAATTGCGATTTTCATGAGAAATAATTTTTTGATTGCGCTCAAAAACGTGGCAGTTCTAACTTCAGATTTCGAAGGCCTCCAGAAAATTTCATCGCAATTGGAATATTGGTTTAGCCGGAATCGTGTCAACAAACACACAAAAATACAAACAGAAAAAAAGAAAAACATTCCGGATTTTTTTCTCCAGTGTAGTGGAATGGAATCTTCGCTTCGCTCATCAAAAATCTATTAAGTTATTAATGTTACACTCATTCGGGACGAATTCATCCAGTAACAATTCCTAAATTGGCCACCGAACCGAACAGTCTTCGTTATTAGTGCCCATTATTTCAGTTACAAAGCAAATATGTGATAAAGTCTTTAAAAGGTGGTTTTTATAACGTAAATATAAGTCAGGGTAAGCTCTGTTTTAAAATATGGGAACGATTTATGACTTTAATTTTGTTCGCTCCAATAACGCATTAAAAATGTTGGAAGTTGTATGAAGGTTAGACCGGCACATAATAATGTGAGCTAATAAATCTCCACGGCGCATATTTAAGGAACGTGGAGGTGCTTTAAGGTTATGGGCTAAACGGTGAGTTTATTGAATGGTGTATCACATTCACATCCATCTCAAAGAAACTTTTCGAAAAAAAATCAAGGAAAATTTATTCAAATTTTGATTTATTGATTGTTAACTCTCCTCCGTAAAAGCGAAGTAAAGATTGCGTAATAAAACTGTTTAAGAATTTAGTTTTTCGGTTCGCAATTTTTTAAAATCAATATTGTAGAACATTTAGGAAGTGGGCTGTGGATTTCAAATAGGCTTTTTTTGCAAGTCACGTTAGTTTGTGTATGCTTACCTTCTGACTAATACGTATGATAAAGTTAAAATATTCCTCCCTCCCCCCACATGTCTCTTCACCCAGACAGGGTGCTATCTCGACTTTCTTGGTGTTCAGGTGACAAAAGCCTGCGCCCCCCCTACACACACACGTAGCACATCGCTAATATCTCCCCACCTGTCACAATCTGCCCTCTCCTCTCGTCTATATCGACTCTCATTCTCTCCATGAGTCAATACTCGGCGAAACACATTCATACACCTCTGGCAACGTCGTCTAACTTTATTACTTATTTGGATAAATCTTATCGAAGTTCACCAGTGCTAATTCGATAAAACGGACAATTTTGTGTAAGATTAACACAGTAAGTGAATTTTCTTCATAACCCACGTCTCAAATTCCTTTTGATTTTAGAAGCCCAAGAAAAACATTTACAACAGCAGGAAAAGTAGGAGTTTTAGCTAACTTTATTTATTTAAATATGATAAGCTAAGTAACTTCTTTTTATAAATAACATATGTTTGTAAAGTTTATTTTGAGCCGATCTATCATCAACTTTTAATATGTTTCTTTTTCGGGGTAATAAACGCAATCCTAAATGAAAGGTTTTCCTCAACCATATGCGAATGTTGAAATTAAATGCTACTCTTTCCTTGGACATTCTTTCCCAAATAATCTTACGTCATATTCATCTATTTTTTAACCATCTAAAGACGGTCAGCACTCCGTGTGAAACTATAACTGTGTACCGTACCCTACAGCGTGCATTCAATAATAATGAAGATATTCACACCGGGTGAAATTGATGTGTACCCACAGCGTTCAATCGTACGAGAAAATAAATTCCATATGCCCTCAGCATAAACCCCATCGTAAGTCCCAGCCTTTGTGTTTTCATCCTATTCTTCCTCCGAATGAGATTCGTATATTATTATTTCTTCCTCCGCGATATATATTCCCCATGCACACAGGCCCTCTATTGCCTCATAGAACACCAATCGTTCGCCATTCCCTTCACTCCATCAAAGATTCTCGTAACAAAACTTCTACAATGCAATTTGATTGTAACTGTCTTTAACCGATCGCCTCATCCTTGAGCTCACGACATGCGGTTTTTTCTTTTGACAAGCCCTTCAACAAGGATGACACAGGGTGTTTTTGGTGACCCTGTATTTTGGGGTTGGGGGACTGGGGATAGCTCCCCAGAGTTGGGATTTGTGTATACTCAGCACCTCCACCAACGCTGGAAAAAGTGTGTTATAATAACTTTAAGCTTTGCTCCCTATTTTGGGCACTCACGTATCCGTGTTTGTGATTGTCTGATGTGCTTTTCTCAAGAAAGAAGATGATTCTGTTGCATAACATACAAACATAAGTATTTTCGATATGAAATATGAGTTTAAATGTTTACATATTTGTATATGATTATTGCGATATTTAAACATATAGAGCTCGTGCAAACTTATTTGACGCGTAAAAACTGTGTGCAAAAAATAAACATTTGAAAATGCGAATAAAGTTAAAAGAGGAGATAATAAAAAGTTATGTAAATATCGTTTCAACAAAGTGTGATTAAGCGTTAGGCTTTTAATCCAAGATTAGGTCATGACAAACATACGGCCAAGAGAATAAACCATTCGACTTTCAACTTAATGTTTGCTCAAACTCGAGGGCGCAAAACACGATAATCTTTAAATGAAGCCGGCTTTGGGAAACTGGACCTTAAGCAGAGATAAAACAAACAAAACACCCATAAAAAGAAGTTTGGTCGTTATTTCTGTCTCGGTCAACTAACTAGTGCCCAACTAAACTTGTGGTTGCCTTGTAAAACGAACTGAACAAGCTGATGCCTAATTGCTGGCTGTAAGAGAGTGAAACATAAAACCAGCCTAGTGTCAGAACGTGGTGGTGCTTTGCTCTATGCTGGAGAACGAGAGTTGAACTATACACTCGAGAACTGAAAAACTTACAGTACTAACTCCTGTCACTGTCAGTCCGTAAACAGGCAGCAGGACATCCTTGCTTGGGAATAGGACACATTGGGCAGTCGACACATAGCTATTCGCTCGGCCGGTAAGAATCCGACGTATCTGAAACTTTGCATTGTTGTCAATAAAACATACATGGACAGCCCTACAGTCGTAGATTTTCAATATTTTATGTTTATCAGCCAAAACAATTCAAGACTGATGTGGGCAATTTAAAAAGATTTTAAGGAATTCCAAAAAACTTTTTTTTATCATTCAAATATAAGCTCTTGAACAATGTTACTAGAGCCCTATGTTTCCACTTCCTTCACAACTACGCAAGTTGTAAACAACAGCTGTGGTGTCAGTCAGCCGAGCAAACAGGAATTTGCTTAAAACGCATGTAAATTAGCGGCAATACTGAGCTATTTTATTTATTTTATTATTTATTATAATATTAATTTATGCATATTACAACAGAGTACAAATACTCCACAAGTGCAAATCATAGCATAATGGACAGACAACATACTTACAATTTAAATGTGTAACTATCAAAATCATTAACAATGAAAATTAATAATAAGAGATATTCTTGAAAGAAAATAAAGTAAAAATGGGTATGAAAGAAGAGACGAATGGAAATAAGCTAGTAAGTAAATTATAATGTTAATATCCTTAAGCTTGAGTGATCACAGATTTAAATTTAACAATATTTGTTCCTTAATGAGGATTTAACAAATATTAAATGAATGCTACAATCTGTTGATGCACGAATTTCTATGAAGGTCAAGATGACTTATAATCCTGTCAAATAAGAATTTTTGGAGGAAAAAATTGCGATGTCGCTGAATTTTTGCAGAGACCTTTCTTAAATGATACTTATCAACATACTAAAACTCCCCTACAATCGGACTGGAGCTTCGGCCGCCATATTGGAAAATGGCGGCCAAAAAGTGTTTGTTATCGAATATCTCCAAATTGGTTGCAGATAGACAAAATGTCTCAATGGCAAAAATATTCCCCATTCAATTCCCTACAAAAATGAAGTCTTCTATTGTTTTGGTAGGGGCAAAAGTTTCGTAAAAAAATCGTGGTTTATACGTTGCTTATTGCAGTACCAGCTAATTTCCTAATTTTCCTGTCCAGCACCAAACAATGCCCGGTAAATCCGTAAGAAATCGATTTAAATACAAAAGGACTTATGTACGGGGTTCATGAAAACTTCCATTAGTATTTTAAAAAATCAGGTCTGCAAAATCGGATTTTGCATTTACCCGGAATTTGGGTTTTTCCTCTGTTGGCATTTCCTCAAAAATGCCATATTTGACTGTCCATTATTAAGCACTAAATAGCATTGGAGGAAAAATTCTTTCTACACACATTGAAATGACTTTAATAATTAACCAATTACAATCAAGGTTTAAATCCAATATGGCTGCTAATTCCTAATATTCACAATATGAATACTGTTTTCGTGCTGTTTTTACACTCTTTTTGCTACATTATTCCCTTTGATGTTGTGTATATTAGGAATTAGCAGCCATATTGGATTTAAACTTTGGTTGTAATCGGATCATTATTAAGGTCATTTCAATGTGTGAACAAAGAATTTTTCCTCCAATGCTATTTAGTGCCTAATAATGGACAGTCAAATATGGCATTTTTGAGGAAATGCCAACAGTGGAAAAACCCAAATTCCGGGTAAATGCAAAATCCGATTTCGCAGACCTGATTTTTTAAAATACTAATGGAAGCTTTCATGAACCCCGTACATAAGTCCTTTTGTATTTCAATCGATTTCTTACGGATTTACCGGGCATTGTTTGGTGCTGGACAGGAAAATTAGGAAATTAGCTGGTACTCCAATAAGCAACGTATAAACCACGATTTTTTTACGTAACCTTTGCCCCTACCAAAACAATAGAAGACTCCTTTTTTGTAGGGAATTGAATGGGGAATATTTTTCCCATTGAGACATTTTGTCTATCTGTAACCAATTTGGAGATATTCGATAACAAACACTTTTTGGCCGCCATTTTCCAATATGGCGGCCGAAGCTCCAGTCCGATTGTAGGGGAGTTTTAGTATGTTGATAAGTATCATTTAAGGAAGGTTTCTGCAAAAATTCAGCGACATCGCAATTTTTTCCTCTTAACGTTAATATAAGATCTTATTTGACAGGATTATTAGGGCTGGTTGAAAAGTTTTATGAAGGCGTGTATGTTTGGGAAGTATATGAAAATTTAATTTGCCAAGAATTGAACTACTGTTTGTTAAATTATTTACAATTTTGTAAAGGTAAACCATGTCAGAATAGTTCCTTCGGTTTTCTAAGGTCATTAGGTTAGCATCTTTACAAAGTTGTGCATAATCTACTCTATGGTACCGAATGTTACATTTTATGCATTGGTTTTATGAAACACTGTTGGACCCTTATTATCAATACGCAATACCCAACAATCTTGTGTCACGCACATGTACCGATATCAGTATAGTATTATAAGATAGTTTATGTTATAATGTCGCTGTAAGTGATTGGTACTTGGTAGTATGGTGGATTGTGATGATATTGTAAGTAGTTTGAACTTCATCGAAACTCCACATATGTAAATTTGGATATATATTAAATTAATCAACTTTATTGATAGACTAATAAGATCGTTATATTTTGTACTTTGTTGCTAGCCATGTTTGAAATGCATCTGTGTAGGCTATTACTAACAGAGATGTTTTTTGTTTCAGGTCTGGCCTCGACTAGACCCTCTAGACCTACCGAAGATGGCGGGAATGACGGCAACGAGGGTAAGTGAGCTACAACGTGGCAACGTGGGGCAACCGTGCTTAGAAACTATTGGGGTTTCGCCACAGTTTCAAAATCCAATGTAGCTTTACACAAAGCACATTTTATCCCAGGTATTATTTTAAATTGTAATCATACCGTTACTCCTTTCGAAGCATACGTATGCTGTTTTTACTAGGAAAACGCTTTAGTCCCGCCGCGTTGATGGATGAGCGTTTTTGTAAGTTTTTAGTTTTTGTAGGTCCACTTTTCCTTTGCAAGTGCTTTTTGAATGCATTGTAGGTGATTGTTGTCAAGTTTCTATTGTTACTTGTTAATTGTTATTATAAACCTAAAAAAAACTCATATTAAAACCTTTATTTCTATGGATTCTGGCCAACTTTTTCAACTTTTTCTTTCAAAAAGCAATACATAACCATTACTTAATGTCCATGTGAAATATGAACGTTGTAGCCCCACCCGTTTGGTCAGAATCGGCCCAAATGTCACGAAAATATCGCACTAAAAATCGTAAAAAAAATCGTGAAAGTACGATATTCATGAGAAATATTTCTTCGATTGTACCCAAAAACGTGGCAGTTCTAAGTTTAAAGATTTCGAAGGTCTCCAGAAAATTTCATCGCAATTGGAGTATCGGTTTAGCCGGAATCGTGTTAACAAACACACAAAAATACAAACAGAAAAAACAAGAAAAAAAATCGTAAAATTGCGATTTTCATGAGAAATAATATTTCGATTGCGCTCAAAAAGGTGGCAGTTCTAAGTTCAAAGATTTCAAAGGTCTCCAGAAAATTTCATCGCAATTGGAGTATCGGTTTAGCCGGAATCGTGTTAACAAACACACAAAAATACAAACAAAAACAAAAAAAAAAACGAAAAAAATCGTAAAATTGCGATTTTCAAGAGAAATAATTTTTTGATCAATTTTTCGTAAGGTGCAGTTCTAAGTTCAGAGATTTCGAAGGTCTCCATAAAATTTCATCGCAATCGGAGTATCGGTTCAGCCGGAATCGTGTTAACAAACAGACAAAAATACAAAAAAAAGAAAAAAAAACATTCCGGATTTTTTTCTCCAGTGTAGTGAAATGGAATCTTCGCTTCGCTCGCTACGCTCGCTACGCTCATCCAATAATTGGTTATCGCTGATTGTTGTGCATATAATAAATGAATGAACGAATAAAGATAATGTTAGCACAAACCGCTGGCTTTGTTCGACAGCGTCTAGTATACAACGTGATTATACGCGAACGCTTGGGATTTGTTCGCGTTAGTCATGGGCATGACAATATATCCGTGGATTACATGACCAGAATCCATGAACATGACAATATGTCCGTGGATTACATGACCAGAATAGGAGGATATACGTGTACATAGCTGAAAGCGGTATCGAACATAATTGGTGCGATGGGACGTGTCGTGTACCTTCTGAACATTGCCATAATGCTACTTGTTTTAATTTTGTTCTCATTTTGGTATCAATAAAAATTAGACAGAAAAGTGTATAGAGCCAGAATTCTTGGGGTCAACTTTTATTATTTCTGGTTCATTATATTGTTGCTGTTTAGTTGTTCGTGTTACTTATTTGCATTAAAAATATTTTAGTGTTTTGCATAGAAAGCAAAAGTCGAAAAATGTATCCCAATCGGGAATCAAACCCACGTAGGTTATTTACCTAGTTTGTTATTATGAAAGAAAAAAAATCTTAGAATTTGTTCACGCCACTTTTGAGTGACATCAAAAGCAATAAAATACCAGGTATAAATTAACCGATTAACAATAACACTTAAACGATGCAAGTGCTAACAGTGGAACTATTTTGCTTAGCAGCCTCGCTCGGCATGCGATGCTTCGTACGTGCCGTATGTGCATGCAGTGTTGCCATATACGTGACGCTCATAACGAGATGGAAGACGAGCCTGCGGAGAGAGACACGCGGTTCGATTCTCACCACCCGCAACTCATGACTGAATGATGGATTTTACGAATTATTTCTCCTTTAGACGCGACCTGGTTCGTCTTGGGACGCGGATTTCCTTATAGATTCGAGATCCATATCTCGCAGAAAGTGAATGATTGATGCAGGAACTATACGTCTTGCAACATCTGTGACACCGGTGGCGTATACTCGAGTTACTATGTGAGCCCATATTTAAATAGAATATTCCCGACAGTGCGATATGGTTACAAGAAGATTTTCACTGGATTACCAATCACTTTTCACTTTTTTTGGAAGTGAAGCTCTGCTACAAGAATCACTTTCCTGTCCGTTCGTCTGTGCTCATGTCACGTGTCACGATAAAAACAAAACACGACTTCGGATTAGTTAAGCCTAGGGCAGTGTGGAAACCCTCTCATTGGCTCCCTCGGCAACTACGACCATGAACACCTAAGATGGCCTTGGCCTCTCTGGCCAATTATGACTAAAACAACTCAAAGCTTTAACGCAAAGACAATCCTTCAAACACCAATTAACTTTCCTGATACGATTAACACTCAATTCCGGACAAAGTAAAAGAAGCCAAGTACAAAAATAATCAAGTCCTTCTATAAAAATCAGATTCCCTAAAAAGAGCTTAGGCTCGTAGTAGGAAAACAGAAAAATATGACCTAAGAGCTGTCACATGGCTAAAAGAAGTCGATGTGTGTGACCTCGGATTAGCATACGTTTTTTGTTGACATTACCCACCAACAAGGATGTTACGGAATATTTTTGGGACCTTTAGGGTCATGAGGACTGAGCTAGCTAGAATTTTTAATGTTTTTTCTTTCGTATACCCGGCACCTCCACCAAAAGTTTCAATGTACAATAATATTAATAATATTTTTCGACAATCTGTTAATTAAGTAGCTGCGTTCATTATTTTATGAACTCCTGTACCCGGACTTGTTTTAAAGAAATACTTTTACACTATTTCAATGTGTAGTACTTCAAATTTGTGTTGTATTTCACAATGCAGTTACACATTTTGTATTTTTAATTGGCTTTAAATGATTTTCACTAAACAATACTTGACTTGACCATTGACCATTATTGACCAACATTATCTCGCTTGGGTCTATACAGCTACACAGGAGTACAGTGTGTCCAAAAGGACGAAACTTGGGGGCACCGAAAGCTTTTCGCCAGCAAAGTTTATTTTAATAATCCGCTCCGTTTCAACTCGCCCGTTACTGATACTTTTTCTTACCCTGGAACTCTCTACCCCCCCCCCCCCCACTCCCCCCATATCATGAAAAACATCGAGCCATAACCTATCTTCGATGACATCAACACAACAAATTTAAGTTTTTGATTTCGTTTTCTGAATCCATTTCGCTTTTCGAGGTCCGAGAAAAGTTCGACCTTTACTTCCCGAGTCTTTCTAAACCCCTGTTTTATGGTAATACCACGTGGCCTTTTAGACTTGTTTCACTTTTTCCTATTTTCTTCAAAATATGACAACTACAAACATCTTTTTACTTGATAAATTGCAATTGTCAAAGTACATGTTCTGCTGGTGGCATTGCTGTCGCCTCTTTTAAGTTATGAAAGGACTCGTTCTGTTTGTGTAGCTGGGATGGATAGAATAGTCAAACTTGGAGCTGGCGAGAGAGAAAGACTGCCTCTATACAGAGTAACTCGAGATTTACGTCAGTTGTTTTGCATTTTGCATAGAGACTAATTGAGACAATGGTGGGTGGTGCAGAGAGAGAGAGAGAGAGAGAGAGAGAGAGTTGAATCTACAAATACGCAAGCAGATTCTGCTTACGGCTGTTTTCCAAACACTGTCGTCATGGATATAGCCCCCTGGGCGCGCGTGAAAATGCACCGACTGCCTCATTGTTAATAGAAACATCTAATATTGAAGCTTCTCATTAGATCCTGCAAATTGCTTGACAATAATGAGATGGAAGCTTTGTCTTACTCTATCTAAAGCGTTATTTTACATTCAAAGTGTTTGTAGTTTTTCCATTTCACATCGCGGCATGCTCTTGCATATCCATTCTCAAGGCAAACCTGTACATCCCAGATCCAATAGAAATATATGTCCATCAATTACATTTTGAAAGGCATTTTCATGGATTATAAGCTACTTAATATACGTAACTGGTCTTGTGAAAACATTATCTTTAAACTTTAAATACGACACTAGGAATACAACATTATTGTAAATTTATACATAAATTGACTAATATTCATATTTCTAAGTAATGATTTGTTTCACAAATATTTCAGGAAGAGCAACACACTATGTTGAGATTTATTTACGAGGAGGTATGTTGCAATGTATAAACATTAATTTAAACACATGTTGAAACTTATCAATATTATCACTGAGATAAATGAAACCCACGTTAGTTTCCCGTCATTGCAGTTTTATATTTATAAATGATTGCTCTACAATTTTTACTGGCGCTATTGTTGTAACATGCATTTTACTGTATTTATATACTAATCATAATGTATTATAATTTGAAATATTATCATGCTCTTGCTTTTTAAGAACGTTTTGGGCCTATTTCTTTAAAACATACTTTGACTTCGAATCGTCTGATGTCACCTTACTCGTTAAGCATTCTCCGCTTTTAAATTAGTCCAAACAATGTTAGAGACGGAAAATCAAAGAACAGGGGTGTACAGATCTGGACAATAAGTAGAAATATTTTTGGCACATAGAAACGAATGTGAAATAATTCGAAACAAGTGATGTCATTCCTGAACATATCGGTTTTGATTTACCGATTTTCGTCAACGGTTAAGTATTAAACTTAAATAACTTTGCTAGATGTATTACAAACCCGTAAATTAAAGTTTGTAAATCTTTTGACATTCCACCCGGCCACTTCTTCGCCTCTTTGACTTTTGAACCTCTGATCACATTTTAAAGATGTGATCGAAAACCAAAACCCTCTAGCATATTTTTTGCACCTATGATGAACGATTTCCTACTCTGCTGTGCTCTGACCGTACTGAGAGATGATTGGTTGCTGGACCTTGCCAAAGTGGAAGGGGAAACACCTCGCCACTTTGCCAACCTAAACGCTTATTGAGGGCTTGCAAACCGAACGAGCCAATGATTGTCCCATCTACGACCTGCACACCGTCCTATGAAAATGTATTTCCGTACTTGAAGGGAAATGTGATTGGAGTTTTCGAGCGGAAGTTTGTATGCAATAGAGGCGATGATGGAAACTTTGGGGACCTCGATGTGTATGAAAATCTCGTTAGGTCGCAGACGACTGGAGTCGAGATGCCTCACGTGTATTTCAAGTCGACAGCGCCGGACGCGAAACACCAGAGTAGCTGGGACTGAATCACTTGCACGTACTTTCATGTAAAATACTTGGCGTAGATACATATTTTTAAGACTGATGTCATTTTTATTCCTGAAATAAAAAACCTTGTCATCTGACCCAGAATGTGTTTTTCGTGAAGAGTACAAGAAGATATTAGTTATTCAAACAAAGAACTCGCTTCATTTAAAAATTTGGTTTGAGTCGTTATCATAGTGTATCTGCAAATGTAGTCTTTTAATTAAGTGTTCCGCCATCTTGTTTTTATCTGGATGCCATCTTGATGATACCAATACAGTCACCTCGTTGTTTTAGATTATTCACTGGTATTGCGAAACGTCAGCTAGGTGCCGGGCCCATGTCTTTCAAAACCAAAGGGGGTTCACCCCTCACCCCCTTTACCACCAGGGTTACCAAACCTATTCTGTATCATCCTTGTTGAAGGACAATGCCAACAAAAAACTAATACCATTTTGATGTCTTGTTAGGTTGTTATCGCGAGACGTGACACACAGACGGACAGACGGACAAAAAAGTGATGCTTATAGTGGAGCTTGGCTTCCACAAACCACTGTACACATGTTTAAAACTTGCGTGAAAAGTATTAGACCTGTACAAGCGGCGATTTTGTCATACATTTGGAAATGAAGCATGTATAAAAAACATTTATTACACGTAATTATTATGGTAGCCAAATGCATCATAGTTCTCAATAAGATAAAAAGTAATCTAGCATATTTTTAGCTTAGGTTTTGTTCACTGTTGGTACAATTTTATTCCTGTGCGTTACGTTGATTATTCAATGGAACTTCATTATTTCAAAAACAAGATAATACGTTTAAGCTAACAAGTGGATACGTTGAATATGTAACACTTTGGTACGGCAAAAACCTCTTTCGGGCGCGTTTTCATATGTAAATGATGTTTTAACTTTGTTTATCGCACCAGATTTAAATAACGTGCATTGCTAAGCTCGGTATAAAAACGACGAGATGGATTATGTCTGATGGAATAGTTTTATCAGTGGTAGGCAGAGGTGAGCGGGTTTTGTCTCAGTGGTGTGAATCTGTGCTTCCGAATCTTATGTTGAATAGCACTAGGATTACCACCATAGAAAGAAGAAGAAGTTCAAATAGTTTCATCGCAAAGTGCGTTACCAAATAAAACCGCGCGTTACAGCAACTTATTTAATTTAAATAAGTAATCGGTATCATAGACAAAATCATGGCAACAAAAAGAGTAATATTAATAATTAAACATTTTATTTCAATCGTAATTAACTTAGTAAGCCCTAGTAAAATATATAAAAAAAATACTTTATTTGCTAATATTTTATGCAGCCTGGAAAGTTGAAAAAATAAGCTCGATCTGGGTTTGATCACGGGTCTACCGATCGCTGGGCGGACGTCTAAACTATTTTACCATGCACCGAGCCGGTACGACGTGGTATACCTTTATATCTTCTTGATTTTTGTTTTACAGATCTGAACTGACGTTGGTTAAGTAACACTGTAATATATTATAAGTTTATTCTATCCGTTGATACCGGGGACTCTCCATATTCCTATGTAAAATGTTCACTTCTTAGCCGTCGACTTCTTTAGAGTTTGAATAATTCAACATCGTTGCTGAGAGTTTTATTGTTACGGTACAAATCTTTTAACAGCGAAATATTTGCCGTCAGATGTACAGGATCTCATTGTAATGATGACAAATGAAAGCTCACACAAAAGCCATATTTTACGTTGGAAACCGTCTCAACTTCAACCCTTTCGGAGGTATTGATCAGTTAATGCTCGGCGAGTAATTAATGGAGGGCGCGATGTTGGGTTGAATGATGATGTTGAAACATGGCGACCGTGCTGGACTTAGAAGTGGTCACCGTGCCTCACTCAACACACGATGTCATACCGTGGCATGCATCTGACATCCCCTGACATTCAGTTACCTAATACTGTGTTCATTGTGTCACGATGTCATACCGTGGCATGCATCTGACATCCCCTGACATTCAATTACCTAATACTGTGTTCATTGTGTCCTGTCCTTCTTCTGACACCATCGCAGCTAATTACGACGGAATGTTAGGTCTGTTATGGATCCTACAGCGGGTGACAGACATATTCCAAATGAAAAACCGTGGAAAGTCGTAGATCGTCAAAAGAATGAAAACAAGCTAATTACGGTTCTGTTAAGTAAGCCGCTTAAAATGAGTCTTCTTTACAAAAAATATTTAAAATCAACACTTAAAAATAAAAAACTTATCCTAATTTCACGATTCTACTTCTGCATTTGTAAATGTTGTAGTTTAATTATTGTTTTTACTTTTCATTGTAACACAAAACGATCAGACAATCTGTTCGCATAAATCTTAAGACATACTCATGTCACTTTCCACCAGTCTTGTAAAGTTATATTTGTCGATTTATTTTGAATATTGGCAACTTCCCAAAATTCATGAACAGCTTCCCACAACTTGTGATCTGATAAAATGTAATGAAATATTCCATTAGTTCAGCCATTACACACGTTTGCACACGTTTCCTTTTTGTTCGGAAGGAAAGAATTCTTGTTTGCTAATTGCTTCCATCGTTCGACACTAGCGCGGCGCTGCGGGGCTCTGCGGGGTTATTATCAGCGAACTTTGCTTTTAATTATATATTTGAACCGTGAAAAGAGTTCACCGCGCACCACGGTTTTTGTAATGCTGTTCGCATGGCCAGTGGCTTTGATACAAGGTTTACAATAAAAAAAAGTATGAGCTTGGATGGCGCGCTGTTAATTAATTAACTGCAAAATGCCTCTAGGATTGAGTGAATGTTTAAACATCAATTTAATTACAGTAATAACTTTTATTCATACGAAAATAAACGAACTAGTGTTTCACTCAAATTATTTGCTAAATTTTGTTTTTTGTATCAACGTCTAGACTGCGTATTTATTCACAGAATTGTATGCGAATTTTGAGAGAAAACGGAGAAACCTTGCTTTCGGTGAAGAAATGAACTGACTAGCTATTTATTACAAATAAGGTTTTAGAAAATCACCATAAAATCTAAATTGACAAAACATGTCATGATTGTGTGAAAACAGAAAATGTGAATTACTTTTAGCTTTTCGCGGCCTGCATAAATGGAAAGTAGCAATTTTTTAGGACACCTAATAAAACATTTACAATTTATTTATTTTTTAAATGCGTTTAGTATATACAGTGAGAATTTCCGCAACTTATGCTTACTAATTTGATTTCATTTTCGGAATGTGAATTCTTAAATATCATGCGACAACTCTCAAGTTCCTGAAAAGATCTTCTGGTTTTTAGGGCGTTCGCTTTTTAGTCACTTTCGGCCTGCCCCGTCCGTACCACAAGCGTTGCCCTCTATTAGTGGTGGTGCCGTGTTAAAAAAATCCTCTTTTTGAGTTAGTAGAGACTAGTGGTGTGCGGGTTCTTGAAATTTACGGTCGGGAAAGGTATTTTGGGGCCGATCCGACGGTCAAATAAAGCCACCCGATCTTCGGGGAAAACAAACAAATATTTTTTTGGTGGGATGGTGGAGGTGCCGGTCCAGGATTTTTGTACGTGATTGGTGGAGGTGCCGGTCCGACATTTTTTGATAGCTTATACAAAATGCAAATCTAAAAAAATACAGATAATAGAAACTGAATTGGTAGAAAATCATGATGTTCGATTATTCACAATTAAAAATATTTACATCCATTTTTACATAACGGCCATCTTTTCTCTATACCCGACCCGAAAACCCGAAGCGGTTAAGTACCCAAACCCGAACCCGACCAGACTGTGAAAACTTCTACCCGCACAGTCCTAGTATAGACCAGTTCCCCCAAACCTCAGGGTCACCAAAAACATTCAACATTCAATAATATCATCCTTGTTGAAAGCCAATTTCAACAAAAAATACATTTAAATTCGAGGTCATATTAGGTTTTTATCGTGAGACGTGACGCACGCACAGACGGACGGACGGACTTAACTAAAACGATCCCTAAATGGGAGCTTCGCGCCCCTATATCGTTGAGTGGAGTCACTCAACGCCTATATTGTTGAAAATTGAAATGATAATTTTTTAATCAAGATACAGAACAATTTGTTCTCCTGTCAATTTGTGTCTACACAAAAATCTAAAAATACGAATTAATTCTCTTCGTGCGGGCGTATACGAATCCGTTTAGTAACGCCAAATAGGTCACATTTATTCACACTTCACAAACCATTGAACAGAAACCCTTTCAGCAGTAAAGCCTTTTACGAGTTTGCAACATACTAAAACACACAATGCATTTGAGAGGGGTCATAAGTGCTGTTAACTGAAGAGGTATATTCCCTCGATGATAGCCTCTCATCTTCACGTTTAAATAAATACGCTCTGGAGTTGTTTCAACAGATAGAACCTAACTGCAGAATCCAATAGATTACCGTATTATTATTATTATTATTATTATTATTATTATTACTATTATTATTATTATTATTATTATTATTATTATTATTATTATTATTATTATTATTATTATTATTATTATTATTATTATATTATTATAACAAACATGGTGAGCGTTGTTTACATTATCTTATACCTAAAGTTTTTAATTCATTGCCGGCTGAAATTTTATCCTTGGACAAAATTTCATTAATAAAGAATAGAGTAAAATCGCACTACCTGAACAACCTTCCTTCATGCTCGATTTAAGTCATTTTCAGTCCTATTTTATAGATGTTTTTGTAAAGGGTTGTAGTATTTATGTTTTGTAATTGATTACCTATGTAAGCACCGTATATTCATTTAATAGTTTGAATGTTTTTTTTTTATTTTTATTTCATTGTATTAAGCCTGACGCTACGAATGAGATGTAATAGCATTAATAATTATGTAACCCACTGATGAGCCATTTGGCTTAGTGGGAGGAAATGTATGTGAATATTGTTCCAATTTAGTTTTTTGCTTCAATAAATTAAAAAAAAAAAAAATATATATTATTATTATTATTATTATTATTTTTTTTTATTATTATGTATTATTATTATTATTATTATATTATATTATTATTATTTATTATTATTATTATTATTATTATTTATTATAGGAGCAAAGCTCTCCTAGCTTTTCTGTTCTCCGTCTGTCTGTATGTTCGTGAATCACGTTAAAAACCGAACATGACCTCCGATTGACATGCGTTTTTGGGTTGACATTTCCCCTCCACAACGATACTACTGAATGTTTTTGGCGACCTTTGGGTTTAGGGGTTGGGAATGGCCTCACCCACGCTGGACACATACATGCTTTGCTCCTCCACCAACGAGATTTGATTTAATTTGAGATTGTGGAACTGAACATTAAACTGTATCCTTCGATGATCTGTTTATTTAGTAGATTCGCTCCTAATTTTTGGATACTCCCGTGCAGGCTGTACAATGTACATACTCATATGTATTGTATGTTTACGACAAATAAAGCAAAATGATTTTAGTTATGTATTCGGCTCGTACATGTTAAGTGCCTCAAGGTATGTCTATGTTTTGTTGTGGGAAGATTTCCTCAGACAGCGTGTAGAACTTGGAATCTGAGTTTTTGCGTGTGTGCCTGCAGACGACATGTTTGAGACGACTGACGAGGCACCTAGCGTGATAACGCCATAGGTGGTGCAGGGAACTTTCCTACAGAGGCGCCAAGAGTCGGGTTGCACGCTGTGAAGTACATATATTCCAGAGAATATGCCATTTGCATATCATCTTATAATATGTTCTAGCTCCGTTCCAAGCAGTGTAGCCCTACCTACTAATATCTGGAATAATTATTTTGACAAAGATCTGATTGATTTTGCAACATTTATTATTTTAATGAAACAAAACAACAGTTATATTTTTCAAGCGATGTATCGTATTAGAGTTCGCGATTACTTTTGCTTTATCTAATTATATTTTATGTTCATCTCCAAATAAACATTCCTTGCTATTTTATCACAGTGATTTGATCTAAAGCGTTCATATCTCTTTATTAACTTACTATCGATAAATCATAAATCACGCATTAAATATAGTCTCAAAATTTCATCGTTATTGCTTATCGAAGAGTTCCAACAATGTCCGAATAATTATTTTAATCCCATGGGCCATATTTTCCCTACTGTCTCTTCCCCCTAAGGAAGTGATTTCCACGTAACACGTATCTTATGGGCGCTGTCGTAACCCACTAATACTTGGAAATATAACTTATGAAATGACTGAACTGTGTCATCATGCTGTTCAAGGGCAACAATCAAATCATGTAACTGCAGCGTTAGTGTGATGACTTCTTTCCCGGCTCCCAGGTTCTCATGTGGAATGTATCCTTCACAGGTGACTATCGTTAGATATATTGCCACTCACGAATAACTATAGTATAGAATAGGCTGAGAGTTTGTTAAGAACTTATTTCTAGAACTTTTTCTGGCGATGTCTAGTCACGTAATCGGCCAGTAACCCGCCCTTACGTTAGAGTGTGGCTATACCATTCGCTAACAGTGAGCCACCTTTGCCATGCGGCGTAACGTCTTGATCCTCTTCAACACGGTTTATAACCTGTGGCCACGACGCATAAAGAAGAAAACTCGTTTCTACTTCTTCAACCCTTTCAACCCCGCTATATTTACATTCATGTTTCGTGAATACCCCCTAACGGCCACAGAGTTTGACAGTTCTCCTCCCACTGCCCGCTCAACGCTGCGTCGGTCTGGCGACACCGCTTGGTGAATCCCTTGGTAGCTTCGAGGGATCCCCGATCGATATCAATTTACCTCAACTCGTAGTGACGTATATGAGGATACCATAAAACTTCTTGCACATGACGATAAAACATACATTTCGTTGTTTATTCATGATTGCCTAGCATGGTTTTCATCATGCAATGTATACACATAAATTAAGATTTATAATTGAATAGATTGTCATAAACCACTTTTTTCATGAAAAGAGCTACATACTATTGACTTGGCACAAAAAATGTATTTCATATTTTCTCCGTATTTCTCTTGTATCAAGTTGTGGCATACTGTATCTAAGGCTCTGTGGTAATTTTCAAAGTTACGAATGAGGCGTTTCGACCCCGAATGACAGACAATAGTGTTTATGATTGAAAAACATCACCAATGCGTCTTATTCTGGCTATCGAATTTACGTACCATGGTTTTTATTTTAATTTCGGGAATATCTATTTCTTTTAAATAATGTTTACTCATTTTATTTGTTTAAAGTTTGAATGCTTTCCAGTTTCCAATGTTCGAAACAGCATTGTAGCAATAGCACACAACCAGAGAAATATTCTGATTTCTGGACCAGTGAAGTGACATTGGCATGCATATTAAACGTACGAGTGTTGGGCTTACAGTGAAGAATGCGCACAGTCGCTGTCAGCGTGTCACTCACTGCAGACATGACTGTCAGCGAATTCAATGCTCTATCGCGAAAGCATAAATCTCTTTCACATCATTAATTCCCGTTTCCCTTCTGATTTTACCACTCAAAGCAGACATCTGTATTTACGTGACTCGTATTCATCGTATCTACATCACTGCGTAGTACGCCACCAAAGTACGATGTTTTTTTTAAAGAATATCCCAATTAAACAGGTCCTATGGTATGGCACAATATTTCTTTTGATTGGGGTATTCAAAATCGACATATTTTCATGAATTAAATTAAAATTTCTTCGAAGTGTGTCTTATCTATAACTAGCTAACCAACTAACTAACTAACTAAACATACTTGGTAGGTATCTGAGCTCAAGGCATCTTGTAAGGTCTCAGTTCCAGCCCTTAGCTTAATTGAGGAATACCATACAAAAAGAGCTGTTCTCTGCTAGCATTAGCGCTTCAACTTCACATGACAGCTTTAGCTGCGTCACTAGATGTGCATAGTCAATTGCTATCTAAGCCAGTGTTGGCTCGGGCGCTAAGCGCTTGACTCTGATTCGGAAGTCCGGTGTTCAAATCCCGTCGTGTCCGACAATCCTGACTGAAGGGTTTTTCCGAGGTTTTACTCAGTCGTTAATGCGAATGCGATGTATGTATTGAGTCCTCTTAAACTTCATTCGTACATCCCTTCACAGTTGTTCTATCCCCAACATACTGAAGAGGGGCATTTATTACACCCTGTAAGTGGATTCCCTCGGTTAAATAAAATAAAATAATTTCAAATAAAAATCCACTACCTATAGCTGTATCACCATCAATTAAAGCTCTAAAGCTGCAGTTGCAGATTAAGATGAGAAAGGTCAAATACTAAGTACATTTTTGCAGGTCAAACATTCATTGGCACACAAGGTAGGGAACTTTGGCTCAGTGCAGAGTTGACTCATTGCAACATGTCTCCAGTAAAGATGAAGCAAGATTGTACTTGATTGATAGATTGTCACTCGCACAGGGTGTGTATCGAGGCGGATATGGGCGCATGCATGAGTGGTTGATGGAGTACATTTCAACACGTATTACGCCCCCATCTGGAGCACCAGTAGTTTACGCAAAACTCCGGCCTTGTATCGGTGTTTCGAAAGTCAATACTATATCCCGCTCTCACTTTCTTTGGCGTAGTGGGGCTTTTTACACCGCCGAAGAAAGACGCAACTCATTGCTGAGTGATATATCATAAACATGCGCAAAATATATAAATTTATAATATAGTTTACAATATTTCAAAACAGTACATTTAAATTTATAACTAACGATCTTCCACGTAAAGAAACATTATGTTTTTAATTCACGAGCTCTGTCACTTTGATTTCGTATTTTATACTTGGATCGTATGATCATCAAACTTGATTTGGAAAACAAGTCAATTTTGCCATTGTAGAAATTACATTAAATTTATGTTTGTTTTACTATTGAACAACCTTTTGAGATGGTGATTTAGATCGAATAAAAACTCTCAAACCTTTGATGTAAGAAAATTCATAATATCCAACTTTAATACAACGAGAATTTCGAAATAAGAACACTAAGTTTATAACAATAGAAAACAATTCTTGCGAACATGGGGCATTGATATAAAATATCCAAGAAACGCTTTTGAAGTTTCCATTCGTAGTATAAAAAACATTTTAAAATACTTTATTCTAGTAAATTGTAATGAGCAGGGTTCATATTATTTTGTACTGAAAAACACGTCAGTTTTTACCAAAGTGTTTTGCAATACTCAATTTTATATGAAGAATTTTCCCTAATGATGAATCTATTGCCTATACCTAACTTGTTTAGACATGCTAAAAATAAAAGAATGAGATTTTGTAAGGAAAATGGTGAATACATAAATCTATCAAACGCTTATTATACTTTGTTATCTTGAATTCTTTAGGTAACCTAGAATGGCTGTTTACTCAGAAGTTATATTTTCTCATGGTTCGTTGACCACAATGCTATTCATAAACGTTATTCATCACAAAATCGCTCACTCAACAATACATGTCAGTTGACATCTCGAGTTCAACATGAACATGAGTACCCTAACAACCCTGTTTGCATGCAATAACATCTTCAGCTGGAGATATTCCCACACTTGTAAACACTTTTTTCTTTGTTTTCGTCTAGTAAAATGTATTATTGTGTTCGTCTCCTCTGTGAAGTGTCTGAAACTAAAACTCATGGCTGGATGATGAATGAGTGAAACAGTATCCTAAGTTCACACCAAGTTTCCAGTTTCCAGAGAGCTGCGCTCCGAGCAGGCGGACGGCTGACGGACGGCTCTGCAGGGGTGTGAGGGGTTGGGGGGGGGGTATGAGGGTGGCAAAGGGAATCCCGAAATGGTTTATGCTCCTCGGCGCCGCGTCTTCAAAATAATGGCAACTCGGCCCAATGTATCAATGCTGAAGATGTTTTTCTATTCAATTCAATATGATTTGACACATTGGATAAAAACAAGCATGGAATGTAATAGAAATATACTACAAATTGTTCTGAAAATTTCTCGAGCTCGTTGGTATCTTGTAATGTAGAGATTCTCTCTTAGGGCAAACTATTCCTCTCCTAGATATTTTTTTGAGTGAAAATATTGAATCGAAAAAACTAGGTTCCTGTTTTAGTCTCAATGTTTATTGACATCCAGAATAATGTATTTTGTATTTTTTTCTGAGTGTTTTTAAGGATATCTAACGTCGACGATGTACTTTGAAGCGCATATGACACACGGGGGATATCCCTCCAGCTTCAGTTTTATATTATATAGTTATACCATAGATAATATGGTTTATAAATTGTATCACATTTACTAAAAAGTTAAAATTATGGTGTGAAAGGTGATAGCACAAAGTATACTGGTTTTAATATTTCATTCTGGACTACTTTCGACTGCGTGTCCAAAGGACCAACGGCTTGTATCGCGAAGTACGCAACGCACTTTCCATTAAAATATTAAGTTGAATATTGAAGTTTAATTTACAAGTTAAGGTTATTCCATAGCACTCTTACCGGTATTTTGAAAGTCAAATGAAACTGGTTTCAAGTTATACGTTGCAAATACGTTGTCAGGTACTAACGCCTGTAATATTTTGTTCCTCACTGATCCAGACCAGTGCTTACGGTTATGGTTATTAGACTTTGTGTAGCAGTGATTTGTGTGACCCTAATAAGCACTCGCGACCTTGCTGTTTTCTGCCTTGCATTGGTTAACTTTCAATTAATTAAATTGGTCTACCTCACCTTACGATATGCTCTTTACTTTCAACATCGGCAGGTCACACATTGAATATCAGTATATTCTCTTGGCTATCTCACTAGGCTATCTTAAACAGGGAAACAGGCCGCTTCATCTTTCTGATTCACCTGCTAAGTTACGTATACGTGTGCTAGATCTTCGAGTTATTATAATGTGAATATATTAATTGAAACAAGCATTTATAGAAGAATTAATTCCGTTTTAAATTATAATTATAGCTACGTTTACCTCAATGATTTGCATATAGACATTAATTACAGTACACGTTAGGACGAGAAATGTATGCTAGGTTGAGTGTAGAATTAAGAAAAAGTTATTCATTTCTGTTATTTTAATTTAAGTGAAAGAAAACAAGAAATATGCGCAGGGTTTGCTAAAAAAATGTGAAGGGTGTCTGTATACTCGAGGTATAGCCAAAATGTAGTTCGTATTTAAAAATATAATAAACTACGAAATGTTTAGTTTTTGGGAGAATATGAATAGGGGTGGGCACCTGTTAAATTTTTTAGCTTTAGCTAAGCGCAAAATTCTTAAAACGCGTTTATCTCTATAAATTATAAAATAATAATAAATTCAATCTTTATTGACAGCTGGCCAATTAGTATGGATGACCACGGGGATCCAGCGTACTAATCAATACAAAGTACATGATTACAAAAGTAAATAATTTCAGAAAATATAACAACAGTATGAAATAAATGATTATGAACATTGTTGTGTAGATGATGATGCAAAATGATGATGGAATGCTTCAGAACAGTGTGATTAATTTTGTCAATTAATGAGAGGGTGAAAGAAATAGAGATTAAGAAAAAGGGTGGAAAAAGAAGGAACGGATGCACGTCCATTTATTTATATTCGGCATTCTTTTTCGTCTTCTTAGCACCCTACTTTCAATATATAAAATGCCATGTAGTAGCCTACTAGCCTACTTTCTTTCTTAATCATCGCACTCGGGTTTGCTTCACTTGTTCGTCGACTCTGATGACTTAACCAGTTTTATGGCTTCACTGGAACCAAGGAAGGGAAAAACTGTTATTGTTTTACAGTAACATTTGGAATGGTTTAGTGAAAAGAATTTAAGTAATTATTATTCGTTTTTAGAAAATTCCATAATCGCACAAATGCTTTATGTAACGAAACTCGTAAAAATGCGAAGTTCAGATGATTATGGTTAACTCTCAAATCACAATACAAACCTAGCGGCAGTGTTGCGTAAAAGAGCACAGAATGCTTTGTGGTATCTCACCTTTGTTTAAGCCTTCATCGTGCTATGAGTCCCTGCTTGTAGCTGCGGATTCCGCATTGCATTTGCATATCAAGGCGATGTAGATTTTAATTCACTATTGCATTAATGTATAATTCAGAATCAGAGTGCTGTGTGTTGGTGCTTTTCTACCTTCTAAAACGGAATAGTGGGAATAATTTTCGGAGCTTTTAGACTTAGAGATAAGTTGTCCGCGACCATTTGACGACTCGATAGCCCTCGTCGCAAGACTACCATCACGTGGTGTATGATCGACGAAAGGAAGGCAATCGAATTTTACCATTTATATTTGTATCGAAACTCTTCCACTCTTCCGCCATTTTACTGATTTATTTATTTTTCAATCCTATCGCCGTTTCTATGAATAAGTGAAGATGAACTGTGAGGATTTTTCTTAACAAAAAAGTAACTGCTATACCCGAGTTGTGCTAACTAAAGAAAACCATCCGTCATTGGCGAAAAACATACTGGTATGTTTTGGCGAGTTCGTACAAGTCAATTCTCTGACAGTATATTGCCAGTCATAATAAAAAATTGTCGGTATATCCGTTTTTATACATGTCAGATATACTTTGTATGACCTCTTCCAGGTGACTAGGGCGGTGATAGGGTTGTGAAATGTCCTAGGGCTGTTTTAGAAGAGGCAATCCTTAGCATTCGCATTAACGATAGAAAAGGGTTTCGGGAAAAACATTCAGTCGGGATTTCCGGTGGCGGGTATTGAACTACGATCTCCCGAATCAGAGTTACGTAAGTTATGCAAAGGTACTTCTCTCGGCGTCAACCATATCTTATCTGATGTGTTTCTAACTAGGGAAACGCCAAAGTCGTTGTAAAACGAGTGAGTTAGCCGAGTGTTTTGACTTCTAAAACCGGACCGTCTGGTCACCTTACAGGAACTCACTCTGCTTGCCACAATAATTATTTAAATTGAACATTCAAAATGTGAATCGTATTCAAAACGTATTAGCGTGAAACATTAACAAATTTCCAAGATAAAACAAAATCACCTAATTTTTATTTCCCATTTAACACCCCTCAAAAATAATATGTGGGTTTAAAAATATAAAAAAGTTAGAACTGACGGGTATCGAACCCCATCCATCCGTGCGGTAGGCTAAATGGTTACCACTAGGCCATGTAGGCCACGTCAACCTTGTCCCGCTAACTGCTACGAAACAAATGCCATTGATATTATTAAAATTCACATTTTTTATTATTGTAGGCTTAAATCGCAATGGATCAAGCTGATTTTGTTAACAGTTCTTAGAAATCTCGTACCGGATGTCTGTTTAAAATTTCAGCGCAATCTGTCCAGCGGTTCGGCTGATTTTCGACGTACAGACAGACAGACAGAATCACAGAATGAGAGCCGTTTGAGTTGAATGGAGACACTCAGTAGCTCCGCTCCCTCGTTTAAAAACGCCAAAGTCGTTGTTAAACGAGTGAGTGACCTATGTGTATAGTATCCGCTATCATTCCCCATACTGGGCTAGATCGAGCCTTAGGTATATGGGAGAAAAGGCGATGTTACCGGGTACTCAACACATGGCTCACTCACTCGTTTAACAACGACTTTGGCGTTTCCCTAGTTATTTAAATTGAACATTTAAAATGCGAATCATGTTCAAAACGTATTAGCATGAAACATTACCAAATTTCCAAGATTAAACAAAATCACCTAAGTTTTCTTACCCATTTAACACCCCTCAAAAATATTATGTGTGTGTAAAAATATAAAAAAAGTTCGAGCTAATGGGAATCGAACCCCAACCTTCCGTGCGGTAGTCTAAATGCTTACCAATAGGCCATGCAAGCCACGTAGTTATCGTCCCACTAGCTGCTACTAAACAAATGCTATAGATATTTTAAAAATCACATTTTAATTTAATGTAGGATTAAATCGCAATGAACCTTGCTGATTTTGTTAGCAGTTCTCAGTAAACTCGTACCGGATGTCTGTTTAAAATTTCAGCCCAATCTGTTCAGCGGTTCGGCTGATTTTCGACGTACAGACAGACAGACAGAATCACAGAATGAGAGCCGTTCGAGTTGAATGGAGACACTCGGTCGCTCCGCTCCCTCGTTCAATAACTTAGTTGGATTACAAGTGGAAACTATGTAGTTGTACAGTTAGTATCATGATGTGCCACGCATATTCTCAGCACTGGCATTTGTCGTGGCAAATACTAGGGAAACGCCAAGGTCGTTGTTAAACGAGTGAGAGAGCCAAGTGTTGAGTACCCGGGATCATCCCTTTTCATCCCATATACCTAAGGCTGGATCAAGCTAAGTATGGGGAATGATACCGGGTACTCAACACTCACTCAATCACTCGTTTAACAACCACTTTGGCGTTTCCCTAGTTATTTAAATTGAGCATTTAAAATGCGAATCATGTTCAAAACGTATTAGCGTGAAACATTAACAAATTTCCAAGATAAAACAAAATCACCTAAGTTTAATTTCCCATTTAACACCCCTCAAAAATAATATGTGGGTGTTAAAATATAAAAAAAGTTCGAGTAAACGGGTATCGAACCCCAACCCTCCGTGCGGTAGGCTTACCACTGGGCCATGTCAGCCAGGTAGATCTCGTCCCGCTAGCTGCTACTAAACAAATGCTATCGAATTTTAAAAAATCACATTTTTATTTATTGTAGGATTAAATCGCAATGGATCTAGCTGAATTTGTTAGCAGTTCTCAGTAAACTCGTACCGGATGTATGTTTAAAATTTCAGCCCAATCTGTTCAGCGGTTCGGCTGATTTTCGACGTACAGACAGACAGACAGAATCACAGAATTAGGACCGTTCGAGTTGAATGGAGACACTCGGTCGCTCCGCTCCCTCGTTTAATTATAGTCGTTTTGGAATGTGTTGATGTAAGTGGTTTTGTAGCATGGTGTAATAGAGTATAAATGTACGTGTAACATATACGAGGCGCAGACAAAGGCTGATATGGGACTACGAGCTATGTCCAAACAGTAGGAGCAGCAGGAATTATCAGTATAAACATAAAGACTTTAATATATGAATTTACCCGAAAGTTTTGTTTTGAAAGCCATTTACACCTGTACCAAAACTCACACCCGTACAGCTATACAGACATTATCCTGAAACGCAGTGTCAATAGAAGGCGAATGATCAAAATTCTGCTTTATTTTGCGTGTCACGTCTCAAGATATAAACCGAATATCACCTCCGATTACATGCGTTTCTTTGGTTGTGATTGACCTTCAACAAGGATGATAGGAATGTTTCTGGTGACACTGGGGATAAGGGACTTGAGGATATAAGATTCGCTTCCTGTTTTGTGCACTCCCGTACACGTGCGTGTTGAACAGTTCCCTGTTCCTGCTCATTCGATTGAATGAAGTTAAAGGGGATGTGACAACCGTCTGTGTTCACTGCCCACATTATTTTCTATCTTTTTGATTAATAATTCTCTCAAGTCTCTTTGGTACGTTCCAAACATTATGGCTATCCACAGCAAAATGGATTTTAGTTTAAAACTTGGAAGAATCTAACTTTTAATATTCTTGCGGTGAGTAATAAAATGAAATTATGTGCGTCTTGTTGGATTATCTCGAAATTGCCGAGGAAGCGCCCGTCTCTCCCCCCCCCTTCCCACCCTCCTCCCCCCTCCCATCCCATCACCCACTTGAAAGTCTCGGGACGCTGACGTCCTCATTTTCGGCAACAAGAGAGTCCTTCGCTGCCTGCCTTCGCTTCAAAACAAATCGCTTACGTACCCAATTCGGTTCTAATTCCCAATTTAGCGGTCTTCACCTCGAATTGTCTGCGACAAACCAAACAAAACATTCATTTCTTCTCCTATTGAGGGTCCTTCTCTTTTCTGGTGAGGGCTGGAAATTGACATCGGAAGATTACAGGTCAACAAGTCTGCCTTGTCACGACGGGACAGCAAGGTTAGCGATATTCTGGCTGGTTTGCGACAAATTGATTTGTGCTTCGTTGAGGTTGAGATTTCAGGATAAAACAAAATACTTCACTCGTGGCATTTGAGACACCTATACACGAATGTTCGATAACATTGAATTTTATAATACAAAAATACATTTTGTTCGTAGTTTTCATAATCAAACTTTTGATGAAGAATGTCAAGAACTGTTACTTTTAAAACCTTCTCGAAAATGTTTATGCAGTTTTGCCGGTGGCTGATATCGACCGGGTCGACCCCCGGAGTTAAAATCTCGCGATCTGCTACCTCTGTCAGTTTGCATTTTATGTATTCGTTTTGTTGGTTCAAAGTTTGAATGAAATAGCGTGACAAAATGTACGTCCGACCGTCTCGAAAACAACTTCTGAAGTTTTACTTCCTAGACATGATTAATTGCTCGTCTTGCCATGCCATCTTAGTTCGCTGTGAGATATTAAATTGAAAACGTGTTAACATCTTCATTAATCAATAGTAGCTTAGCAAACATGTTTCCACATCCGCTCTCGGCTAAGAAAGCTTACGTTTTCATGACAACATTATTAAGTAAAAAGCGAAACTCTCCTATAAAACGCGACCTCCGACGCGTTTTTGTTTTTGACATTGTCCTTGAACAAGGATTAGGCATAAGGTTTTTGGTGACCCTTGGAGAAAGAGGGCGGGGCTAGAATTTTTAAAATTGGATTATTCTGTACTCGGCACCTCCACCAAGACAATACACGAATAAGATTGTGTATGTTCTTGTTTGATAGTATGTTGATTAATTGGGTGTTTCCTTACCCTTGCTTGTTAAATTATATATGCCTATGTCAAATTTCCTTGCTTGCCCTTAAAATTCTCAACCCTCTTAGTAACGGGGTCTTTCCTCTCTCGATTCCTTGTCCCTCTGTCAACAGCGAATAGATCATTTGCTGGGAAATATATGATATTTTACTTATTTTCTTTTTGAATAAATTGTTAGATGCACCCAAGCGGAAGACCACGGGGAGAAATAGCGCAGACGGGAATCTTATTGAAAGAAATAGAAGCGGAGAACGGATGCTATAGACGTCGTTTTTGAGCACTTGTAAGGATTCTGAATGAGCAAGGAATGTTCACCACGATATAAGTACCTGTAGACGACAAGTTTGCAATAAAGTCGTGATAGTTTTTTTATTTGTGCCTTTCGTTCTCTCTTAAACATAACCCTGCTTTGAACTACTCAGTTTGTATGCATGTATTGAAGATGAAAGGAGGAGATGAAAAACTCTTCTGACATGTTTAGAATAATTCTCTACTATCAGTTTTCATATAAATATGTCAGTGATAGTTTTGAATGCTGCAAACCAAGTGGTATTTTGAGATAGTTTTACAGCTTACAAATGAATATTAACTTTTTCCGACATATCAAAAACAGTGTTTTTGCCCTAGACATGATTAATTACTAAACGACTCTTGCAGCATTTTTTGATTAGTTTTGGGGTTTTATTCGTAGCAGTTGAAGTACAACATTTTGTATAGCTGTTGAAGTGGCATAGTAGTTCACAAAACAAAACATCGACATAATATAATTTGTGAGGTGAGAAATATGTACAAAAATGGTATCTTATTAAAATTATATACTTCGTAAATTGCCCAACATCAAAATTGTGAATGCCTTGATGGTATGCCAACTGGAATTCTAAATAAATCTGTATAATACCAGAATTTTCGGGATCTAATCAGAATTATGCATTTTATATTTGTATTTAAAATGTGCATATTTAACAGAATACTACAGAATAATTAAATTCATGCAAACAATTTTATAAAAGCGTATTTTGTGCTCGAGGCAACCAGCGCTGTTCCCTTACTCCAATGAAATATTCATGAATATTCATTTTATTTGAACACAACGAAATGCTAGCCAAATAAATATATGAAATTATTACACTTTGTGCTCGACGGTGTACTACTGCTCATACATCAATTTGAAGTGTAGCTAGCTCCGTATGCATGTAATAGTGTAAATAAGTGCATTTCGTTTTACCTCGACCTTGAATTGTAAGCTTTATTATCATGTTTTTAATCGATCTGCATATTATGACTAGATGAAATAACTTTTCTATATATATTTAAAGAATACAAATAAATAAATAACAGCTTTCGCGCAGTTTTGCCACTTACATTACACATAATGGTAGCCCCAAAATATATCATGTTATAGCTTACAATTGTAATAATATTTTCTCAGGTCAATAGTCCCCATAAAACATGCTGCGACCACACTATTTAAGCGCTACAATCATTATTTTGCTTTCTTGCAATGCAGCCGTATTAATTTATAGGCAACGAACGATACAATGCCTACGTGTTATACAAGAAAATGTTTGATGACAAAAATCTCGTTCATTCTGTGGATTGAAGTCCTATTTACTCTACAATTTATATTAAATTGGCAGCACAATTTAAGCCAAACTTAATTAATGTATACATAGTAGAATTGATCGATTGTGTTTTATTTGTTTGCCACGTTTATACTGCCCCCAACTGTTTGGGAATTATATGCCCAATCATTTACCGATAAATACCATGTAGAGAGTCCGAGAGGCAATTGCTGCTGCTGGCGTGATAAGCCACTCTACTCTATTTGTAATTGTAAAACATAATCTACAAAGAGCAAAACATTTCAACTGTATTGTAACAGGGAAATGTACATCATTCTCACACTTCATCTATATAATACGTATCATACATTTTCATTTGCTTTTGCCGAGCATATACCATTTATAATACTTTTATGGCTACATTTGAGAAGCAATTTAAATCGAAGAACAGTATAGACTTACTATAGTCTGTAGGGGTGGTCATATCGCTAATCTCACTCCTTCACACAACACCTTCGCTTTCTCAACACCAAAACACCTGTTCATCGCTCGATGTTTGACTTCTATCTCAGCTACACTCGAATCTGCTCAGGTCAAACTCAGTCTTACCAAACTTTCTACTTTTCTGTCATTTCCTAGAGGCCAGCAATATGGTAATTATGTTTTCCATACTCTATATACAGTACTACGTACATTGTTGATTAGCTTCTTTCATTATTATGAACAAGTACGAGTACGTGAGCACCCAAAAGGAAGCGAAGTTAACTTAATCAACAGATTGTTGAAGAGAAACACACAAATAACATCTTTCCTGCATTGAAGTCTTTGGCGGAGGTGCCGATTGCAGATAAATGCCTCATCTAAACAATTACATACCCGTCCACTTGATCCCAAGGGTCACCAAAATTTATCATTATCACCCTTGTTAAGGGCAATGTCAACAAAAACTGCATGCCAGCCGTGGGCCGTGAGACTTGACGCACGCACCGACGGACGGACAGAAAAGTTATGCTTGTAGGGGAGCTTTGCTCCCTAATGACGTTTACAGTATGATATGTTATATGGTTAATCTGCTTCACCAATTTATCATAGATCTCGTTGTCTTCTGGTTGGTTGTGCATATATCCTGCTACATTTTCTGATAAAACCAATGTGTTATAAAGAAACGCTGAAATAACTAAATCACAATGATAAATCCTTCTCACTTTATAGTTAATAGCGGTAAAAAATGATTAATACTCCAGAACAAGGAAAATATCGAAAAGTAAACCTAGACGTCTCTGTATAAAAATGTTCCCGGCCATATATAACACATCGTCATTCCCATGATATACTTCTCAGTTCCCGTTCCGAGCCGCTCGTTGGGACGTCTAAACGTTGTGGAGTTTATGGAACATCCCTTGACATCGTAACTCACTCACACCCTTCAATAGTCTAGCCCTAAGCTAAAACACTTTATTTGGAAAGTTGGGATGTTTTTGCAATTCTAGCACAACTTCTTCGCGAGGTCCATTGTGTATTTGCATCGCAGAACGGAATGTGGGTACAAATAGAAATACAGTAAGTCAGTGCAAATATTGACTGGACTAAGTGATGAATAAAAGGAATGTGCAGTTTTTTGTTAGGCCTTGCCATTTTGGTATCGTTATCTGCTCGAAACTTTTTTCTTCGTCTTTGAAATTAATAAGTTACGTGCAATTGATATGACATTGATGATAAGAGAATGCAAAGAGGTGAATTTGTTGCTAATTATTGTTCTAGTATAGCAGTATGATTCTATACAAGTAGAGCAATCAAATTGTTTTTTTAACTGCCTAAATACTATAGAGTGATAATTGACGTATTTGACAGTTCGAAATGACGTTATCGACACTTCGTTGCAGCTATTTAGCTTTTTTAATTTCATTTCTTAATCGATTTATCATGCTTGATCAATGTGACTCATTGCAATGAAATACGACTTAAAAATGAATGAAAAAATACGCCATTATAAAAGTCACCAAACATTTTTCGTGTGATTGCCTATTTTGGTTGTGACTGTTTTTAATTTAGTGAATCGAACTACAGACTCCACTTGTAATGGAATATCTTTACCCCCGGCGGGACATTACTTCTGTATACTAGTTCACTCGAGGCTCCTACCCTAACCTAACCGGTTTCCCCGCGAAGTGCGGGTCGTAGTAATGACCGGCTATGGGTAAGCATATTGTCGTGAGACGGTCCTTAGGGATAGAAAGGAGGTAAGGGACTATCAGTATCACACCTGTGTAAGTAGAGACGGATAATCTGGAGTCGATTCCTGTCGGGGTATAACCACTTTAATGGCCAATGCTCAATCTATTACAATATATAAATTACTTTTTTATTTTATTTCGAAGGTGTAATAAGTTACACGAAAGATGATGGCTTGCAGCTGTTAATGTCGCCTTCAACGGAGATAACGATAATCATGATGAGCAGACTCCTAATCTAAACCAGCCAGGAGCCGCGGAAAAGCTTGGGGAACTAGAATTAATTACTTCAAATTTAAGTCGGAGCAGAAATGTTGAAATATGATTCAAAATGCAAAGTCGTTCCGTTCTTTGTCTACAAAATGCATTAGTGTGAAATACATTAGCATAATAACATCACTGGCATGTTAACATGAGGTTCAGAGGTGCAAAATCATTTGAAATGTGTTTTGTTTCTCGACTTGTTTCACTGGATTGCTCTGGGCTATGTCGTCGGAGTGGCTTTTATTGCTGTCGCATGTGATTCGTATTCAGACGGCTGTGTGTTTGATTATCACCACCGGCAATGCAGACTGGAGAGGCGTTCTCGGTCATAGGGTGAGTGAGGATAATCCCGGATTGTACGTGTCTTCGAGACCCAACCCCGGTCTCATTTACAAAATAACCACACATTGTGCTGGAGAAGATGTTACACTTTTTAGTAAACAGTGTTCATAAACTCTAAAAAATATAAATATACCTAATAATTTACTCGATGTTTCGTATTTTAACTCTCGAAAACATTTCAATTTGACAACATTTGATATTTTGAGGAAATTCAGCGCGACAAACAATTTCATTTCTGCTGTCGTGATAAAATTTATTTTCTTCATTCAGATTAGTTAATTTATTGGATATTTCATTCAAAACTCAACCGGGTGGAACCAATAAGAGTTTTGTCAATTGAATAAAGATAGGAAGGAAGGAATCAGCCGAATCCACTCCACCATGAGCTTCCGAGTTCCGACCATCTGTTTCAATCCTTGGCCTGGTTCACAACTCTCCATTCTCCCCTCTCTTCTTGTCTTCCTTTTTATACGAAAATATATTTATATAAACGTTATATATATATGAGAGTCCGAATGAAAAACAACATCTTTATACGACTTTATCCCGTAAGGGTAGTTATTTATATCGAAGGCGAGTCACATCTGGCTACTCCTATCCTGACAACCACTCCTCGAGTGCCCTACACACTCATACACCTGTACAAACAAGCACTATTATTCTTCCTGTCACGCCCCTTTCTCTCAGTATTCCCAAGTGTACAGCACAATCTTTCTCTTTTTCTTCTCCTTCTCTTACAAGTAAATCGAGACTAAGTGCAGACTAAGGACTAGAAATCTAGTGCTCTCTGACAATGAATTTTAGGAGGAAAGTTGTCAACTATTACACATTGACCCAAGTGTTTTCTATACAGATATTTTTTTAACAACATAGAAGCATTTTTTTCTCGTATTTCGTGACTTCATTTCATACTCATCATAATTCCTCAGTTTGGTTTAAATAAATAATAAATAAATTTTATTTAGAGTCTGCCCACTCAGTTATATAACTGATTTTCAGTAGGGGACTTTAAATCAAAGCGACCAAGCCAACCCTGCAGGCCTCGACGTAATCGACGAGTGAGCGATAACCAACCAAAGATCGATATTTTTAATAGGAAATATAGCAATCAGTGGTATGGACAGTGCGAACACCCGCGAATCAACGCCAGAATCAACAAGGCCGATTCAGAACAACTTTGAAATTTATTATGTGCTTCGTTGCTCTGACGGCTCCAAAGTCACCGTTTACAAACTCCTAAGACAAGAACTGATGGACTTAAGTCCAAACCAGAAGTTAAAAAACTTCTGACTTGAGCGGGAATCGAACCCTGCACCTTCTGCATTGGAAGCAGATATGCTAACAACAAGACCAACGAGCCACACATATTGCTCATAGTCATATAACAATCTTTCTATATTTCAAAATTTCGACGTTCAGTTATGAAAACAGAAAAAGTATGTTCATCGTAATGTTAACTTTCTCTACCCATGCAAACTTTTTCGCGTCCTCGCGTTAAAAACAGCTCAGTTAGTAGCTGTGCATCTGTTCTAGTGCGTAATTCACATAGCTATATTTTTCTAATAACAATTTGGAGTTTATATGAGAATATTAACAATTTGTATCTCGTTTATTTCATGAAATATGGCTGCGGCTCCTACATTAGTGTTTTTATAGAAAAATGCTTATTTTCACCTACACCCGTCGTGTATTTATGCGCACTACTGGAGTCATGCATTTACTAGAGCAACTCAGAGTTCGGTCGCACGTATAAAACGTTGAACCACGGTAGCAATTTGAGGGCATTTAGACGTCAGAATTACCAGCGAAATTCGCTAACTTGTGTAAAATGGTCGTAATGTAAACGGGGTCTTAGTATTTAATTCAGTGAAGCCGGCGAGCCAGGGACGTGACTCTTAAATTGACATCTCTCTTTCTAGAGGAAAAAACTCCGCTTTTACCTCTCTCGGCCCAGGTCTAATCAATGAGAAGCTGCGTCGAGCTCCAATCAAGCTTCCATCTTGGGTACACTTGTCGCTGCCTCCCTTGGGAATCCCCTACAAATACTTATCACTGCATCCCTTGGGTATCCCCTACTAACAATTATCACTGCCTCCCTTGGGAATCCCCTACTCACACTTATCACTGCCTCCCTTGGGAATCCCCTACTCACACTTATCACTGCCTCCCTGGGGAATCACTAACTCAAACTTATCACTGCTTCCCTTGGGAATCCCCTACTAACACTTATCACTGCATCCCTTGGGAATTCCCTACTCACACTTATCACTGCCTCCCTTGGGAATCCCCTACTCACACTCTTTGCTGCCTCCTAGATAACTCTAGATTCTAGATAAATCCAACTTGTTGTCCTAGCGCAGTCACTTCAAAACCATCGGATACCTTGAAATATTCACGCCACCCTATCGGTGGCACGGCCCTGAAAGCGAGTTAGTTTCAAGTTTAAACATTCCCGCATGTATTTCCAAATTGCATTATTTAAAACATATATTTGTTTGTCTTTTATTTACTATCCGGCTTTGCTGGACTCGGTTAAAACAAAATATTTCTTGTATATTTTTGCCCCGTCGTCGAATAAAATATATTGTTTGGTATCATTGTCAAGAAATGATGAAGATCGATTGTTCCCTCTGTGCCACGTGGCGCGTTATTGTAGGATGACAGAAAGACATTTTGTGAAGTTCGCGTTAGTTCTTATAGTAAGTAGTTGGTACACTCTAATGGTGACGCTTTTATTGCAACTGGCAAACAAAGAAAAAACAACATTTCTTCGTTTCAACTCAAAAAGCAATCAACACTTATGTTTTTTGTTTTAGCTCTAGGTGTTCAAATGCGCATCACACGCAAACAGCTCATCAAAAGGGGAATAACATCATGTTTTTCATGTTTTAAAATTCTATTTCCCGACAAAGCACTTTAATTCCATCTGGGTAGTTCCTATAGGGCTGGTTTATGTTTACTTTTCAGATGAAGAATACACACCCTTTAACTCTAGCAGAAATGTCTCTACTGGGGAAAAACTCGTAGGTTCCACGTGTATTTTATGTTAGTTTTTGTGGATTGTGTTTGCTGACATTCGTGGAGAAACATGAACTTGAATTACTCCAAGCACACAGTAGTCAGTATACACAACGAGAGCACGTTGGAATAACCTTTAACTCACATGGCCATTATAAGTAGGTAATTGTTAGCACACATACCCTTGCATTGCCATCTTTTATATCACCACCAGCAATCCGTTGGGTTTCTTTTAAGTTTTTCCTCAGACATTTACTGTACAGTCCCCCAATGTATATACACGTGCACTCAGCACTATTCGATATTAATTATTAAGGTAATAATATTGTGTCCCTTATACACCAATATATTCATAAACAACGATGAATTACATATCATTGTGTTCTGCAGTTACATGTTACGTCTCAACAAACCTTTGCTGCTTTTGGCGTTATACTTTTCAAGTTCCATAGTTATTGTTTTTGGAAAAGCACATTTTATCTTGTTAATAATTACGCTAAACTATAATACACGTGTTTTTGTAAGTATAAGTAGACGTAAACGTGAGAATGTTTATATAATGTGTGAAGTTTTATGAGTATGAATCAATATTGAATTTTATACCTACTTACACAATATTCTGATGTGGGGCACATCGGGTTAACTGTTTCCCTAAAACGTGTATTCGTGCGGGGGAAAGCACAACTAACCCACGACTTTTCATGAACTTCGTCGGTAAAGCAGTTCTGACAGCAGCTAGTTACATAATCAAAACAAGACGGTTGCCTCTTAAAAACACTGACAATAGCAGACGACAACATCCTGCAATCAGTAGTAAACGCTTGTAAACACCGTTTAGCAGCCTTGTAGCCATGTCTCAGACCCTAACAGTACAAACGAAGCCAAGTTCAAACGAGCAAGTACAAACGGGAGCTGCACGTTTTATATAATTACTCTTCTCAATGCGTCTTAGTTTAAGTGAGGAAGGGGTTGAATCGGAAAGTGAGAAGAATCACAATGTGGTTTAGTCATGGCGGTAAGTGTTTTTATCATTCTATTGCTATAACTCGGGTTGGATAAATTGTAAGAATAAGTATAAGCGAAGGTTACTTAAAAGGAATTTAATGTAAGATGTAAAGATGCAGGCTCAGTCAGGGGAGAAATAAATAAGGAGAAATGCGATTCTGTGTATGCACTTGACTGACTGGTTGATTTTATTGTCACCGTGGTTGAGAAGTTATATGTATCAGCAAGGAAGTTCAGAAGTGCGACTGAGGAGCTTATTATAGTGATGTGACGACTGCCCCTATACGTCCTACGAGATACATTCAGCATTCAGCAAATTGTATTTCTACTGCTAAAGGCGTAGTTTAAAACTTTTTAATAATGGAGTGCAATCCAATGTTGAAACATGTTTAATCGATGATAACAAATAATAGAGAACGCGCTTTCTCCGCTGCCTTATTGTCAAGGTTCCACCCTCCCCATGCAGCCGAACTTATATAATTGATGCTTACAGGCAACTTAGTACGAAACTTCCCTCGGCTCTTGACAAATGTTCACCCCTGCCTCGGCCTAGCTTGTATAACTGACGTTAACAAGCAGCTAAGCGAAAGAGGGCGCTTCATTGGAGCTTGTCAAAACTTTACACTCTCCATTGCTTGACAATTCCATCCAAAAGCTACAAACGTCACTGTCATTGGCTCTTTCCACCTCTAGTATTAGGCATAAATATCTTACGAATACTTTAATATGTTACGACGTATTACCAATACTCTTTACTTTAATATTAAATACACATTATTTGCATTTCCTTTTCCCTTTAGTTTATTTGAAGGAAATTTAACGACATATTGTAATTACAGTACATTTGGTTCCTAAACATTTTCTACATTGTAGCACCTAAGTAGTTTGCTATATCCACGTACCCCGGTATCCACTCAAAACTAAAAGAACTTGAAATCACAAACTTTTATTTTTAATGTATAGGTCGTTTTGAAACAGATTCTTCCATAAATTCTGCTGTTGAACTTCATTTTAATGCTAGTATACGTCAGTATTTTAATCGACTTCTTTAGTCCCCAGTTAATTTTTTAGAGCTGTCAGCAACAAGTGTTAAATGGGATATTTCATACCGATCGGTATAGGCAGTGAGGCAAAGCAATAAAAAGTAATATCACAGAATTAATTGATTAAGTTAAATGTATGCTCGAACCAAAAGTTCATCAATATTATCTAAGTATCCTCAGTACTAATTAAGCCCTCTTTTATTAGTCCAATGGGTTCCTCCACGTACAGACACGTGGGCTATCAGTAGAAAGGCAGTCCTCAAACACTGTTTTGCAAAATATACTATCTCACATTTTCTCTTTACCGCGAATTGTTAAGCGTGCCCACAAATATATTTTGCAAGTAGTTAACCTCAATCGTTTCATTATTTTATTTTACCTAATTGATGAGTCAAAATGTTCCTCCCTAATTCATCTTCGTACATTTCTCCACTTATACACGAACGACAAACAAGGTACTCTTCAAGTCATCCAAGAGTGGTGAAATCGCGTTTTGTAATTAAACGGCATAAAATCCCCTCAAACATTTCAATTAAAATGTGGGGACACAATCTCCCTCCCTCCCTCCCGGAGGCAATTGGACCCGGAGACGAGCGCGAATTGCTTTGTGTCGTACTCGTGGCCATTCCCTTCACAACTCTCTCCATCTCTCATTCTATATTAATAAGCCCGGGAACAAGACTCAAACGATGGGGGGCACCTGCGGAATACAATTGCCCCCCGTACATGACGGAGGAAGAATAGCGTGCGTCTGTGGAGAAAGCTAGGGGAGCTGCACGTATTTATGTGTGTGTGTGCAATCGAGTACAAGAGAACACTATCTCTTAGGAAGTAGCATTAATTAATGAATTCAACATCGCTGTTCGCTGTTTTTTTTTATTCCGCACATTAGTAAAGAAAAGAAATACCTAAATTTCACAACAACGAAATAATAATTAATAATTATTACTTCTGTGGGAGTGCACGTGATAAATGATAATATTATGATACTTGTTCCGCTACACCTAGCCCCTCCGTTTACCGGTCGGTTGTGATGGAGATTTAGAGTTAACAGAGTGCAGGAAATAGTTTTGTAACCCATTAGTTAACAAGCCCAAGCTAAAAATACATCACAATAATCTTTTAAGGGTGGCTAGGGACCTAGACCACGCCTAGAAATATCTAATCGATCCGGACGAGCTAGGGAGAACTTTTAGTTGGGGTGATGAGATATTTTAATGGTATTGTATACTTTCTGGGAATGACTGACAAAGACAGGAGACTGGTAGCTGGCAATGAGTCACTGTTACGTTCAGTTAGTGTTGGGCAGTTTGGTGGGGGAGGGGTGCGATCGATGGGATGACGGGATTGAGAGGATGAGGGAGTGGGAGTGTCCATCCAGAATAACGAGGAGCCAGGCGCGTCAATGACCTACTAGTTGAGCCAAATCAAACTATTATTATGGAAATTATCCTTCAAGTTACGAAGAAGGGGGTGCGCAAATGAATTGGGATCGCAGATTGTTCTCCCCCGAAAATAACCATCGTGTTAGAGGTTTGAGAGGGAGGCGTCTTTGATCAAAATCCGCAGGTAAAAGTTAAGGCACCTTTGAGAGAACTATTTCACACTGGATCCCATATCAGATTTACCAGAGGACAATTTTTTATACGTAGGTGAAAATTTGTCTAAATTGTTAGCACTTTGTATTATGGATGGGAGCGAATAGGGGTGGATGGGTTGGTGTGATAGGAACTCGGTAAGAATCGGCTACCTCCGTTCATGCTCGTGGATTCCGTCGCCTATCGCGCCGTGACGCTGGTTCGCGAGCCGGCAGTCGTTTGTTAGGAGTGTTCGGTAATGGAGGCGTGATTTGTAGGCACCGCGGTCTGATCACTGGTAACAAGGGAGGTGATAGGGGCCTAAGGGGACTCGTAAACTCCTTACTCGCTGTCAGGTGAGTTCATTCTAACTCACTATTTTCTACTTATTTCAAACTCAAATTTTATTTAATGCAACAAGAATAAAGTTATTGCCATTAAATTAATAATTAATTGAAATTTAGTCTGATAAATCCTTTGAATGCCATTAATTAATCTAATCTGTATATTAAGCACTACACAACTGTATAAACACGGGTGGAATTAGTTGCGAGTGCTGAAATATCGGCATTCTTTCATTTGTTCGTCTGTTTCCTTGTCCCTTCAAAATCTGATTTACAATAATACCGTTGATACATTTTGACTTATACATTCTCAGTGGTCATGACATTGTTAATTGTTTGTAGCCTGTGTTTCACCAGCAAGCACCTAAGAGCCCGCTTTATGAACCCGCATAGCACATTAAACGTAATGGTATTAGATAGCTCCTTCCTCCACTAAAACATCTGTTTATTGTTGTAAAGCTTATACCTTGAAAGCTTCTGCTAAAATAACGTGTTCAGTGAATGTTTTCTCCAAACCTAGATCATCACCAGCCTGATAGTCCAGCGCTTGCTTCAATAAGACAATTAAGATAATTGCGTACTTCCTTTACAAGCTAAAAATATACTCGGTGTAATAAGAGTTTAGTTTGGTGGGGAGGGGAGGGGAGTCAGCGTGATCTAGTTGAATACAGCTTTTAATTATTACTACTTAGCGTATTGTTCGTTATCATAATCGATAGACCATACCGAAACAGTTATTATTTTAAATTTCCCGCCACTTTTCTCTAGCTTATTAATTTGTTAATGGCGTTCTGGCAAATGGATTATAACTTGTATGACGCACGCATGGATGATTTGGTGTTAATGATAATGTTTGTAAAATTAAGCAGTGAAACTAATTCTTGAGAAGTGTAACATTATGATGGATTATAATGAACTGTTATAAGAACGAGGTTCTCTTTCTATTGTTTCCGGTTGAAGATTCGGAAGAAGTTACAACTTCCATCTATAAACATAGCACACCCAATTCTATAATGAGTGTTGACTTGTTTGTGTCTTTGCCGCCCCTCGCGAAACACGAGTTATTTCGCAAAAACTGCTTTTAATGCTTAACAATTTTCCAAATTAATTTATACAATCCAGGGGGAGAATTTTATGCTCTTTCTTCCAAATCTTGCTATGATTCAAGTAATTCTTGTTTTTACTTGGTAATTTTAGTTTTGAAATTATCTGGGTGAAAATCATTTCAAATGGTAAAACATTAAGTCTTTAGTACAAAGTGAATTAGAGAAGGAAATCAAACAATTCATCAACTTTTAAATGTAGGTATAACAGAGCTCGTCTTTTGCGCGGGACACATGGAGGATGTCTGGCTGCAAACCGCGTCTCAACCGCGGAGATGTTATTTATTCGGAATAATATTAGTCTCGGCTGCTCAGAAAATATCTAGAAGAGCACTTCAAACTAACTTCACGAATCGCTTCAATATTGAAAGAAATTCATTTTATTTTGTGAGAGGATATTGGGAATTCAAATACCTTTAAGTGAGAGGCCACTAGAGCAAAAACGGGAATATCGTCATATTTCGCTGTTATTGGTTTCAATATTCGAATTATTATCCGTGAATGATTGAAGCGTAAACTTGATCTAACCAATTTCAATTTGTAGAAGGAAATAAATTGTATCTCCTTGCTATCTCCATTAGGTAGCTCAAGATGTAAAACTACAATATTTAAAAGGCAACATCGACGCCGGTAAATATATAGCCCGGCGTCCCGCTTATTCCCGGGTGGACGTCCCGGCGGCCACAGGGACGTCAGCGCCCGGGACTTTTCTTAAACTGCAATTTGAATTATACGTTACACATAGTGATTCCATCGGATTGTTCTAGTTTTCTTAAATACAAATAATAAAGTATTTTCTTGTTCTTTTACACAAATTATAATCTTACACGGCTGAGTGACATCACGAATATCTTAAACTTGAAATTATTGTTATCTTGTTTCGGAGCATAAATTGAAAACACGCATATTTTCGAGCTTTTTTGTAGTCATTATTGGTGAAATTTGCTCTCCGAAACTGATGCCTTCCCACGCAGCCGGAAGAACCCCCCCCCCCCCCCCAACCAAAAACATATTTCACAAACTCTAATTCGTTATGAATAAACCGAGTAAAAGAAACAGTTGGATCTAACGTGTCGAGGGGAAAATGTCAAACTTTGCTAATTTCGAGCTAGGTCCCATCGAGAAAAATCACCCACGAGGATATTATTGACACGTTCTTTATGCCCCGTGATCTTAGAAGATTCGGATCTAAAAAATATGATTTTTGAATTAAAATACTTCTCTAGATTTCTTGTGCATACACAAGTTCGAATTTTGTGATTTAGTTCAGTCACAATATGCTGATTTACATAAGAAATGTATGTAATCTCAAGTTGTTTATTTTCGTGCTTGGGTATGTTTGTGCATCGTTTCACAAAATGATTTTTAATTAGTAATCTTGGATTGCTAATAGGCCCTTTAATTTAAGAAATCACAAAACCCCTAATTTTTACTAATTTCGGGACCCGAAATCTAAAAAAAAACATATTTATGATTATTATCACAGTTTTAGTTAAAAATTTTGAATGGTAATTTTAAATTATTTAAATGCTATAAAATACGAGGTAAAAACAAGAATTTGGGGGTAAGCACCAATTTAAGCGGGATTCAGACCCCCTAACTTTCAGTTATGTGGTAGATGATGAACGTCAACAGTTTGGGTTTGCATATCATATTTGTGCAACTACAATCATGAAGGCGGTGCATGCACTTCGGTGGAATTTCGCTCTGATTCTACGGGTTGCCCTGGTTCGGTCACACATGACTGTTCATTAGTATCCGTGCAAGCTAGGAGTACACCTGCGCTGTTCGTTCGTCTGCAGCGAGTGCTGTCAACCGTTACCCGCATCAAGGAATAGAGGATTACGGATTTGATTACCTTTCGCTTTCGACATATCGGCGACGGGCGACATTTTTCTATCAGAATGCAAATTTAACTAACAGGTTAATTTTAGATTTTATCCAAATGGAAAACAAACCGGAGATTTATGATTAAAAAATGTAAACAATATAATATGTATGGAGGGTTTTGACGAAAGTTGAAATGCTGTCGTGATTATAAATTGTGAAATGTGTTCATTATAAAACCAGAATTATGACCCACAACTTGTTATCAATGCATTGCGATACCCTGGGGTACCAATCTAATTTAGATTTGTTACTTAAAAAACAACTGAGAGGTAATCCCACATCTACAAAAAATTGATTAAACAAATACGGGGAAAAATTCTGGAGTATATACAAGAAGTTTTGAATTAGTTTCACCACGAATTCACCTCTTTTGGGACCAACAAAAATAAAAATTGTCTTTTATTTTTATCACAGTACCTGCCTTTGACAATGAGGAAAATTGGTATTTGTTTTTTGTCTAGTGATGTCCTATTTGAAAGGTACAACCAGTTCGAGAATGAAAAATTTAAACCCCGTTTGTAAAAAGTGTACTAGTCTAGTGTGTGATCGCCCGCCCGAGACGTGACGTGAAACCTGTCGTCCCACGTTGGTAAGTGTCGCACTCACGGCTCGTCGTCCACAGTCTACACAGTTTGACAGACAGCTCTTGCTTCATGCATGCCGAACATGCTAAATGTGTTGCCTTGCCTACATGGATTGTGTGGAGTGGCTCAATGCTTACGTGCAGTACACAAATCCGAGACGTTGTGAATATATTTCTCCTACTGGCTAACCTGACTTAGTCCCCGTCTACGGGTTAATCTGACTTTAGTCCATGCTACTTCTAGAACCACTCTGGCGAAATGTGGACTGATTGAGAGATTTATTACCCGATCTCTCTGTAGAGGGCTGTAAACGTCGATCATCTCAATCAATTAAGATTGTAAATGTAATTCGTTTTAATGAAATCGCCGAACAGTGAGTAGGCTCTGAAGAGGAGGTATACGCAAAAGTAAGGTCTTTGTTTGAGTTTTCATATTGCCGGCGTGTATCTTATTTTGGTTCAAACTATACTATTTTGAGATGTACGTGTGCTCCAGTCTTGTAATATGGTTGGATCCACGGAGCTTAACTTTCCAATAACTGCGACTGCCAACTAAAGTTAACACGTTTTCGTGTGGTGTGGCTGTGGGATATTTCCTAAATCCTATTTAAGCCCTGAATTACAATCTGCCTTCAACCTACAAGTATTCAACCTCCAGCTAACTTTTTACCACCACAGAAACCCGAGACCGAGATTAAAATCATTCGGCGATACCCAACATTAAAATATATATTGAAATGTGAAGTTATAAACGATATTTTTGCAAACTTTTAATTCACGAGATTTATATTTGGGTCACTTTTATGTACACGAACTTCTTTCAATAGTGTATAGTCAAACGATAAACGTATAATCACTGGGTTTTGGCTTTCAGATACATGTTTTACAAAGCTGTGTCAAACCACTACATCAAATGTTTAATTTATTATGTTTTTGTTTATACTAATTTATAATAATGGGTTTGTTTTTATTCGTTATTATCGCACCTGAAAACGATAAAGGAACTGATAAAAAAAAGTGTGTGTAGGAGGACATAAGTAAAGAAATTTATCTTTTTAACCCCTGTTTTCAAGCGCACACCACACGGGGGATAGGGTAAGCCCAAACCTCATTTGCAGCTTGTAGAAAGTCGCTTGGCAAAAATTCAAAAAATCTCTCTAGCCCCACGTTAAATGGCGGAAATTGAGAGAGAGCGCGAAAGACTTTCATAGTGATAGATGTAGAGGCATGGCTTAGCATAAGTTGCAAGAATATTTGACATCCCGTTTGCCCCGGATTCTACTTTTTTTACTTGAATCTTATTTCTAGTTGTTAGTTATCCCCAGCAATGGTTATTTTTATCTCTGTTTCCATTCCACATTTGCATAACGCGAAGCCAAAACTGAGAAGAAAAATGTTGATATTTTATTATGGTAATTAACTAATCGTGTTCATATATGCTGAAGCATTGCATGCCTGATAAGACTCGACCGCATACAAGTTTTGTGCTTCTCCGCGCTTTTCCCCAACGATACACCAGTGCAGTGAACGTATATATATACACAAGTAAATAATCGTACCAGTTTAGACAAGAAGAGTTGTTCATCGTTGTCGGTGCATACGCTCTAATCATCTTGACTAATGAGTTACCTTGCTTGCGGTGATGTCATACTCATTTAACGACTCTGCCTTCCTGAGATTTTAATTACTTGATCTTGTCACTGAAGCGTCGCAGTTAGCGCCGCAGCTTATAAAATATCAATGAGTTTGTGATTGAATCCCTATCATGATTACTTTGCCCCCTCCCCCAACATGCGATTCTCCGTACCTAAAAAAAAGTCATCCCATAAGTTAAAATATAGCTAGCATAAGATTTGCTTTTGTTAGATTGTACACAAAAGGGTTTCGTTATAATCTCGTAATCAGTTCAGTTCATGTTTTATTGCAAATAGATCACATATTTTTTTACAGTATATATGTAAAAGTGACATTTTACATTGTCAATTTAAAATGATAAATCTACATTCAACTGTATAAGATGTCAAGTATAAAAAGTCCATCAATAAAAAACAAGACTTACACTAGATCTACATTTAAAATTTAAAAATCTTGCCAATCATAATATATACCTTAAGCTAACAGTATGGATTTAACTTTACATTGCATGATTGTGGAATTATATAATCAAAAGTTAATATACCGAGTATAAATAAAATTTAAGAAACCTTCAGTGCACGTCTATTTTTAACAAAACCACACTTTCACGTTTTCAGTGTCATCCAGAATTTTGTATAATATACGCCTAGAAGACGTAGATTTCTCGCTGATTTATTATTGTCTTCTGTCTTTTTTTTCTTATAGACGTCTCTTGTCATCTGAGGTTGGGTGGTGCCAACATCGAAATCCCAACCGTTAGAAGTGAAGTTCATTTTGTCTTTGTTATGTTTTAAACATCCATCTTCGTCTTTCTCTTGTCACTCTCATCACTCATCGTTGGACATTTTTTTGTGAATAGATAAACAAAAAGCACACTCGATACTGTAATGTTTGCTGAATATATTATTTATGCGCATGTAATTTGATGTGTTCTAGGTTTTAAACGTTCCCTAAGTTACGTGTAGGTGTAGCTACTTTAATAGGCATACATGGAATGTTCTGGTGGGATGAGAGTGAGTTTGAGTCAAGAGCCGCCCTAAAGAGAGCCACGAGCCAGGGGACAAGGTCCAGAGCTAGGGACAAACTATGCATAGATATTCACCACAGCATCAACATGCTAATAGGAGTATTTGCCCATCATTTTATTTTATCACAGGGGCGTCTCATGTGTTTGAATTAAGTATGAGTTTCGGTGGCGATAGGGACATTAATTTTCAACTCTTGGCGGGGATTTTGTATGGCACTACCGTGAAATTGGAGTAACCGGTGTTAACTTGCCAAGCGACAAAATGGAAGGTTAAGGTATATGAATAACGTATCACTTATACGCTGCTCGTGTTTCCTAAGCTAACGAAAACCTCTAGAAATATGGCTAACATATTCCACTAGCTATTTACTTCAATAACTTTGATTCGTTTTCAAAATTCATATATTTATTTCATCTGTGCTAAAACAAGGTCGATGTGTTTATATTATGTATTTCTTGTTATGTACTCAATTTTCAACAGTGTTTTATTTAACTTATGACTTAATTATTTAACTACGTATTTACGGCCAATTGCGGGTTTGACTATAATTCCAGACAGAGTTTGTTTTTATTTGAATAGTAATATTACCATCATGATCGTTTGAGTTTGAATTCCATACCCTAGTACCGTACGGTATGTGCCGTGCTCAAAGGCATCTTTATTGTTTATTCTTCTATTTTTCTCGGCTATTTTTGTACTTTCATTGTTGTTTTAGTTGTTCCTTAAAGAAAGCATTTCCACTCACTGAGTTTCATTAAGATTGATATTAGAATAAAGCCTTATAAAGAACATAATATGCATTGTTCTTTTGTCTACGAAGTACAAACCATAACTATGTCCGCAATAAATTGTGTTTCTTTACTTTAAGTTTTTCTTATTATCGCACCAATTTCATACACTTTCTTGATTTCTTATACTGCATACACAATTTAATTCATAAATGCCTTGAGTTAATTTATTTGTTTAATTATGCAGGTAATTTATTTATGTAGGTTACTTTAGTGACCTATAAGCATATTATCTAGATTTAAATTGCGTGCTGAATGCTGTAAGAACCTTTAAATTCATCACCCTCCACTTGGCACACAAAAACTGGCCGGTCCGCATTGATTATTCGTGGTCCGAGCTGTTAAGACCTCCTTAAATCCTTCCATTTCGTCATCTGCGGTGAAATCTCGCGTGTACATGTTACACATGTAATTATTCAATAGTAATATAAACACCAGGCGTTCGAAAAGATAGACTTAGTAACAATGTCGCATTTTATAATTGCTCAGTGAGAACTTATTCGCACATTGGACTACTAAAGATGATTGTGAATCGAGATTGTATGCGGTTAATAAATATTCAAATAATCCTAGATAATAATGCAGAAAATAAAGATATGAGAACTTATAGGCAACTAATATTGGACCTAGGCACGAATTCACTTTCGGGGACCGAGATATCTCTTAATATTACTCTGGGTCTTTACTGAGCTCAAGAAACTTATTTTAGCAGTTCACTTATAAGTGTGACGCGGTGGTCCTAATACATATTATATGTGAAATGATTTGTGGTTATTCATATAGGGTCGGCGTTAGTGAAAGATGAAGGCTGAGTTGTTAATATATTTCATTTTAAATGTGTACATATTATCATGGTTTCTCGCTACATAAGAAAAAAGATGACCTTATTGTTTTTATGTGGGACCTAATATTTATTATCATTTTTTTGTTAGGTTATTGTTAAAAATAAGGTAAGTAAAGCAAGTTTTTGATATTTTATATTGCTCGATACTATTTTCCGATGTTCTTCATAAACTCAATTTATTTGTATATCAAATAAAATACACTCAACAAAATACATATTAATCCGCATATGATGAGGATCGTGTGAGTTTTTGGAGAGCGTATCCATCCTCCTGTGGACCCTTGAACGAGTGCTCACACTTTCACTAGCTGGTGAGGGTATGCTTTAGAAAAACATATTTCTTAGTGTTGAATGTAACGCAATTTGAACAACTTTTCGTGAATTTTTACAGGATATGGAAATGCAAATTCCTTTAATTCAATTTACTGCGAATTAAACCCTTTCAACCGTGGGTATATTTTTTCGCCGCGAAGCACCATAAAACTTGAATCGGCGCTGCAAGAGAGAAATATTCCATTTCTTCGCTTAGGATGCAGTCAGGGTGGATAATCAAATCATGGAATAAAACAGATTTTCAGAGTGAGATGATAAGTGCCACAGTAACTGAATTTTAGCGTGTTTTGTTTCCATTTAGCTATTTTACTTTTTCTTTTGAATGTTGAATGTGATAAGGTAGTAAAGTAATTTTTTAACTCGTTATTTATTATAGTTAACTCGTGAAGGCAAACACCCCTTTCTCAAATAGATTTTGTGATGTGTGTTGTGTGTAATTGTGATTTTTGTGTTTCACTGTCGTCATTGGTTCTGTGGACTGCTCCCTGAATTTAATACAGAAAGTCATGTGTTAAAATTCCAGTTTAAACAAAGGTTTATTTAATCCAGGCATTATTCCATTAATATTATAATCATCACGTTAACAGTAAATGGCGGGGAGACTTGGAAGCCGTCGTAGCAACGAAACACAAAACGTATACAGTCGTAAAATAATGTATATCACAATGTAAATAATTTCTTGTGTCTGAGTGATTAAACAATAAGAACACATTTATTTAAAATTTTAATATAAATAGTGGCCAACAACACCAATAATCTTACGACTTTATTCCGTTAAGGGTTAGTCCGTAGGTGAGTCCCTTCCAGAAAGTTCTATCCTGTTGAACATTCCATGCTCCTTCAATGCTTATACATTCTCTTATGTATATTATTTGTAGTTTATACTTCTGTTTTTTCTATAATTTTCTATTCAACCCTTATATTTGCTAACTGCTATCTCACTTCGGTATATCTCTCGGTTTTTTCGCGGATCTCCCTTATTTGTCGTTATTCTTCAACCTTAGAAATATTTTGTATTGGTTATTATTATTATATTTTATACGAGTTAAATAAATAAGTTATGTCCTCAATAAATAATAAAAACCGCGCTCAAAACCTCAAACCTTGCTTTACAAAAGCGGCTTCGAGCTCACGTCCCGACAGAATTCGCGAGTTCACTCTTATGCACATATTAAAGACCCCCTACCCCCAAGCTATGGGATTTTATATTGACCTAAGGGTCTTTGTGAAAATCTCGAGATTGAAAACGCGAACTTAACCGACCTCTGGTTTTGTGTGTACGAAGGCTTAAAGTTCTCTTGTGACGTCAGAGCGGCCCAGTCTAGCGGTGAATGCCGGTGAAGGAGATAGCTGGCGGCCTCTCATGTGCTTATTGTCCTGGGCATGCTCGCGCTTGGTTTAACCAAAGATTATTAAGGTAAGCATAACCTTAATAATAAATAATAGCATAGCTAGGGTTATGTACATGATGTAGAGTACGGACGGAATGTGTACATGTATGGATTTCTCGGGTGTTTCGTGTGTTTATTTACGCAGTTAGATCAGATCTAAGTTCGAGGCAGGTCTCCCTAGCAATTTTCAATTAAATAATCACTGTGAGGCAAAGGTTTGGGAGATCCCGACGAATAATTTATCGGAGTCAGACTGCTGTAGTAGAGTTTTATCACTCGTTGCACCACCGATTGACACCAAAGAGGTCAGAAAATTTGCGCATAATATGTCACAGAAATGTATTTGTAAGTGACTGTGTCTATAATGATACTTTCTAATGCTGTTAGTAAACAAATTAAATAAGTTTTGAAGAGTTTGTATTTTGTTAAATGGCCCAAAAGTTTGTATTTTGATTAATCAGCAATACTTTTTCAATTACCGTTTTCAATAATCTATGCTCAAAGGAGAGAGTAATCCTCTTACTGTCCTCTGCCTTACTGATGGCATGAAAAGGTGCCAATTCTAAATACTAATACGAGAGTTTCAGGAAGAGTTTGGGCGGCGCAGTATCTACTAACTTTGGGTCGTGGTGGGCAATGAATGCAATTTCAACATGGCTAACGATAGGCGGATAGGAAGAAATCACGTCATCGCCTACACTGATTAAAACGTTTGTACGACTCGTAATGTAATAGCTAATGTTCTTCCAGTAATATTGAAATACTTTTTGTCAACCACGAAACGGTAGGTCTACTTACTTCTAAAGAGTCGTAAGTGGTCAGCTGGCATAGCCCTTGGACCTGCTTTTACAAGGCCCCAGCTTTTAATTTTTTTTAATAAACCCGAGCTTCAATTTCCATTGTTTCCTTGCAAAAACGTTAATAACAGATACTAGAATACATATTCGATTGGTTTGAACTGCTAAATGTAATGCAGCTTTGAGGAACTTCAATGAAATTCACCCTTTTAACATTTGTTTGTATGGCGCCAACGTAATTTATCCCACCAGTCTGCCATGACAGTCGGTGTAACGTCATCTGGAACTCTCGTGTAAGTCTAAAACTTCCTTTTACACGGAACACCCGAAACATACATAGACCTTATATTATGTTTGGGAAATAAGAGAATATTTGCCTAAAAGAAGAATATAATTTACATTTTACATTTCTAATTCTTCTTATACTGAAACTTGAGATGAGTGTATCTCTTATGTTTGAACGTTTTATGAAAACTAAAGGGAATTCCATATGTCGCCGATAGCTTGTATTGTATTGTATTTTCTTTGGTACAAACTATGTGCTGTTGCCAATGATTTGCAACTAACTTTTTTACTTCAGAACTTTAAGCTTTCTTAAGTGGATAGCTGCAACAATTTGCTGTAATTCGCGGTTAAGAGTGTAGCACGCGACGCTTCCTGAAGTGGTTGAGGTATGCAAAATACTTCTCGATGCTCGCGTGCAGAAGGTTGGCGTAAAGCTGTGCAAACCTGGGCTGCGGTTGGGGGCTGCGTCTCTATAGCGCGGAGAGCAAAAAAAATTATAAAATCCAATCTAAAAATCGTTTCCCATCGAAACCATCTTTTGTTGCGTGGACATTTTTATTTCGTTCTGAATATATGTTGTTGAGTGGAGGTTGTGCATGTGCATGGTCTTTTTTGTCAGTCTTACTCGACTAGATTCCACTAAAACTAGGGCTAAAAGGTTCGGACAGCTTTATTATAGAGGATTCCCGTAACCTTGTAAAATGTTTTTTTAGACTTATTAAATACATTAATGATACAAATCTGGAAATCGGAAACTGGATATTGCGTTATGTTTACTGAGAATGCAAATGATTTACGTAACATTTGAAATCTGTAGCCACTCCAATCATGTCAAACCAATATCCTCAACTCAAATAACTAAACTTAAAAATTCAACATAACTAAGACTAAGGTGACCATATTTTGAAAGGTACAAACCAGGACAACTAAAGTGTAAGAATATGTACTTTGTACTCCATGTTATTGGTCTGGGTTTGAGCCCAGCCGCTGGAGGCAAATTTGATTTCGATATATTTTGTCAAATGCCAGAAACCAGCGATTTGACATAAAAATATGAATTGAAAATGTTTTAATGTGTACATTTTTGTAGTCATAAAATCTTTTTCTAGTGGTTTAAAAATGATAGTACAAAATATAATACTAGCACTGCAGAAAATAATGCGTGTAATGTATAGCAGTATTGATGGGGGCATCAAACTTAATGAATAAATGGAAAACTCAATAACAATAAATTGAACTTGTAAAATATGCATGTTTTAACTTTTAATACATTTCGTCTTCACAACGAAATAATTAGTGTAGGTGTGTATAATTATAAAAAATGTAGGCCTAGTTCAGTTGCACCTTGCATGATTATTACATTTTGATTTTTCATTATCTATAAACAAAATCAAAGCAAATAATGACAGAAAATTATGGGGGTGCAATTCTTGATTTTTTTTAATTCGAGTCGACTCGAATCCGAGTACTTCGTCTTTTTTTTAAATTTCACTATTACTCTTTGACCATTTTTTTACAATTATGTTCAACATAAATTTTATTTATTGATATATCTAGGCCTATGTTGGTTACAAAAGTGAAAGAGTAATATCAAATTGATTTAAAATGTAATCTCTCTTGAGATCATTTTAATGATCAAGCACAAATGTTATTAGGGCAAGACTATGGCATAATTCAGTAGTAATTGGTATAATATGAAAATGTTGATACAAACATTACAGTGACATATTTTTTTATTATTTGTGCCAAAATAAGTTCAGAACTTCCAAAAAGAACATGAATTTGTATCAAAAGACTGAGGTTAGTATTATGGATATTCCGGGCTGGTTAAGGTAACGCCAAGGTGGCAAGAATAGATAACGATATTTTACGTTTTCACACTCGAGCGCGACCCGGCACCTCCACCAAAATCATTGAATAATGCTTGACACCCCTAAAGAAAATAAATTATCTTCTTGGAAGTGGAAGAACTATTTCAATTTTATTACTATTAGTATTTATCAGAGTGTATTTTTTCACGTAAAACATTATCCTTCCACATGGTACAGTTGACTGAATACCGGGACATTTCCCCTCCAAAATTGCAAACCGGTACAAATACGTCATTTTAACGAGTCTCTCGGGACACCGGTACAAGTGTTCTGAAAACGGTACTGTACCGGTCAAACCGGTACGTCTGGTCACCTTAAAAGACGTTCAAATTGCCCTCATTTCGTCATGAAACTGAACTTCAATCCTGTATTATTCGTAAATGTGTATAAATAAATAAATACATTCGTATTTATTTCTACCCACTTTAACTAGTTTAACTAGTTTTTAGTGGGGGACATTAAATTTATAAAGCAGACCAAGCCAACTCTGTTGGTGCCGACACCAACGACGTATTGTGTATGTAAAAGTACAACGAATCACATGATATGACACTTAAATGCAAAACCTTTTAAATAGCATTGTCTACGTTACAACAATATAATATTTTACGAAATTATTTTCATCCCAAATATTTTCCAATACGCAATGTTTCTTGTTAAAAATTGTAGAAATAACGTTCTCAAATAATGTTTCTATTTTGTGTTTCATTAATCATCTCTCCTTTTTTCTGTATAATTTCTCAAAACAACTATGCATCATATACTAACTAAGATAAATGCTCGTCGGTATATGTATGTCTAACAAGAGATGACTCTTTAAATCCAGGGCTAGCTCTATCCGGGTCTTGCTCTTGTATAATTCAGCCCTCCGGGGCGAAACTCAACTCCCAGGCCCAGGGCGCCCGACCACCGTTTGGCATAAACAGCATGGGGCATGAGCCTTGTATTTGCGGTGTAACGTGCAGTTGAGTTGACAAACTATATACGAGCATTGTTTGCCTGCTACATTACGCATTACCGGCCAGACAAACTCATGATTGCATGCTTATAAAGGCCAGACTACTCGTGAACGTATATTCAGCATGACCCAGACCGGGTCATCCAAATTATAAAATTGCCTGGGGTGAGACTTTAATCCAATAATATCTTATTGGATCAAGGGAGAAGAGCTGGCGGCTTCCTCTTGGTATTGCAAATCCCATTTGTGTCCTAATCGTTTGACAAACTGCGCAGTTTAGAAGAAGCTATCGGAATACAATAGATAATTAATTGCCTGTGCCGTCGTTTTAGGTTTATAAGCAGGGGTCATAGGGGGTGGCAGGAAACGTGAATTAGTGTGAATATATACATATGAAGTAGTCATAAGGAAACGAAGGGTTTTACAATAGAATTTCAGAAGAACAGAAACAGCTAATTCCTGCTAAATACAGGACGCGATCTACTTGAAAAGCACCTGCATATATTTGGGGTTTACATGATGTTGGATATATGGAGTGGGAGAAGTCTACATATCTCAATGTGAAAGGGATAAAATGCCAAATGACATTGATCGGAAGGAACAGAGTCCTATGTAGTGGTTAGCTAAAAAACACATGAAAACAACACATATGGAAATAACATTATTTGTACCGTACGTTATGTTGTCTCGTGCGATAATTCATACGCTACATTTACCATCACGCCGCAGCTATAAAAGCAAATCGCTCGTTTGAAATACTACCTTTCGATACTATATTTAGCTGTTGTGTTGTCTCCCTGAATCGTAGCAAGAAACCTTAGGTTAAAAATAAAGTTTTGTAAGAGAATTGTCTGCAGGGTGGGGTTTATCCTGCTGGATGTCAGAGGCGCCATTTTCTTCACTTCCTTTTAAATACAAGAACTCCTACATTTCATGACAAAAACAAAATAATGGCTTGGAGAATACTAGTTCACATCAAGTTATAAAAATACTTGTGATAGAACAATAGAAAAATGTTCCCGTTGAATTCTGAAATTCATTCTTCCTTCATGTAGACGTATTTCGTTCTAGGTTTAGATCATAAATACTTTTTCAACGCAGTTAAAAGTCTTTCGCCACTGTTAAAAAAAGTTGTGCTGTTTGGAAGCAAAGCACTTGATTTACAATTCAAAGCTCTCCACTCGGACTGGGCTCGTCTCGGCACGCGCGCAACACAGACGAACGCGCGTTTATCTTCCGTCTAGGTTCGCGTTTCAGTCCACGACGGCCTTGGCCTAGGTTTTATACGGTCTTATTTAAATAGATAAGTAATTATTTACCTCTCTTAATCTTATGCGCGTGTTCATGATTTTAACATAAAACCACTCACGTTTGAAAACCACCGAACATGTAAAAAAATGTATTTTCTATTTCCATACATATAAACTACAGTTAAAACACGTTTTCTTTTAATTCTTCTACTTCTTGTACTGTTAGTCGATGTATAAAAAAGGTGAGAAAAAAAATGATAAGATGTTGAAAGAAAAAGGGTGGTTGCTCTACTTTGCTCCCCCCCCCCCCCCCCTTCCCCCATCACCAGGTTTCACGCACTGACCCGTGACTATATAAAACCCCGTTTACGATTCGACCATTCTACACGATTTAGGGCCGGTTTTCAATCACAACTCTAAACATTTGGTTAACATAAACACAAGTGACACACTAAAATATAGCAGTAGATATACAGCTTATTGAATTGGGGTTTAGTTGAATTTCCCCAATAAAATAGTGAATCATTATTCAACAATCCATTCACTTCCTTAACCTTCTCACAATAATACTTGGTTTGGTTTTCCTTCTAACCTTGTCAGTCAGTGTCAATGTTGGTGATAGTAAGTTAGTTTAGTGTAAGTCTAACCTTGGTTAACTGTCGTAGAAAGAGTCATTTAAATACTGTTGTTTTGCAATAACTTAATGGTATTAATAAGCGTTTTTATTTTTACGTAGCTATACTATTCTAGACAATAAGTGGATAAATGATGAACATACCGTTTAGATTTAAAACAAAATATCTAATACAAATATGGGGCTAACCAATTTTTGAATCAATTCAACAAGGTAATATTATTATCGTTTTAATTTAATCATTACAAAACGCGCGTATTTTATCGATGGAAAATTGTATCTGGTATGTACTGGCGCTGCACAAGAGTTGTAGAGATGTTTCAAGAATACTCGATATATTTCGTCTGGTATGACAGTAGACTAATCGAGGGTCGAACTTACAGCCTCTGAAGCGTAGTCTCGCATGCTAACACCGAGCCAATTCTCCGGGGCTGAACTGCAGTAATAAAAAACGTCCGGGGCGTGTCTCTATCGGGCATAAAATGCTATTTCTTGCTATTTTCTCAGTGACGTTTTGTTCGTGTCCAAAATGTCTTAGTTCGGAGACCGTACTTAGTTTTTTCGAGCGCTAGACATGCGTCAAAATGCTGATTTTAACCCGAACTTATAAAAAACATCCGTGAAGAATGTCTTAGTTCTTAGTTTTAGATGATGTTACGCCGTTTGTGCTACATGTTTGAATCACACAACTTATTCATGATGCAAAACAGATCTCATCGTGGAACCATATTGCAAAACGACAACCTTTTCTCGACAATAAAACGTGTTTTGTTGCCAAGTGGCAACATAAAACATAACCTCACTCGAATGTCGTCAAATCTGGAAATTCAGCAAAATTGACTGTAAGTACCTGAACTCAAACCCGGGCAGTTGTCTCCCCAAACTATAGACCTTGATTTGTCCCAATCGTTGTTGAGTTACTCTAGTTTCTTGATCATTACACTGTTAGCAACATAGAAAGTGAAAAACCCAAACCAAAATCAAACTACTAACCGACAACAGTTACTCATGCCAGTGAGACTTAAATGTGGGAGGTGATGGCTTCGATACCCGCCATGACAATCCTAACTCGAGTTTTTCCAAGGTTTCCTTCAGCCACAAGACAAATGCTGTTATTGGATCCTATAAAATTTAATTTTTTTATCGTGGGAAACCTGTTATAGGGTGCAATTAGCCCCTCTTCAGGTGAACTAGGTATGTGCGGAAAGGAAATTGTGAAGGGATGTCCGGGGGCTGTTTAAGAGGACTCAATCCCTTGCATTCGCCTTAACGACTGAGTAAAACCTCGGAAAAAACCTTCAGTCAGGATTGCCGGTCTCGACGGGATTCGATCCCGGGACCTCCCGAATCAGAGTCGAGCGCTTAGCGCCCGAGCCAACACTGTCGGTAATAGCCCTATAGTAGATTCCCTCCCAAGTTGGTCCCCCGCCATATAGTTAGCCACCTGAAGGGCCAGGGGCAATGGTATTTAACATAATAGTAGTCTGAAATCCCCAATCTCAAATTCGTCCGCACAGGCGCGAGCGTAGCAAATTGAAGCGTTAATCTGACCTATTCAAGATGGCGATTTGGCGTTTCAATTTATACTTGACATAATGTTTTAAATGCGATTAAGTATTTTTTTGGATTGTTTGGCATGGTTTTAGCTTGTGCAGCATGGGAATGCACAAACAGAAACAATAAAAAGTTATTGGATAAGGGAATTTAGTAATCATTTGGTGTTAATGGCTAATATGCTCACCTGTCAACCTGACAGCCATCTTGAAAAATATTTGGGCTACAAATCGCTACAACCTAATTTGACATAGAAACTGACCTATTCAAGATGGCTTCTAATTGTCACGCCAGTGGACCAATGACTGGGATCTGGCCAGGGGCAAGTTGTCTCTGGGCAGGCTTCCTACGAAATTACAAATCTTTTTCCCACTTCGAAATCATAATCCTGTCAAATAAGAATTTTTGAATGAAATAATTGCGATGTCGCTTAATTTTTGCAGAGACCTTCCTTACATAATTCTAATCAAAATATAAAAACTCCCCTACAATTGGACTGGAGCTTCGGCCGCCATATTGGAAAATGGCGGCCAAAAAGTGTTGGTTATCAAATATCTCCAAATTGGTTGGAGATAGACAAAATGTCCCCATAGCAAAAATATTCCCCATTCAATTCCCTACAAAAAAGGTATATTTTTATAGTTTTGGTAGGGACAAAGGTTAAGTCACAAAATCTTGGTTTATATGTTGCTTATTGGAGTACCATCTAATTTCCAAATTTTCACGCCCGGCATCAAACAATGCCCGGTAAATCCGTAAGAAATCGATTAAAATACAAAAGGACTTTTGTACGGGGTTCATAAAAGCTTCCATTAGTATTTTAAAAAATCAGGGCTGCAAAATCGGCTTTTTCATTTATCCGGAATTTGGGTTTTTCCATTGTTGGCATTTCCTCAAAAATGCCATAACTGAGTGTCCATTTTTAAGCACTAAATAGCATTTGAGGAAAAATTCTTTCTACGCACATCGATGAGATAACAACCAAAGTTTTAATCCAATATGTCTGCTAATTCTTAATATCTACAACATCAAAGTGAATGATGTAACAAAAAGGAGTGTAAAAACAGCACGAAAACAGTATTCATAATTGTGAATACTAGGAATCATCAGCCATATTGGATTTAAACTTTGGTTGTTATCTCATCGTTATTTAAGTCACTTCAATGTGCGTAGAAATAATTTTTCCTCAAATGCTATTTTGTGCTTAAAGGGGTATTTAAGCGCTAAACTCAAAAAAATATTTCATTCAGGCTCACTAGTAATGAATTTAGCAATTAACAGAAACATTATTGGGGCCATCATGACCTCCCAAAAAATACTCAAACATGACATTTTCGAGCTAGGTCACATCGGCAAAAATCTCCCATAAGAAATAACATGGGGACGATCTTTATGCCCGTGACCTTGGAGGATTTTGATCCAAAAAAATATTGACCATTATTGACGTACTCTACAGCCTTTTCTGTAAATTTTCTATATTTTGTTTTGTAATTTGGGCAAGTAGTTCGGTCAAAATATGCTGATTACCAAGATGGGGTGTGATTTTGGAATGCATATTTTTGCATGTTTGAGGGTATATTTTGGCATTTCAAGACACGATGTAAAAAATGGGCATTTTAGATTGGTACTATGCTCTAGTATCTATGTGGACCAAAAAAGAAGCAGGTTAAAGCCGATTTAAGAAATTTCCCAAAACACCAATTTTTGCACATTTCTGGATCAAAAAAATTGAAAAATTCGTGTTAAATCACAGTTACAAAATATAATTTTTTAAACTGTCATTTTAGTGTAGTATTGTGCTATAGATCATGTGGTAAAAAATATTTATTTGAGTTTATAGCCCTTTAATAATGGACAGTCAAATATGGCATTTTTGAGGAAATGCCAACAATGGAAAAACCCAAATTCCGGGGAAATGCAAAAGCCGATTTCAAAGACCTGATTATTTTAAAAATACTAATGGAAGCTTTCATGAACGCCGTACAAAAGTCCTTTTGTATTATAATCGATTTCTTACGGATTTACCGGGCATTGTTTGATGCTGGGTGTAAAAATTAGGAAATAATTGCTGGTACTCCAATAAGCAACATATAAACCACGATTTTGTGACGTAACCGTTGTCCCTACCAAAACTATAGAAGACACCCTTTTTGTTGAGAATTGAATGGGGAATATTTTTGCCATTAAGACATTTTGTCTATCACCAACCAATTTGGAGATATTCGATAACCATCACGTTTTGGCCGCCATTTTCCAATATGGCGGCCAAAGTTCCAGTCCGATTGTAGGGGAGTTTTAGTATGTTAATTAGTCTTATTTAAGGAAGGTCTCTGCAAAAATTCAGCGACATCGCAATTATTTCCTCTAAACGTCAATATAAGATCTTATTTGACAGGATTATCAGTTTAAATAGAAATTTGTCAAACGGAATGCGGAAGAAAAGTTACATCCTCTACGTGACTTTCTTTCTGTTTTTCAAGCTCATAATAATATAATCTAAATGATATCCGGTGCGGCAAGTACTGGCGTGTCTTTAGTGTAAGTGTAGGGTAAACGTAGCGAGGACGCAATTACACGCTCCAGCTGTTCCGAGCAGTTTTACTATCTGTGCATAAAACAACCTTATAATGAGCTACGGAAGCGTTTGCTAGGTGGAGTAGTTCGTGCAATGAGAACTGAATGAAGTAGACTAGCCCGTAATTGGGGGCAGTCTACCAAAACTGATTTGTGCATTGTATGATCTTAAGGAGTCTCCTCCTATGAACGTGTATTTGCTCGGTTATTACGAAGTACTCGAGACATAATGCTTCGGTTAACACATTCAACTTGAATACGGTTGCAGCTACGTTTTGAGAATAATGAGGTATTTTCTACTAGGGGTGTGGTACAACTGCATGAAACTTCAGCTGGTTGCCTATAAGTACGCGTACACGATAATTTGATACACGATGCAACGTTTAATTATTTAAAATTAGTCTGTTGCTGGGGTTCGAACCCCGATATTTTACTTTTTATATGCGATTTAAGGCTATTCCATTTGGACAGATAGTCGTATATGAAACAACCATATAATAAAACTTAATGGTGTGTATGAAATAGATGTTGTAATTCTCTGTTTTTGGTGAAGGGAGCTTTTTCCTTTGTGTTGCGTTTTACATTATCATAGGTTGGTCCGCAATTTTATGTTTCTTTTACTTTTCATACTTGAGATCTTAGAGAAAAACGAAGTTGTGTGGACGTGGTAGTTTCAGGTATGCTTTAATTGTCTTAGTCGTCGTTGTAGATTAGTCTTAACAAAAATTGCGTGCCGAAAACACATTGCGTGGACCAGAAACACAAAAATAATCGTCCCAAACTTCATCCTAAAACTTGGTATATACAGGAAAACCATGTCTGCTCTCGCCTATCATATATACACTACAAGTTTGTTTGTAGCTATGGAGGTGGAGGGGGAGTTGTAAGCTGCACGGCATTGATAAAACTCATCGTGATAAAGAGCATTGGGTGAATAATATCTGATTGAAGCGAGAGTAAGCCAGCTTTGCGCTGAAAGCTACGTTGACAGTGCACTCTAAAACTCATCAGATTAGGACGATTCTCATTAACGTAACGATAATCCATAGAATATTTATTGTGCCACTGCCCGTGTTTAGGCCCTATTGTGTAGACGAGCTAGATTAAACAGAACAACTTAATCCGACTCCGCGTGGTTAAAAACTTGTAATGTGTTCATTATCATATTTAATTTTTTAAATTTAAATTTATTAACTATGCGATATTTATTCCTGTTTGGAACTCTCCCTGAACTACCAGACGTGCTTCATATGTGCGTGTGTCAACCCTGGAACATAACGTACACTTCTAGTTGTCACATTCATAGAACAATTTAATACAATTTGTACAATGACCGAAAATAACATAATTTGAACTTAAAAACTCTTTTTCATTTTACATCAGATGGCCTTTCATAATGAGATTAATATTGTATGACATTTTATGTTTTCGTTAGAAATGTCATCCAATCTTTCAAATTCTTACGATGATCAAAATAACTCATACTCGATTTTAACAATGACTCGTGTTCGCTACATAATATAAAAACCACTACGTATATAACTATACTTTTTGTATGGTTAGATAGTTTATTTATTAACAGTTTAATGTCTTACTGCTGTTACCATATTGCTAAGTCACGTTAGCCTAGAATTAAGCCAGGATCACTATGTTCAGATAACTATTCTAAACGTTAATTTTGCTCTTTTAATCCTAATTACTTGCACATAACATTAATAACAGTACATTATGAAAGTGTGCGGAATTCTTAGAGTTGCATAGTTTTAAAAGGTTTTAATGATAGGCAGCAGAGAAATGTGCATGTACTAAGACTTCCTTCTCATGTAATCCTCTTTTTTGTGAGCCTGTCGTACCACAGAAACTTTTAAATTGGACAGGACTTCCCCGTTTCAAGAGTTAAATTTATAACTTGGCAATTATGGGGCTTATACTGCCATTCAAACTTTATAAGTATTCTTCTTCGCGCACCCATTCCTGAGTTCTTATTTTTATTTTATCAAGTTTTTAAAATTGTTTTAAATCCTCTTTATAGCATGGGACATAAACATAAACTATCTCTCTTATAAAGTGGTATCACTCTATACAAACTATAGTGTACATCAAGATAACTAGGTTTAATTGTTCTTTAGATAATCGTCCTTCCATTATTGCCGACAGTAATTATGTCGTTGCATTTTTATTTTTTATACATAACAATCTCATATTTTTCATTGCATCTATAGAAGTTTTCAGGAAACACTGCATATTTTTGAAAGCAGGCTCGACAGAGTCTGGAACTTTTAGCCTATCTGCCAATAAAAGACACAAACAGAAAAACACAGTCAAATGGATATTTACCTGTCACATGTCGAAATTCGGTGTCCAGTTTGTAAATCAATACGTTTCCTTACGCAACATAAATAAAAAATAAATAAATTGTATTTAGAGTCTACCCACTCAGTTACATAACTGATTTTCGGTGGGGGACAGTAAATCAAAGCGACCAAGCCAACCCTGTAAGCCCCGACGCAATCGACGAGTGAGCGACAACCAACCAAAGATCGATGTTTTTAATAGAAAATGTAGCAATCAGTGGTATAGACAGTGCGAACAGCCGCGGATCAACCCGTAGCTCATATTAAGATGTGGTATAATAAGTTGCTATTCGCGTTTAAAAGCAAAGTGGCTGACATCTGGCGGTCAAGTGGAGAACTGCTCCAAGGCAGATACCGGGCGGCTGCATGGCGGCATTCAATGTTAAACCAATGCAATATTGTAGCGTCACGGTCAACTCCAGAATGAATTTACTCGATCATGTTTATTATTTAGCAAGCAAGAAAGGACATAAAATTAGTAATACACATTTTTGTAATGCGTAATGAAACAAAAAGTCTGAATGTGTATATTATTCCGTGCAATACTGTGGGTTAGATGGGAGTTCTATTCCTATTCCTTGAGACACATTTTTCACAACTTTCATCAGTTTCATGGATACCACCAACCGATAAACCATAAACCATAATGATAATTAATTTATTACAATGATGTGCTGTAGGCGGTATAGGGCCAAATCGGGCTAAGAGCTATGTACCGTCTTTGGGTTCAACATTCTAAACCCAAAGATACTGTGAACCATAGTATATATTATGCAAGTCTTATTAATAATTGGTAAAGATATAATATGGAATTTTTGTAATTATTATTTATTATTAATAATATATGTCCATAATTAAAGTTTATAAATTTGTGCAGTGCATTGAATGTAAACTATCCTACCTTGATTTTTTATTCTTATATACCAAGAGATGTGTACCAACTGCTGCCGTGAACAGCAAATAATTATGCGTAGACATAATTATTTATGGGCTCATATTATTCATAATCTCAACCAAAACAACAACAAAACAATTTTACGACTTAAATTTAATTAGTTAACTATGCGTGTTTATAATAGTAGGCCTAAAGTTTAATGAAGGGCGGTGCCATCCATATAACTTATAACTTTAAATTTTTAGCCGCATTGGAGGGGGGGGGGGGGGGCTTTTTAAATGTGAGACAATGTTTTAAGAGGTTTCAATGGCGTGACGAAACACAAATTTAATAACAAATCGAGTTTGATAATCTATTCGCGAGGAACCCGCAAAAAATTACTTCCGCGGGGGTGGGGGTGGGGGGGGGGGGGAAGAGAATAAATAATTTGTGACATAATATTATATTACATATCATATAGGCCTAAGTAAAGGCCAATAATTATAAGAAATTCGCGGTATTGCCATCAAGCTCAAATTACTGAAAATACACGTCTCCAAATTACGAGATAAAACTCCTTATTTTGCTAGTTATTTTGCAGCTGAGGGTTACAAAATATAGTGATTGTCCTACCCCATCGTACCCAACTACTGGAAAGTGGAAATACTTCTAGAACTGACGCTTACAATGAAATATTATTCTTTAAAGCATGAAAAACACACTTGCTCCCTATGCAGCCCGTGCTTTTATCTGCCTTCGGACGGCCATGTTGGCATACGACCGTGCTGCTACCTGGTTAGGTTTTAACCGCGAATAGAGATTAAATATATACATACATATTGCACAATTTCAATCCTTGTCCTATACTAATGCGTAGGCAAATCATACTGTGATAAATTGTTTGAGAATGAAGTCCCTTGCGTAAAGCACACTGTCTCCACCATTCTGCCCGGGATTATATGGTTTGCAATAAATAAGGTGTATTAAAAATATGTTGGCTGTCGCCATGGATGGCGGGCTGTAACAACTGTTTTGTTCAGTAAGTACATACGAGGTCGTATTGCAGGCGCCTGGATGCGTTAAAATGTGAGTTATTAAACTTTTTTACATTCTTACATCGAAACATAAACATGCCTTATTTATCGTCACGTTATACTTAACTGTAAACTTAATTGACACATTTACATTTTACGAACAAGCTTTATATCGCAATAAAATTCTCTCCGTATAGCATCAGATATACAGTACGCTTTAAGCAGCATGCACTTCAAACAATATCAATAAATATTAATTATAAGTTTACGTGATCACTTTTATGTCCGTCCGTCTGTTAATACGTGTGTCAAGTCCGCGATAGAAAACGAACATGACTCCGATTAACATGCGTTTTTGGCCCTTCAATAATTATGATGACAATGCTTCTGATGACACTGGGGATCAGGGGAGGGGTTACACCCCAGAAAGTTGGAATTTGTATATACTTGGCACCTGCACCAATTAGTAGTTGAATGCTGGAACAAACGTGGTATAATATCGGTAAGCTTCCCTCCCTTTTCTCGGAACTCGCGTATCCGGGCTTGTTGTAGCAGATCATTACTTTGGTGAGTTCTTGATAATCTGTAAGAGTCTCTCTCACTCAGATAGGCAAACTGTTATGATAATTATTATTTCATCAGTAAAAACAATAACGATGATGCTGATAGTAGGAATCTTGTTGTGATTGCTTTTAATTAGGTTCACGAATGTATTTCGTAGCTTGTTTTGAGTAAATTTATCAGATGGTGGTTAAGATAATTTCTTCTTCAAGCGTCATTATTCAAATTGCTGAGGTTGAAAAGGCATTACCACTACTTGTTCACGAAGCAAAACGTAGAGGAGAAATAACAAATGGAAAGGAAATGATGCTAATCACTTGTTGTTAGGCTGTGCTTGGGGTTCAGACGCTGTTGGGCCGGTTGAATGCGCTGGAAATTAAATTTCTGTTCATTGTAGGTTCTTTGTAAATGTCATTGGTCGCCATGACTTGAGTAGCTGATATTTGTACATCGTTGTAGCGATGAGTATTCAGGAAGAGAGTTCTGTGAGTGTCAGGACAGGAGTGCTTGGAGGCGACTCATTTACGATGTAATTATTTATTCCTTATTTATTAACGGTAACATTTCTCAATGACGTTTTTTTTCATAGAATGGCTTTTAAATATTTTACAAAAAAAGTTTAAAACTTGTTCAAAACATCAAATTCGTGTTTTCTGTCAGTGGACGAACAACTTCATGCGCCAAAATTAACCATTCGTCTTACAGAATAATAATTTAAGGAAAGGTGTTTGGAAATAATACAAACATTCACAAATAATTGTACTATATTTTTTGTTTATGTGATATTTTAACAAAATATATTGAACCTATCAAATTTCTTATTTATCGTCACAGATTTGATAACTTCTCAAGGCAATCATTCACTCAGCCAACTTTCTTTTATTTTCCAGAAAAGGAAACAGGTTAATCATCGTTTACATTCATTTTCAGCTTCGACGTGTGTTCCATGTCTAAACCATGCGAGTGTATTATCAACCGCGCTTTAAACAGCCATCTCGTTTCATAATTGGATTGTATTATACACCGCATGCATTACGTCAATGGGCCCTTTGAGCAAAGCTACCTACTGTGCCATACATTATGTAGCGCAAATCTCAATTATTTCAGCCGGCGCCTGTACAAGGTGTAGGTGCGATTTCACCAAGTGATCATACCGTGTATATTGATACTCCAGGGGTCCGTGGCATGTCGTGGGTAGGAAACTGCTGGGGGTTGATTGGACAAGTATATCGCGTGGGAGTATCAAGGTAATATTGTTGGAACAGCTTAATTAAGTAAATAGTGGTTTATTGGAATTCGATGCTTTGAAGCAAGTAAGGTTTTATTTAAATCTCAGCCATGGGGTATCATTCCACATCAATAGTTACTTCATCAATAAATAGTAAGTTCGCCAAACTGAGCCATTAAAAAAAAACATTGAAATACAAAATATTATATTTAGTCTATCAAAATGTTAGATGAATAAATGAAAAGATTGTCCTATTGTAAATGGTAGGGCACTAAGAGAGAGTGAGAATGATTTATATCGTGGTCATTATCTTCGTTTTCGTTTCCTCCGTGGTTTCCATGACTGGAACAATCTCTAGATAAATGGATTTACACCTTTCTCTGGAAAAGAAGAAAAGTAAAGCAAAGGACAAATTGCTTCAGCTTTACGTCAAAGAAAAATTTCGTTTTTTAGACAGGAGATATATTATTCGAAATGTAAATTGTTTCCTTGGCCAGAAATGAATAAGTGCAAAACGTTTCCCCCTGCTTTGTTTTTGTTTTGTTTTGCGTTATATTTCGTAAAGTTATTCTAAAACGTTTGGAATTTTCCAGATATTTGCTGGAATTGAGTGAATTAATTCATGTAATCCATGGCTTTTACGCGAAACTCGTGCGTCTACCAGCTGTTTCTTTTCTTTCTTAGAGTTCACTCCACGTATAAGGTTTTCAAAGCCACTCCTTTCCTTTGACAATTTCAACCATTTAAAAAAAAACAGTTTGAAGTCCTCTACGTGCAAAATGTATTCTGGTCATACTTCGCTCTCGGAGTTGATTTCATTCGTCTCGTGAAACTCCCACGGTAAGCTTTATTTTCAAAATATTTATTCACATAAAAGTAGCTCTTAGTCAAGGTGCTAAGCGATTTTGAAGACGGTTTGACAGATTAAGTAAATACAGTTTCTTTGCTCTCAAATTTCACGACTTAGTTGCGCCATCGAATTATAATAAATTGAGTGAACAATTTCAATATTTATATAAAAAATATTTTGTTCTTCATGTATTTGTGATAGTAAGAAGATCAATTCAATTAAGTCTGTCTTACTGTCTCGATGTAACGTGAATATATTCTGTTTGATTAGCTAGCGGTTTACTTGCTTCAATCTCGCTACTCTGTATAATAACCAGCTAATCCTCCATTGTAACATGACGACGCAAACTGAGATTTCGCTACAGCTGCTCCCGTTGTTATATTGGAAGTCATCATATAAAGATAAGCGGTGTCCCGTTCATCACTAATGAAGTACTGCTATCCTTACACTTCCTCAGTGCTTTCATTAAATTATGTCACTTACATTTTATTACTTTCCAAAGCAATTACCTTTAAGACTCCTTTTGTACTGACATTAAAAACTTAAATTACGTTAGCGTAAAACGTTACTTCTACGCGACATTATTGTAGACACTTAGTAAATTATAATAATTGAGAGAAGTTTCTATAGCAACATAAAATTTATATCAAGCTCAAAGTGTTCATTAAAGCATTATGGCACTTCTTAAACCCCTACCTTATAAGTGGCATTTAAAGTTGAAACTGGCATAAAACGTATACTGCTGTATACTCGGTAGAGATATAGTAGTGCAAAATAAGTCCACTTGCATCTTTGTTTTGTTAAGAAAAGAAAAATCGAGTCTCCTGTTTTTTAGTATAAGTTGTGTTCACATTAATATTACAGAAGCTAATTAAGACAACACCCTGATTATTTTAACAACGTGTTTTGTACTCTACACCTTTAAAAATTATAATGGCGATAGTGGTTTGGACGGAAGGGGGCTCTTCTGAATTCTGGGTTTGGCTAGACACCTTTTTTTTTTGACCGAACTTTAACGCAAGTAATAGAAATTTAATAATCTAGAAAACCCCATTCTTAATTTTGAAGTGTATGTCTAATTAAATGTAACCAGTACCAACGACCAAACGTACAACATCTTGTAAACGTAAAACGGTAACTCATGTGGTTTTGAATGAACGGTTGTAAGCGGACTAGAGAAAACTGCTCGCAACGATCCGATCCGAGATCTGAGGTACAATAGTATTGATGCTGCAGCAAACTGTTCAGAGCCGATTCCAATTCCTTGGTGGCTTTCACCATAGGAAAGTTAGTGAAACGTAAAGCATTTACTCACTTGACTATATCGGAATCCCGAAAGTGCAGCACATACGTATGATGCTAGCGCAAAGACGATGTAACCTCAACAGTTGAAAATACTCTCATGATGTTGAGTATAAAAAGTGGTTTACGATCTATCTCTATAACTATATCCGGGGTTAAAACCTAGGAGCAGGTCTGAGACAAATACAACGAAGGATTATGGTATAAGTCCAGCGTATGTTTTTTTTATTCAGTTATAAAAATTGATTTTCAAGGAGGACATTTTTCAAAATAAATTATAATTAAGTAGGTACTAAACTATTATTAATCAGTCGGTTTGAGCCCTTGACCTGAAAGCCACCAAGGTGTTCACTAAGTTTAAGGAACAAGAGATTTTAACTATTCACAGCATTTTTATTTTGGAAAGCGTAATGCACATTTTTTTAAATAGAAGCAAGTACAATACTAATTCAGATAACCACACCCACAAACGTTTTACAAGATATCACAACAAACTAGCCATACCTGTACATAAGACTGTTTTATTTGAAAAGTGTGTTCATTATATAGGATTAAAGTTTTACAATCATCTCCCTGAAAATATGTAATACCCTTGATGGCAAACTATTTCGTTGTAAAGTTAAAGCCTTACTTTTATCTGAATGTATTCATGATTGGCAAGATTTTTTACTTTTAAATTTAAAATAGATCTAGATGTAAGTTTTGTTTTTTATTGATTGACATTTTATACTTGACATCTTATACAGTTGAATGTAGATTAACTATTTCAAATTGACCATGAAAAGTTAAAGCCTTACTTTTAGCTGAATGTATTTATAACTGCCAAGATTTTTTACTTTTAAATTTAAATTATATCTCGATGTAAGTTTTGTTTTTTATTGATTGACTTTTTATACTTGACATCTTATACAGTTATAATTAAATAATTGAAATTGACCATGTAAAACGTCACTTTTACAAATACTGTAAAACAATGTGATCTGCTTACAATAAAACATGAATTGAATTGAATTGCTCAAAAAGCTAAGCGCAATACCAAACCTCGTGCACACTATCCAACTAAAATCTCAGCAAAACACTTTGAGTGTACCGCGTTCGTCATGAGTGTGTGTGTCATGCATGTAAATATGTATGGGTTATAAGTGCGCGAATAGTGCTAATTTGTTACCAGTCTCTTAACACTATTTACAACAGTATTAATTAGTGTTCTGGGAAGTGTAAATGTCAGCTAGTGGTTGACAGTTTAAATACTATTTTGATTCCGCAGTTTTGTTGGTGTGATATACACGTTGTGATTGGACGGTTTGCTCTTCGAACCCGTAAAGATAGAATATTTATATATTGTCAGTGCGATAGGTAGCTTCAATACTTGGCCAAATTGCGCATTGCACCTATAACGGAAAGCTGAAACCGCTGGTAGAGCTCTCTCGGTTCAAAACCAGTGGGCTAGTCTACCTGTTTTACACAACTGCAAACAAAAAAGTAAACGTCATTTGAATGATAATAATTAATTAACCACTATCAACCTACAATGAAAAAAGATGATTACACTTCGTATACAAATGTGAATTATGATTGAAATAAATGAATTTATATTAATACAAATGGGAAAACAATAAACAAAATATAAAAAGTAAACATTAATTAAGAAAGAAATGATTTTTAGACGATCCAACTTCAATCGAAAACGAGGACTGCAAAAAACATAACAGCCACTGCCACTGGGGAAACTCAAAATATCGTGGAAAGTTCAGTTAGGTTCCACATCAGTTAGTTTGTTGTGTGTATGTAGAATCAAAAACAGATTATCTTGACTAGCAATAACAAACACTCGGTCTATAATGTAAACTCTTTCGAATATACTGGTGCCGAAGGTGTGGTATTTGAATTATATTACATGCTTTTTATATGCTTGATGGTTTCACGTAATGCAAGTTTCATGCAAGTTATTCGTACGATAACTACAGCCTGCCACTTAGTGGGCTGAAGTAGTCGTCTAAGACTTGCCTATTGTAACTGGGTTTCCCTGTAACTACACGAGTTCTGAAAGTATTCCGGGTTAGGATGGGTGCTGGGAACTATCAGCGGTAAGCAAATATAATAAATATTTTATCAACTATGTCGTTTCCATTGGTAAGGTTTCTTCGAACAATATTAGCAATAAAGTATATTCTGTGCTTTGACTGAAAAGTGTCTCCGATCAAAAAACCCTCAATTTATTTTCACCCTTACTTTAACAAAGTCAGTTCACATTTTTTTCGAGCGTTCTTCTTTTAACAACTTTATCCCATTTAATGATCACTGTCGTTTTGACACGATTCAATTCAATTCACGAGACTCTCTACCACCATCGCGATGAGATACAAAGCCCCGCTAGAAGAATTCAATCAAAAGATTTGGAAAACATAAAAGAAGACTTGATCTCTAAAAGATGGCAAATCATGATAATGAAACACGGTGTACACCACAAGAGTTTCCCCTTTCAATGTTTGGTTTTGTTTTCGTCGAGCAAGCAAGTCGTTTTTCCCCTCTCAGCATCTTCTGAAGTCAACACAAAGCTCTTTACTCCAGTCGACACACACGCTTCTCGTTTGTACTCTTGAACATCTCATCATGGTCGTTTTACCATTAAAAGTTTGCCAATCACGGCGAAACCTGAAACAAGCCATCAGAATCAGTAGCGGTGCCAGGGCTGACATGTTAGGAAAGGGTTAAAGGCTCTATAATATCAAACGAGAGCTCTCAAAGTTACGGGAATCCCTTTGTCACTGTATGGAGGGAGTCCCCCCTTGCAGTTTTTCCCCTTTGGACGTTCTCATCTCAATTTCATTATATAAAATGATAAGACTCTCCAGCTATCTTCGATTCGCATAAACTAAAATCATTCAATATTATTATAACATCATTACTTCCTGTGTAATTATGACGTAAAAACATAGCGACATAAAAAAAAAATGGTTGGAAAGAAGGTCATATAACAGACATATTAGTGATATGTTATGTTACCATTGTTATTTCGTTTACGTTTAAATTAATTATTATATGTTGTTTTCTAGTGTATATTTTCTTACCTAAACGACGTTCTATTTAATATGCTTTTGTTCCTACTCATCAAAAGCCGAAATTTAAGTACATGTTAGCTAGGATGTTGCATTATTCGTAATCCGTAAACATTTTTTGTTAGAAAGTTTACAAATTTGTGTTGACCTGAACTATAAGTTAAACGATCAAGAGTATTTTCGAAAGAACAACGACAATTTAACGCAAGTTGTAAAACGCACCATAGTGGGTGTGTTCCTGCAAGCTTGAAATTAATTACAGTAATAGTGATGTTGAGGTTTCCGAAATTCCACATCACGAAGTTGATCAAAAGTAACCATATGCTGGAACAGACTTCGTCAACCGGCTGTAATTAAAGGGGAAGGTTATGTCTATATTTGAATTTGATATGCCGTTGAATATTATAATGAATCAACAAGGGTGGGTCAAACGTTTTTATAATAGCACGGTCATGACAGCGAATATTGAAGTGTTGGAAAGTTAATCAAAACCAAGCTATGACGTGACAAATACGTTTTATCAGTATTTTGAGTAAATTTACCGTTAAACAAATATAAAGTCTACGTAGAGAATGAGAATGTGCTGCCACTGCAGTTTCATATTCGTAATATAATAACTCTTCAGATTTACAGCTATTTCGTTCTATGCGCACGTGAAAGATTGACTACTTAATCTCAATTAAGAGAATAAGTACAACTTCCCGATGAGTGGGATTATAACATATGTTTTCTTAAACTAAAAGGGCATCTGTTTAATCAAAAACACAGCTGCAGGGTTAACACAATGCAATTGTAACCAATCATATAAAGTTAGTACAAGAAAGAAAAACACTGAAATCTGTGGTGCATGTGAAATGTCAACGTTCAACTATGACAAACAGTTTCATCTGAACTGTGAAAGTCGGCCATCATTGGGTATTACTATTATTAATGATTTAATTTCCATATGATCTTTGGTACCGGTAACAATTTATACAAACTTGTATAATTGTTTAGGGTGCAGGATTTTATTTCTTTGGCCGTTCTTGGCGCGAACATTCCTTAATCTTGGACGTGCAGGCCTGTCATAAAGTGGAACGTGTGCAGTTTTCAGGATTACGCCTAGCATAAAACATAGGCCTACAACTGATAAGGTTGCTACTCAGTACTTAAGTCCAAACGATTTGTGTTAGAGTGCAACTCCGGCTACCGTATATATCGTTCCAAAATAATTATTAATTTAATAATAATTGTATAAGACCAAATTAAAATATGGTTGAACAATTAAGAAAATACATTATTTACCCTTGATTGTCAGTCGGGACGAACTTTTCATGACAATAGTGCGTATCAAACCACTCCATAGCATATACTATACCATATCATGATAATATTTAATTTTGAAATGGTATTTATAACGATGACGGTAATGGTATTGGTAATTACTACAAGAATGATGTTCGAATAAACAGTGTTGTAGTTTACTCCGGCGTCGAATAGATGCCAGAGCCTCAGAACGTTCTATACCGGCGCCATGTTTTTCTTCTGGGTGTAATGTTTCCTGTCTGTTTGTTCCAGGCCCTAGGTTCGAACCCGCGCTCCCGCGCCGGAAGAAGTATCCCGAACTCGCATACAGGACGCATGAGTTTCTCGCAATGTCAGAAGTTATTGGGTCTGACGATTCCCTCGACTCGACAGCCAACTTCGACCGTGCCAGGGTAAGTTAACTTATATCTCCCCTAAATAATTGCAAGCTTTCAATGTTTCATCTGAGCAACGACAAGCTGTATTATTCAAAATTCAAAGTGGATTAAAACACACGAGATTTGAATAATGCAACTTGTAACGTGATAATCTCATTAAAATCCCTACCTATCCCGTGGCTTTAAGTGAGTGCCGGGATAGCTGAGTGAATGTGAAGGAGGAATGAGAGCACCATGTCTATCCACCCCCCACCCTCTGCCCTAGACCAGCCCCATTAGATACACACACAACGCCTAATTCATCACGTAGTATTATCTCGACTAGATTGCATCGGCGCGGTGCGTTCTAGCCACACTCGCCCATGTCATACAGGGGATAATTACCCTCATAATTCACTTATCCGAGGTATTCAGATACGCTTAATGGTGCAAAGTACTTCACTGGCCAGCAGCTAACTCATTTAGCTTTGAGAGCGGCCATAAATGACGAACAAAAAACTCGGAAAAACTTTACCGATAAAACCATTGATATTGAACAACTTCAACTTTTGATCAAACGTTAACAATTTTAAAAAACAAATTTTGCATTAACTTGGCTTTTCTGAATTTATTTAAATCGATCTCTTTATTAACTTATTGCTGGGGGGTGTTTTTTATAATCTCTGAATGCTCTTTGATCTTGGACTATTCCAGGGATTTTACGGCAAAATAAACGTAGATTATAGGTGATTTTAGTTACCTATAATATTGAACGGAGAGGGAAGTTTATGTGTTTGGAATCACTTAATTATAAATGTATGTTACAAGGAATAAAGCATGAAAAGCTACCTGTCATTATCACAGTTCATTGTATGGCTGATCAAGAATAACTGTTGGTTGTATTTCGACAAAACTAATTATGAATAAACTCAGGCACTCGTGGAGTTTTTTGTGCGATACCCAGATAGATCAGTTCTCACTTCTCACTTCTCACGTTGACTTCAAAGTCTTGACTAAGCTCGCTAGGCCGTGACTTTGAGCACGCCGTGAAGCTTACACCACTCAAGCAAAACAACGCACAAACATTATGCATTTGTAGACAGAGGATGAAGCTGAACAGAAAGTCATCTAGCGTAACGTGAATTAAAAAAGTGAACAAAACATTTTGTTACTAAGTATTCAATATTGTCACCAGATAACACAAGCACATTACAATGTATGAGTACGAACAGAGTTCACCTCTCAGGTGTATTAGGGAATAGTTTTGTCCAAGGGTTATGTGAAGATATGCGTAGACTGAGGACAACACTCGATGAATCCCTCAGTCAGAGTTGCGGATGTCGAGACTCGGACCCACTCCCTCAACTACCTCCACAAGTCGATGATCCACCTCTATCGGGGCTGCCTCCTGGCATATACATCAGTTGAAATGTGGTCTGTCTGCAATGGGATTACCAAGATTTGGTTGGCCGTGGTTTGCGGTTAGCGACCATGTCATACCCTCTCTCTTCTTGGTGTTGTATCTTCGTACTCCTTCCTCTCTTACTCGGTTTGGATCGATTCTATCCTCGTCTAGGCAGCATCCCCCGATAAACGCGACCCAGACATGAGTTGGGTCCCCGTTCGTCGCCGTTCTCCGTCTCAGTTCTCACACAGCCCAACGGGTCCTTCATTCAATTACGCCACCAAGATGGGCTTACGAAATCATACGAGATTATTGTAATGGAAATCTCCGGATGGATTCACTTCGATTCTGGGTTGAGGATGAGATGAGGTCGGGAGGGGATCAGATGCAGCGATGACTGTCTCGTATTCGTAGCTGGGAAGGCGAATAAACTACAAAGAAATATACGGTCATTAAAACGTAAAACAGTATTCATTTAATGCTGTTTAACCGACCATTGCATGCTTGCCAATGCTCGCGATTTACAGCCAACGCTGTCAACAGACGACTAAAATGCGTCACGGTTGAAGTCACGTTCGTGATCTGTCTAGTCAACACAGCTTGTATAAGTCTGCATTTACAAGATTCGGTATAAGGTAAAACTGAAGATTTAAACAGGTCCAGAAGTTCGTGTATAACGTAGTGAAAGAGATTTCACAGACCACGTGCAACTACTACATGTCCACGATTCGTTTGCATTGAATATTCTGCACGCGCACTAGACAGGCTCTGTTCGGAACGGACCCTCAAGGAACTGTTTTTTTGTGTTGTATTTCGAATGCAAGCAAAAGAAACCCTTTCCCTAGAGAGTTCATTCCGAACCTCTCCGTCTAGAGTGCGTTCAGCTAAATTGCCGTGTTGATAAGTGGGATATTACCTTCGTGGCGGATCACCCGCATGAGACTCGCGGTAGATTAAGAGTACTGTTCAACTCACAGCGCATTACCCCAGTTGACAAGTTCAGGAACCGACGGAGCATATCGCAACTGAGGCTACGTTGCACCACACATTAGTTCTCGTTTCCTTCTTGTAGCACGGGGTTAATTAGTTTTGCGGAAAGTTTGCTGGGAGTGATGAGAAGGTTCAAGGAAGCTGATCGTCTCCGTCTTCAACTAATAGGGATGTTGTCCACCTCGTTCCACTCCGGCACCCGAGCGAGGCAGGAAATCTCTCAAGCGATGGCATTGACCTGCTCTGCTGCATGGGCGTGTATTGTCATGTTTAGAACACTGGCAGATAGTGATTGGAAAGAGGGCCAAGTTCTTTCGTGGTCAGCTCGATCACGAGGTGATCAGTGGCGTCGCTCCTCTCGTCCTTCTTCATTACCGACACCTGTGATTTGTCGTGAATCCGAAGAGGAGAGGGCGGACGTTAGCTTGATGGATGGCATGCGGCGAACACGATCGATAGACTGGCACGTGGGCCATGACACATGAGACACCTCATGGAATTAAGACGCCTAGGGAGCTAGTTGTTTTAAGGCGCCGAACAAGAGTTGCAAACAAAGAGTAGAGTTGGCAGCGGGAATTCGTCAAATCCCCTCGGGAGCACTACTGATTTCTTTTCCCTTCTTTTTTCTAACATCGCGCGCTTTTTGTGTATTGCGGCCTGATTGCGGACTTCCAACTGTTCTCCTACTGCCCCGCTCATCAGCGCATTCCTGTCCTGTTCCAGTCGGAGGAACGAGAACGGGCTGGGATACGGGTTCGACCCTCCCGCCGCAGCAAGTCTGAGGGGCCGCGCCCCGAATGCCGGTTACAGTACGCGAAAGTGGCGAGTCCTCCCGCCCCGCGGCCGCGGAGGAAGCGGGTGCTAAGGAGTGACTCGGACCCTTGTGAGGGCGAGGGCGAACATCACATGGTAGGGGAGCTAGGCAATGCCACCGCGCCTCGTTGCTCGGAGCACAGGCTCCCACCAACGAGGCCCCCTAGCCTAGGTCTAGACCAGTTACTGTAGAGTTGTGCCTCTTACGCATGGTTAGGCATGATCAACTCAGTACACCCGACCCCTAACCCCACAATTATCTTTTTTATTAACAGACCAATATTATCATTCCATTAAATCGCATGTATAGCTACCAACCCAATAGTAGACAGTACAAGTTATTGATTCTGCATTAGACAGGAACTCGCATGGAAATGATGCCCAGTCGCTCCTACCATGGATCGATTTGATCCGTTCGTCCGCAGACCCAGAACTCACAACATTTCTACTGGAATGCAGAGGCCACAGTTGGGAGTCCTAACCCTTTGACTGCATGTCTTATAAAATGCAACTCACGAATGGAGTTTCTATTCGGATGAAAGTTTTACCACTTTTTATCTAATGTAGAGGCTTTGTTGAGGATTCACGTTTTTAACATAGTCAGAAACTCTCTTTTATCGTCATATTATAATTTTTCGCTTTTCCCGTATTTGATTTTTTACCAAACAAAACATTTTCTCTTAGTGATTGCTCTGCTAGATTTCATTCATTGGTTATTTAAATCAATATCCATGCACTTTTTAAATTGGATGTTACCCCATAACTGTGTTGCTTTTAGCTCTAGCTTCCTAGTGTTATCAGGAATATGGTCGCTTATCAGCTAACACATGGTAGCCTTGATTGACACAATCAGCACATAGGGTGGGATAGACACGCTAGAACTTATCATTCCTCGTTTCTGCCGAGTTCTGAATCTAGTGAGGTGTTGCCTGCTGGTTTGTACGAGTGCTAGTTGGTCCGCTATAGAGTTTTCATTCAAAACTTTTCATTAGTATTTTGGCTGTATTTTTAATTGAGCTTGTGTTTTCTTATTGCATTTTGGTTTGGTTCACTCTTGGTTCTTCATTCTGGTATTCAAATGAACGAACGCCTCCTATCATTCCACCACGTTGTGTTGTTTTGTATACTGCACGCATAGATCTTCTAGAATTGATTATTGATCTGCAATAGCCTGTTCAAATACGCTCAACAAGACATCAGCTCTTTGGACAATTTGAAGGCTACAATACTTACAGATAAATAGTTAAACAATTTGAGAATATTTGAACAAACACACACAAAACTCTTGTTCACCCTTTAAACTGCCTCCTAATCAGATTGGATTCCCTGGCCATCAGTAAAATCTGAAATACATGTTTGAGAATTCATGTAGACCCTAATACAATGGAGCATCTTAGTTCTGTTTTTTTGGTAAGAATACAATTTGGCTCCTAAAACTATGGAGCTGAACAGAAGAATGAAGTTGGAAATTACAAAATGACTAAAAACAAAGCCAGAGGAAAATCAAAGTCTGAAAGTAAATTTCCCTGGGGTGGTGATGTCGCCTGCTACCTTCCCCTGTGCCCTGCCAGGTCAGACTGGCCAGAAAAATTACAGGAGGCACGTCTACGGGCGCGCAACGCGCACGACCAAGCACCAATCCATTCTTATTGAGGACAGTTCGTCGTTGGACCAGAAAAACGTTTTAAATTATCGTTTCATTTATCTCTTAAAATTTATTTCTCGTTTTGATTTCACCCATTTGTTTTCTCTTTCGAGTTGAAATCCATAATTCCCCATTCCTTTTCCTGGCCACGGAGTGTTGACTAACCACCTAGTAATGTATGATTCCTGTGTACAGATGATAACAAGTTACCCCCCACCCGCCCCTGTTGGTCCCTTACGCACCAGTACTGAATATCGTCTTCAGTTCGCCTGGCCGCGGGGTCGCAGCGGTAGCAGTAGAGGTCGCCCCGGCGCCGGCATCAGGACCGACGAGGTCCGCGCAACTGTGCCCAGGAAGTCGCTGTCCATGGGAGCCATCCGGCCTGGCTCGGCGCACCCGGTTGGACTCGCTGCTGTCCACAAGAAGCGTGCCACGGACTACGATCGAGGGGATGACGGTCAGTACATTGTTGCAATCTACTCACCTAGCCATAGGTTTAGTTTTTAATTTAGAATTGATTGCTTGAAACCTCCACATTGCTCCTTGCTCGTCTCTCGACTAAGCCACATAGCTGACTGTCGGTGTTGGGATTAAAACCCACAACATTCCTAGTCGGAGGTCTTTGCTCCACCACAATACTGCTATCGGATACAACATCCCCATTCACAATTCATTGCTCCATCACAATACTGCTATCGGATACAACATTCCCAATCATAATTCATTGCTCCTTCACAGAAATGCTATTAGGTACAAAAAAAGACAGAATTCGTTGCTCCACTACAAAACTGCCGTCGGGTACAACATTCCCATTCATAACTCATTGCTCCACCACAGAACTGTCATCTGCACAATACCCCCAGTTAGAGTGCTGTGCTAAACAATTAGCGGAATCTCCATGTCGTTCAACTGTGAAGTTCCTAACGTAGAAGTCATTACAGAGCCGGCGGAGTAGGCGTGGCGTTTCAGTCTCGTGTGGATCCCTTGGGCACCGATGCCAATATCAGCTGACTTGTGGTGCTTTTACCTTCACATCTCACTCTACCTCATTATCTTCATTGACACCATTGTCAAGATACATCATCATTACCATTATCACAAAGTAATCTTATAATAAACTGTTCTTGTAGATGCAATAGTTGTTATATTAAAAGACATTATTTGTCGATTTGGATAGTCAGGAAACACTCCTGTAAGAAAGAGCTTATTGGACCGGAACAATAATTAGTTAAACGTAAATTAAAAAACTTTTTACTTTTAACATTTTTGTTTGTATAAGTAGTGGTCCCGGTTAAAAGTTTTTTAATTTAAGTTTTAGTAATAGTTGGTGGTTTAAGCCCACATGGATTCGTGTGATTTTAACTTTAAATGCAAACACTGAACAAACACTGCACATCATTCAGATTCTATGACAGTTACGATTTACGTCACATTATTCAATAATTGCATCAATATTAATACGCAAACATTGTTTTTGTTACAAGAATCGTACAATGCAACAGCGTAAAATGAATAAGCAATTACAAGCTAGTTGATCAAAATGTGAATCGTGCATTGTAATGGCAATTATTATATTCATGTCCGCAGTTTCAATTTTGTGTTTAGGGAATTGCCGTCCGTGGTGGCCTTATAGGTTGAACCAAATGGGATCATGGGACATGCGGTTTATTGATCGAATAGGCTATCAATGTAAATTAACAATAAATCAATTTCATATCGTTTATTTGCCAAAACAATAATTTTGCTTCACGGGGGTACAAACTAAATTATCCGACCATTGGGGAAATGCATTCATTTTCTCTCCAATATAGGGAAACGAAGTTATTTGGCTTCAACATTTGCACAAGTTAAGAAACAGATGGTATTCTTATCAAAACTCCAGTAAAGCAACTAAAAATATTAAAACCTATTGTTGGATAAGTGAAGCGAAGACTTCAATTTCACTGACACCCCCCCCCCCCCCCCCCACCCCACCCCACCCCAAAAAAAAGCTCGGGTGTTTTTTTGTCGCTCTCTGACGGGCAAACGGCATATGCGATCTTGATGAAAATTGGAGGCGACCTTCGAAATCTCTGAACTTAGACCTGCCACGTTTTTAGGTATCAATCGAAGACATATTTCTCATGAATATCGTACTTTTACGATTTTTTCGATTTTTAAAGCGATATTTTCGTGACATTTGGGCCGATTCTGATCAAACGGGTGGAAATACAACGTTCATATTTCACATGGACATTAAGGTAATGGTGATGTAGTACCTTTTGAAAAAAAAGTTGACAAAGTTAGCCAGAATCCATAGAAATAAAGGTTTTAATATGGTTTTTTTGAGGTGTATAATAATTAACAAGTAACTATAGAAACTTGACATCAATCACCTACAATGCGTTCAAAAAGCAAATCTTCGGACCTCCAGATATTTTACATTATATTAATTGGTATTATCATAGCAATTAGTACTATTTAATAAAAATTATCCTAATTTTACAAAAATGATTTTGCAATGTAACTTGAAGAAGTAAAGAGATCCCACGTATACTAAAAACTTAAAAAAAAGCTCATCCATCAACGCGACTAAAAAATGCGTTGAAAAAAATGGTTATATTTACATAACTTTTTATAGTTTTTAGTTTGTTGTTGTCCACTTTGTGACCGTGTGACGTAAATACGCATACAACACCGCTTATGAATGAATTATTATCTTGCCTAAATTCATTACTCAGAGACTATATTCATTTCTGTAGACATCAATGATTAATTTTAAGCAAAGCAACGTATATCAAAACAGTATCGTAATGGAATACTATTAAATATTGAAGAAATCGCGTTTTAATATTTAATGCTCAAAAATTTGCTTTGAACAAAGTAGAAATGAACATTATACGTGCGTCTATGTAGGAGAGAAGAATATTGTCCAAACCAGAAATCATTTACCTCAATTCAATAACTAAAACCTTTCTAAATCATCGAAAGAAAATACTTCTGTATTGAAAATAACTGACCCCTTACAAGTAAAATAATAAATAAAATTCAGAAGAATCATTTTGGTCGATTCATTAAAATCTGGAAAACTCCCACAACTTTCCCATAGAAAAGTGGTGGTTGTCATTAATCACTGTGAGCATATTATATCGTCGACGTATGTGATGACTCTCTCTCTCTCTCTCTCTCTCTCTCTCTCAGCAGGTCGTAAAACCATATGACTGTGGGGTACGCTAGTCCTTTCTTTAATTTCCTGTCGCTCTATCACTGTCCTCCCTTCTTCTTTCCCTAGAAAATGGACGACATCACTTCTTCCTTCTATTATCCAGACAGTCCCTAAGGTAACAATGCAATTCAATCTGACCGTACCGTCCATTCGTTCTCATCAATTCCCTTCCTTTCCCAACCGAGTTTCCACTTTACAATTCACGTATACATACCTAAATCTTACAGTCGAGATCGTCTACTGAGTTTGTTCATTGAAGAATACTACTCGGCTCTAGTTTGCATTGCTTATACTTCTTTTACTCAGAGTTCCTGGATGACGCCATCAGAACGTTTATTATTGTAACTCGTGAAAGAGATGATGAGCTCATGCTTGAGAGGCGAAAGACAACATATCAAACCATGCGGACAGCACATGCATTTTATTGTTAGGTTTGGATTTCAATCATCTGACTCCCGATTATACAAAGGGGATACATGCAGATGGTGCATCGAAATTGAGTTGGAATTGTGTATTGCTTCAACTAGACCATTCATCAGTGATAGCCATTATGTTATCCAGACAATGGCATGATCTGTAATTGAAATCGTCCCTTAAAAGATGGACGCATATAGGGTTCCTCGGAAATGAGTTTTTTGATTAGTATTTGTTTATGTGACGGGAGTCTCGATTATGTTCTAGTAAAAGTTTAAACTAGCTTATGGTAACCTACTCATATCTGAGTACACATTATTCTTTCTTGCCAGCTCAACATTGTAGTGAAATGTCGTATATAACAACTGGGAGTTTTTCTCGAGCCGTGTTTCCCGTTTTGCATAGCGTTCGTTTGTGCAGTCTAGTGTAAACCTGTGTTATTCGAGTGTAGAGCTACCCATTTTCACCTCGGATTTCCCGTTTCCCTTTTCTAAACCATAATCTTCGCACATGACTCCCCGTCGAGCCAGACGCAAGGCGTCAAACCAAGCCACAGATCAAGCAAGACTGGGGCTTAAGTTTTTTTGACACCATTTTCTTCTCCCCCCCCCCGCCCCGCCCACAACCTCCCACCAAAGTTAAATCCGCTAATTAGCCCTGGGTATAAGAACGTAAAATGCTGAGCGTTGCTTTGACAAGGTGCGGGTTGGAGATCAATTTTCCCCATCCATCCATCCATCACGACCACCATCATCAATCAATATCTCGGTCATCCGAAGCCATTTAGCTTCGTTTAGCTTGAGTGGATAATTCAACAGCAACTTTGCAAAGAGGCTTGAATTGTTCAGTTCATCCACTCCGTCACAGACATTTTGTAGCTCAAGAGTAACGCGCGAGACTCTGATACGGGAGGTCCTGGATTCGACACCCACCATCGTCAATCTTGACTAAAATGTTTACCAATGTTTTCTTCAGTCGCCAATACAAATGCAAGAGAGTGAATCCTCTTAATATACTCTTGGACTTCCCTAACTCCAAAACACCACAACACCACTAGATACCTGAATAGGGGCAAACACGTTGTCCTGGTCATCAGGTTTTCCACGAGAAATATATCACCACCTCACCTTATGTTCATGTCATTGTTTCGGCTTTGGCACTGTCACTAGTGGTGTTCACGAGCCGCATTAGTGCGTTTATAATAGCACTAGCTTTAGTAATACATACCATCGACATAGGTGAACATATATTTATTTTAATGTATGCCCAGTTACGTTAGTATTTTGGAACTTCGAATCGGTTTATACTGAAAAACCGTACTGCATAAGCCTATCAGCAGTGCCTATAGGTAATGTATTTTTTTTTATTTGTGTCTAACTGTACACAATTTTAGATAAAGCTTTCAATTTTTTAGATAACCCATATACCCTATATATGTGCACATATGCGGAAAAAGTATAAGCACCTAAATAGTGATAAATACAATACAAAGTAAAGTACATTTTCTACTCGATTATGATATCTGTAACTTCAATCAGACAATCACCAGAACGCGTTTGATTGTTATGGGAGTACATATTAACTTACACAGGTTTCCATGTTGGTGTCGTAATATACATAGATATTAACAACAGGTCATACATTATTTTTAGTTATACGTTAGGTTTTTCGGTTCGCGACAATCCGTTCGATTTGGTCAAAACTCAAAATATACAATGCACAATTTGTTTTTCCTAGTTAATGTCACACAACCATCGTTTATAAGTAGCGAAGCTCCGGTCCCTATTTGCAACACTTTTCTGTCCGTCCGTCAATCTTTGAGTGTGTCACGTCTCACGATAAAAACCAAACTCGACGTCCGATTGACATTATATTTTTTGGTTGACATTGTCCTTCAACAATCAAAAGGACGATACCGAATGTTTTTGAGAACCTTAGGGACTATGGAGGGTGGCCCCAGAAAGTTTGAATATCTATGTGCCCGGCACCTCCCTCCACCATTAATGAAGTCTAGCAAGGAACAATAACCGATCTTTGCTCCCTATATGGGCACATCCGTTCCCGTTCTTACTAAAGAAAATATCTATAATTAAATACTTGCCCTGTCACGATAAAATTACATAAGAATCATGCCAGTGAATCTGTATTGAGACTGGTGATATTGTGGTGACTGCTGACAGCTACAAACCTCAGGCGATCTTATTCATACTTTGTTCTTATTGGATAGTAATACTAGATTTTCTTTATATTTTGTATTTTATTTTGTAGGGTTGTGACGTATCATGCATTTGAGCAACGAGTCATATCGCGACGATAAATCAATGATAAACTTAAGCTCATTATATCAGAGGCGTGCACTAGTTTTTCTTTTCTTTTTAGAACTCGCTTTAATAATAATTATACACGGCACAATAAAAATTATCGTAAAACCTTTTAAAGGGCTCGTTGCATATGTGACCGCTTGTGGTTGTTACGTTTGGAATTGCAGTTTAGTGCGGTCTGTTGGCTGGGGCGGGGGGGCGGGGAGCGGCAGGCAGCCTAGCGTTGCGGAAGGCGAGCGCCCAAGCGTGCAACCCAGCCTCCTAACGCCGTCGCAAATAATCAGGCTCATTCGTTCACCGTTTGATAACTCGATGTATTTAAGGGAGCGAAGTTCTCATCTAAGCATCACCGTCTGTGCGTGTGTCACGATGGACGATAAAATCCGAACACGCTGTCCGATTGACATGCGTTTTCTTTTGTTGGCATTGCCCTTCAACAAGAATGTTACAGAATGTTTTTGGTGACCTTGGAGTGGCTAGCCCCCCAGAAAGTTTGAAAATTCACTACCCGCACCTCCGCCATTACGGAATGCGAAAACAAGCGACGAACATTTTAAATGTTGACTGACCCGGCACCTCCACCAAAAGATTGACGCACGGCGATTTTGTTTTGTTTATTGACACTGTGTAAGTATAAAAATTTAAAAAAATTCTTATTACAAATCTTGTTGATGTACTGAAATGTTGCGTTCATAGCATTGTTTTACAGCTGTTTGCCATTTACAAAATCTCTCTCGTGCTGGTTTTATTGTTGCTGTTTTGTACACCGGTACAAGCTACAAACATAAAAATACCCTGCATGGATTTTGTTTCTTCAAATATATCGTAGTTTATGTCTCTTTCACTCTTCTTCTTCTGCGTTTTAGGCTTAAGCTTTACTTTTAGATCTGATTTCGTATTCTTATGGTTCAGGTATAGAAGAACGAATTTCTTTTCTATTTTTGCTATTTACGTATTCGGTTTCTGGCGATTTGCGAAATATCGCTATCTCTACATGGCTTTGCTGATGTATGTGAATAGGAATTGCTACTTTCTGATGTTCTTATTGATTTCCAGTTCCAGTTTCCATCTGTTGTTCTTTCGCATCCAAACTACCTCGCCTTCTCAATAATTCAAGGTGTAGTTTTATCTTGCCACTGCCTTCACTGCTTCATAACCCCTACGCCGATATAAGGTATAGTTTAAACCAAGATGCCGTCTTATTCTGTTGTGTGACATTTATGTGGCAGTAAATGGTTTACCAATACCCAAGTCTGTTTATTACGAGTCTTGAAGTAAGTATAATAGCTGTACTCGGTTACAGGTCTTGGTGTAAATGAGGCATGTCTGTACAGAGAAGTACACATATTAGTGCACGCATTCAATTGACATTAGAAAATAAAATATACAGGTATTAGTACGATATGATACCGTATTGATATTTGTATGCTTATTTAACGTTAAGGTAAAGAGTCTCTCCGTTCTTATCCAAACTTCTAAATATCTTAACCAAAGCACAGTCGACTCGATTGTTTGGTCCTATGGGCCCTCAAGGCCCAACGACAAAATGGTTCAACCCCCACCGTTTCTCGCGCCTAGAATTGAGGTGTATGAAAAGGCATAACGAGCTACGCCCTAAATTCATTAAGCGTATGGATTAATGGATATTGCCCTGTCGTTCGTTCGTCGTCGTACTGTCGTTCAAATCCTCTGAGCTATTTGCAAGTCATGTCGTAATGTATTGACCGAAGAGACCATATTTCGACTTTCGATGGGAGACGGGTCAACGCCACAGTTTACATATTGATATTGAAACTCAATCCACACGTCGTGCCACACTACGCCACTGCAAAACCTTTCACAAAATATACACACGTCATCGGCCTCGACTTGAGATTTTCCTATAAGTACCCTGCACACAATTACATAAAATCAGTTGAGCAGCTATAACTTATTATTTACTACAATTGATAAATTTTTAAAGTCCGCCCCAACCGGGATTCGAACCACGGGTAGGTATCCATTCAGATATATAATGCAACTACAATTCAGAGATTAAAATGTACATGTCCTGATGGTCTAGTGGTTAAGACGTTCACCTGGAATGTGGGAGACCCGTGGTTCGAATCCCGGTTGGGGCGGACTTTTTTAATTTCTGAATTGTAGTAAATAATAACAATTACACCTACGGGAGTGTTTCCCGATTAACCAAATCGAGTTATAACTTGCTGGCGAAGACCTTACAAATTACCAGATTAATTAACATTGACTTGTCTCAGGAGAAATTGTGTAAGATCGGAGTTTTTGGGGTGAAGAGATGTTTTTATTTAGCCCTGGCCGTGCACCAGTGGGCTAGCAGCGAGCGGGTTGCAATCAAATTGTTCCCAGAGGCGTGCGTATATACACGATGGTTTGCACGTTCCGAGCTCGCCACATACCCGTACGTGGTACGTGATAGTAATGCGAATTCGGTTGTCTTTCTTCGCTCCTTACAAATTCAGGACGATTTTTAGATAAAGTACTTGCGTTTACAGCTCAGACAGTGAAGAAGTCGACACACTGGCAGCACCAAAACGACGCACTCCACCAGCCCGACATGGTGCATGTGGGTAGTGGTTTTCATTAGGTTTGTTTTCACTGTCATCGCTGGTGCAAGGTGTAGAGCACCAACACGTTATTATGTCTCGGTGCAAATACACTGCGGCGTTATTTTGTCCAGTGTAAACTTACACTTATACCGCGGTGTAACACCCGCTCCAGAGGTGGCTGTGCGGTGTAGTGCAGTGAAAAGATCGTGGCAACTTAAATTAAACTGTGTTTTAACGTAATGTCAACATTTCTTGTAGGCTTTACACTAGGAATAAATATGTTTTACATTACATACATTACTTATTTCCTATGTATATACAAACGTAAATAGAATTCAAAATTGTACAGAATTATTTAACTGATCAAATATGCTACAGCGAAGCGTTTTTTGTCTTCCTGAAGTGTAAGCATAATTCTCTACACTATCGATATTTTCCTGTCTACACCCTACACCGGCACCACAGAAAAGTGCAGGACAAAAAAACGAACCTATTGTGGCGTAACAAGAACACGCGAATAGAGTGCATGAAAGTTCAAATTTTTAACACACCCAGTAATAAAAGTTTGGCGAGAGGTCCATATAGCCTGCACTAGCCTACCATATACGGATTTTGTGCAAACTAATTAATGTAGTTAAAACTTGTATTTGTATTCATAATTATTCTTCCCAAGCGATAATGTAGGATGAGTCCCTTGACACCCCCTCCCCAAATTGTCCACCTCCTTGCCAGTTAGTTCCAACACAATGCCTTTACTCCACGAGGCCATGTAATGCCACCTCGTAACGATAACTAAACGTTCACGGTTCATCGTGTATTTAATTCGTAATTAGATCAATTTTACTTTCTGGAAAGAGTGTTATTTTCTTGTTTCCGTTAGAGTATAAATACCTACAAAATATATGATGGATTTCAACTAAAGCATCAACTAAACATACGAAACACAAATAATGAAACATTTCCTAAGAACAATCCTACATATTAAAAGTTTTAAATCTAGCAACCAACGAACCGATAATAATTGTGCTTTGAAACCAAGTTTAAGTCTAAAGATTCTCCCCCCCCCCCAACCCCCACAAACGCACCAACACTAACAATCATGCATAGATTGTATAATGCAATTTGCCAATGCCATGCATAACATTATCTTTCAAAGCGATAGTGGCATTTGAATTTTAAATGTGCTGTCATATTTATCTCGCCCCGTCGATGATTTGTAGCTTTTTACCCGCGTTACGAGCTGTGCTGTGCAGATCAGTGCAAGAAATGTGCGCACCACTAATCTCTACGTCACTAATAGAGACCAGTGCACTGCAGTGCAGTGTTCGCACTCCAGTATGCAACTGCCATGACGTTACATCCGTAAGAGTTAAGCATATTGTGGCGAGTTGGATGCGTGGTTGTAGATTTGAAAAGGTAGACCAGGCTAGTAACGTCGAGTCAAAGTAATGACAAGTAAATACACAAAGTAATTAACCCTAAAAATTAGGCTTAAAACTAAACTCCTCTTTTTCACGTTTAGACTTTAGATATAGTGATTATGTAGGCTAGCCCTATATACCCACTCACTCATACCAGCCATCCAAACCTCAATCTAAGAAAAGTAGCCTACGGATAAATAACATGGTTTTAGCTTCTCTAAGTCTATGTCTACAATAATTTGAAATATATAGCCTACGTACTAAATTTTAAACTAGATTCTCTGATCGGATTTAAATCTAACTTCATTCCATTTGTTGTCCAGTTGGCAGTTTGTTTGCCATCTATAGCCTATAGGCCTACTCGACTGATTGCCCTTTGTTTGTTCAACAATAGGTGCAACTGAGCTGGAGCCCTTGGTCGGTGGGGAGACGACAATCGATGGCCCGGAACCAGATGAGCTTCGAGGTGAAGAAAAAATACAAGATGAAATCCTTAGCAAAGAGGAGAAACCGCGTCGTAGGAAGGAATTCAAGACCGAGTACAAGAAAAAGTTCCGACCATTTTCCCAGTACGATTATGTTGAAGGCAAGTTCCAGAAGAAAAAGGAAGTTGAAGACGCACCGTTGTCCTTACTGCTAACTGACGGACCTCAGTCCGACTCATGGTATAGAGAGGTAAAGGAATTGCTGCAGGTTTATTTAAATAACAATTGACAGTTGAATTTACTTTTTAACATCATAACATCTACATTCAGTTATAAAAACTGAATCCAAAGGAAATATTCATTACTGGTAGGGCTACCACCCATTGCGGATTTCCCTGTATTGTTTGGAAGGTCAGTCCTTCACCCTGGATCCTGGATTAACTTTCAAGGTCACTTCCTTGTCTAGTTCTCATTTCAGGGACAAATTGTTTTGTTTTTTAATTTTATTTTGCACCCTTATAAAATTAAAGGACAGCGTACAAATTCGCCTTCAAATGCATTTTATTCCATCAAACTTAATGCAGTTCCCAAAAATTTCCCCACATACGAAATTGCCTCAGGGGGGTGGAGCTTTGCCCCAGACCGCCACTATTCTGCGCCACCTCATCACAGTGCGACATACCCCTTAATTTCCTTGAAATTTTGTCCCAGATTGACTTGAGACAAAGGAGGTAACCCTTATCACCAGGCTGCTTCACAACGTTTGTGTTCGCTATTTGTCAATGGTTTTCCAAGTATTAACTTTGTCGCTAGACTGTGGGTTTGGAAGGCTTGTTAAAAAATAAAGGTATGCCTATACGCGTTTCCAAGCAAAGATAGATGGCAGCACTAAAACGCAACATGTCGGACCGATCGGTGATAGAGGCGAGCTGCTTACGGCGGGCGCATGTATATTCAGTTAGGTTCAACTTGATTTTTGTTACATTTCTGATCATTTGCGAAAACATTGTTGATTATGTCATATCGTCCGCGTATTTTATTAGTAAAATTCGTAAGTTTTGGGGATCGGCTTTATTAAAAACGGGAATTTAATGGCATTTTAAATTACAACAAATAATTGAGATTATTTGATGAAATTTGCTCGAAAAGAACAAACCACTCTGTTGAACTATTAAATACAGAAACAAGTGTATCAAAAAATAATGTTGAATGATGAAGATCGATGATATTTTGCCAAGAAAATGTTGCCCACCAATACTAATAATTTCAATATTTACTTGATACCTAAAAATCAAAAGAGCTTCTAGAACAAATTAAAGCCCTACACTTGTTTTGCATGTTTTCTACATCGTTTTACAATGTAAACGCAATCGGAGTAGGCGTGTTTATAATATTTATCTACTATACACTTAGGACTACTGTTTTGTTTTAAATAAACATTTTATTAAAAGTAGGCCTATTGAATAGCTGATTGCCTATTTTTATTATTGTTTTGTATGTCAATAATGGCATGACGCGTCATTCTGCAGACAGCTTTAAAATCTTGTAGGTCTAGGTCATATCCTTATACTTATTCTATTGTAATAATATAAATCGTATTTATTATGAAATTATTATGTATATTATTATGAAAAAATGAACAATGACGGTAAACGGTACATGTGGGCCTACATTAATTATATTAGGTAGAAAAGGAGTTGGGACTTGTGCATAAGCCCAAATACAATTTTTTTTGTTGTTGTTATTGTTTTGTTATTATTATGGCTTTATTTATATTAAATTATCATAATAAAACTAAAGAAGTATATCTCAATTAAAAGTGCCATAGAAGAAGCGATACTGTATGTGTGTGTTTACTTGAGTTGTGAACATTCTTGACGGTTTGAATTTGATTTAGTATTTATCGTACCTTGTTAGCCTATATTTAGTATATAGCCTATAAATACCAATGATTTATTATGATATTACAGTTAGAGAATTGTAATATGGATACAAATGCCATCCTCGGTGTCTCATGGGTGCATGGGGCGCAGGTCTGAATATAGATATATTATTCTGGTGGACATGGTCTCGAATCCCGCATATTAAAGAGCGATTTTATCATTTTGGTGCACCCCCATGCTTTTGATTATCATCAATTAACAACATTTTGGGAGAGCAACGACAATGTACCTGTGATTGTACATATTTATAAGTGACAAACACGGAATGACATGTGTTCTTCAGGTAAGCACATAGCGCGCTCCTCCGACTATCACTGATCGGACAGTTGCATTTTTCGCCACCAGGTAGCAACCCCTTTGCTTGGAAACGCGTATAGTGTGGGGATATTTCACTGAAAATGTTGGAAAAACCAGAAGTTTTTATTTTTTTTATTTTTTTTATTTGCATTTACGTTGTTATTTATTGATTTCATAAATTTATTTTATGCTGACATAAGTCTTTAAGCATTTTTTTTTTTCTTAAGCGCAGCATGTTATTTTCATGGGAAAATGGCTTACGGGTACTGATATGCCTAATCTAGGGCTGTATATGTATGTGTGTAACTATTTTGGTAAATTTTAAAGAAGCCTAGATTAACAGGTTATAAAGGACCAGTGAATTCATGTAAAATAAATTAACTGAACCTTTAGTGTAGTGTTACACTCAAATTTACGAAAAAAACAATATAAATAAACTTAAAATGCTATTATCTCGGAACTTTTATTTTAGCACATTCGCAAACATTTTTTCCTACTTCTACAGTTTTTAAGATAGAAGGTTAATTTTTGTACCATGCTCAAAAGTCTTATTCTGACAAATTCACTAGACACATTTTCGATGAGATCCATAGCTTTTTAATTAAAAATATGTTAGATATGGATTTGCTACAAAAATCATACATTTTCCTACAATACAAAGAAAAAAGTCATATATACCAAACAAAACAAAAATTATCAAATCCCCCTGGTGAATGTTTAGATGAATTGTTTTTTAATCAAAAACACTTAGACTTTAAAAAAATTAAAACTGTGAAAGCCTTAGCATTTTTAGCAAAACGCTGTTTTAAAAATGTAATTGTCCATTTTGGAAAATAAAAAATAATTTTGAACTTTTTTGGGGGAATTATTACTTTCAATAATATAAGCAGTTATACTAAAAATTTCAAATGTGTACATGGAATGGTTTAGAAAATTTCAATTTCAGTGAAATATCCCCTTAATATAATTCATTCTTCCATAAGACCTTGATAAAAACGGTAGGTTAGTCTACACAAATAAGTTATTTATCATAAACTTAGAAGCGTTGGCAAATAAGAAACGCAGTAATGAAATAGCCCAATCTTAAATATCTTATCAATGTGATGCAAGAGCTTCAAAAGTTTCTACAGCTCACTTAGATATTGTACGAATAATAAAATAAATACAATACAATACAATACAAGAGAACAGTTTTGAAGTCAATCAGAAACTTAATTGGAAATGCCATATTAGCTAAGTACAGTGGGGCCTAGGGCTTTTCACACAATGAATTTCATGAGTGATATGCCTACTGGATATGCAAATAACAAATTATTTTCAGCAAATTATCACATCAAATAAGTAGAATTTTGAAAAAATAATTTGTCCTCAATAGAAAACGCTGCCAAACCCCAATTGAGGTGGCAGGTGATGAACTCATTTTTAAAGAAAAACATTTGTTTTGTGAATCAAACTAGTGCTAATCCTACATAGATACACTTTTAGTAAAATAGCTACAGTACCTCCTATTGTATGTACCGCTACATTGTGTTTGCATTGCTCTTTGAGAAATCACTTCTGTACCTGTTTTGTAAAATGTGTGCAGGTTCTTGAACTACGCAAAAAGGCTGGAGAATATAAACATCGAGGATGGGGCACGGAACTTGTACCCCAGCACATTGCAGAGCTTTATAACAAACAAATGACTTTGTGGGAGCAGGTCTCTCGGCGTAGTTCCCTGTCAGCACTCTCGTTGGCCTCAACAACGCCTCGGTAAGCTCCTAGTTTGTTATTAGTGTCAACTTTCATCGGTTCCAAATTTGATTAACCAGCCAAAAAAAAATAGACTTCGGGTTGCGTTGGGTATTTGGAGGCCAACCAGGTTGTGGAAAATGCACCCGATTTATGGGTGACAAAAAACATATTTTGGGGTGGCGGTGGAGGTGCCGGTTCATACGCTACATTATTTGTGTGCTCAGAATACACGATCATGTAACTGCTTGTTGGGGGGGGCGAGTTTTCTATCCATAAAAAATACATTTTTAAATTTTTTCCCCTTTCTTTTTTGATAGTTAATCCTAATATCAAATTGAAATTCAATAATAAAACCGTGTCAATATTTTTTGTCTCAATTTGTTACTTGTTCTAATTAATATTGGTTGGGCTTTGTAAGTTTAAGACAGCTAGCATGTGAAGATGTTAAGACATAGCTCCCAAATAATGAATCAAGAGATAAGTTTGTAACCATTCTTGGGTTGACAGTACAATAAACTTTATTCCGTAGATCCATTACTAAAGAAGAAAAAGAAAAGGAGAATAATAAGAAAAGCTCGCCAACAAAACCTATGCACCGGCCAGTTACGATGAGGCCTTCAACTGCACCGGACAAGACTGTTGATAAGAAGAAGGTGCGCATCAAGCATATAGCTATAGTTTGCATTCATACCGGTATGTGTTGGTTTCTTGACGTTATTATGGATTGTCTTTCTTTGTCCAGAAGCTGGAGGATAAGGACACCAAAAAAGATGGCCCCCGGTCTAGAAAGGAGTATCTTATTCGCCATCACTTAGAGCGAACAACTGGATCAGGCAAGTCATTGTTGACTGTTGTATTGGAACCCCAATTGAATAGGATGGGCACGTATTACCCTAAAAAAATATTTATATTAACCTTACCTTGGTAGTCAATTATAAATTAATTATGTTTATCTGTATAGCTATACTCACATTCTTCCTAGATATTGAAAAGAAATAAAGTATTCATTTCTGTGTGTTATTAATTCTTATCGTAAACCTTTCAGGGACCTCTGAGACTGTACACGTAAATATGTTTACAAAATTAGTTACAGTGCATACCAAATTTAAAAGTACTTTAATTTTTAATGATATTTTAATTTTTTTAAACCCTCCGTCACTCGCGTGGGGTTTAAAAAACCCCGGGTTACTTTGGGGACTCTGTTTCTCTAAATCGGGCTTTTACCAAACTCTAGATTCTCAGTACTTAAGCACTCATCGTTAGCAAAAATTTTAACCCCTAATCATTGGGGGTTTTTGTGTCGTTATTTTCCCGGTCTAAACTTGGGGGGGGGTTCTGAAACCCCACGCGAGTGATCAGTTACAGTAACAGCATGGGGGAAAACTCAATGCTTTTTTTGGCCCCTAATTTAAAATTTTTGGAATTTTTGGGAAAAAATTCTTCTTGCAATTACTAACTGGTTCATTTTATTACTAAAAAATGAAACAAAACTTAAAATTGCATTATTTGGACACCTTTTTTAATTTTTTTGAAAAAGGGCCATTTTTTAAATCTGAAAAAAACAAAAAAAATAAAAATTTTATACAAAAAAAGGGCAATTTGGGATTTTATTTCCCTTTTCCTCCCCGTAAAAAACCCCCACATAGTAGTTTCCCCAAATTTATATGAGCACAGACAGAAAAAATCCCAAAAGGGTTAAATTCTGCACTAAATACAGCCCCAAAAAAATTTGGGGTTTTACAAAAAACCCCCCGCGAGGGGTTGGGGTTAAGAAATTCCGCGCCCCAGTGACGGAGGGTTAAACCAAAAACCCCTCGAAGTTTGAAGTATAATTTCATACTTGCCTACTGAAAGATAAGCCTTATGCAGATGCTTATTTGTGATTACACTTTTATATGCCTACTTAAATTTTATGCCATGATTCTATCATCATTTTTACATTTTAATTTTTAATATGTATGTATATAATAATTATAATATATGAACCTTTTCCTTTATTGATGTTTTTGTTCTTCTGTTGGACATGTGTTTTTAATTGTCCCCATTGCCGTCACTTACACCAGTTGACGGAGTTTTGTTGCCCTCCCCGACACGCGAGAAACTTGAACCGGTAATTCCTCGCCAGAAGGAGGAGGAGCTTCCTAAGAGCCCTCAAAAAGCCAGCCCGAAAAGTAGTCCCCGATCAGGTAAAGGTGGCCATCTCTTTGGGAGGGTTACTTTCCCCCCCCTTGTAAAATAGTTGGGTTTTCAGTTTGGGCCCGGGTTAACGGATAGGCCTACCTGCTGGCTTAGAATTATTCTATATAGGCCTACCTGAAGAGGCCAACACTAAAACCCTCAATCTGGCAAACAAATATGGACTCCAAAGGAAATACCGTTTACAACTTGTTCAAAAGTATTCTATTCTGTGTTCAGCACATAGTAACTAAGAGCAAGGCTCTACATTTTTCAATAATACCTAGTGTTCTGATAATACTTAATCATAATCTATTTTCTAGGGTTGCCGCCGATTATCAATTCAATTTATTAGTGGGTTATCGATCAATCATTTATATTATGTTCAAATCGATTACCATCTGATTGTTTATTCTTCTTTTCTTACAAAGGTTGAACATTTATTAATTCTATTTTTAAAGATTGTAAGATTTTTAGTAGGGCATAATGTTAGGTAAATTATACTTTATTGTGCGTTTGATATTGTGACTTAGCTCGGAAACTAACAATTGATAAATGACTTTAGATGTCTCATACATCTAATATTTTCTATTTAACGATTATAATAAATTATAGATCAATCGTGCAAGTATTATTATTAAATGATTATTTTTTTATCAAAACAAAAATTTTGATTATCAACGATAAAAAGTGGCATCGAATGGCAACTCTTATATTTTCAAGCACTTCTCTTTCTGCACTCGTCTCTTAGTTATACACCACTGTGTGTGTGCACTCATTAACATTTTTATGTTTAAAATATTTGACTGCTCAATAATATTACCTTGACAGTACCAACGATTTGTTCAAGACAAACTGAAAATTGTGAGCAAAACACAATAATAAATAGCCATAGAAAAGCAACTAACTAAACTACTCACTAAATATATCACTATTTACTGAGTGATTGTTGATTAGTCTTGGCCTCTGCTGTAGGCTAATCATAGCATTAATTGTATGCAACTGCTAGCTTTATCTTGGCTTAATTGTATTTTTGGCATACTTTAGACCTGCTTGGCCTGGATTCACTAATTGCAATGCAAATTTAAAAACAATATCTTTTACTGGTCTTATGGTATGTAGGAACGTTTACTTACTACACTTGGTAAATTGTTAAGTAGGCACGCAGTCTCAGTCATTTGAGAGGGAGTTTTTTTTATTTCCGGTTTCTCACTTGTACTCTCGATGTTTTATCATATGTTTGAAACTAACTTTAAATCTAAGTCAAGCTCAAAATTAGCATTGTTCTGTCCTGGTTGTAAGGCTCCCAACAAACTCACTTCTATTTTAAATTCTATTGTCTTGAGTATGATGATCTTCTGAATATACACGTGGACGTGGTACAATATGCACTACCTACTGATCTTTGTGAATCCAGGCCAGTTGTTTCAGACTTGAGTTTATATTTAGTAAAATTGCTTGCTTTTGATCCATTTTCAGAACTTAAGAACCAGTGCTCAAATTATAAATTTGGGATTCACTGTACCGGTACTTTCAATTTTGAATTTGCTCCATGCTTAAAGTCAAAACAATAGTTTTGAAATATTATGATATATTTTGAATCCAAATTATCTGAATATCAAATGTTTGATCCAGTCAACTAAAAAAATATTGTTTCAAATTTGAGCACTGCACATGTATAAGATATGTTTTTTGTTGGGTTGTGGTACCACCTAAAAGTCATTCATCTTCTTTTCATTGCAAGAAATATTTGGCCCTTAGACTCCTATCGTGACACTTCTTACAACCACTCCTGACCTAGCTAGCCCGAGCACCTGCTCACCAACCCTCATTACCCCCCTCACCCCTAGTCATCTTGAGTCTCGCTGGCCGGCAAGGCGAGTAGTGGCGGTGAGAAGGTAGTCCTACTCCTAGAACTGCAGTCGACTTTAGTGACTTTGTAATTATCTTTGCTGTATTGCATCCGATGTTAGAATCTTATCCTGCCAACATGAGTAGAAAAAACATTGACCATCAATTCAGCAGTGGCACAAGGCTATACATTTATCCAATCTGATTTAATTCTATGTTTCATTATTTATTTATGGTGTAATAGCTTGGTATGTAATTGTAGTCTTGTTTCAATAAACTTGAGTTCTAGTTATTAAGTTGTTGTAATATTCTTTCAGCTCGATCTCAGTCGGTGGGTCCTGGCATGAACGTAGAAAGACGTTCTCCGAAACGTCAGCCACGCACACCGTCAGCTGCCCCGGTCTCTCACAAGGTTGCACCGCCTGTTCAACCCGAGCGACGCCCAAGACCCAGTAAGTCATGCAACTCACCATAGTTAAATGGCGGTGGAGTAACCATGAACGTTGCTTTTGTTTTGTCTTGAGCTTGAAGCTATTGTGTTGTGTGCGGTTGATGTTTTATGTGTCGACAGATTGGTGTGATATTCTTGCTAACCACCCAAGAAACCTCGATCCATCTTTGTTCAGCAGATGGAAAAAATAAAATTTCCAGGCACTAAAGATATAAGTTTAGCTATGCAGTAAAATGATGGATAGTGGTTTCAATAAACCTACTTGTGTTGCATGTATTCCTTTGGTGTTAACCAAAATCAACAACTATACATCTGTTTACCTAAAAAGTGGAAACTAAATCGATTACCTACCACGTTTCATTTGTGATTTGCTTGTTGAATAATCTCGTGACATTGCTGTTATATAATGTAAAATTACAATTTTAAAAGTGTCTACAGAAACCAGGGTATCTTCATGCTAATGATAATGTGTTTATGTTAACCTTGGCAACATTAATGTTATGTAAATTGCAGCACATATGGTAGCCTGGACTAAGTTTTAAGAAAAGTGAAGAGTTGGTTTTCATAATTATGATGGAAGGTTGTCAATTGCTAATTACAACACTAACCACATTCATTCTCTCTTATCTTATCTTATTCTTATCTTGAGTAAATGTATCCTCAGCTCAGTCGTAGTGACTGTAAAAAAACTTAATCAGAGGATCCATATCATAAACAGAACACCGAGCACATCGTTTGTGAACTATTAAAATATTTAGAAATGAGGTTTAATTTGCTTATAATTTTTGGGGAAAAATAAGTTTCGAACTACATACCTGAAACAAAGTGAACATTTTATACTTCCATCAAATTCATCATCATCTTGAGTGGTGTGTGTATTTTGTAAACGCTGCTGCGATTTCGTTTGTTGTGTCATGATTAGAGACATATAATATGCAGTACTCACTTTTGTGTTTTTTGTGCTAAGCTGATTTTCTTGTACAAACTTCAGTATATGAACGTATTTGCGTGATTGTAAGATGGATGGATGGTGCTAAAGAAATGTATTCTAAAGACTTTTTGCCCATATCTTCAAGTTCCTAGGCAGTTAGTAGACTAAAAGCATTGAAGCTAGAGGTAAACAAAATAAAAGTTACTCACTGTGGGGATTTTTGCCTGCAAAGAGGGTTTTTTAATTTTTTTATATTAGGTTACTTAATACTCACTGATTTTTTAAATAATCTTTCATAAAATTATTCGTAGGCCAACATGGTGACTTGTCTTTGACTTGTCAACAGGAATTTTCTCTCCTATTTTGCTATTCTGGTGTCATCTTCATAATTTTTTACTTAGCCACTTATATATTAATATTGTACTTAGTCTTGTTTTGCGCAGGTATTTGATTTTATGTAAATACATTCAAAAACAATAACACTTGCTTCATAAGATTTGTAAGAATTAAATGACAAACATTTGTGTCTCTTCCTCTCACATTTATTTCATTTAATTTTTATACATTTATTAAATTGTAAAATGTAAATGTTATCACTTTATCAGCTATCTATTGTCTTACATTGGCTCCCTAGAAATATTGGCATTGTCATGTACCTTAAACATTGGAAATGTCAAGAACCAATTATAAATAAATGTAACTGTCTCACTTGAAATAATAATAATATATGTATATAACCCAAAGTAACTTGCCTTTATTAGACATAATATGTGCTTAAATATTCAGGCTACAGATGTAATTTGTCATACTCACATGTGCTTAGGTCAAGACATTGGAGTTAAAAATAAAATAAACATTCCAAGTTAATGCAGAGTTCTGGGTTTGAGAATAAAAAGTTTAAAATTCCATGCAGAATGATGTTTTTAAATTTAGTATACATTGGTACTATCAATAAAATTCTAAAATGGAAATAGTATGCTATAGTATTAGTATTGCTAATGCTAGACACATGACATAGCCATTCCATTATCATATTTGATGGCAGGTCAGGGGTGGGAATGGGAAGGGGGTGTTTCGAATGATAATATAGACCTTTGACTGTCAGAAGTGTTTACAATTTTAATGTTTATTAGGCCTGCTCTTCAACATTTCAATATCCCTAGGACTTAAATTGGTTTTTTTTTCCGTGACACTAAAATATCTTCATGAGGTGCAAACACATAGTTATCTGACAATATTTGTAACTGTCTTCCAAATGATGTTATTTTAAATAATTATTATCCTAGGTATTCCATTTTTTTTTACATTTAAAAATACATTTATGTAACCCACTCTTTGTTTTTTAAATTCTTGTATTCACAATTGGCCAAGCTACGAATAACTTTTGAGTAGGACTGTACTGAAGATTTCACATCGTTGGGATCTATGTTCTTCGAAACATAAAATTAACACCATCCTTCTTTACTGAATGAAAAGTAGCTATAATGATGTCTTGCTACTTTTCTGAACCCGCTATATATTGCAAGGAGCTTCTTTAAAATGTAAGTAGCACCTAAGCTACTTTTGAAAGTAGGTATCAAACAACAGTAGGTACCCTTCCATCATGGTATGGTTTTGTTTCAGTTGGTAAAATTAAAATTTAGTTTTTGTTTTTCATTAGTCAATCATTAGTCCTAAATCTACCTGAAGAGTCCCAATTGGATGAGTAAGAAATTATTGGGGACTAAGGTAACTTAGCTTAATTTTCATCATCAGTAGGTAAACACTTCCATGTCCTCTAAGCTACCGGTATCATGTTTTGTATCTGTCCTGGACCTTTTCCCTACACAATTCTCTGCATAAGTTCAGCTAAAATGTAATGTTGATTACATGTATGTATTATACCGGTAATTAAAATTTACAGTATGGCATGATGCTGTGTATGGTAGACCACATTGGTACATTTCTAACTATCAAGAGGGTTGTGCAAATAATATCCTAACATAGCCTTCCTATCAAAAGTTGAATTCATGTATTCTGAAGATTATGAATTTGTAATGTTGTTTATAAACTACGATTGCTAAACTTGATTTAAGAAGTATTTTGCCCGAATTTTTTGCAATGCATTGTGTAATGCACGGGTCGTTTTTAATATTTTTATTTTTTACTTTGCCCTAGAGTTAAACTTGAGTAAATAAGTTCTGTTCTGAGTAGCAATTGTATTTGCTATCTAGTAGTAAAGTGTACTTTTGAAAATTCTCATATATTTTAAACCTTTTCTGAGTCAATTTTATCCCCAACGCCACTCGATAACCTTTTCACTTAATATTGAACTGCAAAACACAAATCGTGCAAAGCACTCAAATTGTGTTATCTTATGATATTGCTAAATGAAAACCAAAAAAGATGAGAGTTTTTTTTAATTTCGAGTAGCTGGTTGTAATGGTGTTGAACTGAGTATCAGGGCCAGTGTGGTGTGGTTTCAGCTTGCGGCACGAAGCTAGCGAAAGGGGAGGCGCGACCCACACCTCACCCCAGCTCAAGGACACGTACGTTGTTACCATGTCTTGCCTGACCCGCACGCTCGCACCAAGTAGAACTTACTCACTGCGATTATATTGTAGCCTACTTTACCCGTGATCGAGAACAGACATTGCATGCGAAATACCAGGCATTAACTCAATGGAAATACATTCTTACATAGACATTTCTCAGGAAATACTGTCATTGTTTGATATTAATCAAATAACAGTTATTTCAACTTTTCAATTGGTATTAAAATCTCTGCAAATATAGCCAATGGGCTCGGTCTCCCAAACTTGCCTAGATATTACAATTGAAATTATCATGCTCTGAAATAAATGTCAGTAAAATAATATACTTTTTCTTAATATTCTTGAAAATAACATACTTTATACCGTACTATCCTAGACAACAGAATATAGATTCTACCACAATTTCAAAAGTTGCATTGTCTGCAATTAGAGTACATTATTTGAAATTGGTAATTTAATTATATTAGGCCTGTTTCAACAACTGCTGATCACGCAATTGTAAACTATCAAGAATAAATCATTCAATTCTAGAAGAGAGAAATTAAACCACTTTTTGCTGTAACTACCATGTGAAATGTGGGTCACGACTGATGGGACATAATTCTTGGAGAAACATTTCGGGGGAGGATGCCTCTAGGTAAACCCACCTACACATTCCCAGATAATATTAAAATATTCCTAGTTCAAATTAGCATTCACAGACTGCAGTGAACAAAATAGGTTCTAGCTTGTTTTTGTCCTAAATGTCTTTTTGTATGCTTGTACACACAGGATATTTTATGTGCTAACTTAATGCTGTTTCTGTTAAATGCTATCAACATTGCTTCTTAAGATGAACATTATTTTAGCATGAAAAATGAAGAGAGATTGGCAATGCTTTCCTCTAGTATTTGGCAAGGATCATCTCAATGATGGTTGTGTGAAGTAAGAACTGGAGGTGACTGCGAGCTAAGCTGCGAAAGATTACGCAAGTAGCTAGTGAAGCCCGGGTAATATAAAAAATATCCTAGAGTATTGGAAACCATAAATAACTTTTATGTTTTAGTTCTAAAGATTGCGTGGCTTGCGTTTCTATTTTCTTTCAATATCCGGAAGGCTATCAATATATCATTAAACAAATACATGTCAAGAAGAATTCTATCATCTGAACCATAGTGGAGTGATAAGGCTAAGATGAAATAATCCCATTGATTGGATGAACATGAGCAACATACGTTGGCCTTGCAAGAACGTACGTCTCTACAAATAACTACACAGTTTTAAATTTCTGACGCCAAATGATTTTTTATTTCCCAAGAGTCGTTGGAAATCGGGTCTGTACTTGGAAATCATATGACTACTAACTAGTCTAGGTAAAATAGCACATTTTGTGGATTTTTTATTTCTTTATGGTATAATTTATATTTAGTTCATTACAAATATGTACAATGGACGGTTGAAATAAGTGTAGAATTGGTTGCAAGCTGATTGTTGATTTAACTATCATCAATCTCTGTTGGTATAATTGCTTATTAGTATTTGAACATAATAGATAATGTAGTGAATATTTTGTAAAGTGAATTTGAGTTCTTGACTCGTACATGTAGACTAATAATGTATGTCTACTTGAGATATTAGAACTCGATACATATTTTAAAGCTAAAAAGAGAAAACACTTTCCACTAGTAGGCCCTACACCTACAATCATCAAGTACGGTACCGTACAAACACTTTCAATAATTGCGCAAATATTTGTTGCAAACTAAACCTAAAATTAAAGAAAATCATTCTCAGCAAAGAGTATTCTCGGAGAAATACAGACTTCAACCCTGAATAGGTGTCATGCACAACTCTGTCACAATCACAAAATCAAAAACTTACCCATCTTTATTTTTACATAGTTGTGTACTTTGTGATTATTTTAAACACAATTTCAAGAATAAGTAACCCATCTCAATGTGATAAATAATCTTACAGTACAACTTAAAAGATAACTTAAGAATAAAATTAATTTCCACATGTGTTCCATTAAACAAGCCTAATCTTTGAACATTAATTCATTGGTTTTTAAACTTTTAACTAGGGTACCTTGTACATAATCCTTCACTCTTCTCTTGTAGCAGTATGTGTACTGTATGATTGAATTTTTTTTGGAAATTCTTACTTCTGTTAGATTCCATCATCATTATGTTAGTTTGTAAGCTTATACCTTATATCAGCTTTATATCTACAGTTGTGATTGTACTTGTACTATACATAGTACATTATATGTTGTATTTTAAGCCCGCTACTATGTAGTTACCATATTAATCTCTTAATCTTACTGTAGCTTACTTTCTTCACAGCTAAATTTATTTTTAAAAGTGCATGCCTCGCAAGCCTGTTACATCTTTTACCTTTTTTAAGTAGCTGCATACAATGTGTCACTTATCATTTTAATTTCAGCATGTTTCGACTACATCATTTGTTCTTTTCTTCTATTCTAGTTGCGTAAATTGTTCTTAACATCATCTCCTTTAATAAAATTGCCATGTTATTTGTACATTTTTTATGATGATGAATTTGATGATGATGATGACTACAGTTACGATTGGGAATAGTACTATACATATTGCTGAGTGATTAGTGACTAGGTACTGACTACAATACAAAATATATTACTCGGTCTTTCTTTCATAAGTGCAAACATACGAGGGTAACTTTGTAACTACGTATTTGACAGTTTGTTGGTTGATTTTCTGATGTTTTTTGTACTCGAGAGTAGAACCAGCACTTAGTGTTTCTTGCCCTCTTGTCACTTAATTTAATGTTTGGTTTTAGTCGGAAGTCATTTGGATAACATCTTTCAATAGCCAGTCCACGGTTTTACAAATACTGCAAGATTTTCATGGTACGAGCCACCGTGTATGCCTCACCGCATTGACCGTGTTTATAAGCATTGTAGGCACGCTAGCTTTATTTCAGATATTACTCCTAATCTTAGCTATAATATTAAGACATTCATTGCCACATGACAGATATATATATATATCAAATACAGTATATAAATAGTTTATAGTTAGTATAATTTTGCATATGCCTTGAAACATCTCCTAGTTCTGTTTCTTCTAATGTTAGTTGAACGTATTACATACCTACATAACAGAATCAATATTTACTCTCAGCGTATTCACAGTCTGCCTGATTCAGATGATTGCTTTTATGTCGTTGATATCGGTGGCAAGTCTTTTAGATTTAGTTGGCTCACTTGAATTAACATGTTGCATGAACATCACTGTTCCACCATCTCCAGTTACCATATAGGCCTACTGTTAATATATAAATAATTACTTGGCAAAACACAAGATTTAATTTTTTTTTGCACAACACCAGAGTCAGTGACATGAAACATACTCCACTAGACTAGGTTCCCGAAACGTGTTGACAAAATATGTACTTTACCACTGCTAACACTTCTTCTGTTGTTTCACACATCTGTAACCTACTGGCATTTACCTTATGCATTTGCCCAAATAACACAATTTACTAAAGATCTCATTTTATTTTTATTCCGTCACATTTTGCACTAGCATTTTATTTTTCTATGTTCATTAATTTTAATATTCTATATTCTTATAATTTCAACAAGTTCAAAGTTCTATACAATTTCAATTTGTTCTAATGTATAGTATTAGCATTGTACCTTATGATCTACTGATAAACTTAAATGGATGCTAGTTCGATCTAGTGTGGAGAGTGTCATTGAATGTTTGTTTCGGTGCTTGTATATCTACCGGTACATATCCAAGGGAATGGTTGTGCACCAGATATAATTATCTGCACAATACGGTTAATATACTAATTACTGCGGGTACATACAGTGTTTTTCACATAGTAGTATTTTATTTATTACTGCCTTGGCATTACTTCTACCCAACTGCAGGTTACAAAACTATATATTTTATGTTATCATTATTCATTTAACATTACCGGAACAACATTAAAAACCTCGACTATCTAGTTTGAAAACACCGGTATTGTGTTTTTCATAGAATTGATTCCTAGCAAATGATTTAGTGTTTCTTGTACCTATTATATAGGAGAAATCATGCAATGCTGAATCCTTAATTAAGTAATGTGTCACATGGCTGTCTGTATCTTCTCCTAGCTTTTGTGTGGAATGGGTTTCATGTTCCCTAGTGTAGTGCTTCTTCAATGTTTCTTCCCAAAGGATGTGTTATTGTTAGCTGTGCTACTCATGTTGCTTTATGTTACCCTACAGTGATTCTTCTAGGCCAGCCATCTCATTCAGTTTCCGTCCTTTCTTGGCTTGACCAAATACCCCAGATACTTGCACATTTCATAGAATCCTGCAATATTTAAATTTCAACTCTTACATTAACTGTCAATGAACAAAATACTGTTTGTTGAGGTTCATTTATCATGCATTCTTTAGCCCAAAACCCAAATTATTTAATATTAAAATATATCTTCACAACATTTTTGCCACATCAATGGGTTTGAAGATAAGTTTGAACTTGATACAATAAATGGCTTTAATGCTGAATAAAGCAGCCATTTTTGCTTGAGAGTTTTTGAAAATTGTTTTAATAAACACAGAGGTCTGATATTGCAAAGCCTCACCATTTCAGATTTGAACAATTGGTACTTCCAAAACTGAAAATAAATTTATTTGTATTGGGGCAGATTAAATAACAAGTCTGATAATGAAATGAAAATCTTGCTCAACTCACCTACAATTGACTGCACCACTGCGTGATCCACCCACTCTTAGCTAAATCCCCTCTAGGCTTGTGAAGCTAATTGTTGACAACTTGCTTCTCACCTTTTTTAGCCTCCCTATCAACGACCGCTCCTTACCGTCCTAAAAGTAGCGCTGGGTCATTTAAGGCTGAAGATGGCAAATCCCATCAAGTTACAAAACCTAAACCGTCTGCTAAACCAGCGGTTGGGGTGCAGGGAGACAAGACGAAAGTTGCAGACAAAAAGCCTAGTAAGTAGCCCGTATGTGAATCGCCGCATGCGAGTGATTGTCTGACGTGATCGTGAGTGTCTTGCTTGTGTTCTTATTGCTTAGAGCAATGTTTTCTCGTCCTTGTATTTCCTACACGTTTTCCAATAGACCTCGTCCACGAGACGAGAGTTCACCAGTCGTAGATCAGCCGAATGTAAGTGTTGTTTTGCTGCCACTTTGTCCATCAAAGTACATTCAATTGAATCAACTACTCCCCAAGTGTAAATTAAACCTGTGTCACTGGTATTGTTTCTTCTGTATTTTCTATGTTGGCAAACCCCACATATAATTCATATGTCTATAATACAGGCTGAATTGGCTCTCATTGTTGTCATCCTTCAGTTTCACCTTAATGCTTGTACTATGGAGTAGTTACTAGTGGATGCAGTGTTCCAGCATTGCATGTTTGTTGGTAGTTTGATGGTTCTAATACTTAACTGTTCATCTTGCAGTGCTTAACAGACCGCTTTAATAACTGACCTGTGTTGATTGCTTCAAGAGCGTTTAGGCTTAGTGCGAGTTTAGCGACTGATAGGGGGTGGGATCGCAGGTGATGGAGAGGAGACTTCCGTCGACACCGGCCCTAACATCGACCCCACCGACCTAGATCCACCGGCACTCGTCAAGTCTCCCCCCGAACCCACTCGAGTCAAGTCACCCGAACAGATTCTGATGCGATCACCCGAGCCTGTTAACTGGACCGTTCCTCTAGACACTGGAAAAACCTTCACGGTTACACAGAATGTACATCAAGGTGAGTGATCGATTCCACGTGTACCGTAACCAAAGAAATGTTTCTTTTGTCCCAATACACTGTTTTAGGTATTTGTAAGTGCAGATTAGTTCTGGTCTTAAAGGCATGTTATTTCCATACAATATTCAATTTAAAAAATTGAAGTTTAGTTATTTGATACTGTATAGTATATATTGATTAAGAAATTGTGTTTCTACTTTTGGATTCTTTGTGTGCACAAGTACAAAATTATTTAATTTTGTATTATTGTATTTAACTTAATGTAGATCTAAATCTCATTGATGATGATACCTTGAATGTTAGTGAGGGTATCATAAATGATCTACTATTCTCTTAATTGTAGCTATGCCAAGTGTGAAGTTGTACCGAGGTATGAAACGAGTTTTATTCACATAACCTTATTTACTTTATGTAGAGCTGGCATACGCATATTAATTATTGTAGCTCACCCATCAGCAATGCACACTGCCCTATTATCAAAATATCATGCCTAGATTTGACCTGCATTTGTGGAGTGGTTTCATCATTTTGCTACTAACATTCTATTTGTTTTAACTTGTAAGAGTAATCATAAAACTTCATTAGTGGCATTGTGCCGAACTAGATTTTCAGCCATGAAACACGTACTAGTGTCAAACTGGCCAGTGTAAAAGGAGTGTACCCCAGAACAAAATAGATCAACTTGTTTGTTTCAAATCAATTGTAGGTATTATAAATTGATTTAGTAGTTAAGCTGTATCATCGTTTTCATTTGATAGCTATTATTGCAAAAAGTAAATAAATCTATGCTGCCTTTAGCAATTTTCCATTCTTTCATTTAGTTCATCAAATATTTAAGCACTATTTGTTTGTTTTTTAATTTTATTGAACTCCTTCGGCTAAATAATATGTGTAAATTACAAAGTGCTTTTTGAAGATATATACCTGTTATCTTTCTACACCCAATATATTTGGTCATGCCAATTGTGAATTTGAACATACTGCAATCAGGTACCAGAAGTTTAAAAACTGACAGTTTGCAGGTCCAACACAAGGATTTAGATTTTATGTTTTAATTTTGGTGTTAAACAGTAACTAAAATGAGTGTAAATAAACCAAGGCAATCGTATATTATTTGTTAGGAACACAATAGTTGGTTGGGATTCTTGTATCTGAAGAGAAAGAAGTTACAAATGGAGCAGTAAATGAACATACACATATCGTATGATACATTTGAAATTGAACACTCCCTTACTGGCTTACAAATAATTCTTGATTTTGCCATTGTTGTAAGAGTGCAAAAACATTTTTCAAACAAGCTTGAGAAGCCAATTCCAAGTGATCTGTGGCCTTTCAGCACACATGGCCAAGTCTGACAGTGGCATTAGGAGTGGAATTACGCGGATTAGCGACTCGCCTTCGAGGCTTACCAAACTTTTACATCTGTATATAAAAGCTGGAACCGCACGCCCTTCTTTTTTTTCAAATATTAATATTAGAATTTTCATTACATTACCATCTTACGTACTTAACAATTTACCATTTGACGCGTACTAATCATGTTTTTATTTTTGATCTCTCTTTTTTTTTTAGATCGTTCTTTAACTTTTTGGCATCAATTAAATTCGGTGCCTTAATATCATTCTTCACTGCATTTTTTCACATAGATTGTGGCTTAAACAATCACAAGTGTGATGGGACTTTGTACCTCATATGTGCTAGTATCATTTCCGTCTTTTTCAATTACTTTCAAGATAAATTAATGAAAGAGATCAAAAAATATGAGTATAACAAGCATTTTCTTACTAAATGGTTTCATAAACAATGTTATATTACAGAATAAGATTGTTATTCACTAATAATGAATTACTAACTTACTACAATGTATATAGTAGACATCCAAAGTAGTAACAGCTTACTATGGAGTAGGCGCCCTCAAAAAAACATAACACAAATAAACAAATAAACTACATAATCCGACCAAATCCATTTTGATTATGTAGTTTATTTGTTTATTTGAGTATTTGTGTTTATGTTATCTTTTGTGGCGTGCCTACTCCATTTAAGGTAAGCTGTTGGCACCCTATCTCTTTTATTCAATTTCCAGCCTTTGTTTCTTTCACACAGGCTTATGGCTATTAATCTTACTTTTTTACAGCATTACATCGTGTGAAAATTTAATACTAATTAATTTTTAAATCAAGCTGTGCATCATTAACTTAAACAAGTGATCTATGTTGTAGCATAATTTAGTGCTTACATTGTTAGTTTGTAAAACTTAAAATTATTGGGCAATGAATATTTTTTCCATTGTGATACTAGTATTATAGAAGGTACCAGGGAATTCAAACTGAATAAAACTTCATGCATAAAGTGATTCATTCCTGATGGTGGCACACGCTGGTTCCTCCTCACTTTGTGTCAACAGTATACGTGTCTCGTTTTTTCTTTGTACTTTACTGCTTAGAAGACAGAACGAATTTAGTTGGTCGAATTTTACCAAGTCAACTACCTATTATTCATTCTTCACTCTATTGCATTTGACTACTAAGCTGTTTTCTAATTTCTCATAAGATATATTGCTATTAATAAGGGAAACTAAAATCTACATTTTATTTGGACAATAACAGCCAAACATAAGTCAAGTGATTATAATGGTGTAGAAACATCCAATTATTATTTTAAACTTTGAATAATTGAATATTTCTCAATGGTTAAAGAATAAAACAGTATATTTGATGTGTGATGTGTTCAGCACAAGAGGCTTGGATGAAAAGAGTCCCATTCTATTGTTGTATGTTTTATATTGCTAGATAAACAAACACCGTAGCATTGGTTTGTTACAAAGATTTCTCAACGTATTCTATACCAACAGTTAATCATCCAAACATACTAGTATTTTGAAAAAAATTGTAAGATTTTATAATTTCATCACTTGTGAGATGCAAACAAATTTGTGGCCAGGGACCCATTGCATAATAATTAGGATTGAATCAGATAAATACAACATGCTTTTTACTACTGACAAGTGCACCATTCTTTGCTCCAAGGCCTCTTTTTCTTACACTCATCACACAGGCTTAGTAGGGCCTACTTACAAATTCTTGACTTGTTTTCTGACTAGCATTTAATACTATGGTGTGAAACATTAAATACTAATATTAATTATTATAAATCAGGATGATCGCATTCACCCATAACATAATAAACATGGCATCTCTTGTTGTCAGCATAATTATTATGTAGTACAGTACTGTCTAGTTTGAAGAAAGACTCAATTTATCCTTGACCAAGTTAATAATTTGGCCAAATGAGATACTAGTTTTGTGAGGTGTGACCCCTGGTAACGCTCGCATTCACTTTCATGCAGTAGAGGTGTCCGCCTACTAGGGACCGTGCCATTACCTGCGTTATTGTTTCATCTAGAAAGTATTCGCATGTTTTGCTTGACTTTACCCTGCCTTAGAAGACAGAACTTTTGAGATGTTATTTAAGTTGGTGTAGATTATATTTTACAAGAAGCTACCTATATATTTTATTAATTTACTTTAGTTTGGCATTTAGTCCTGAGCTGGTAATTATTCTAGAATTTCTCTGTAAGAAATCATATTTGGTTGCTTACAAATACATACATGATGCTGTACAGTGAGAAAATACTCATTACACAGGTATAAATGTATTCTAAAGAAACACATACATCAAAGTTTTTCCTCGTATATCCTGGTGCATACGTCCTAATGTTAAATCTAGGCTTAATTGATCTCTTTTACTTCTTATTACTGACAATATTTATTCCATTCTAAAATATATTTGGATTTTGAACCAATGAAATGTGCTACCTAGTGAAAAGTAGGTACTCTTACTTAAAAATGACGCAAATTGTATTATGCTCTGGATTCAATCTGATGTTTTTACTTCTTGGAAAGAGTATACTGGAGTGAAATCGACAACTGTATGTTGGTGTGTTTCAGGGGAATCAATCAACCGCCCTCATAGTGAAGTAAAAGCATGGACGCCCCCTGGGGTCCCGCCCCCAGCCCCACAGTCTGCCCCTCCACAACTGCCACAAGGTATGAACTCAACCTCTGAAATCATGATTGCTTTTAAAGAGAGCATTATATACTTACTTGAGCATCATATAGGTAGTGCCAGAACATGTCATTACTCATCGGAATTCTCAATAAGTGGCAAGCCACATAAAGTACATATTATTTATAAAATCCAACTTGACTGGGAATTGATTGTCCCATGGTCTCCCATTTGCTGGGTGGAAGTTTTAACTACATAAAATAATACATTAAGTATTGTCCCTTTCAGAATGGAAATCTTCAGCCTGTGACCCCCCATCAGACAACTTTAATGGAATTAATGGACTAGAAGAAAAACACGAAGAAGATCTCAACAAGAGTATAACGTCAAGTCCTCCTGCTTCTACGCGGTTGGACTCGTCGGTAGCGGGAACTACTCTAAGGTGTCTAGAAGACCCCGGTCCCATTCAGGGTTTGCCCCCCTATCGGCCTCCAGACACGACGGTCGCACATGGTCCCTACAGAGTACTAGAAGCCCCCTCTCCCCCCCTGGACCCTTCCAATGCTCCCCCACTGGTATCACCCACGGGAACGGGCCGGTCGGTAGCCTCGGACGTTCTCGAGAAGGCCCGCACTAGGTTTGATAACTTCTGGGGAACTGGTAAAGGTAAAGACGACAAGGAAGGCAAGGTATAGGGTTCATAACCAATTCTGTAAAAAAAAAAAACTAACGGGCTATTATGTCTTGACTCTCGTTTCTGTTACTGATCAATCAGGCATCTTAACTTTAAATTTACTATACTCTATAAATATGGGTCTTAAAGAGACGTGACGGTTTAGTTGCTGTGTAAGTGCTGTACGTTTTGTATGGTTGCTGCTCGAAGCACTGTCGGCTCCAAGTCGAAATAACCCTCGTTCCCATATCCAGCACCGTAGCAACTCTCGTACCAAGTCTTACTCCAGCTAGATAGCCTACTACACTGAACTTCAGTCTCCATCTATCCTTAAATAAAAGTTTGTACATCAGCTATCTTCAATGAGCTGTTTTAAATTTATTGGCCACAGTGCTCTTGCATATTGTCTGGTAGTAATGCTCAATGATATTCACCAATCAATCTAAATGATTGCTCTATCATATAAATTTAATGTTATCTATATTTATGCACACTACTGATACCACAATAGCATAAAGTTATTGCCGTCTCATTAAAGATAGTTAACTAACCCACCACCTGATAACAATCAAAATGGCAAGCTAAGTACTTAAATGCCAGGATTCTGTTTCAGAGCAAAAACCTATAGAGAAATAGGTGCCTCGATAGCCAATTGGTTACCTTCATTCTTATTCTCTTCTCCCCCTCCCCCCCCCCAAATAAAATAAATATCATAACCTCTTTTAAACTTAAAACATATCGTAAAGATTCGGTTGCAAAAACTGGGGAAAATTGGCCCTGTATCGATCTAGAAATACTTATTAGTAGTATCGTTGAGCATTGTTACCCACCAGAATGTTTTATAGAATAGTACTCGACAAAGTTAAGACCAGAATTGTTCTTTTTAACCATGTCACGATGTAATTCAAGAAACAGTAGTTCTGTTGTCTGAGTTGTTACTACATTATAATATAACTTTGAATTAACAGTACAGTATGTACAACCGCCAAGCTAATAAAATCTACAGTCCACTTATGCATGTTGCAACTAGTGCTGTAGGCCTATTTGTAGCTGATTTCAACTAAATTACCTACATTGAATCAAAGACAGAGCCTCTTAGTTTTATGATGCAAGCTGCTTTTCCGATTGGTTGTGCTTATTATTGGAAACCAAAGAAATAAATGGATCTGTGATCCAACTTGTTAAATCATATAACTGCCTATAACTTATTGTTGTCTTTGGTGTTTGTTGCTGAAGATCCTTATGTGTTGCCATGTTGAGCTGCAAATAGTCCCTGTCATTTTGGTAGGACTCGCTTTGTTGTGTCAATATTGGCAAGTTTGTGAATATTTATATTTAAAAAAATATATATGGTATATATAATTAATTCTTAATTAAAAGGTAATACAGTCATTAACCAGGCTAAAGACTTAGTTGGAGACAATTGTTTTAAACTCGTTTTATTACGCAAGTTACTCGTCCGATCAAACCAGTACAAATGAAATCCATTCACGGGATGAAAAACTGGTAATTCATCCGTACGTCCACAAGTTTACATTCTTTTGCATCGATTCTCTAGCCATAGATTTGATATTGTCACCGGCAATTAAGTCACGTGCTTTATTCACCGAAACTTTGCGTTGTCCAGAGCTGGACTTGGGCTTTGTGGTAGCCTAGTTCTTGTATGTGATTTGTGAGCTGCATCTGCACTGCCTGCACTTAAATGATTGAAAGAAAGAACAGGCATTAATCCGGTTCCTTCTCGTCTTCCCTTGCTTTTGATCATTGTTACAAGTAAATGGAAAAGTTGGATGACACTCTGTGTGTGTTCATAAAGAGCTTTGAGCAAAATCCACTGTAAAATATCTGTACATTTAAGAAATTTCTATATGTTGATTATCATGATTTCCGTCAATAAAGAAGCTTCTTAATCATACCTGTGTTTTGAATTACTGACTGTTTATTCCCTTTTTGTTCCCTATGAAAGCAGATACTGTAGTTTGTAATTTATTTGTGAAAACAAATCTGAGAAAGTTTTTCATACATAGTTGTTTCATCCTTCATGTGAGCAGTGTAGATCCCAGTTTAGTATATTTTATGATATTCTGACCAGATCTGGACCTACATTTATTATATGTTTGCTATCAGTCACTCACCACAGCAATTTACAATTTATGTGTAGAAAAGTTTCGTGCCAAAACCAAATATGGCAATAGAAAATAGCAAAAATGTTAAATTGTAAATCAATCTCTAATTGAGTGACTGTGTGATAGATTAAAAATAAATAAATCCGTATTTAGAGTGTACCCACTCTGTCACATAACTTCTGTGATTCTGTGATTTTATTTACACCTAAGGAGCATAACTGAACCCATTGTTATATTTTGTATTTCATAACCAATGCATGTTTTGTTTTCAAATTTTATTTACCTAGAGCAGCTTGTATTCTTGATATTTGTAGCCAAATATCAAAAAAATAATGAGAAGAGACATAAGAGACCAAAGCCAAGTTGCTCAAAATAGACTAAATCCTGATTACTGGGTTTTTGCATTCACCACTATCAGTGAACCAGTATTAGAGAAAGCTCGTCCACGCACTATATAAGAACATCAGTAATGCGGTACGAAGGTAAAATTGATTTTTCTTACCAATTCTTGTTTTTGGTCCTCCCATTTCTAACGAATCCTACAATGAATGTCACCACTGTTCTAAACCACGAAAAGTGCAGTCAATATTTCGTGGGCTGACAGCGAAAACTCACTAACTCCATTTTTCAAGTTCTGAGATAAATGAGTTTGAAGTTTTTAGGTTCAGTATAAAATCAGTATAAAACCTCTTGTAGCTCGTAATAATAGTCCATTTAGGAGTAAGTGAGTTGTTGCAGCAGAAAGAGCGATTTTTTCTGAAGAAAATGTATATACTAGTTTATTTTCGTCAATTTTGGAGTTAGTAAGTTTTCGCTGTCAGCCCACGATTTATTTCTACCTAGTTTTCACCTAATAACAATTTCACATCCGGAACAGATGGCCACTCTATGGCATTGTAATGTCATTAAGTATCTGTATACCTTACAAAAAATTTGAAATATTGATAAACTAAGCAAAATACTGCAAACTCAACTCAAGGATGGTTGTTCAAGGATAGATCATTATCTGACGACTAACAATACTTGGGTACTACAGATGCTACCATGTACAATAGCAAAATATGCTAAATAAACATCTACTACTACTACTACTACTACTACTAAGTCTGCTACTCTGAACTTGCCTTCACCTTTGCAAACTGAACCGAACAATTAGACATTTATTTATTCATGTCTCTCTTTCTTCTTCTTTTGTTAAATATCAACAAACAAAACAAGAAAGAAGGTTGAAGTTTTTTGTAAATTTTAAATAAAAGCTATGCTTTAATTTGGCTTAGAACAGTTACCGTTGCCTGCATATTAGTGTTCTGGAGAAGCCGAGGGGAGAGGGGCATTTAAAAAGTGTCATGAGTTTTTTAATTGATTTCTCACTTGTTATTTTTAAATTCTGTATTTTTGTTGTGGAGGAAATCTATGACATGTATTATGGATGCACAACAATAAAACAAATTTCATTGAACGATAATGTGTGGAAAAAGGTTCATACAGTGCCACTTTTTCTAGCCAACGGCAGAGATCAAGATTCAATCAATGTTTCAAAAAGGTAACACCATTTTTTTGATCTGAAATAGTATATTATATGAAATCTTTGAGCCTTCTCACAAAATGTCAAATAACTATCATTCACACAAAACTCGAATCGAATAACAGTGGTATGGCAATGACGTAAACGTGGGTAGACGAAATATCAACCTGTGCCTGAAGGAACATTATAAAAAAATTACTCATCTATGGGTCTTGAAAATATCCTACAACTCATTACAATTTTTTTTCTCAGCTACGGGACATGTCAGAGATGTGTTGTAATTCGTAGCGAGTAGGTAGGTACATGTATTAGCAAATCAATCACTTTTAAACCTGGCCCACACCCCTTTGATAATCATTTGATTCATATTTTGCCTTTGGTGTATTGATGGTGACTTTGGAATTCAGCAACATCAAGCAAGTTAAGACAACTAATTTTTTGTTTTTGTTTTGCTGACCTTCCTGATTCTAAAATAATTACTCATTTTAATTTAAAGACGTGATACCGGTAAATAATTCTCCCAAGCGGCATTGCTTTATAGGTTCTACAACTACAACTAATTAACTTTTCACTGGTTCATTTATAAGTAATTGTGAAGAATCACTCGGCGATAGCGGAATGCTTTGGTCGTGCTTTGGCGCGTTTTGTTGTTGGGGTCCTAGGGCAGAGCTCCGGTGTGGGTTGGATGGCAACGCCCCCCCATTTAGTTGTGCAGCGAATTTCATTTCGGAATCTGTGTAGTTGGTTGCATGGATTTGCGTTCGAAGATCCGAGTGTGAAGTGTGGGTGGTTGTTTGTTACGTGTTGCAAGTGTCAGTTGTTTTCTTTTTTTTAAAAGGTTTTTCAACGAAAAATGGTTAAAAACACCACTCATGTGAATACCTTTTTACCTTATTTTCCAAGTTTGATAGTTTTGCTAATGATTGTTGTTGTTGGTATTTCTTATTTTATATATTTATTGTTGTATAAGGCTGGCAGTCACAAAGTGCTCTTTTCTGCCATCCTCATGACGCAATTAATTAATTAATTAATTAATGTGTTGCACAACAAATAATTAATATTAAGGCATGTATGAATATTATTATTATTTGGATTGAAAATTTTAAATTACAAAAAAAATTCCATGTAAATGAGAAAAGCATAATAGTTATTATATCTGCCATATTTAAACATTTAAAATAATGGTATCTGTACCTTGGTGGATTAAGTAATTGAAGTGCATCAACTGCAATACTGTATTTTTTGTAAAATCTGCCCGTAATATTATATTATATATTTTTCTATTTATTAGCCATCTGCCATGCACTCCTGTCGTTACACAATAGAATAGAATATTACCTACTCAAACAGCACTGGAAACCAATTAGTGTTTAATTGCGGGCTTATTATTCTCTTCTAAATGTATGTTTGAGATTATTAACACCTGTTGCTGATTGGATTTGGATGAGATGATTGTGTATTACACAGATGTTAACTATGTGATATTATTAATTAAAATACCACTCAAGGCCATATGCGCATACCGTGTATGACAAGTACAACACATTGATATTGGCATTTGCTCGGTTAGTCACAGCGTCGAGATTTCAAAATATGTTACATAAAACCGCGTAGCTGTGAACAAAAAGAGTGAATTTTTATTTTGTTGGTATTTCGCACGTCAAGGTTTTGTACCATTCGCAGTGTGGGCGTAGGCTACTGGCTTTGTTTATGATTTTATTGTAAATAAGACAAGTAAGGTAGGTACAAATTTGTATGTGATTGTTATGACAAATATGAATTCAATTCCCTGTCGATTAGAATTCTTTAAATAGTATTGGTTTACCTACACTAGGCTACTGTTGTCGTATGGAAATCAACTGGTGTTTTTTAGGTTAGGTTCGGCCTTTGTCTTATTCTCAAGTCTTTGTGTAGGCTAGGGCCTATTTATTATCCCAACCCAACAATGGTTAGGTCTAAGGTCTAGACTTATTTTTAGATTCCAAGCCTCCACGACTAGTTGGCCGTCCCGTAGGCTTGGTCTATAATTTCGCATGAGCCTAAAAATGATATTTAAGTAGGGCTTGGGTTAGCTAGGCCTACAGGCCTACTAGTAAGGCCTAGTTTATAAGCCTGCTTGTTGTATCTTGTCCTCGTTCAGTTTCATTGTCCTTATATTGAACACAATCTGCCTTACTCACTCCATTGTGCCCTCCAATTCCTTAAACTTATCAGGTTTGGGTTCCTTTGATGATCAGAATAGAGAGCAATTAAGATGTATAGGCCCCATACCCTTGACCAGAAGTAAATCAAGGGCTGGGTAAAGTAGATACAACTAGACCCCTTGATTTACTTATGTGTCGATGGTGTGCAAGCTATAGTAACTAGGCCCTAGTTGAAATTCATGCCTTTCCACCAGGCATTACCTATGAGGAAAAGGTTAGTCCGTCTCTACTGCCGGAAAGACCAGATGGCCTTATAGCCAAAAATGTGGGCATATGAAAAAGATTGTTGGTCTAAATTTTGTTCACAGTGTAGGCCCTACTTGAATTTTGTATGTTTTAGCCTATCATGGAGTCATCATCGCAGACAGAGCCCCTCCTTCAAGAAGACGGCAGCGAAGTTGAAGAAGACGATTATCTTGGAGAGACTCCATATAATGATGTGTGCAACATTGACACAAAGGGAACTGTCCCATTGTTCCAAGGAGGAGATCCTGTTGATAGGTAAAACTGGTACCTATTAAAAGCTTGGAATACACTCATCTCATACCAAGGAGTTATTAGGCTAGGTTATATTTGTAAAGTTTACCGACAGTGTTGGCTCAAGCGTTAAGCGTGTAACTGTGATTCGGGAGGTCCCGAGTTCTATTACTTAGACTGTCCCATTGATAGTGTGGTCTAAGCTAAGTTTTAGCATATTTTGTCCTTTTCTATATTTTGTGTTGTTTCTGTTTACTGAAGCATAGGGTACACGTTTAAATCAACCCTCCACGAATCCATTAGTCGGTCACGAGGGTGCGTGGTGTGGCTGGGCGAAGCCCCAGCCTTCGGAGGAGTTTTTTCCGGCCCTGCATTATGTTTGATGGCCTAAAACACGTTATGAAGCGATAAAAAGTGGTTTATAATGAAATATAACTTTAAAACTCCTCCATAGGCTATCATTTTCTCGGGCCTATTATTAATGGGCAAAATGGTATCTACTTTCAGAAGTTTTTTATTTTTTAATCCCTTTTTGAGTAAAATAAAATTTACTCGCAACGTATTAAAACTTAAAAAGTCACTTGCAAGTTGTGAGTTAGCGAGTAGAAAGTTGAAGGGTTGGTTCAAATAGCTCGGTAAACATAACCAGAACTTTGCATTTTTGTATCCGAATGCAATGCCTACGCCTACTTTATAAACTCGCTTGCAGGCCTACGCTTGCTTGGAAAGTGGATTTGTTCTTGAGACTGAATAATGCCATGTAAAAGTCTTCTATGTGCCTTATTTATGTTAACGTATTTTAAACTTTGTTTCAGATATAATGTAGCATTTTTCATTTTCTACCTATTGGGAATTACTACACTACTGCCATGGAATTTCTTCATCACTGCTGATGATGTGAGTTACTTCAAGTACTGGGTATGGTAGTTTGGTATCTAAACCCAAAGACTACCTACTGTAGACTACTGAGAAATATTGATTTTTCTTATAAGTAGTGTGTCACTTGAGTTTTGGCAATTTATAGTAATCAGATGTAGTCACACCGTAGTCGAACACATGCTCATAAAATATACTAGGACCAATCAACTAATTATGTTGTGTTGTAGAAGAGGTTACAGGCTAGATATAGGCCTAATTATTCCACAGACCACACCAAATTATTTTGAAATAGGTTGGCCTGCTAGAGTAGTGTGTTAAATATTCATTCCTGTATTGAATACTTTGGCTGGTCAAATTAAATTGGTCAATTGACCAAAAGTTGGTCAAATATAAAAAAGGTATATTTTGCTCGTATCTTGATGGACTGTGTTTATAGAACGAGTGTTAGAATGAGGGAATGAGTATGTTTAAATTTGCATTTTTGGGGAACTGGTGAAGGTTTGAATAACAATTAATGACTATACTGATTTTAATTGTAGCAGTAGCTATTATAAGAGCTGATGGAAGTGTGTTTGTGCTTGGTTGGTTTAGCTGGCTCCTTCATTTATTCCATTGTTCATTCAATCTCAGAAAGTATAATCCAATGCACCATCACATCATTTACCTTCATTTAAGTGTGGAAGTTAATTAAATTCAGAATCATCACGTCCAACTCTGCATTGAAGACAGGCCTCTCCATCTTCTTCTGTCCTTCCACCACTCCTCTTCTTTCACCACATTCCAGTCTCCTCCTCGCTGTTCTACATCTTTTCTTACACTATTCTGCCATTGTTGTCGTGGTCTGCCCCTTGATCTCCTACCTGGAATTTCCAATTCCATCATCCTTTCTGTAATCTCGCTCCTTCCATCCTTTTGACATGTCCGAACCACTTTAATCTTCTCTCTCCAATTCGCCCCATTAAATTCCTCACGCCTACTTGATCTCGGATATCCTCATTCCGTATTCGGTTTCATCTAGTCTTACCTACAATGCTTCTCAGAAACTTCATATCTACAGCCTGCACAAGGCTCTCATCCACTGTTGTCATATTCCAAGTCTGCTGCATATGTCAGTATTGGAACAAAGTAGGTCTGGTAGATGGTAACCTTGTATACTTCTTTGGTACTTCTCTGTTCCATATGAGGTCTAGGATAGATTGGAATAACCCAACAACTTGCTTCGTCCTTCTTCCTATCTCTGGTTGAATCCTTCCATCGCATGCTACTATACTCCCCACATACTTAAAATTCTCCACTTGCTTTAAGATCTGTCCTAATAGAATCCTGACATTCTTCGTTGATAAAATAAAATATTGAAACAAATTGAAAGTTGAAACATTAAAACATGAAATAGGTCTATGTTACAACTTTTCAGCATTGCAGTCGCTAGTTATACTTTCCTTTTGTTCACAGTATTGGATGTACAAACTACGCTCCGTAAATGGAAGTCAAACCGAAGTAAACACAAATGTTACTAGGACAGCAATGCAAGCCGAATTCATGGCATACCTTAGTATTGCTTCTACAATATCAAATACTCTGTTTCTTATCTTAAACACTTTGTATGGTCATAAGTAAGTTGATACATTTATTACTTAATTAAAATAATTATTTAATAAATGTACATTCATTAAATTAATATTTTGTTGCACTTTGTTTCCAGAATCTCTCTCCAAGTTCGTGTGCTTGGTTCTCTTGGTAGTATTGTTGTTTTATTCATAGTGACGACAGTATTTGTGAAAGTAGATACTGACTCTTGGCAAGAGTCATTTTTTATTATGACTTTAACCACAGTAGTTTTACTAAATGGTAAGTTAACATCATGTTATGAATAAATTGTTCTTGATGAGGGACTATCACAATTAATTAGGCTACCTAAGTTAACTACCATGAAGAAACAAAACATTGATATTAACCATTTTTTTTATGGACAGTGGCATATCCAGGAATTCATAAAAGGGGGTGTTCAATCAACTAATTCATAGATGTACCGATGGCCAAGAGGGGGGGGGGGGTCCCGGGGGGCAAGTGAAAATCTGTACGTTTTAAAGCATCACAATGAGTCAATGACCAACTTTTGTATCTACTAAAATTCTATTTTGGTTAGATGGTAATTTGCCTTTAGTATTGCGATAAAACAACCTTTCTATATTCTCCATTAAAACGTTAAAGTGCACTTTCTTTTCTTTTTTTTTTTTTGCAAAAGGGGGGTTTGTCCTCTCCTCTCCCCCCTCCTTTTGGATACGCCACTGATGATGGATGATTGGAAACTTTTACATGTGGCAGCTTTGGTCCTATTGCCGGTATTTGATTGGCAAATGTCATTGTATGGGTAATGAGGCCATTGCCAAATACTTTCGTTTTGTGACATAATTAATTAGTAATAAATCAAACATTCCTTGCTTTGTCAATGCTAATAGTTGCATGTTCAGTTCTATTAATAGGTATATGTTATAACACTTATACATGGTACATGGTCAAAGATATTGGTTCACAGTAGACATTTAAGTAAAGCATTAGCTTACACGGTAAACAATTAAAATTACCATTCGATTTCTTAAATTACTACAGATGCTATCACAGATTACAGATTGAACATGCTTAAAATTAAATAAAATGGTGATAAGAAACTGATGCACAAGGTTATGTTTCAATAAGTCATTAATGCTGTAAAATGCCCTCTGTGGTTAAAAGTTTTGGTAGAAGTATCTAAATCGGAATTTTCAATCTCGGCATATGTTTAGGAAGATATTATAAATCTTTGGCATGATGTCTGGGACTCTTGAGTTAACTCAATCTGCGAGGTGACTTTGTACATTCTCATGGTTTCTGGTGTGATGGCTGTGGATGTTGCTGTAATATCTAATATTAATATAATTTAATCTAATCTATGCTTTCGTTATTTTTTCTTTTTGTTTTTTAGAATATGTCATAAGCTCACTCCAAGCCTCCTTAATGCACTTCTTGATTTTCTACCTTTACCTGTTCTGTAACCAGTTGGCTAACTTATTGAAAAGCCTACATATGGTAAGTACTAAGTACTAGTTTGCCATCTGGTTTCCTTCCTCTTTAACCTCATTATTAGTTTCTAAAATAAAAAGAAGTGGGGCTGAAGGCTGATTAAGACCGTCTACCTAATCTCATAGCCTACCCGTCAGGATGAATAACGATCGCCTGACAAACAAAGGCCTTCTTATACTTTTTGTTCCTTTGTGTTATTATAATCTAGAGTTATTAGTTATGTATATTCCATTCTTTATTCTACTTTAGCTCATGTTGACACAAAGAATTATACAATTCAATGCAATTGTCTATGTAACATCATTTAACACTGTTATTCTGTATGTTATGCATCCCTGAATAAATATCTAATCCCACTTGTCTTGGCTAATCATATTGCATATGACTGTATCTGTAGGTAGGGAACTTTGAAAAGTTTGAATCAAGTTCGAGTTTGAAAAATATAAAATACTACTGTGATTTTATAACATTGTATGTTTGTTAATCACATACGACTAAGAGTTACGTTTTAATTTTTATTCAAGTTAATCATTAAGAAAATTTAGTTTTTGATTGTTTACAGAACTTCAATCTAAACATAGAGCGGAAATGAAATTGTTTCATTTGGCAGAGCTACTGTTTTGTCAATGCTTGGTTATACTAGAGATGTGTTTACATTTCAGGAACAAAACTAATTTTACAAATTTTTTTCCCATTTTTAACCTCTTTTTGCAGATTTGTATTTTCATTTTTCTCTAAAAATATTCCCTTTTTGTCCCATTGGCATGGGAAATAAATGAATTCATTTTTTATACAACCATTTTTTTTAAGTGGGTCAAATTGAAAAAAAATATTAGGTATATACCCGGATTAAAATTTTAAAGTTGATCCTCACAATTGTGAGCACAGGGTCTGAAAGGGATACATATTATTTAAAAATTAATGGATAGATTGCGCCACATACTTGTAACAATGTTGTGCCCTCATCCCTAATGTCACATTCTACAGAGAAGTTATGCCCTCCTTCAAGTTTTATTGAAACGTTTTACTCTTGTATCTCAAAACTTGGTTTTCTAGACGATGTCCTTATTATGCCGAGTGCCTCAGTAAGTAGCTAATAGGAAAAACGTTTTGTTCTGTTTGAGTATAATTTTATTTGTGTGATTGTGTTTGGTTCTAGTTGCCAGTGCAATCTTGGGTGGCTGTTTGTTCGGAATAGTAGGCCAGTTTCCATCACGCTACATCAGTGCAATGATCAGTGGCCAAGCCTTGGGCGGAATTGTTTCTGCTCTAGCTGAGATTATGTCACTCTGGCTTGGCGTTTCTTCAACAACAAGTGCATTTGTTTACTTCATGGTGGCTAATGGGATGTTGGTTATTACTTTTATATCGTACATCGTGTTGTCGAAGTCGGTGAGTGAACTTCTGTTACTAGCTATTGCCTAGAGTATATATAAACCTAACTTTTATGTTGTATATATTGTTAGTCCATCTGGCTACTGTTAGTAGGACTTATATTTATGTGCCTTGTTAGCCTTTATTGATAGTACGGATGAATAGATAGAAGAATCCCTTTCATAATAATTGGCCAACCTGTTCCTTCTCATAATCAACTATCCCATTAAATTAGCCCCATATATATTTCAAAATAGATCAGTAATTTAATTTCTAGTAAAATCTATACCATGCCTGTAACTAATCCATAGCCTCTTAGGTCTTAATGTTGTTCCTCATTTTACAAATATTGTGACTAGGGAGCAAAGAGCAGAGACAACTGCAATGCCTTAGCAGTGCAGTGAGCAATAATGATTAATCCTCATCCTACCTGTCATCACCCTTCCCTAATCCCTACTATTACTTATTAGTGTAGGGAGGGTTACCAAACGTCCAGAATTTCTACCAATTCGTTGCGTCCGGGCGGAATTCACTAAAATCATTAAAATGCCCGGAAATCTTAATTATTCAAGAAGTGTGGTAAAAAAAAACATTTCAGGTCGATATTGCGTCTTTGCAGCATTTAACTTGAGTGTTATTTTAAGTGGGCGTGATATGATGCAATCGACATCGATTTTTACAAAGGGGCCGACTGCCAACGAAAGGTGCTATCATTGAAACTGAAACAACAACTAAAGATTAAAGAAGGCTGTGATTTCCGGGTGTAATTTCCGTTTTTCATATTTTGAGCAGCCAATGTTGGTACTTATGCAGTTTTATGCAGAAGTGACGTAATTTTATTCTCGTCACAAGTTATGATCTAACCTCACTTTACTGACGTAAACGTGGATGTAGGTCTTGAAAATGAGTAAAAAACAACTGTGTAAATTTGGAGACGACTTGCAAGCAAGGTACAAATCATTTCGACTAGGAAGAAATGAGATGATTGATGGCTTGTAAAATAATAATATCATTAAACATAATTTTCAAACAAGTGGCTGCTTTGTTCAAACAATAAAATACTCTGAAATGCATTGCCCTCCCCCAAATAATTTAAGGTCCAAAACAATTTGCCTCAGGCGGCTGGGGCTTCGCCCCACACCCCGTCTGTTGACCGAGCCATCTTGCTTCTTTGTCCTACATTCCATTTCCATATAATTACTAGGAAAACACTTAAGTCCCGCCGCGTTGTTGGATGAGCGTTATTCGTGCATTGAGCTGCCATGTGTTATGCGGATTTTCTGTTGTTCTGTGAAAAAATCATGGCTTTGTTGAAGATTTTTTAAATTCAATTTAAATTAAATAAAAAATAAACTTTATTTTTAATTTTTTAAATTAATATTAATTTTTAAAAAGAAAAAAATCGTAAAATTGCGATTTCCATAAGAAATAATTATTCGATTGCGCTCAAATTTCACAGAATATCTTAATCCATAAAATTATGGTTCTGTGAAAAAATCATTAAAATCGGATAAAGCATGTAGGTGTTATAAGTCAAAGAAATTTTTAAAAAATCGAAAAAAAACGTAAAATTGCGATTTTCATGAGAAATAATTTTTCGATTGCGCTCAAAAACGTGGCAGTTCTAAGTTCAGAGATTTCGGAAGGCCTCCATAAAATTTCATTGTAATTGGAGTATCGGTTTAGCCGGAATCGTGTTAACAAACAGCCAAAAATACAAAAAGTAGTGAAATGGAATCTTCGCTTCGCTCGCTACGCTCATCCAATGATAACCCTAAGTGTAGGCCTTTTTATTTAATATTTATGTATGTCTTTTAGCCGGTAGTTTAAGTATAAAGTTAGTAATTTGTGATAGTCTTGTCTTGTCCCACCCTACTTTCAAGATAAAACTTACCGGTAGCCTATCTCAAAACTTACATTGTGTTTCAATTAGGCCTACTTTTGTTACTATCATCTCCTTTCAAAATTAGTTGAAATAACATATAATAATTCTAACGCCCAGTTGCAACATGATTCAGTTTCTCAAACTACTGACTGTTAGTGCTTGCTTACCAGGCTCAGCACATCCTTATCTTCCTTGCTGTATTCTATGACAGGCATTTCTACAAGTTCTCGTCATACTCATTTATTTCTGTCCTCCCAGAGTCTTTCTTTGTTAATCCCTTCCCATGATTTCTCTCTTGCTTCTACGCTCTGTTATATTTTATCCCTCCATCTATCTCTTGGATGGTAAAATAAAACTTTAAAAATTTCACAAGTATGTTAGTAATGATTAGTTAATTGAATCTGTTTCAGATGTTCTTCAAGTATTACATGAATGCTAAAAGCAAGCCCGTAACTGTTACTTCAATTCAGGGTAGATTGATTGAAAGTACTCATGAAATCTGCTACTGGACCGTCTTGAAGAAGGTATAACAATACATCTGGACCTTCTGTTCATTGTATATTTTCTTAATTTTATGTTTGTGACAAATTTTTGGATTTAGATTATTCTCAATAGTTTTACCAACACTGGTAATACTAATTTCTTCTGTTAAAAAAAAAAATACATACCTACAGTTAAGGGTCATTCCAATTAAATTAAATCCTTGATAACTTTACTAAAATATGTACAACAAAGGCTGTTTGTATTTCATTGTAATATTCAAGGCAAACAAGTAAGAAGCCCAACAGCCTATTCAAATGTACATATGCCTACAAAGAAATTAGAAAGATAACTAAAGTTGAGACCACGGGACTTTTATTTTAGCATACTTGCTATCTTATCAAAGTATAAAAGATATTCTTTATTATTTGACAGTAAAGTCTTTTTTATGTGTATTGTAGTTGTTTTTCAGTTCCTAGTAAATATACTTTGTATATAATTATGTGAAAATGTTTTGTTTTTTTTTCCTTTATAGACAATCTAGAATTGAACAACATATTAAGATTCAATATTTTCTTTGAAGCCTAGGAAATGTGTGCTGCCATTCTTTGCTCCATCAACACCTCCAAAGACCCATCCTGCTTTAATTTAGTGAAACATCCCCTTGCCCAGTTTTCCCATATGGCTAGTTCTTCTTATTTGTCAGTGCCTTGAAAATATAACTATTGTATAAGGGTACTTTGTTGTGGAATTTCAGCAAATAGGTACATTGAATTGACTACTAATGTATTATTGATTATTATAGGGTTTCACCATGGCAATTGACTTGTAATGCTCTTGATCGATTGTCTTTAAGAGTAACACCAGTTTCTTAACTTAAAGTTATTAATTAATGCTTTTTTCCGTTAATGTAATGAAACTTTATTAAAAAATATAGGCATATATTCATAAAGCATATAAGTACATTAGTATTTTTTTTCAATTTACTGTCAATTGACCAAAAATGAATTTTACCAGGCAAATCTCTTTGATGACCCTTAGTGTTATCTTTATAGTCCCTACTTCCATTTGGCCCAAGAAGTGACCAAGCTAGATTTATCCACAGCTGTCACATCCCACATTAATTGAAACCTGGGAGATAATTGGTTTCACGTTTTGTTGATTATCTCGTACAGCTCTCGTAATATTCCACAATCATGGGTAGTAGTAAGAAAACCGGTAATAAACATCCATCCATCGACAACGTCTGTGATGATTTCTAATTCGTATTTCACTTCATTTTCAGATATGGGTCTATGGATTTGCGGTACTTATGACATTCTTAGTATCTCTCTCTGTGTACCCATCAGTTACTGTATTAGTGAATTCTATGGACAAGGGCAATGGTAAACTATGGAATGGTAGGTGTTATCATTTTATTCTTTAGCTCAAGGTTTTTAGCTAATCCATAGAGCTCATTTTAATCATTCTGTTCCAGATACCTACTTTGTGCCTGTTGTTGCATACCTATTTTTTAGCACATTTGATTATGTAGGAAGGATCTTTGCTGGCGTTGTACAACGGGTATGTTTATGTTCTTTTTTACTTTTTAATTGATCTGATTGATGCTAGATGCTATTTTCATCAGTCGTCTCTAAAATTGCCATATAGGCCTAGATTGTAATAACTGTTAAGTAACTAATAAGTAGCCATGTTCCACTGTTTGAAAGGGGCTAAATATCTAACTAAAAATAAATTTTAAAATAGAACATTTCATTAGCACTGTTTGTTTCCTTCATTTTCTCACATTAAAATAACGACTATGTGTGATATTGTCAAGTTTTTTCCCCATGTTCAAATGTTTACCATTATGTTGTTATTTTCCTTGTTTGCAGCCCAAGAAGAAAGGGTGGCTCCTTGCGCTACTCAGCGTATTGCGTATATTGTTTATTCCGCTAATCGTGCTGTCCAATGCTCAGCCCCGACATAGTTTACCAGTAGTTGTTGACAATGACGTGTACTACATTCTACTTGTTGTACTATTTTCTTTCCTTAATGGCTACCTTGCAAATATGACTATGCTCTGTGTGCCTAAGTAAGTATAATGATTATTGACTCGTGGTTGTGCAAGCTCTGATTTTTTAGTCTGAATCCAAGTACCTACCACTCGAGTATTGATTCCAATTTGAATACAAGTACAAGTACTTTGATCTTTACTTGACTAATTACTCTTTGACTATACTTCGATGAAACGTTACACATGATAATATTATTTATTGATATTAGCCTTTGTGTAGGCTCCTAAAGTGATGACTGATGACTGGTGATGAGTGATGACAAAGTAACTTATTTAACTTAAAAAATATAATAATTTCTTCTCCAGAGAATTTTTATGATCAAATACCTATTACTCCAACCGACACAAAATTTTGGGTAATATTAATAACTCAATGCCACACAAGAAATTGTATGGTAAGAACACATTTCTTGAAAGTTGCTTCTTGACTTTTTCCTATTGTGATAATATCAAATGTGTTATGGCACGGTTTATACTTTGAATAACCACTGTCATCATTATCGGTTGTGGTGAATGTTGTGTACTTGTATCCATTTTTACCAATCTCTACTCTAATTCAACTTGGCTTATTTGTCCAAAAATGGTATTTAATTTAGACGAGCCCAAACAATTTTTAACTTGTGGAGTATAAAATAAAAACGAATACCTTCTCTAGAAAACAATGTTACTGGCTAGGGGTTATAATATAAATACTGTGCAACACAAACATGGTAAGTCAAAACAGATTTTAGGGAGAAAAACACAATTGTGACCGATTTGTTGGTGTTGTTCTCGTTGCGCATGGTAAAGTGTGAGGGCAGTAATATTTGCCCTTATCATATGTCCTCAAGTCTGTTTAATATCGCTTGGGTGACAATTTCCAATTTCGATAGAAGAAATTGTAATTAATAATAAACTAACCAAAACAACTTCTAGGCTAGAACAAAGGCCTAGCTTAGGATTAAGAAAGGTTGAATCATTCCCATTTCTTAAAGCAGCTTGGTCTAGCTATCAATATCTGAATGGGATAGATTCAGGCATAGGATTATGAATTGTATGTTTTTTTATAACTATATTCTATGCCTAGGCCGTGGTATCGATATAAAGCGCTCTCTACGTTTCCCATTATATTTTTTTGAGGCTTGGTAACTTGTCTGGTGAATCGTGGATTTTCCTTGGCGATAGCAGAGCAGCCATGCTTTTTACTTATATAGTAAAGGGTGATCTATATTGTGTGCACCATGAGCTGACCACGCAATGTAAGTGAAAGAGTAATCTTCTAGGCCCCTTGATTCAGTGGCGTAGCTAGCCCTTGTTTGAGACTTTTTGGGGGAGAAAACATTTTTGTAACCATGAACATAAGTATGTATCCAGGTACAATAGGGGGTATGGGAGGATTCCCCAGCTACCAGCTAGTGCGGGTCTGGGTCGCACAGCCCCAGTTTTTTTTTAAACATTGCAAATGGTGGTATTTTAGTAGGTTATAGCATGGATAAAGTTGTGAATATTGTCAGTTTTCTTCTCAGTTTACAAAATCTTGCCACAAAATTGTGCCCCCCTCGCCTCTCTCTGACCAAATTTGGTGGATCTGACCAAATTTGGTGGACCAGTCGCCGCCCCGTTGGTAAAAATGGTGCCTCTTTTACCAGCTGATGGTGGTTGCAAGTCAGCACCAATTTTTTTTGTTTGGAAATTGTGTGAAATCATTGAGACTCTGTGATCGCAAAATCTAAAATAATTATCATTCACACTAGACACGAATTGAATAGCGGTGACAGTCGGCGTAAGCACGAAAAAAATTCAATCATTTTGGACTACTTTTGTTCACAAAACTTGCAATTTGATAACATTTGTGAGTTCATTAATGAATGTTAATTAACGGTATTTATTTTATATGTTCTCCCCTGCCCCATAGACGAAATTGAAAAATTTAAGCTAACAGCAATGAAAATGTGGTCTTAATTTTTAATAGTATAAAACAGCGTACTTGCTATCGCAGCAATGTTATATTATATTAATATCAGTATTTAAAATGTTATACGTGTGTATATGATACGTATGGTAAGTGAATTAGTCAAACATTGCCTCTTGAAGTAAGATAGTACCTGCACAGTGCACACCACAAGATATATGGATAGCTTAGATAAGCTATAAGCCATTTTACAATTAAAATAATTTTAACACTTGTTTTCCAACTTGTTTCCAGGATTGTTTGTGATTATGAGCAGGAGATTGCTTCGTCTATGATGGCTGCATTCCTTGGCGTTGGCCTGGCGATTGGCTCTCTCATCAGCATTGTACTGGTCAAGCTGTTATAACCTGGACCTCGTAGTTAGTTACTGTGGTAGTACCGTAGGTCTATGAAAATGTTCAGTCTGACTTAGATATTAGATTGGCAAAGATTTTATTTTGTGTTTCTGTGTAGAACCGTTGTCTCTAACCCTTGTGTTGTGAAGTATTTCACTTAGTGTACTTAGATGTTGTGCTAGGTTTTACTTTTAAAATATTATTTTTACCCAGCATCAGTACTGCTCTAAATTTGTTGTGTGATCTCGTAAGTTTTAAGTGATTGCAACATATAACAATTTTTAAACTAGTGAAAGCATAAATAGGTTTCAGAGGTTCGATATAGGCCTAGGCCATCTATTTTGACAGTGACAATATTTTTATCCTTGTGGAATGAGCAAAATTACAGCATGTTTTAAACTTGTATTTTATTTTTATCTTGAGAACACACAGATTGAGATATATATATATATCAGGGATCGGCAACAAGCAGCCCTCCAAAATATGTTACATTAGCTAACATGATAGATATTAGATATGAATTCTTCTCAATACAAAATTGTTTAATTTTTTTTTATTTTACTCCATGTAGACTTTATGCTTTAAGTAGATATGCAAGTCCTTTTTCTCCAAAATGAACTTTTTGGAGAATAAATCTCATTCAAGATTAACTCATGCTTACTCTCTTTGCATTAGTTCTTCTTAGTAAGAACCAAACTATTTAAAAAACTGGCCCAGGATTGGTGATGTTATTTCTCACATTAGCAGTAGGGCTAATTGTAATTTCTTATAATAAATATAACAAAGACATTATCTCTTCCGGACAGCAGTGACAATTTTTAGGGGCATCCGCAATCCACTAGAAATTACTTGCCGACCCCTGTTATATATGTGTTTATTATGTATTTCATTTGTGTTTTGCCTTTCGGTGTTGTTTTGGGAACAATATTGTATGCATCACTACAAAAATGTGATATTATTACTTTACTACCGGTATATCAATGGTTGTTGCAGATAGTGGTGAAAGTCTAGGTTAAGTATGAGTATAATGAAAAGCATAAGTTTTTGTTTTAAGCATTAGGGTTGTTTCTCAATTTCATTATTGGGGTAACACTCGCGTATGTGTAATAGATTATATGGAAATCAATCAAGAAATAAAAAAAGTTGACCCACTGTGCTAGATTTTCTCATTTCTGGATTGCTTTCCACATAATCATAAGGATTGTTTTTGTAGGCATGTACATTATGCATTATTCATTATTTTTAACCATTTGTCTAATCCAGGTAGAGTATGTATTAGGGCTCCCCCCCCAGATTGCAACAACAAACATTTGCAATTACATAAGCCAGCATATTCTATAGGGCCGTTGGAATTTCCCTGAAAAATCTAAAACATTGGTATTCTTTATGTATGCCCAATTTTCTTTAATACACTATACAAATCGTTTAAACATGAAATTACACCTTGTGTAGCCTATACAATGAGTGGTTGACTTTGAGATAAAGACCAGTTATAAAGATAAGAGGCAGGAAAAATCACAGGTAGTTTGGCAAAGTGGGAGTTTAATTTTAGTCACAAATTATCAAACGGAACGACTCGGGGAGTATACATGTTGAATCATGTGAGCTCTAGTATTTTGTTGAAAGTCTTCAATTTAAATTCCCTACAATCAGAATTCTTGCCACTTGAGCCTTGGATTAAACAAAAATTTTGAATGAAACTATGTACTGTACTGCCTCACAGTTGTATACATAGTGCATGCCTTCTAATCAAACTGACTTGTTTGCAGTGTATTTGATTTAAACCCTTTATTTAATTGAAATAAATCAAATTATTTTAAAATCAAAAAGCCAAAACGGTGCCTAAAATCATCTCACTTGGGAGCTACAATGCTTCGAATATCTGAAATGCATGTGTTTGTATTTTAAATCACGGGTTTCACTGGCCAATTTTTTAAAAACATGATAAATGTAATTTTATTAAATTCTGATTTTAATTTTTTTTTAACCATTTATGATATAAACCAAAAAAATCCCACACCCTGTCATACGACCAATTATTGCATTTAAATTAAATTAAGTTACTGTCATCAGTAACTTAACAGGATGTTTTTAATGTGCATTTGGAGATTTTGCATTAACCTATTTTTGAAACTCAATATTTAAAATAGATAAGCTATGTAATATCATATGAAAACTCGGTTATCAGAGTCAAAGCATTAGCATTGTCCCTCAGTCAAAACCGTGACAAATATTAAAGATACATTTAGTGCTGTAAATACAAGTGAACATAAACAAAACAGAGGCATTACATATGACGGACAAGTTAAGGTGTAAGAAAATGACATAATTTTATATTTCGATGTAAGGAAAGCGTTAAGTATTCCCAATTTAGTGTGTGATATTCCATGTAAGTTTACTTAAGTTTTTGAGTTCATAGATTGTCGGCACAGATCTATCGTCACTGTCCGTTTGTTTACTGCACCATATCGCCAAAAATATGCTAGTCGGCTGGTATAGTTTTGGCAAACAATGAAAGGAATGCATACATCAGCGCATTGTGATTGAGACTTCCTTATTTACTGAAACTATACTAACGGACTAACGGTACAGAGCGGTAGACAAACGGCTACTGGAGATGAATCTCTAACTGCACACTATAATCTCTATGCTTTAAGTAGTTTGCGAGAAGAATTACTCATCTCTTTGCAACCCTTTGGTTGTGAGGTGAATATTGATACCTTGTGATACTATATATTTTATAGTTGAATTTAACATATACACATTTTGCCATTTTCACATAAAAAGTTTCAAACTGTGATCCATATTGAATCTTGATATTCTACAGATTGTGTTAGTTGTTACTAACATTCCATATATTTTATCATATAGACAACATAGGATTTATTTTTATTCCGTGTGATTACTATAAATTAGAATATATTTTAATTTGTATTTATAATCTGTATTGTATTTTATTTTATTAGCCATAATTCATTGTTTGCATATAGTATTTACTGCAGTAGCATTTATCTGTTTAAAATCATGGTTTACACGGCCGCGGGCCGACTGATATCGTTGTCCCAAACTCTGCTCATATGTCATGGACAGAATGAATGCGTCTTTCTACAAACTTAAAATAATCAATTAATGTTTTTAAATAAAAAATAAAATTGATTTTGGGAATTTTTCATTTGGCTTCACAATCCAAAAATTTATATTTTGGAAATTTTGTTCTGGATGATGAACAATTGGTTTTAATGATCTAAACTTATTTATAGGAGGGTGTTCATATCCAACCATGACAAGCATGCAAAGTTTCAGATGCTTATCTCAGCAGGTATAGGTACCAAGTAGTTCTAAATGCCTACTGCCTTTAAGCATTGATTAAAATAGGCATATAACCTTCTTTAACCAACGCCTTAAATAACCACAAAGTCATTACATATAAATCTAATGGGTATATATTACTGTTGTTGTATTCCTTGCCAAAATAATAAACCAATTTATTTACATATGATCTACATTGCAGTTATTTAATGATGGCATTTTAGTTAGGTATTGTTATTTCCAAAATTACAACTACTATAGAGGATATTATAAATTGCACTGTTACTATTTCAAGCACTGTAGCAAAGTGTAGATTTGTTTAACTATGAACTGAGTAATTTGTAATATAGTCGTACTTATATTGACGATTGATTTGCAATTAACAACGTTTTTGTTTAAGGTTGCAGCCCTTGCACGATATTTCAGAATTTGATGGTATTTGTGTTTTTACTTTTTTGTATGCCTTTGATTCCATGTTTTGGGTAAGTTCATCAAAGTATTGAATTTTATCAAGTTTAACTTACTTACTTAATAATGTTTCAAAATAAGTTTTAATGCCTTAAAAGTTACAAACCTAGAAAAATTGTGATTGTGACAGGGTGTTGAATACCACTTTATAGGCCTACCCTTGTATGAACAGTCAATTAGCCAAGTGTAAAATAACATTTTGAGCAACAAAGTTTTTAATATTGTTTCAACTTTCAACACACCTTTATCTTCTACATAAATATAAGGGAACACATTTTTCTGAAATAACTTTTGATGCATGATTTATTTTGTCAGATGGTACAAATAAGAGTTTTGTACTGGCATGAGGAAAAATCTTGCTTCAAAAGTTAAAACTTCTGTCTCTTAAAGGGACTATTACCCCCAAAAATATTGATTTTAACACAATCTATAGCATAATAAATACTACACTAAAATGACCGTTTAAAAAATTTTACTCGATTTTTTTTAGTTTTTTTTATCCCAAGATTCGCGAAAATTGACGTTTTGGGGAATTTCGTAAATCGGCTTTAACCTGCTTATTTGTTTGTTCCACAATGGTACTAGAGCACCGTACCATTCTAAAATGGACCTATATAACATTGTATCTTTAACTGTGCACAAATGTACACTAAATCACTGAAAAATATGCATTCCAAAATCACACCCCGTTCTTGGTAATCACTAATCAACATATTTTGACCGAACCACTTGTCCAAATTACAAAATAAAACATAGCGAATTTACAGAAAAATTTATCGCGTACATCAATAATGGCCAAAATTTTTTAGATCACAATCCTCCAAGGTCACGGGGCATTAAGATCGTCCCCATGTTATTTCTTTGGGAGATTTTTGCCGACGGGACCTACCTTGAAAATAACCAAGTTTGACAATTTCTTGGGGGGAGGGGGGAGGGTCATGGTGACCCCAATATTTTTTCTGTTACTTTATAAATGCATAACTAGTTAGTAGAATGAAATATATTTTATGAGTTTAGTGGGTAAATACCCCTTTAACCCTTTATAGGGTATAGGTATAATAGTTTACCACCACTTTTCAAAATCTACATATTTAAATCTGCCAGTTTATCATACTTTTAACCCGGGTAAAAAGCTGCTTTGTTTTGTTCGGAATTCGTAGAATTTTTCCATATTAAATTCTAATGATTAGAAGGATTTTTGGAATGGTTCAAAAATCCAATTGTGTATAAAAACGCTCAAAAACACAAATTTCCGGGTTGTCCCGGAAATTTTGTTTGCCTGTAGAAGATTCAATTTGAACATGAAAAAAAATGGAAAAAAATGAAAAATTGCAAAAAAAATCTTTTTTTTGAAAATACAAACTCATTTTTGATTTTTTTTCAACTTTGATGTCAATTTGGAATCCAAAATCAGCATTTTACTACTGAAAGATCAAGGAAAAAAATCTAAAAAAATTCTAAAATTCCTTAAAAAAATCACGAACTTCACATTGATAAGGTAGAAATAAAAATTTTGGGTCCCAGACTCTTGCCCTATAAAGGGTTAAATCAATTAAAAAAAAATTCTTTGCCACAAAATATTATAAGTCCCTTCCCGTCTGGGCCTCTAAATAAATACATAGTTACTGTTAAATTAATATCCATTTTTAATTCAGTTAACTTTTTAGCCTTATTTCTTGAAATTTTAAAATATTGGTCCAATCCATGGGTGATATAGATAATATAGACGTTAAGCAACAAACTCACTCATCTGCTTATCTGCACCCTCATGACTACCTAATATAAATCTAACTGCCTGAAGGTGTATTTTACTACACTTGGCATTTATTTAGTATCCTCACTTGTGAAAAGTGAAGACTTGAGAGCTATGAAGGTTTTGTGTATTCCATTAATAACTTATGTTTATGAGATATGTATGCATCACGTGAAATTACATAATTTTAGCAATATCTCGCAAAACATGCAAAATCGAAGAAGTGGCTTCTACATGCTACGTAGATTTGCTATTCCTAGTGAGTTTAATTACCTTTTTTTATCCGTAATTAAAAACTACATGTAATGTTTTTATTTTATTTTGTGCAGGATAATGTGCTAACGAAACTACATAGGACCTATTAGCCATTTTTTTATTTTGCGTAGAGTTTTGTGAGATATTACTGAAATAATATAACTAAAATAATTATGCATGCTTTTAATATTGATGGTAGTCCTTCCTCTTGAGCATTACTCCTGAATTTATATTAATCTTTTGAATCGGAAAGTAAGTTAAACAATCGATTATCGACTAATCACAAATTTTGCGTTAACTCTAGGAATAAAAAAATAACAATTGTATTTAGAATCTAAGCAATAAAACTAAACCATTGGATCTAAAATCAGCTTGTTAACTAGCTGAGAGTTGACTGGAAACAAAATTGATTTATAGATATATTTACCTTAAGTCGAAACATGGGGTTTGGCGAGCACTTTACAATGTGAATATACAAAATAACAAGAGTAATTATAATGAATACAAACCTCATGCTAATCTGGCTGCATATAAGATGAGTGTTGTGTGTCCATGTCATTTGACATGAGTTTCCATCATGCGAAGTGACACTTGCGAGGAAGTCGATTACCATGAAAAGATTACCATAGAAGGTTAGCAATCACAACACCCATTGATGTTTTCTAGTTTAGTAAAGTGGATACGGGGATATTTTTTCTGGATTTAATATAGGTTGAGAAAAATTCGTGTTGCTGGCATTGATTGGGGATACAATCCAGAAATAAAAAATCTCACTGGACCGGGAGAACTGGGTTTAATCCCCAGTCGGAGTTAAAAAAAAATTTTTGTGTGGATTGTGTTCTGTAAACTATATACTATCACTTATTACAAAATGACCACTGAGCTTTTCAGTGTGGCACCTACCTACATTCTGATGGCAAAGGCAAATAAAATTTCTTGGACATACCAAAAGGTTTTTGTCTTTTATGTTTTTGTTTTCTACCTTATTTTCTATAAATGCTCTAAGAAATTTACCATTTATCACATTACAAAAAAAAAACACAATCATGATTATCATTAACAAACTTAGCCTGAGCCAGTAGTAAGCATTTTAGGGGTGGAAAAAGTAAAAATATTTGAAAATAACAAATCATTTTTTTTAAATGGTGATTGTTCAGTTTTTTATGTGTGAATCACATGGCTGGAATGAATGATTCAAAATCCAAAAGGATGGAAATGAAAGAAATTTCACAACTCCCGGCAATTTCAAAATAGGCTTACTTGACCAATTTTGAAACCACACAAATGTATGTAACACATACAATAAAAAAGAAGAAAATTCACCTTTCTAACCAAGCATATAGAGTCATAATTTTATTTAAAATGTTAATTTAAAAAATTAAATAAAATTTTCTTTCTATTTTAAATATTGTCCCGAGAAAATTAAAAAAGTATTAAAATTATCAGAAAATTATCATGACAAAAAATTGCTAATAAATGGTATCTAAGAGGTAAAAATAATGGGAGCTAGGAGCGTCTACACTTAACTTTATGGCTCAGGCAAAGTGCGTAGCCTGTTTTTATTTTTTTTTGTCATGACTTCGATAGGTCGCACGTTTATATGAATATTTGTTCGAATAATTTTTACACATTTAAAACCTATCTAGCGGATTAGCTGTTAGTATTTGATCAAAATGTGATCGTATGTTAAAAAAATTTTAAACAGTAAAAATAATAAAAATAGAAGTCCGATCGTATAAATTTGCAGTCATAATACACATTCTGCATTGTGTCAAACATGCTACAATCGGTCAAGACCTTAAAGGTAAAGTCTTTGGCTTTCTTATAAACGGTTTAAAATTGAAACCGCAGGAAGATAAATAATTCATAGAAGTAGTGAATTTGTACAATGCCATATCGTTATTTCGAAATGATTGAAAGTTCAATAATCGTTTGGCCTAACTGTGGGTGCTTATGGATGTGCTACTGGTCATGTTACACGTTCTGATAAATCTTTAATAACGCTTCAATTTTAATAATCAATAATAATTAAGGCAAATAGTGTATGTGTGTAATTAGTGAAGTTGATGCACCATAGAGGCCGACAAACATGCATATAAGGAAGGTTTTGGGAGATAATTAACCACTTTAAGGTTTCATAGCCTTGAGCCATCTTGATTCAATATGTGCATCCTGTATTCAAAATTCAAATCATGTTTTACAGTATGGTATATTATGTAGGTACGGTACTAACTAGATTATGAATATCGAAACCTCATTGTGCAATTGGTGTTAAAACATTGAATACAATACAAAGTACTATAAGGTGAAAGCTCTTTTGGCTTTGCTTATACGGTTTATCTTACTTTGAAACCCGGAAGAGAATATTTTCAAGAAAAGTGTCGTTTTGGTAATCGGTCCTTTCGTTATTTCGAAATGATTGAAAGTTTCCAAAATGAAGTGTAGCCTAACCAGAAATATTTGATCTACTTGTGTATGGTAACATGTTTTTTCTATAAATTTATTTTAATAAACTTTAATTTTAATAAATCAAATAATAAATAATTGTCAATTTGTCAATTTTTGTAGGCTACATAAGTGAAGTTGATGCAACAAACACACACACACAAACATGCATATTAAGGGAAGGTTTATGGGATATATAGGCCTACCTACAATGTTAAATTTCATGACTTAATGCCCAGTTATCTACTAAACCAATTAAGCAATCTTTCTAAATTCTTTTGTGAGTTATTAAGTATTATGTTTTGTAATAACCCAAGCAGACTTAACAGCCTAGATTAAAAATTACACTTCAAAAATTAAAGCTTTTGTTGCATTTTTTGTGTGTGTTTTTTTTTGGGGGGGGGGGGGTTACCAAACAAATTTCATTATTTTGAAAACTATCCATTCAAATTACTTTATTCTGCTAGGGGTCTTGTAAACTGCTATGATTGACATATCCTGAAAATTTTATTCAAATTAGTCAAATAGATCCTGGGAAAAAGGGGCTTATGTGCCAATTGTTATTATTTGGAGAAAAACAACTTTAAAGCTAATACAGGCTTTACCTGATTGTATTCTGATAAAATGTTGTTAGAAACAGCCCAGCTCCATATGACAGGTCATCTGGATCCTCAGCATCAGCCATACATTTAAAAATATAGGGCCTATGTATTATTTAAAAAAAAAAAAGTAAGTGGAATTATTTTAGGGAAGCAAGATATTTTTTAGCGATATACTACAAATCTGACGAGAAAGTAAACTCACAACCTTATATTTAAAAAATCACAAAACATAAACGGGCAGTCCAATTTCTTTCAAATAAGTTGCATTTTACACAGAAATAGTCATTATAAAATGATTTGATATAATTGGAAAATCACATTTTTGTTGTACCTTCACACAGACCTCCCCTTAACATTTGAAAAAAATCACTTGAAAATGCATATTGCTAATACTTTGTTCACTGTTTTATTACTATGAGTATTTTATTTTTTACGAGTATTATTATGGATAGGTAATGATCAAATCAAAGACAAAGGGACCTTCTGCAGCGTGGCATTGATTCTTAGGAAAGTATGCCTATCTCTTGTATTGAAAGGTCCAAAATAGCATAGGTGCACTGTTGTAGTTCTATGTTTTGCTAACATTTATGTTGTCATATTACCAGTATGCAACTTAAATTTTAAACAATTTAAAAAATATTACTATGTTTAAGGCTGTGCGGACACGAAAATAAGTTTTCCGAAATAACTATAAAACAGTAGTTTTGGATTGGAGTAAGAATATCATAAATAGACTTTTGAGAAGACCAAAACTTTTTTGAACATTTTTTCGTCCATATGTACTCCCAATATTGCGGCTTTTTCAAACCATTCTTGTAGATCTTTTTATAAAAAAAAGTATAAAGACAAGTTGGATGGCTGATAGTGTGATCTGTCAATGTTACTCTACGACAAATATGTATGACATTGTGTGATAGTCCTACAAATATCGTCAAAGCATGTTTAGCTTAAAAGTGTCACCTTTACTGGAAGAATTCCTAGTTCGACATTTTCTCCTGCCGGTAGGTGTAAGGTAAAGGTTGAAGTAACTGATAGTTTCGTCGCTATCAAATGATGTAGAGCCACCAGTGCATAACATCGGAAAGCCACAACATACAGAGTCCAAAAACTTTTGGATGATCTATTCTCTTGGTCAGTTGGTCTTGCGCTTCAGGAACATTTTGTCTGCCAGATTTCACAATATCGAGGCTAATTTGACGTAGTTGACATACTTTCTCATATGTATGGACATATTCGGTAAAGCATGTTTAGCTTAAAGTGTCGGGACCCTTTACTGGAAGTAATTCCTAGTTCGCTGAGTTTCCTCCTTGCAGCGGTGTGTGAAGGATAAGGTTGTAGTACTGAAGTTTCGGTCGCTAGCAATGTGAGTGTGGGCCACCAGTCATACATCGGAAAGCCCACATGCACATCACAAAGTCCGAAACTTCTCTCGGAGATCACTTCTCTTGGTCAGTTGGTCTTGCGCTGCAGGGCTCCCGCATGATCTTGTTCTGCCGGATCCACTAACTATCGAGTGGGCTAAAATTTGGGACGTAGTTTTGACTTACTTTCTCATAACACTCGTATCTGGACATTTCTCGATATAGCCTATCTTTACTTACACACACAACTTTATTTTAAAACAAAATTGTGTTTTGAAATATAATTTTAATATTTATTTATTTATTTACTTATTTATATTAACAAAATTGAAATGAATTATATTCGGTTTTAATTTAATCCATCGAAATAATTTGATGCGATTTGAAAATATGTTCCCGCTGCTCCTCACTTTTATTCTGATAGAAGTTTGTGATAATGAATTACAACTATTATTTTAAATTGAAATTTATTTCAATACTATTAACAATAATGTTTTATGTAAAGCTTTGCCTATGTTACTTATTCAAAACTTTAATGGAAGTAACTCGGGAGCCGTTAAAAAAATAAAACTAAAAACTCATAATTTTTTACACTGTTCTGTAAAATTATCGTCGTTGTTCATTTAAAGTTAACTCGTAATTGCAAAAAAACAAAATATATAATCGTAGGCTAATTAATATTTAGTAAAAATAAATATTTGTAGCATATCATATGTCTTGATAATAGGCTATCTACTAGGGCTATATATTACATAAAGTGCATTTGCTGATATTATATTATGTTGTCCGTAATATTATCAAAATGTAAAAATAATTAACCAAATACTTCACAAAATGTCCATGATCAAGCCTAAGCTTAGCTTATGAAACCACAAAGTAAAGAGTCGGTGTGATGTGTAAGTCTACTTACGTGGGAGCAGATGAAAACACGTGCAGCCGTCTTGACCAGTAGCGAAATAATGAACCGAGAAGAATCAGTGCGCAGTGCGCTGCACAATGCCTAACGCACATTCGAAACACCTAATTCAGTAGTGCATAGCACACTAATCTCTTGAGTAGGCCGGTATGCACTGCGCAGTCGCAGTCACGTAAGAGCAGAGGTTAGGTGAAATGATGTAACAATACGGCGAAGCAGTGACTTTTCTTATCGTGGCTGACTTTAGGCAGAGTCGCTGTGTCAGCAAGGGATTTGCTCTCGAGTCTGTTCCCATGCTCCCATGCACTGCCATCTAACTCGGCGTCCCCCCCCCCCCCAACTAATCTTGCCACGACTTCTTGGCTTCCGCGAACCGTGTTAGCGAAAACTGCTAGGCTATGCTGTTAGTACTTTGTTGACGATATTTTTTCGTTGGAAACCTTTTCAGGGACTACCAATGGTATAGCCAGAATTTTTGAAACGGATGAATTTAAAAAAAAAAATCGTCAGGATGCCCGCTGTAGGGTACAGGGAGGGCCTACACGAGAGTTTTACACGATGTGTCCATCTTCAGGCGACTAACTTAAATTAGGTTATTTAGATAGGGTGTTAGGGTGTTCAAGGGAATATCCTCAATCCCCGCCTTTACGACTGAAGAAAACCATTGGGAAAACTTTCAGTCAGGATTGCCGGTGGTGGGAATCATTCCTACAACCTTCCTTAGCAGAGATCCCCCCCCCCCCGAATATCAGTTCTTTGACTAAGTAGACTGGAAAGACTCTAAATAAATATTCATTTACTTTTATTGGACTTATTCTGCGTATAACTTAGTGGTGCAAGGTAGCATATTATAGTCTATAATATAGTATTTGCGCCGCGTTGTAGCAATATCCTGACTTTCAATATAAAGTGTACCTAAATTTAACATTTTTGAAATTATCTATTAATATTTGCATTCTTACAATAAATCTTTTGAACTGGTTACATTATAAATATGAATGCGAGAGTGACAGAAAGAGAAAGACATTAAAGATTGAGAGATTGTTACAATCTTTTGGATCTCTCAATATAAGTGATAACGTGTTTCCTAACACCTGACTGAAATATGTTCACCGACAGAGGTAGCTCATGCGTAACGCGTGAGACTCTGGTTCAGAACCTCACAGGCTTGAATTCCTCCATTAGCAATCCTGACTGAAATATGTTCACCGACAGAGGTAGCTCATGCGTGACGCGTGAGACTCTGGTTCAGAAGATCACAGGCTTGAATTCCTCCATTAGCAACCCTGACTGAAATATGTTCACCGACCTAGGGATAGCTAATGCGTGACGCGTAACGACTCTGGTTCAGAAAATCACAGGCTTGAATTCCTCCATTAGCAATCCTAACTGAAATATGTTCACCGACAGAGGTAGCTAGCTCATGCGTGACGCGTGAGACTCTGGTTCAGAAGATCACAGACTTGAATTCCTCCATTAGCAATCCTGACTGAAATATGTTTATAATTTTTTTCCAGTCATTTAATCGAATGCTGGGGTTGAGCCCTCTTAACTCTTAGAAAATCCCTTCATAATAACCTTATCACTCTAATAACCTAGTCTCCTCATGAAGAGGATTACACTCACACCATGTTAAACTGATGTCACCCTACATTGGACATAGAATAAATATGTTTTATGATTGTAAATGAAAGATGTCGTAACAATAGACGCCACTTACTTAATTCAGTGCAATGTAAATAAATTTGTCTTATCTTCATCTTCATTTCAAGCAGCGCCATCTTAATTAATAATTGACATGAAATTACATCACTTACACATTGTGATTTGCTTAATAAACTGATAGAAGTAGCTCATGTGGTTGCACCAGAGATTATAGAGAATAATTCGGGAGGTCTTCGGGTCTACCCTGGCTACCTGATATCCTGACTGACGGATTTTACAATGTTTGGGACATATTTAATAACTACTATTGGACAATTCGTTCCATACTATCCTTACCCATGTTTAACTATAGGTATTACCTGGGGCACTTGCGCCTCTTGCGAAATCAAGGGGCAAGACTAAAGTTTTGCCCCCCTCAATATCAAACAGAGCATCGTTGAATATAGACGTGGCCAGATTTTGTAAACTAGTAATAATGGACGAAGGCATGCTTAAATATAGTAAAATGCCACCATTTGCAATGTAAAAATTAAAACAAAATTTGGGCCTATACGCCCCAGACCCTCCGTTGTGCCAGGATACATACTTCCCCCAAACAATTGTTTCATGGTCAGTATTCCTCCCCCCCCCCCCTACCAAAATGCACTTCCGGTGCCACTGATTATGCCATCTTTGATGGTTCTACCTACGAAGAATGTTTGTGTTATTTGAAGAATGCATGTGCCTATACGACGACTTAAGATTCACATATTTTATTTTATTTTACTGTGGGAATTAAACCTGTTATCGGGTGCAATATGCCCCTCTTCAGGTGAACTAGGTATGTGCGGATAGGACAATTGTGAAGGGATGTCCGAATCCCTAGCATTCGTATTAACGACTGAGGAAAACCTCGAAAAAAACCTTCAGTCAGGATTACCGGTCTCGACGGGATTCGAACCCGGGCCTCCCGAATAGAGTCGAGGGCTTAGCACCCGAGCCAACACTGTCGGTGATACACATGTACCTAAATAAACACCTCGCGGAACCAATACTATCATCATCTCAACGTTGGTTTCTGGTTACAAAGCAAAAATTGCTCTTCGAATTTGAAAAAAAATCGTGCGATAAATAATAAGTTAAGATGTAACAATGTTTTGTGTGTAAAAGTTTAAGTGGCGGATATAGGGGGCCGGTGGTGCGATCGCCCCCCTTCCCCATGATTCTTTAAAAATAAAGTATTTTATATTCTTCCTTAAAAATATTTTATTATTTTATCGTGCAAACCTCTGAAATGTGTCTGCTAGGCCGAGTGCTAGGCTTATGCTAAATTGAAAATAAGACCAAACGTAAATATTTGCCATGTATGCAGTGAATTGTAAGCTCTATATGACGACAAAACAAATTGACGCACTCAAACTACATTGTTGCCACCACTTTTTTCGAAAACACACCAAATGCGCTCTAAAAATTCGCCTGCGGTGCTATATTTAAGGAGGGTGGGGTCTGTCCCCATACCCCCCGTGCTTAGTCCTTTCCCACGGATATACTTGCAGCCGCAAATCGTCCTCCCCATGATTATGTCCTAGATCCGCCACTGAAAAGTGTTACGACGACGACAATAACTTTTTTTTAAAGTGATAAATTGACTAATTAATTCGCTTTAAAATGAAAACCATATTCTACGTTTCAAACAATTTAATGACCTTGAAATCTCTCCCCGTGGTGAGTCCAGTAGGGTTACCATATTTATAAAGCAAACTCCGAGACAAATATAAATAATCAATCAGCTGCTGGAATTAGTTTGCAAGTTCGGCTATGAGAGACATGTTTCTAACATTTTTTTCAACAATAAACTAACATTTTCACTATTTTCTATCCATTTGTCATACCTATTCACTATTTATTTTCATTCCAGTTTTGAAATATGCCCTTATACATGCATTTATAAGCGCCCTTTCTCGTCAAAATGATTACTTAATTTAACACCTTTCTTAACAATTCGTATTTCCGGGGCATTTTGGCAACCCGAATGTAATTTTCGGGCCACCTGGACAGGATAAAAAAACGCTACGATCCCGGTAAATCCAGGACGAATGAAAACCCGTGGCTCATGCGGTTGACAGTCCGAACCGTGTGGAACGAAGGGACGAAAGTAAATCATAATTATTTTGGTAACGATGATAATCGAGACGATGAATGATAACTGAAGATTAGGTAGTAAGCTAGCAAACGCCACGCTGCATTCGTGCACTCCGGGGGTGAAACCTGACGCTTGGGACCTATGGTTTAGATTTGAACCTTCGCATAATGGACCAGACCACGTCATCAGCTTATATTGCACAACGTAGGCTTGATTGTAGGCTAATGAGCTCATGCATAGGCGTGCGCAGAGATTTTACAATGGGGGGGGGGGGCACAGGCACGGGCGCTTGCAGGAATTTCGGCAGAGGGGGGGGGGGAATTTACAATTTGTACTTCATTGGGCAAGCACGGGGGGTTTGGGGGGCAGAGTCCCCCAACAACAGCGCCGCAGGCGAAAATTTTGAAAATCAGGTTTTTAAAATGGGTTTGGTGGGTTTTAGACAAAAGTTGTGGGCTGAATACAATACCAAAATTATGTAATTTTTGTGCAGTTGATACTCGAAACGGAGGAAACAAAAAGGAATTTTAAACGAAACCTTCAACAATTATTCCTCACACTTTTTTAACTTTTAAATTTTAGTTTCAACTGATTGATATAAATACTGAAATTTTTATTTCATGTGCTTTGTCCATGGGAGTTTCCCCACTTTACCCCGTCCCCCGGGCGCTCATGACCACAGGATTGCCATACCGACTAGGAAATGGTGGCGGCGGATCAGGGTTGGGGGGGGGATGTCTGTGGCGTAGCCCCAGTCTCAGGAGGCGACATTTTTTGGGGGACTTTTTTGGGGGAGGTCTTAAAACGTATTTGAGAGTAAGAATGGCTATTATTTACACTTAATACCTTGTGGCATTTTAGTTATAAAACTTATTTGAAAGTGAGATGATGAGAGAAAAGGTAGGAAGGCCTAAAAGATTCGGAATACTAAGTAGGACCTAGACATATTTCAAATTAATTAATTTTTGTATCAATTATTAAACTTGATTAGTTATTAAGATAACATTTCTAGGCCTAATGGGGGGGGGGGGGGGACAAGGCCCCCCCTGCCCCCCTGCGCACGCCTATGAGCTAATGCCAACTTAAAATCGCTTGATCGCCAAATCCATCGAATTTCCACATACATTCTACACCAATTTTCACCTAAAAATTGCAATTTTGTTTTTGTTTTTGGCAAAGATGTACTCGCATGTTGCGATCAGAGAAAATTTCATTTCAATATTTAAAATAATTGTCTCCTGCTCAAACTTTGGAAATGACTACAAAAAACTCCTTGGTGGCCTATTTACGGTCAGTTACTAAAAAAAAAAAAAAACTAGACAATATTTTTAAAATGTGCTCTGATCGCGAAAGATGTACATTATAACGCAACATATTAGTGCACACCAACACAACCCCATAGGGACAGGACAACCGATAGAGCTTCCTGAATAAACCTCAGCATTCTGCGTTAAAACCTCGTTTGTTCACGTAAGGCATGTAACTTTGATGCGGGAGGTGACTAATCGATTCCAGCCACCAGCAATCCTGTCTGAAAGTTTTTTTCCGATGTTTTCTTCAGTCGTTCAACCCTCGTACATTCCTTTCCCGACTAGGCCCCTGAACCCCAATAAGCTAGTTAGTCACCTAACGAGGGTCACCTGTCACTCCGGCCCCCGGGTAAATCTAATGCGTACCCCACAGCAAGCACCCCATACAAAAAAGCGCGGTGGCATATACGATTAGGGCGCGCGAAAGCATATGACTACGAGAATGTGGGTTCGAATCCCGCATAAGGCATGGGTTTATGTAATCGTAGTGCATCGTCATGTTTCATGTATCACCACTCGTCGTCTCGAGTAGCCTTAGTGCATTACTATGAGACGCTAAGCAACAAAAATTATCATCATCATCCTCCGAAATTTTTTAAAAGTATATGATGAAGGGGTTTTCTATCAGACTAATGATTTTTGGATTTTGGGTGGGGGGGTGGAGGGAGGGTGAATGTGCGGTGTTATCGCACTATCCGCCACTGGCACGCACACGCACGCACACGCACGCGTGCCACCTGATGCAACGAGACATGGACATCCTGCCTGGCTCGACTGCATGCTGACTCATGTCCACGGTTTGAGTTACCGGTAATACCGTGCGGGCTGAGCTATTCTCACAGGACTCAGGTGCACTTTTACTAGGAACGTCATCTCAGTGCTAACTACGCAATAGACATTGTGTGGGGAGTAAGGGATCAACGACCTTAGAGGAAAAACTATTGTTCGATATATTTGCGATATCTTGCTCTTAGTAACCAACAATATCACAACTATTTCATATTTCTAATAAAAATCATAGCGACTTTGATGTTTCAACATCATGTCATGTCATAAGTCATATCATGTCGCACAACATTTCGATGTATCCCTACCTCCCAAAATTAATTTCGCAATCGCCTTTTTGGTGAAATAGCTGAAAATTCCCTCAGTCAGGATTGTCAGTGTTGAGTGTCCCAATGACTATACATAATTAATCCGCGAGTATCACTTTATTCTAGCAAATTGCTATTTATACAATACATTTACAAACTTTCGAATCTGTTCCCAGAAGAACTGAATTTGCTTTCCCTCAGTGGCGGATATAGCCCTAATTGAAGGGGGGGGGGGGAGGATTAAAAAAAATATTATATAACTAAAACGAACTAAGCAGTAGCGTGGTAGGTGGAGGGGCGGGGGTGAGTTCGCTTTTCCAAAACCAGTACAGGGTCTACTTGAAAGTTCCAGGCGTCTGTACCCCTCATCACCGAAGGCTAAAAAATTTGTGAATTTGCAACTTTCAATGACCTAAAAACACATTAAAAATCGAAAATTACATAATAGGTAATGGTAATAATTGGCTACGCAATCAAAATCGAATTATGGGGGGGCGATCGCCCTAAAAGGCCCCCCTGTATCCGCCACTGGCGTATCTAAGGAGTTATTAGCTAAGCCCGCCACCCCCCATTCCATAAAAAGGGAAAGGGAAGAGGAAGGAAGGAAGGAAGGAAGATAGAAAGAGAAGAGGAAATAGCTTACATACGTCTTGGAATGAATGCGTTTTTGCATGCATGGATGCATTTCAGTCACTGGATGTATATGATATTGATACTAGCATGCTGATTTACGCTAACTTTTTATTTGGTTTTAGTATTATGTATTACGGAACGATCTAGGTCTTACGATCTTGCTACGATATAAGCATCACTTTTCTGTCCGTCCGTCCGTCCTTCCGTCTGTGCGTGAGTCACGTCTCACGATAAAAACCGAATACGATGTCCGATTGACATGCATAGTTTAAAGATTGCATTGCCCTTCAACGTGGATAATACAGAATGTTTTTCCTGACCCTGGAGGTAAGGGGGGACTGGCTAGCTCCCCCGAAAATAAAAATCATGACCAGCATTTACACCATAAGCACATTAAAAAAATGTAATGGTAGGCTAACCCGGCTTTGCCACCAAAAGATCAAGGTGCAGCGAATTATTTAAGGGTTTGTATTCTGCTTCGACGATCAGTTGATATTTGGATGAGCGAAGCGAAGACTTCAATTTCACTGACCCCCCAAAAAATTAGCTCGGATGTTTTTTTGTCTGTTTGTTCGCTCTCTACCGGGCAAACGGCGTATGCGATCTTGATGAAAATTGGAGAAGACCTTCGAAATCTATGAACTTAGACCTGCCACGTTTTTGGGTACAATCGAAGAAATATTTCTTATGAATATCGTACTTTTACTATTTTTTTCGATTTTTAATTTTAGTGCGATGTTTTCGTGACATTTGGGTCGATTCTGACCAAACGGGTGGGGCTACAACGTTCATATTTTACATGGACATTAAGGTTATGGTGATGTAGTACCTTTTGAAAGAAAAAGTTGGAAAAGTTAGCCAGAATCCATAGAAATAAAGGTTTTAATATAAGTTTTTTAGGTATATAATAACAATTAACAAGTAACAATAGAAACTTGACAACAATCACCTACAATGCGTTCAAAAAGCACTTGAAAAAGTAAAGAGATCCCACGCAAACTAAAAACTTACAAAAACGCTCATCCATCAACGCGACTAAAAAAAGTGTTCTCGCTAGTTGATAAAGGAGCTTCACATCTAGCAGTGGGTAACCCCGCACCGTTTTTGTTTAATTTTGTATTTCTACTTCGTTTCTCCACTAAACTTTACATGAAAGCTAGAAGATGCAAGCTTGCAAGCTGGAAGGTTTAGAGTTGGGGGGGGGGGTTCTAGAATGCTGTTGCACCCTAGCTCTCGTAAGCGTTCGCAGTGGCTAGAAGTTTTCTCTTCTGGCCAACTTATAGTGTTTTGTTAGGGAGCGAAACACCCCTATATGCATCACTTTTCCGTCTGTCCGTCCGTCCGTCACGTCTCACTATAAAAACTGAACACCACTCTTAATTGACATGTGTTCTTTTTGTTGTAATGATGTTGATTCAGAATGTTTTTGGTGACCCTGGGGGCTAGGGGGCCGGGGATAGCCCCCAAAAGACTGATTATTCACACATATACCCGTCACCACCACCATTATTGAAGGCCAGAACAAACGAGGAACCCCAAAAAGTTTGAATATTCATGTAGCCTGCATCTCCATCAGTCAACACAAATGGGGGCTACAATAAGGTAGGATCAATAACGGTATAAGCTTTGCTACAATTTTGGGTACTCCCATACCTGTGTTTGGTATTAAGTCATCAAGGGAATCTTTCAGGAACGGGTACTTAGGGGATGTGGAGAGGAAAATCCCATGCTAGTCAGAACAAGCCACGGGTAGGGGAAGAAAAGGAGGGTTCTCACGTCGCGGTCGTCATTGTCTTGACATGTCATCGTTCGTGGTGTCATTGTCGTCGTCGTCGATATCCCCTCGGAGGTGTCCCCGACGACGATTGCCAGAGCTAGCCTCTGGTTTCGGGGAGTAACATACTCTCTTAAATATTAGCTGATGTTTGCGAGATGGACATTATCTCTTTCCTCGCCTTTTTCGATTAGCAGAGCCATGCTCTGGGCCAAATTCTACCTTGGGCCCAGAGGGGGGTATAATTAAATACAAGGTATTGGTAGATAAAGGATGGCTTCAAGTTTTAATTAAACTAAAACAGACTCGCGAAGTCTCACAGACAAACTCGTCCGGGCTTTAAGAGACTAAAAGTCTTCTAAAGCCCTGTCTCCTAACGCCCACACGATGTTTTTGTTCGGTCCCAGACGTTGCAAAGCGGGCTGTTCTTTGCAATGTGGTGTAACCATAAATTCGTAAATGGGGCGGCGTGGGGGGGGGGGGGGGGAGAGGGTATAAAATGTATGCATTGCTGTAGCACCGTTTTTAATTTATAAAAATTATGTGTTTTAATGTGTAAATCTTGCTGTTTTTACAGGACCACTATTCTTATTATTTCGATGCATTTCAGTGTTTGCGTACTTTCACTGTGGCTAACGTCAAAATTTACATATTCACATTTTTTTTCCTACCAAGGAAATTCGTCTCATAAACACCCGTTTTGTCCTTTTTCCAAAATTAGTATTTTTAACGGGTATTTTTCTTAAATGTACCCCTTTTCACAAATTTCCATTTTCACAAAAAAACTAGTGCATGTTTTTTTTTCCTATTACGCTGTAAACATTTTTTGTAACAAACGACGAATGCACGTGAGATCAAATAACATAATGTATACTTCCGGTCTTCTAGGCTCTCATTTTTTTCTTATCTGTAATGGCGTAATCTTGATTTATGAAAAACGAAGAGACTTCTTACAAGATAATATTAGTGCGGGCGTTAGGAGACAGGGCCATAGAAAACTTTTAGTCTCTTAAAAAGCCCGGTCGATCACGTTTGTCTTATAAAGCCCGCTGCGCAACGTGTAACACAACCGTCGGTACGAGGGGCTTAGAAGGCGAAAAAAGGTTCAGGGGCTAAGGAGACAGGGTCTTAGAAGCCAACACCAACGTGTAGCACAACCGTCGGTACCAGGGGCTTAGAAGGTGAAAGAAGGTTCAGGGGCTAAGGAGACAGGGTCTTAGAAGCCAACACCAACGTGTAGCACAACCGTCGGTACCAGGGGCTTAGAAGGTGAAAGAAGGTTCAGGGCTAAGGAGACAGGGTCTTAGAAGCCAACACCAACGTGAAGCACAACCGTCGGTACCAGGGGCTTAGAAGGTGAAAGAAGGTTCAGGGGCTAAGGAGACAGGGTCTTAGAAGCCAACACCAAAAAATACGCGTGTCAATCGGAGGTCGTGTCCAGTTTTCATTGTGAGACGTGACACACGCACGGACGAACGAACTTAAAGGTGCTTCGCTCCCTAATCAATTTTATAGAAAAGCCCCTGAACATTCCCTCATGAGTTATTCATATCTCTATACGTTGTTCGTCACCTGAAAAGGGGTAGGATTCCAGTTTCCTTTAACAAAATATTTATTAAATAAATTCTTGAGGATGTTTTAAATTTACTTAACTTACAAACAACATTTGATCAATGATTGAATATAGGTAATAAATTTGATTATTGAATCAATGAATCAATGAATTGTTCGTGGAAACCTGACTTAGTACAACTTGCCCCTTGTCAGGTAGAATAGTTAGGAGGGAATGTTCAAGGGGCATTATTAGGCTTAACTCCAGTATGTGCATCCCCCTCAGCTGAAGTGAGAAGTGACATTGGCGGGTATCGATGCGGCAACCCCTTGAACAATATTCTCACATGTAACGCGTAAGCGACGCTACCTCTATCAATATAGCCGAGAAGTAGCCTTCATTTTAATAAGTCTGATAGTAAGAAGCCCAGTGCAAATGCATAAAATACTCTTTCGTTACTCCATTAGGTATAGCATCCATTGGCATAGAGGTACGTGAAAATGACTTTTTAATAAGAAAAATTTCCAGTCAAATTTTTAAAATTTTGAGGCTCTCTAAACATATTTTAGCATTGAAACAATTTGTTTTGTAAATTTCCATCACACCTTGTGGGTTTCTTGCACTAATGGATAACGATGATGTATAGCAGTATTTGAAATCAATTGTTTTGTCATTTGTATACTAAAATGGTTTTACTTGAATCCTGAACTAATTATCGTAGCTATTGGAAAATATTCGCATTTTGCAGCATTGAAAACTATTTGACCTCGATACGTAATCAGCGACAAACACGTTTATAGTTGAATAGCTGGAGCTAGTTGCTTTATTAGCCTATTGTTCGTGATCGTGCTGTGTAGTAGACATAACACGAGTCAAGTTACTCGAGAAATTAACACGGCTTTATGTACACTGATTTACCATCTATAAACTCTTTTAAATCAATGTTATTTGCCAGGTGGCAAGTACCAGGCACCACCCTTACCACAAGTTACTTGTTTATATAACATAGGAGTAAAAATGTAATTATTTTCTCATGGGAAACCGGTCTATATACCGAATCAGAGTATAACGCGTCACGCACGAGCTGTTGGTATAACGCGTGGACGCACGAGCTGTTGGTATCACGCGTGGACGCACGAGCTGTTGGTATCACGCGTGGACGCACGAGCTGTTGGTATACGCGTGGACGCACGAGCTGTTGGTATAACAGCGTGGACGCACGAGCTGTTGGTATAACGCGTGGACGCACGAGCTGTTGGTATAACGCGTGGACGCACGAGCTGTTGGTATAACGCGGGGACGCACGAGCTGTTGGTATAACGCGCTAAGCGTGAGGTATCTCTGTGGGTTTTTAAATGGAATTGAAGATTTATTTTTTCAAGCCCAAGTATACGAGAGTTCGCAATATAGGGAGCAAAGCTTCGCGTTATTCTAGCCTTCATTGGGGTACCGGGCATATTGATATTCAATCATTCTTGAGGCTCCTCTCTTGTTCTAACCTTCATTTATGGTGGAGGTTCAGGGCACATAGTTATTCAAACTTTCTGGGCGGCCACCAACACCCCTTAACCCCCAGGGTCACCAAAAACATTCTGTATCATCCTTCCTTGTTGGAGGGAATTTCAACAAAAAACGTTTTCATTTATCAAATAATATTAGTTTGTATCACGTATAGGCTATACCCGCTATAACTCAGATGTCAGACATGCATATCAACAGTAGGCCTAAACACCTATAGTTTTGGGTGTTTTGGCTTTCGCCATAGATTTTCTTTTCTTTTAACTGCATCTCCTCTAGAGCTAAAGCAGGACATTGCATGTCCCATGTCTGTCATACATCCGTTCACGTGATAACCATTACATGGTTTCATATTCATATAATCAACTCCCGCGGTTTCGCTGACTCCAGATAGGTAGGTCATAGTCTTCACTTCTTGCTGACGAATTGCTTCCAAGATTCTATTTCAATGATGCCAGCGGCAAATAATAAAACAAAACAAATGCTACCTACTGGGCAGTTCAAGCACCTCACCTCACGTAGGGCTTGTATCTGCTGACAAGGTGGTTTGAGGTAAATGCGGGTTTACATGATGCAAGCATGGAGGCAAGTCAAATTAGCAAGTTTCGCCTCTTGCAATGTGCATTGATTGATTATATTGATTGCCACTTGCCATGGGTACGGGAGTACCCCCAAGAAAGAGCAAAGCTACTTTATCAACGGAACATCGAAGAAGAACACCTGAATAAAATGACACCGTGCGTTATCCTTTTGGTGGCGGCGCCAGGTTGATAAGTCAAAGCTTGCATTCATAATGGTGGCGGTGCCAAGCACATGCATTTTTAAACTTTCTGAGATGCTAGATACCCCCCCCCCCACTCCCCTCCTCCCGTATACCCCCATGGCAGTGGCGTATCCAAGGCAAAAGAAAAGTGTGAAAGTGCACTTAAACGTTTCAATGGAGAATATAGAATAACTGTTTTATCGCAAAACTAATGGCAAATTACCACCTAACCAAAAGAGGATTTTAGTAGATACAAATTTGGTTATTGTGATGCTTTAAAACGCACAGATTTTCACCTCAATGACCTTGAAAAAGAAAACTTTTAGATTAAAAACAGGATTTTAGTAGATAAAAAGTTGGTGATGCTTTAAAACGCACAGATTTTCACCAAAATGACCTTGAAGGAGAATTGTTTGGGGGCAAGTTCCCCGGACCCCCCATTTAGCCTTCGGTGCATCTATGAATTAATTGGTTGAACCCCCCCTTGAACAATTCCTGGATACGCCACTGCCCCACGGTTACCATTCACCAAACACATTTTTAAAGGAAGTGCTAACAAAAGAGTCACGTGTGCATCGAACGTCGTGTTCGTTTTTAACGTGAGACGTGACACACGCACGGACGGACGGAAAAGTGATGCTTGTATGGGACCTTCGCTTTTTGAAGAAGGCCTTCTTTAATTAATGGTCCATAGTAACTACAATGAAAGAAATCATGAGTTTGCTTACGTATGGCCTATAATATTTAGCATCTTCCATGGATGTCGGTCAGTCGGCTCTCCGCAGATGTTTGCAGTAAGAGTAGAGTCCACCGATGTTCAAAGGAGGTCTTCCACCGCCCGCCAAGAAGAGACGAGCCTACTATAAACATTTTTTTTGCTTTTTTCCCCCACCCACATCACACTGAACAATTATCTGGTGGATGATCCGCTATTCCCCAAATTAAACCCCCCATTTCCATTCAAACAGTCTGTTAAAATCCACGACTCTGCGTTTCCATTATCAGGCACCCCCAGCAAACAGTAATTTATGACAATCAGAGGCCGGGATTTACATTACAACTCACAAACAAAGTGTTCCGATAAGAAACAGAGACAGCTAAGTCTGCATGATGCTATGGGAACCAATGAATTTTGTCAGGGGCAACGTTGGTGGGCAGGGGGGAGGGGGGCACACTATCAATCAAAATTAATTAGTAATTCAAGTAAATCAATCTCATCTGCAGTACTGTGGTGAGGCTAGCAATGCATTTTATGTTTTTTTAGTTGCTAATGCACGTGATACGTCCGGCAAGCTACTGGGCAGGGCAAGTGAAAATTTTTACCAGTTTTATTTTCGGACAGGTTGCCTTCCTCCTAAAAAAACAACAAAACATCTCGACTGCGTAAGATAATGACAGTCCATTGCATTGTTACATTACTTAAATTCATGTAGTGTACATCCCATCCATTGAGGTGCCTAAACATGGTGGAGCTGCCGGGTCATGGATGCCCCCCCCCCTTTCTCCTCTTATTTCCAGGGCCACCAATACATTGTGTTATCCTTGGGATCCATTAATATTACTCAATTTTTTACCAAATTTAACCTCCTCCCACATATTGTCAGAGTTTTACGAGGTACGACCGACTTTAAATGATGTCACAAAAATTAACTTCCTCCCCCCCCCACACACCACTCTGCCAGAGCCAGCCCCCATAAACCATTTTCTATAAATAATCTTATTGGGAACAAAGTCAGTCACATTTAGATAAAATATTTTACTTATAATTTTCACAAGAGCATACATAAAATTATGAAATCATTTATTTAAATTAATAAAAATAAGAAATATATATATGTCACAGGAAGCATAATCCCCTCATACCCCCTGTCACACATTGGCAAATGCTAATGACCGCCCCCCCCCCCCAAATTATGTGACATCATATTTTATGGACAGACCCCTTGTTGGTTTGGGATACCAAACCGCCAAACCGCATGACAATCGAACGTCGTGATTGGTTTTTATCGCGTGCGTGACGCAAGTATACGGACCGACGGACCGTCTGAAAAACGATGCTTGTATGGCAGCTTCGCTCCCTAAACAGCTTTTAAAAAATACCGTAGAGAAACCTTTATCAAATTTATCTGTATGCTCTAAAAAGGAATATTATTTAACAACACTGTTGGCGAGTGCGATCAGCACATGCTCTGCTTCTTGCTCAACATTATACAAGCCGCAGCTTCTCACTCACTCGGCTTGCTTCCGTGTAAACGCGCCTTTGAGACACGTGTGCATGCGCTAGCCTATGAGTTTGTGTACACGGCAATGAGATCTAACAAGAAAAACTTAATTTGGGGATATATTCATGTTAAATTGACATTTTTTCATGGTGGGAATTAAACCTATTATAGGGTGCAATATGCCCATCTTCAGGTGAATTGCGAATAGGACAATTGTGAAGGGATGTCCGAGGGCTGTTTAAGAGGACTCTACCCCTTGGATTCGCATTAACGACTGAGGAAAACCTCGGAAAAAACCTTCAGTCAGGATTGCCGGTCTCGACGGGATTCGAACCCGGGACTTCCCGAATCAGAGTCGATCGCTTAGCGCCCGAGCCAACACTGTCAGTAATTGACAATTTCATATATATTTAGCTCAGATCGACGTTTCGGCTTGGTTACACACTCGCTTATCAATTTTATAATAAAACATTAAATTAAGAACTTTAATAAATCGACTCACGTTATTTTAAAAGTTACAAACCAACTGGTTGACGGCACCAACAGTGTGTATTTTGTCTTTCTTAGTTTACGGTATCGCAACTTCTTCAGTTTCCTCTTCATCCGGTAGTTCCTCCATATTCTGCTGCTTGTTTACGAACAAAATATTGAAATAAAATATTATGGTTATAATAATACACTAATTATTAGGTTATCTTTACAAATAATTGTCTCCTATACACAAGTTCTGAAAGAAACTACAAAAAATAATCGTAGCTTACTTACGATCAGCTAATAAAAAGCTAAACAGTAAACAATATTTTGAAACTGTGTTCTGATATATAAAGATTTTTTTTATAGACAAGGTAGGATGTAGACATAGGTGCAAACCACAACCAACAATCTATAGAGCTTAGCCCTCTTCACTGTCTTGCTATGTATTGTGGAGGAGTTTGGATAGTTGTGAAGATGCTATGAAATCTCTTACATTCGCATTGACGACTGAAGAAAACCTTTGAAAAACTTCCAGGCAAGATAGCTGGTGGCGGGTATCGAACTCGCGACCTACGCTTGAGCTACATCTACCGGTGTGATAGTTGTTTAAATTAGACAGAATAACTGCAACATAACAATTTGCTACTTGAGGCGCATCATGTATACATAATCACACTCGGGGATATAGGCAATGCATGCCCCTTTTCAGGAGTCTAACTGGGGATTTTGGATATTGGACAATTGTGAACGGAATGTCCCTTGCATTCGCATTAACGACTGAAGAAATCCTCGGAGAAAACTCGCAGTCAGGATTGCTGGTGGCGGGATTCGATTCGAGACCCCCCGAATCAGAGTCTCGCGCTTTACGCTTGAGCCAACACTGTCTGTACGAAAGGGCTTATCCCGTGGCCCTATGGAAATGACTTTGTAGAACTTACGATTGTATGTATGTATGTAAAATATCAGGGTTCGAGCCCCAGTCGGTACTTATCTATTTGAAAATTGGCATCACTATATATATTTTTATAACGATGAATTGATAACCCTTGAGTATGGTTTCAATGATACCTCTTAGCTTACAGTAGAATCGGTGTAATTAAACTTAAATTTGTGATTTATGGGGTGACATACAGATGGCGGTTAGGACAATTTCCGGCTGCGTCCGAGCCAAATCAACTATTTCAGCGGAAGGGACCATACCACCGCTAGCTACAAAATCAACTATTTGTAACGGACAACATGCATTTACTTCGTTTCACTACCCGGCAAGTACTAAGAGCTTTCCATATGGTTCGAGTCTCACAAGTCACAACATACCTACATAAAAATCACGCCGTATTTTATCATCATATTTTACGAGTATTTAAAAAAGGAAATTAAAATATATTTAAATGGTCTAGATTACCCCCAAATTTTTTTTTACCACAATAATTTAGACCTTAATACTGCACTTGCGACAGCTAAAAAACCATGATTGTATGAACAAGATTTTATATGAATTTTTAAGTTTTTTATCCTGAAATTGGCGAAAATTTGCGTTTTGGGAAATTTCTTAAATCGGCTTCAACCTTTTTAATTTGTGGTTCACATAGATCTAGGGCATCGAACTAATCTCAAATTGTGTCTTGACACAGTGCATAATATCACATCACATTTTGACCGAACTCCATGCCCTCATTCCACGATTTACAGAAAAGGAAGTCGAGTACGTCAATGATGGTTCAATATTTTTGACCGAAATCCTTCAAGGTCACGGGGTATAAAGATCATCCCCATGGAGATTTTTGCCGATGGGAACTTTTTTCTGGAGTAAGGGTGGACCCAATATTTTTTGTGTTACTTTGTAAATTCATAACTTGGTAGCCTAAATGAAATATATTATTTTTTAGTTTAGAGAAGGTTGTTGTTGGTTAACAATCTTAAAATAATACAGATTTACAAACTCCAGACAACAAGTAGGGGGTTATTAAATCAAAATATTTTGTATTTCATTTTTGGAGTAGGCCTACACCCAGACAGGGTGTGTGAAAAATCATGATTTATTTTATATCAACTTTTCGATTTTAATCAGTTTTTCATTTTTTTTTCGATTTAAATAAGATTTTTATTGATTTCAACAATATCTGTGTTTCAAAACTTGTCAAGTTGTTGAGCGGATCAAATACTTTCACAAGAGTTTCATAAAATCTAATTCAAAATTTGTTGTAAGGAAAACTTTGCTTAAATCAGTTAGAATTATTGTGTTTGTTGCTCAAAACGAAGCAAAATGCATTTAATTAAACTCAATTATTTTTATTGAATAAATAATTTGATTTATATCTGATTGAAATAAAAAAAAACACCCTGCCTACACCTACAGTCAAATCTAGATCCAGAGGTTCTTAAATTTTTATTAGTAACTGTGGACCCCACGTCGTTAAAATTTTACTGGACCCCTAGCCAATAATAATTTTGAATTGCCTCTTTATTGTTTAGATGTTTAGCTAAACAATATTTTTGTTTCATTGATTAGGCTCTTCTCTACCGGTCTTGTAAGAGTGAATAAAGCTTTAAAAGTAGTAACAAAATTGCATTTGGTCTCGATAGATTACATTACATTGCAGGAACATTGATTCATATGGTGCCGGAGGTTCTGGATTCGTTCGACCCCTTATCGGGCCCTTTATTTTTTTCTACTTTTGGGCTTTTTCCCAAACCTTTTCCCCTTTAAAAACCCCCCCCTCATGTTGTAGCCCTAAAGCCCCGCAAAACCACAGTTTGGGGAACCGGGGCCCCCTGTTTTTTTTCTCACTTGAAACCCGCGCGCCAATGGGGAATGAATTTTTGTTTTACTGCTAATTTGGGGAGTTTTTTTAAAAAAGGGGGACATCTATCGGTAAAATTAGTAATCAAGTAAGAAGGGGGTGTCGCCATATTTACAGTTGTGCAGGTGTTATGTTATCGTATTTTGTTCAAATTCTTAGTTAATTTGTATGTTATGGGAGCAACATCATGACTGTAGATTTCAATGATTACTTCTGGGTAAGATTACTATTTACAGTCTTCTTTTGAGTTATAATTCAATTGTGCGTAATTCTGTATTTCTTATGGCATTCTCTCCAATTAGTGGGGTTCTGGGCTTGTTGAAGTGAAAGTGACATAATGTAAGGATTTGAAGTGTCAAGTGACATGTGTTGTTTAGGCTTGGTTTTTGTTTACAGGGGGAGAAGAACAATGGTTTTGATGTTTTATACCATAATATGAAATATGGGCTGGTTGCCAGCAAGGAATTGGCAGACTTCTTGAGAGAAAGGTAATTAGGCTAGGGGCCTAGCTAGGCCTAGGCCTAGTCCAGCCTAGCACCTCTAGGACCTGCCTGTGCTGGGCTTAGGCCTAGCCTAGCCTAGGTCTCCAAAACGTTACTGTACATATGCTTATCCTAGTAGGACCCGGTCCTAGACTTGGTAGGCTAGGCCTAGGGCCTACGCCTAGATCTCAGGCCTAGTATTGGCCTAGGCCTAGGTCTAGCCTAGGCTAGCCTAGCGTAGGGCATAGGGCCCTACACCATAGTCTTCATAATGTAGGCCTAGGCACTAGGTTAGACCACCTAGCCTAGGCCTAGGCCTACTTAAGCTATGGCCTAGACTAGTCTTAAGTTGTTAAACTGTGATTTGCATAAATATAATGAAAACAATTGAGCCACAATGATATCAAGGTTACGTTGGTATGCTTCATTGCATGCGTGCAGCGTAGGCTACACATTCAACAGCCTAGGCATATTGCAATTCTCACCTAGCGAACATGCTTTTCAGTTCTCGATCACTTTAGCTTTCAATTCACTGTTAATAAACCTAGGCTACCATATCTGGTAAAAATGCTGTATAGGCCTAGGCCTACCGCCTCGTGGGAAAACCCCCATTGAAAACACTTATTTTGTGTAAAATAGAAACGTTAAAGGTTTTTACTGTTTTATTAACAAAAAAAACTATAAAACCTTAAACGTTTCTATTTTAAATAAACCTAAAGGACTTTCACCTGAAAAGGAGTTTCGCCTATAGGCTACCCTATATTTACTTTTTACGAGGGGCACATGTAAACAAGCCCAATAAAAAGCATTTGAATGGTTCAAAAGATCTGCAAAAAATCTGAAGTGTTGATTTTACTGCACTTCCACTAGGCCTACCTTGTAAGATTCAGTTGATTCTAATGACTCTTCTCTGCAGCATCCACCATTTTGTATTTTTGGGTTCAACAAGTAAATATTTCAACATAGGTCTATGCTTTATTATTAATATTTAGAGGTGTGTATTTTTCGTTTTATTTAATAAAACCGAAATAACACCGCTAGGCCCTATATGCGGTATGGTAATAAAACCATATAACACAGCAAAATGGTAATAACACCAAATCTTCCCAAGTTTGCTAAATAAAACCAAATTTTGCTATTTCCTTTCACATTGACAAAATTACTTAAAACTATTCTCACTTTTTACAGTAAACTTGCTGATACCAGCTTAAATGAAAACAATACAATAATATGTATAAACTATAAATAATTGTAAATTACTTCCTTAAGATCAAATTGTGCTGTGATGTTCCAATTTCAGTCAGCAAACTGCTGCAGGAGCGATCACTAGGTGGTACCCGTGAATTGAAAACAGTGTGATTAATGCGCTTATTGGAATTTCCTATGCATTTTAAGTAATATTCACCGTTTTGCAAATAATGCAAGGAAGGCAAAAATAAAATAAAACCATATAACACCACTTTTTGCAATTTAAAAAACAAAATTATGGAAAAAATAAAACCATTTTAGCACACCTCTATTAATATTATCTATAGGCCTAATAGGCCTAATCATACATTCAGGTTGAAACTTGATAAAATAAGTTCATTCACTATCTAGCTACGCTAGGCCTATGCACAACTTGGCTGCAAAATCTAAATAAATCATATTGATAAAATCTTGATTTGGAAAAAAATGAAGTTAGGGGCACATGTAAACAGACATGTTTGGGGCACATGTAAACACTTGCTATCACATACTAGATATTATGTATTTTTAAAGTAACCATAACTATTATTAGGGAAACGCCAAAGTCGTTGTTAAACGAGTGAGTGAGTGAGCCAAGTGTTGTTCCTCCCCTTTACCTAAGGATCTAGCCCAGTATGAGGAATGATACCGGTACTCAACACATTGGCTCACTCACTCGTTTAACAACGACTTAGGCGTTTCCCTAGTTATATAAATTAAACATTTGAAATGCGAATCGTATTCAAAACGTATTAGCGTGAAACATTAACAAATTTCCAAGATAAAACAAAATCACCTAAGTTTTATTTCCCATTTAACACCCCTCCAAAATATAATGTGGGTGTAAAAATATAAAAAAGTTCGAGCTAACGGGTATCGAACCCCAACCCTCCGTGCAGTAGACTAAATGCTTACCAATAGGCCATGCAAGCCACGTATATTGTCCCGCTAGCTGCTACTAAACAAATGCTATCGATATTTTAAAAATCACATTTTTATTTATTGTAGGATTAAATCGCAATGGATCTAGCTGATTTTGTTAGCAGTTCTCAGTAAACTCGTACTGGATGTCTGTTAAAATTTCAGCCCAATCTGTTCAGCGGTTTGGCTGATTTTCGACGTACAGACAGACAGACAGAATCACAGAATGAAAGCCGTTCGAGTTGAATGGAGACACTCGGTCGCTCCGCTCCCTCGTTTAATTAGCTACTTATTACCAACAGGTAGAGTTTTAGGACAAGGTCTAGAGGCAGAAGGGTTCTTTCAAAGTGTTAGGGACCTAACCTAGATAAAACCTGAACCCACCCTGCTGCTGCTTACCAGCACTGCTCGAGCAGCGTCTAATTTTGTCATTTCCAGTAGATCTGAGTGAATGTAACATTAAGTAAAGTTAATCCATCTCTTATTAAATGAAACAAACTTAATTGTCATTCAAAAAGGTTATACAATTGACATCAGCACAGCTTGTTTACATGTGCCCCATGTGCGGTTTACATGTGCCCCACTCAGGGGTACTTGTAAACGAATACAATTTATTGTATTTTATTGTAAAACTAAATAAGTATGACTTCTTAAATTCTTTTGGGGATACATTTAGCAAGAGAAATGTATAGGCCTAAGTAAACTGATTTTCACAATTTGAATAAAAAAATGTGTTTCTGACTGAAGTTTTGACTGACTGAAAAAAAGAGTTTACATGTGCCCCCCTCTCCCCTATACGGCAGAATTACCCCATATCTTAACTGTTACATGACATAGGCCAAGGTTTCACAACGTTCCTTGGAATAAGACTTGTTCATGGTAGGTTGTAGGCCTATGCAGAAACATATCCCGATTCACCGACAGTGTTGGCTCAAGCGCTAAGCGCTAGGGAGGTCTATTTAGGGGGGGGCTATTTGGGAGGTCAAGGGTTCAAATCCCGTCGAGACCGGCAATCCTGACTGAAGGTTTTTTCCGAGGTTTTCCTCAGTCATTAATGCGAATGCAAAGGATTGAGTCCTCTTAAATAGCCCTCGGACATCCCTTCACAATTGTCCTATCCGCAATATACCTAGTTAGTCACCTGAAGAGGGTCACACCGGTTAAATCTGATGTGTATACCCTACAGCGGGCATCCTACAAAAATGTAGGCCTATTTATTGAGCGAGCGTAGCGAGCGTCTCCACTTGACTCTTATGGCTCGAATGTCTGTTTTTTTTTTCTGTTACTGCTTCGGTACAGGTCGCACCGTTTCTCTGATCGACCTGAAATTTGGCACACATGTACAGCCAGGGTCATATTTAAATCAAGTGGTCTGGAAGATACCTCTTTTGCCGACATCCCGTGGTCAACTCTCTGTGCACGTGATTTGTTTCACATTGTGAACGAAATTATCGATCGATGGAAGCCCCCTAGTCTATTTGATGTTATTAATATTATTTCGGAGGCTTTGAAAGACTCTTGGTCAACAAAATAGTCAATATATAGAAGGCAGTTTGAAGAATAATACAATTTTATCAAAACAAAAGCATAAAACAAACTTTGGTGGTTTGCAACTAAGACTAGACAGCTAAGATAGAATTATTCAAAATTAATTGGAAACTAACGCAAAGGTAAGAACTAAGACATAGTCTTAATGCTATGCCTAGGCCTAGGTATCGATATATAATTCTCTCTTTACGTTCCATATTATATTTCTTCTAGGCTTGATAGTTGCTCTGGTGAATAGTGAATTTTCCTTTGACATTAGCAGCCATGTTTCTTATTTACGTCGATCGTTGCAGTTCACAGGGTGATCTAAATCATGGCACAGAGAGCTGACCACGCGATATCGGTAAAAGAGGTATCTTCCAGACCTCTTGATTTATATATGACCCTGGCTGTACATACCACCTATGGGAGTTGCTGTATAGTTTTTGAACAAAATCCTATCGTTGGTTATAAAAAATAAAAAATAAAAAAATAAAAAAATAAAAATGTTCCGATCGTTATGAAATTTTGCAGGGTCAATAAGTAGGCCTACAACATTCTCTCCTATTTTTTTAATTTTCAGCTAAATCGGTCAAGACCTTAAAGACTTATTGGTATATAACATTATGGGAATGTCGTACTCGGGTCGTGTTGCACGTACCGGTGCTCGCTCAACAACGCGACGGGACTTTAGCGTTTTCCTAGTTTATGTCCCAATTCATACTCATCAAACGTGATCCAGTAAACTAAAGAAGTGTTGGCATACACATATACTTTTCTCGAACTAGGTTTCATTTTGTAACCAAATATTAACCTTAGGCCTACACGTTAATGTAGGCGCTTATCTAGTTTTTGACCACATCAAATACAACGTTTTACTTTGCATGCAATATAAACATTATATTAGTGTGAAAACTAAAATTTTGGGACATGGAATTTCAGGGAGTGGGGGTGGATTGTGCAAATGCTCCTTCAGAAATTGTTAATTTGGCTTTGTCTGGACCCATATTTCTTGTGAAAAATAGAAAAATATTTGCGAAGCTTCGCGCTTTCAATTGAGTCAAAGGCCGTGTTTTAGTGTTTAGTGCTCGTCTGCAGTGGTGAAGGAACCAAGGTAGGCAAAGCCCCCCCACACTAGCTAAAGGGCCTTCCCCTCAGACCCCTCATTGTACTAAATCATGTTCTTTACTCACGAAAGAGTGCATACGCACATAAATAAATTTTTGATGACACCACTGCGCACCTGATAATGAGTTGAAAAGCCACCACTGCCATACCCGCACTAGTTGGGGGGGTTCCCCAGACCCCTATTGTACCAGGATACGACAGGTAATGTTTGTGGTTAAAAAAATGTTTGTCGGCTAGTTACGCCACTGCTAAACCACTCTAAATTCTGCTACAACCTCATCTGATATTATTGGAGAGAAAGATTAGAATACACCGACAACCCTAGATCCCGTGCAACTGCAACATCCGCCTGATAACTAGGCCCTAGTGTTTTATATTGTAAAGCATTAATGATGAAATTGTGAAAACTCGTCAAGCATCTCGTAAACGTCAGGTGCTACGTTGAAATCAGTGTAGGCCCTATTATTGGGTCTAGGATCTAGCGCTGTCTCTGATTTAATTTTGTGTATCATATTATTCATAATAAACAACACAAAGCTAGGGGCCTATAAAGTGCCAATTAACTAAGCTACAAGTACTTCAACTTTGCATGTCCTCAAGAAACCATAGACTTAACTCCAGCTGATGGTATTTGAACTTGCAGCCTAGTTGGCACGCCGGTTGAAAACCGATAACTTGCGCAGCGCTAGATCGTAAGCTTAGGCCTACTTTACACTGACAGAATCTCCTTTAACGTAAGGAGTTGCTTGAATTCTACAGTTGTTTTTTTAAACGATTTTGTTGTTGTTCCGGTATATTATTCTTTGCACTTTTGAAAGGGTAGGGAATAACTTACATGCCATTTTCTTAAAAGCATGTACCCCTAGTTAAGGAAAAAATGGAATGTAAAAAGTGATATTGTTCCTTTTTACCCAGTCATTTTGGGGTAAACAGTTAACATTGTAGCTTATTGGTGTGAGATAAAAAAAAAATGCGGTAAATAGGAACATACATAGGTAGGCCTATTATGTATGATTGAAAAAAAAGAATGAAGTCAAAATGTTAAAACTGTGGATGTTATGTAAGACTAGGAAAACGCTAAAGTCCCGCCGCGTTGATGGATGAGCTTTTTAAAGTTTAAAGTTTGCTTGGGATATCTTTACTTTTGCAAGTGCTTTGTTTTGCTGCCTACGCATTGTAGGTGAATGTTGTCAAGTTTCTTTTGTTTCTTGTCAATTGGTATTATTTACCGCAAAAAACTTATATTAAAAGCTTTATTTCTATGGATTCTGGCTAACTTTTTCAACTTTTTCTTTCAAAAGGTACTACATCACCATAACCTTAATGTCCATGTATAATATGAACGTTGTTGCCCCACCCGTTTGGTCAGAATTGGCCCAAATGGCACGAAAATATCGCACAAAAAATCAAAAAACTTATATTAAAAGCTTTATTTCTATGGATTCTGGCTAACTTTTTCAATTTTTTTTTTCAAAAGGTACTACATCACATAACCTTAATGTCATGTATAATATGAACGTTGTAGCCCACCCGTTTGGTCAGAATTGGCCCAAATGTCACGAAAATATCGCACTAAAAATCGAAAAAAAATCGTAAAAGTACGATATTCATGAGAAATATTTCTTCGATTGTACCCAAAAACAATACACCTCTAAGTTCAGAGATTTCGAAGGTCCTGTCAAATTTTCATCAAGATCGGATAAGCAGTTTGTCTGGTAGAGAGTTAACAAACAGACAAAAAAACAAACAAAAAAAAAAAAAAACAAAAAAAAAAACAAAAAAAAAAAACCCGAGCTAAATTTTTTGGGGGGTCGGTGAAATTGAAGTCTTCGCTTCGCTCATCCAAAAACAATACCAGATTATGTTAAAACCGGAGCGGAGCGCCACATTTGTGGCAAAAAAATATTCTTAGGTGTTTTGGTGACAATAGGATTTAGTGTTTATTATCAACCTATGTTATGAAAATAAAAAGGTTAGGACTACATGGATATATTTTTAAACGGGTCATGCCTAGATATATTTTAGGGCTGTTCCCTTTTACCCCATTTACCTATGTGGAATATTTTTTGTCCTTGTGTAGTATCTAGATCCAGCCCTACAGAATGTTTTCTTGATGTCAATTATCTAGTTAGGCTATTTCTTGTAATTTTCTCATCCTCTACAATTATTTTGGTCTGGTGCTATTATATATTTAATTTCTGTCATATTTATTTTATTTCATCACATTTTGTTGGCAGAAATGGTTTAATATATATTCTTTTATTTGGATTTTATCAATAGCTGAAGTGTAGGGTAGGTTAAGTGCATCCAGATGGGGACAAAGAGCTGGGAGTGGCACATGTTGTCCTGGCAACGAAGGCTGCATTTGGCATGGACAACATTTTAAATAAATCATTTTTGGTGCTGAGAACTGAGACATTTTTGCTACTTGTCATAGACAATTTTTGCACTTGCTGTTGGCAAACAGAATTCAAGGTTGCAGCCAAAAATGTTGGCTTTGTTTTATGTTACCTACCATCCTAACACTATATTATATTTTCAGATCAAACATTGAAGAAACCAATTCAAAGCAATTAATTAAACTTGCCAAGCAAGCAAGTAGTGGGTGCGTACAAGGCACATTTGCACCCATTTGGCAAATACTACGCACCTCGGCTGATAAATTGTCAACACTACATCTACAAATGGTCCACAAAGTGACGGAGTTGGTTAAAGATGTGAGCAAGTATGCTGATGACATGCACAAAAAACACAAAACGGTATGGTTTTTTAAATTTATGATTAAATTTGACTTTTTGAAATATATATCTGTCAAAGTCTGTTAAATACTAAATAGTCATGAGAGGAAGGAAACTATGCTGTGACTTAGGACAAATAGGCATTCATTCCCCTTGTTCACAATCAATTGGCCTACAAAAAAAAAATTAGGATGATCCTTCACAACCAGCTAAATATAAATTATACATGAATCCACCAGACTATCACTGATGGCTGCATTTAAACTATAACTTATATAAGGAAGAACTACTGATGAATGATGATTGATGAATCATCCCTAGTCGTGTACCTACAAACATAAATGATGCCTCTTATTAAATTGGATTGGTATTTTTTAAGTCTAGTCACAATCCCCAAATTAGGAATATTGTGATAACTGCCATTGAAACATGAATGTTCAATGATATTGATTATTCAATACGATATCACGGGATAATCAAGCCTATTTACAATATTAATATCTCTGCATTATATCGTAAATATTGTGATATCATTAGCATACTCAACGTTAAATATCCCTCTACAGTCTGCAGTAATCGTTACTGCAGTTAAACGGAATGCTCCTCCCACTCCTCCGCTATGATAACCCTCGTCCGCCAGCGTCTTTTTCAAAGTACCATATGCCCGCAAACACGATAACTGAGTGGGGCACGGCTTCATTTGCGGGGAGTCTTGAAGCGAATCCTATGCGCACCTAGTCATGAAGAGCCCTGCACACAAGACTTATGTAGAGTGGCAACTGCCTTGGCATCTACATCGGCGATACGCTGGTGGCTTTGTTTACATGAACTCGTGATCTTTATGTGATAAAATTTCTGCAATATTTATGATTGATTATTAGTCATAAAACATGTTCCAAGTAAATTCACTTGGAAAGAACCCATCAACATCAAGCACTGAAAATAAAAGCAATTTTTTATACATTGGTCTACTCTGCTACAAACTAGAGCAAAAATGAAACATTGCCATTAATGCATGCATAAATATTTAATATTGGTATAATTTTTTTTAGAAAGATATCCCAATACAGTATTAGCAAAATGGCATAGATATTTACAGAAATATATCGATAAACATCTCTAGTTGAAATGTTGAATATTTTTTGATTAAAATTAAACACCCGGCACCCGCTTTACCAAGATACTCGCAAATTTACCTGTGATTTCTCCTTCCACCCTCGAGATACACAGCAGTTTGCCCTAGACTTGATATCAAGGTCAACTACTCTAAGAGGGAAATATTTACATACAAATCGCAACAGTTTGGTGCTTAGATAAGGGTAGGGTATACATTTAGTTAAACACTCTTGGTAGAGTTGTTTTAATGTGATTTAAAGAAAGTTGGGCAGCATCGAACTAGTCAACAATTTGAAACAAGCTACGTGTACGGGGTGCGGTTTCAAGTTGGCAATAACATGGAATATTCTAAGTCTTACAAAAATTAAGGTACGGTCCATACAATATACTAGTACTTATAGGCCTAGGCCTATTATATAGGGGAGGTAACTTTTTATACATATACGGCCATAATAGAATATTTTATATTCTGAGATAATTGATGTATTATCCTACTAGGCTACTTAGTCTAGATCTGTACATATTGTAAATGTTTTTAATATTATTTGTATATATTGGTATTTATGTATTAGCCTAGATAGGCCATTATCATGACATGTAATACACTCAGAACATGGTCTACATGGGAAGAGTATACATTACGCAAATAAATCTATCTATCTATCTAAGCAGAGGGTTTGACTTAGTGGATTTATGAAAATAGACGTCAATAGTAGTAAGCTAGCTTTAAATGAAATATTGTATGTACTGTGAAATGAATTTAATTTGGCCGAGTTGATAGGCCTACTCTTGGACCATTTTTAGAATAGAAATCAATAATATTAATGAACTGGTTATAAACAAAAATTGTTGATAGATCATATTGATTGCGCAGCCTTAAGCTATAGTTTAGGAATTAGGAGATGTGTTCCTCATGGCTGCCGGTGAGAATTGAGCCTGTATAGTATCCATAGAACACCCCTAAAACAGAAAATGAACTTGGCCCGAAGGCATGCACATTTAATTGCGCTGGCCACAGTGGTGTTTGCACATTTAGTAATTATGTAGCTATTCTAAATCAACAGAGGCATTCAGTAACAACATCATCATCAAATTCATTCACACTTACTGCAACAACTGAAGTAAAACTCCTAGAATTTGAGAAAAATAGGCACACAATAATTAGCTTAATCTCTTGTGTGTTTCAGGTTAAAGAGGAAGAGTCTGGTACACTGGAAGTAGTTCAAGCCATTCAGTCAACAGCGCTTACTTTACAAAAAGCTAAAGATGCATATACTCAGAAAGGTCTAGAATTTGATAAATTAAAAAAAGAAAATGCTTCACCCAAAGATTTAGAAAAGGCCGAAGTTAAATTGAAAAAGGCTCAAGATGATTATAAAATTCTTGTTGAAAAATATAGCACTATCCAAGAAGACTTTGAAAAGAAGATGTCACTAGCCTGCAAGGTAAGGATGGTTGATTAGAAGAGAATCTCAGAAACACATAAGCTTAAAGGTCTAGGCCCTAATACTAATAAAATACACCAGGTTGGTTGAAATCTCAACTGGTCTAGGGCTAGTTGTAAGTATGGCATTCTGACAGATGGTGCCTACAATCTTTCTGCTGACTAGCTAATCAGAAAGTGTGTGTGTGTGTGTGTGATTGGGGAAAGAAAAAACGGGACCAACAGCTTACCTTAAACGAGATGGGTAGCTGCGTGAAACTGTCTGGTTAACAAATTATTTATAAAACAACAAAAAGGTGTAATTAATAAGTTGCCTAAATGTGTTATTACTTATTAGTGTTGCAATCATGCAGCACATGCAAACAAACCTTAATTGTTTACCCACTTGGCTAAGATTAGCAATGAGGGACATTCTTGATAAGTATTTCATTTTTCTTTTCTTACAACTTATACAGTTTATTATGTACTGTACCTTGTTTCCCAGGTACTGCAATATATAATAGTGCTACCTATAGATCTATTGGTATATACCCTTTCTCTAGAGACCCGGGAAATTCGTGTTACTTTTTTATGCGAAATGTTAAAATGTCGTATTTTTTTTGCAAAATGTGGACGAATTGTGTGGTTAGGAACCCAAAAATATGTATATTGAATCGCGAAATAACATCTACTTTGCCATTTACTGAGCAATAACACCGAAATCTATATTGAAACTAGGGATGACGACGATTGATCGTTAACCGATTAATAACCGATTAATTTTTGTAACCGGTTACACGGGCAATAACCGATTATTTAAACAGCAATATTATGTGGCTATTGTATTCATTTGTATTTGCCGCGCTGTCTCCTACCCCGCCGTCCGGGCCACGAGTCGCCGCTACTGGTCGCTACATTGCACAAGAGTTGTTGTTTCTCTATTTCTCAGCTGGCAACATCGTGACGACAGCCGCCACTCGTCTGCCTGGAGGAGAGCATGCACACATTGCACAGAGCTTGTGCGCAGCGCAACGCTCGCTATCTCTCGCTCCACTGGAATGTTTTTATCGCTGTCACGTCGATCGGCCCTATTTACGAGATATTTATGAATATTTTACTGTCAGAGAGAATTCATTATTAGCCTTTGTAGTTCACATCTTCACAAAAGTTGTTGGTAATATTTGTTTTTGTTCATTCCGGAGCAACTAATTCAATCTAGTTTCTTTGTCTACGCGCTAGGCCTAGGCCTAAAGTTTATAGGCTCACAGCTTGCTCCCAGCTATTTGGACGTGGATGACGATGTCAGTTGATACGCGCTGGTGACGCCTGCAATGGACGGAGCTGAGCGTGACTGAGATTCTACTGCAGTGCTAGTTGGTTCGCTAGAGCACTCGCGCTCGTAATTCATGATTTTAAGCGTTTTTTTTTTAATTAACCGATTAAAAACTGGTTTTTACAATCCGTTAATCCGTTAACTAAAACCTTAATCAATGTCATCCCTTATTGAAACGCGAAATAACCACTATAAATGGCAATACTGTCCTTTAAATACTTTGTAATTGTCAAAAAATGAGTTAAATAACGCTCCCTCCGTCTCAATCCCAGTTGGCCGGCTTGCGATATCAGAAGAATTCCTTTGTCGCCGGCTGTTCCGCTGTTCGCGCGCACCCCCCCATAGACCACCAAGCGGCCGCCTCGCCTAGACAGCCAGTCTGCAGCCAGTGAAGTAGTTGGCCTTGACAGTGTTACGTCGTCGCTTCGCCGTCAGTTTTCACTGAATTTGGTTTAGTGCGATGCCGAAAGCTCCTGTTACTGTTAATTACAGAGCGAGGGAATTTAAAAGCAAAAGTTTTTATGTCAATGACGATGACGGAAAGATTTTAATGTGCAAATATTGTGATTGTCGAGTAGAATTTGAAAGAAACGATTCCGTCCTCAAATATATTATTGAAAGTGACAAGCATAAGAGTGGGGAACTGAACGTCGCCGACAATTCACAAAGGCAGCTTTCTCTCGCTGGCAGTTTTTCTCACGCCAAAAAAGCACGGGCAGACAAGAAGGAGTTTATTGTTGATACCACCGAGGCCTTAATTTATCAGTTGTGGTTTATCCGTCAAAAAATTAGAATCTCCGAAGATGCTCAGCAACAATGGTGGCATTCTAAAAATGTACCTAGGCCTCGTGAAAATACAATTTCCAAACTTGTGTAGTAGTAAAAAAAAAAAAACTTGTCAAATCCAATTTTTGTGATTACTGACACCCTTAAAATAAAACCATAACAACACCGAATTTTTGATTTTTTTAAAAACACATAACACCTAATTTTCAATTTTTAAAAACAAAATTTGCAAAAAAATAAAACCATAAAATTGGGTCTCTACATCCCCAAACTTAAATTATTTACTTTTTTCTGTAGGAGCTAATATCTGCTAGTTTGCTACAATAGTAGGCAGGGTATCTTAAATCAAGTGTACTTCAACTTCATTTGGAACTACAAACACAAGAGTTGTGACTGGCTTTATTTGCAAGGTTTTCCTTAATTTTAAAAAATATGATTTTTTGAAATGCTTGTGGAAGTATTTGAATCGCTCACCAACTTGGCAAGTTTGAAGTTCACCGATTTTTTCAATTTAAAAATAAATTATCAAACAAATATCCTAATTTATTTTTTATTTTTTTAAACACACCCAATTAGTAGGCCTACATTAATATAGCCTACCCACCTAGTGCTAATAATATGTATTTTTTCAGCATTTCCAAGATGTAGAAGAGGCACATTTAAAACAAATGAAAGAGTTTCTAAATACATATGCTGAAATGTTGGACAATAACCATGATCTTATTGGTCAGGTATGTAAAGTCATTTACAAGTACAGTTATGTACAAATACATAATGAATTTCAGAACATTTTAAAACCTTATCTCTGGCACTACCTCTCTATTGTTTTATAAATTGCATTTCTTTCTCAGCAATGCCGTGGTTTCTATTTAATGCAGAGGTTCCCAAACTTTTTTGAACCGTGGATCTCTATATCACACGTGAAAAATTTTGCGGACCCCCAAACAATTTTTTTCATTTTTTTATCATTTGTAGGCCTATGTTTAGTCAATATGACATTTTAATAAACTTGTTTCATTCGCAAGTTAATGGATGAGGCTCTTTGCCTGTGTCAAACCAAGAATTTAAAAGCAAGTGCTGTAAGCAAAAAGAAATTCTTTGGCTCCGATCCCTTAGTATTGGCAAGAGCATCATTACAGAATGCTGGAGGTTCTGGGTTCAGTCCCTGATGTAACACATTTTTGCTGCAATCAACATCTCGGACAATTGCTTTAAACTGACAGGTACTTGGCTTAAAAACTGTCTATCATAAATATTCATAATCTGATTTCCACTTACTCTAAATTTTGAGCCTAGTGGCAACCTGTGAACTTTTAACAATGCGTGACCAAGCGGGCTAGGTACTTAAATGACGGGTTGCTCAAAGGGTATGCTTGGTAAAGTGGATCAATTGTTGACCAAGATAGGAATGTTACATGAAATCATTTTTTATTTACTAGCTTTGAATGCTAATCTTTAGGATAGAAGTTTGTGGACCTTGTCCACGTTCAGTTTGGAAACCTTGTATAATATTAGCTATGAACCTAGTTAATCCTGTAGGCTTAGCTTACCTTGATGTCTCAATATTCTACAATTCTATTACCTTACTATAACATTGTAACTAGAAAGTTCTGAACAATGTTTATGCATGGCACCACAGATCAGCACTCTTGTGATCTAAGACTCATGTTAGGACATCCCGACTACGGCAACAGTGTATGTTCAGTGGTATGATAGACAACAGTCATTGACGCTGGGGCTTAACTGCACTATTCAGTGATTCACTCAAACAATTTACATGAAATTATTATCTTTCTGATTCATCTTGGTTTGACCTTTGCAGTGGTGATCCTCATGTGGAAAAATGTGGAAAATTTAACACTGAAAATCTGCAACAAAACTTTTTTTTGTGTGTGAAAAGTGTGAAAATCATTATAGACCTATATGATTGTAAAATAATTACTAGTAAAAAGTTAGATGATCCTTTTATCACATCTCCAACATTATAAATTTAAATACCAGTTAATAGACAAACAAAAAAATCATAATATTGCTCAATTCTGTCACTGTCAACTCATGCCTTCCAATATTTGATTCATAAATCAACGCCCCAGATTGTGAGCTACGAGTACGATTGATTGTCATGATAGTCGGTGCAAAATTAATCATTCGGTTTATTATGATACAAAACCATGTATCTTCATCGTAATATAAGCACATTGTATACCTACCTACCCCTAATCATTTTCTGCACTGATGCATGGGCCTCAATTGTACTAACAATTTACTTTTTTTGCAGGTCCATATAGAATTTAAGCGTCAATGTTTGGAGATGACTGTCGATAAACTTTTAGAACAATTTGTATTGAATAAGTACACAGGCTTAGAGAAACCAGGTAATGTATAATAGCAATTTTCGCTTACTTAGCAATACGTACTAGAGATAGAGAGCTGTAAAGAGATAAGTGTGTTTTATTTTTTGTTATATTTTTTGTTTTGTGTCTGAGCAGTCGAGCCTACTTTTTACAAACACTGATTTGACAAAATTTCACTTTTTATGAAGTACTTTTAATTTCCCTGCATATTTCCTGTGCCTTCCATGTTAAATTATTCCTTTTTGTGAAGTGATTCTCATCAGAAACTCTGCTTTTACATATTTTTTATTAACTGTATTGTATATATTTCGTCTAAAGTTGCAAGTGTTTCAGAAAAATCTAAAACATCTTGTCTGAGTAGGTCTGGTGATTACATTTCTGATCGGCTACTGTTTGCTAACTGTCGTCTACCTGCTGTATATCCGAAACCTTCCGATTCAAAGCGTCACCCTTGTGCATTCCCGAGTCAGCAGCAGCTGGCAACAAACGCATAGTCGTGGGTGTGATTTACTCGCTTCACTAGCGCGTGAAGTTGACAAACCAGCTCGGTCTTGTTAGCAGAAGACAAGTTCCCTCAGCTCCTTCCATCCATATCGAGCGGTTTTACGCGTGTAATTTATGACCCACTGGAGTGGCCTGCTCAATTGTCAACTCATTTTATCCAAACAATCCTTCGCTTTTCGTTAACATCAATGTATGGGAGGCCTAGAATAGCCTATTCGTGAAACTTACAATGGTCCTGGCCAAGTTTACAAAAAATCTGTATGGGTTATCTTATTTTATATTTTTTAGTAGCACGTTCATGGGAAGTGATTTAGAAGTGAAAAACCAACGTATTTTTTGGAAAATTTATTTTTCAAAGCGATTTTTGGTTTCATAACATTTTGTTAAAACTAGACCAGACTGTAATACCGATTGGTTGGTCGAAATTGTTGCTAACATAATATTAATACATTCTTAATGTGTAGGCCTGGGACGTGTGTTGCATTCATGTTGCAAGCTATTTGGATTTGAAAATGTTCTTTAAAAAAAAAAATGTGTATTAACTTCGTACTAACTATTAAGTATAAACTGTGAAAACAATATAAATTAACCAGACCCAATGCCTAGATAAACTGCACATGACAGATGCTTCTTCAAAACAATCAACAGGAAAACCTTGTGTTTTTTTTTCCATTCCACTCGTAGGCGTTATTTTGATTTCCACTCCACAATTCTTCCTTCTATTGACTATGTGACCCACTTTTCACTTTGCCACACCCTCTTGTCTTGTTTAACTCCTCACTTGCAAGCACCTTCTCACACTCAACTCAATATCCCATGTTGTATCTGTAAAATGAAACATCTATTTGCACCCTTCCATACACTGATTTCTTTGAAATTGATTTACCCACAAAGTCTAGATATTTGTATTTGCCTAGACTTGAGACAATACCTTGCTGGTAAAGTACTAAGGTTGTTATCCAGCATTTGTTTTATTTGTGGAATCTGTTCTTAGTCCATGCCTTCTTGCAGCTTTGTTACTGCTTCATTTCTTTCACACTATTGTCAATTTAATTGCAAATTCAATCTACTGTCATCTCATTACTAACCTATCTAGGCTTTATCTAATAATAGGTAATATCATTGCATCTCTTCATTTAAGAATGATTGATGTAAAACTGCAATAATTCTGTTAAATTCTAAAAAAATGCTATTTATTTAAAAATTACTTATATAAATTTACTCCATCCACCCTTGATAGCTTTTACCACCTTAAGGCCTAAAGTAAAAACAAAAAAATTATGAATTAATTATGATTTTACTCTGCACTGCTGTCCTTTACGACCCAGAATAACATAGGTAATTTTTATATTAGTCCTACACTTAAAAATTACTATTCTTTTTTTCATATAACTAAATATTTTAATTTTCAACCTTAAAGACGGTTTTCAGCTTTGAAGACAATCGCAGTAAACGTTTGGGATTTTTTCAAATCGATGGTACTTTTGTTTATTTTGTTGACGAGGGTGCTACTACAGGTGAGTTTCACCATAGGCGTATAGGGTTTGGAGAAAAATCCCTGTAGTGAATGACAGACAGACGTATATGCTGCAGTTGCCTAAATTATAGTTGTCCTATGAAGTGTAACCTGCTGGTAAACAACAGCCTTCCAACTCTGTTTTCCCTCCATATTCAACTATTGATACGTGTCTAGATAATACTTCAAATGTACTGTACATACATGTTATGGTCCACTGAATGCTTTGGTAAAGGGTTGGTTGTAATTTGAGTAATGATGTGCGGCTCAAACTTCATAACTACTATTTAAAAGGTTTGTAATAGACGTCTTTCAATGTGCTTCTTTCTGTCCAGATAATATTTTAAAACACTAGATGAGAAATGTAGGCCCTACTATACTACTATACATGTTTTGGTGCACTTAACTGCTTTGGTTAAGGGTTGGTTGTAACTCGAGTAACGATAAGCGGTCTCAAAATTCATAACTACTAAAACGTTGGTAATAGACATCGGTCAATATATATGCCCCTTTCTGTTAACCCATTGGCGTTTTCGCCGGTCGAATCGACGGGCTGTTTAAAATGCGCGCCAACTTACCTAGCCATCGGATCGACGGGCTGGAACAGCAAGGGAACAGCGCGCTACATTATCGGTCGTTGTATGAGAATGGTTCGTCCAATCACCAAGAGATCGCGCTCGATGTACTCTACGCACTTTGCTGCATCCAACGATGTGTTTGGCTCGTCACTCGGTCAAGTTTTAGCCTGTCTATGCTTGAAGGAAAGATTATGTTTGCATTCGTAGGCGGTATGGCGGCGCGCGCGCTATGGCGGCTACGGCTTATTGCAATATTTTGAAGGATATGACGAAGATGAGGGGTGTGATATTTTGACACCAAGAAAAATTCGAAGGAAAGTTCATACACCCTAGACATTTATTTAGGCTACATTTTAGTTTTTATTTCAAGTAAATCGGGTTATTTTTGTTGGAGCAGTTTGCTGAGGTGCGCTCCGCAACCCCATTTCGTAAAAAATAAATGGATGTCACTGCAGGGCCGTCTTTAGGTAGTGAGCCGCCCCTAGGTAATAAAATTTTGCCCCCCCCCCCCCCCCCCCCCCAACTCACAACTTAACAATAAAGTAAAGGTAATGGTTTTCATTTTAATTTTCCTTAGAGATCTATCTGGACAAGTAGCACCTTCTCTGCAACAAAGTTGTCTGTCTCAGGAGCTGCAGCAGCTAGCACCACAGTAAAACAGGCAAAATTCTTACTTTTCGAACCCATAGTAAAACTAGTACGGGATCGGGATATAGATTAATGCTATAGCTGTGCGAAGGACTGATATCGCCGAAGGCGAAATTTTTGCAAATTTTCAACTTTTAAAAGCTCCAAAACACGTTTTAAAATCTAAAATTACATAATGAGATATAATAAAAATAAATAATAAAATAAATAAAACAAACATTGTTGAATTTGTTTCGTTCTAGTGCCGCCCCCCAAGAGCTGCCGCCCCTAGGCCCGTGCCTAGTGGGCCTAGTGGGAAAGATGCCCCTGCATGTCGGGTCCTGCGCAGCGATTTTTAATGAAACGCCGATGGGTTAAAGACCGTTATGTGCAGGCTGTATTGTGTTTAAGCCCAATGTCTCGATGCTGCACAGTGTTGGTTTGGAAAATTTCCATTTTCTTAAATGTTGACATAATCATGTTTTTTAACTAGGAAGCTTCGCAAACGTTTTTTCAGGCCCGTTGTTGGATGAGCGTATGTTTTTTCAAACGAAAAAAGTGTAAAATTGCGATTTTCATGAGAAATTATTTTTCGATTGCGCTCAAATTTTACACAAATATATAAATTCATAAAATTGAGGTTCTGTGAAAATATCACTAGGAAAACGCTCAGTTGGACGCGTTGTTGAGCGAGCACCGGTACGTGCAACACGACCCGAGTACGACATTCCCATAATGTTACATACCAATAAGTCTTTTAGGTCTTGACCGATTTAGCTGAAAATTTGTAAAATAGGAGAGAATGGATAAAATCCACCGCCATCTAGAGGACCTTGACATCATTTCTTTGGGAAAACTATTTTACTCTTGATTTCTTCTAGGTGGCAGTACATAGTGACCAGAATTCTTGTGCGACTTTTCGTTGCCATGGTAACGTTACTTTTGTTAAAATGTAATTGCTATCTACACTACTTATCGGATCAAAATAAAATTAACATATTCGTGACCGGACGGACATTCTAAATGATTTGGCTACCTCAGATTTTGTCGCCGTTTAGTTTAAAAAAAAAATTTAGATTAACTTTAATGTAACTTTATAACTTTTTGAACGATTTTGCCACAAAACTAATGGCATTCAATCGGGAACGAAACTTGCGGATGGTCAAAATTTCAACTCGATCCGAGCCTCCGTTTGACCGCTATCATGAGCCATAAAAGCTGTGCGACTTTCCGTTGCCATGGTAACGGGACTTTGTTATAATGTAATTTCCATCTATACTACTTATCGGATCAAAATAAAAATAACATATTCGTGATCGGACGGACATTCTAAATGATTTGGCCACCTCAGATTTTGTCACAGTTTAGTTTGAAAAAAAAACTTTCGATTAACTTTAATGTAACTTTTTAACTTTTTGAACGATTTTGCCACAAAACTATACAGCAACCCGCCTAGGTGGTATGTACATGTGTGCAAAATTTCAGGTCGATCAGAGAAACTGTGCGACCTGTATCGAAGCTGTAACAGAAAAAAAAAAAAAAAACAGACATTCGAGCCATAAGAGTCAAGTGGAGACGCTCGCTTCGCTCGCTCAATTACAATCGAAAGTCGAAGAAATTTTTTTAAAACTAAAAAAGCGTAAAATTGTGATTTTCATAAGAAATTATTTTCCGATTGCGCTCAAATTTCACACCAATATATTAATTCATAAAATTAAGGTGTGAAAAAATCATTACAATCGAATAAAGCATGTAGCCTAGGTGTTTATAAGTCAAAGAAATTTAAAAAATTGAAATAAATCGTAAAATTGCTATTTTCACAAGAAACAATTTTTCGATTGCGCTCAAATTTCACACAAATATATTAATTCATAAAATTAAGGTTTTGTGAAAAAATCATAACAATCGGATAAAGCATGTAGGTGTTATATAAGTCGAAGAAATTTTTAAAAAATCGGAAAAAATCGTAAAATTGCGATTTTAATGAGAAATAATTTTTCGATTGCGCTAAAAAACGTGGCAGTTCTAAGTTCAGAGATTTCGAAGGCCTCCATAAAATTTCATCGCAATTGGAGTATCGGTTTAGCCGGAATCGTGTGGACAAACACACAAAAATACAAAATGAAAGAAAAAAAGAAAAAAAAACATTCCGGATTTTTTTCTCCAGTGTAGTGAAATGGAATCTTCGCTTCGCTCATCTAATTATTATTTGTCAATTACAACTAAGACATATATGTTCTAAGATAATAAAATTCTGCTAGTTGATGGTTGTGCTAAAAAATCTCAATTTCCAAGCGTCAGCTGTTGTCACTCTTGTCAGTGCTCAATAGTAGTCTGTACAAGAGTTAGGCCCTACATAGTTTGTCATTCTATTAGGCCTAAGCTGCCGCCAAATGCATGAAATGAATGAATTGAATTCTTTTTATGGAGGATATCATAGAAAATGTTTTTCTTTTGCTTGCGGAAAATCTCCCGGAAACTTTCCAAATTAAATCTTTCTTGAAAACCCACATCACTAACAACAATGCTTAATCACTAATCAGACTCTTTACTTTTGAAATGTTTATATTTGATAAAGTAGGCCTATCTAAGAACTATCTTTTCAGGTTTATGTAATTAGTGAGTAATGATTAATGAAAATCACATTGACTAGGCCTACTGGATACATAACTGAAAGTACTTCAGAGCTGATATTCAATTATTATCTCAATCAGGGATGTGGGTACTACCTTGCTAGGGAAGGGGTGAAGGATGCAAATACAAATAGCACTATTGCTAAAATCTTAGGTGTTCCTTGAATTTTTTTGTTTATAATATTCTGTTTATATTTCTAATAATAGACACAATTATTTTTAGTGGTCTTCCATAATGATGACTCCTTAAAAATTAACCTTATTGTACAAATATGATCTATCTCAATCAATAAAAGATATTTAAATTAACTTAAGTAATAATTACCTACATGAATGTAATATCACAGTCACACATAACATAACCAAATTACATTTTTATTTTATTTTACACCTGCGGTGTTCTTAATTTTGTTATGAGTTTTTCCTACATGATGTACATTTCCAATAACATAGCAATCTCCCTATATAGACAATATTTTAACACTCCTTTCATTTCAAATACCAGGAAAACAGAAGCACGATGTAAACATGTAACCTAGCAGCACAGTTACTAATGGGTGTGGCTTCTTCTTGTCCTGGCGTCAAAACATTCCAGAAACAGCTTTAGGATCTCCAGGGTAGCTAATGTGCTGTGACTTACTTTTCTACCTACTTTCAAGTTTCCTTCTACTATTGGCACTCTGCATGGATGTTAGTAGGTGGAATAATATTTACATTCTATGAGAGGTTTATTGTTGTGGAGTGTTAGTGTGGCGACTAGTGCCATGACGTATCTGCCGCCACTTTAGCAATCTAGTGATCATGTTTTGAGACACGTACACAGTCATGACAAGTCATCTCGATGTTGATGCATAACACTAACGACTTACGAAGAATGGTGACTTTCATTTTGGACATCTCTTCTATTGAACCATTAAATTACAGTGTGGTTAGAGCCAATAATACACTTAGTCTTAGTACTATAGGCCTATTCATCATACCCATTGTGCTTCAATCACACTTGGTTGATATGTGCATATTGATTCACTGTCTTATGATAAATATACCATTCGACAACCGGCAGTGTTGGCTCGAGCGCTAACCGTTCGACTCTGATTTGGAAAGTCCTGGGTTCGAATCCCGTCTTAACCGGGTATCCTGACTGAAGTTTTTTCTCAGGTTTTCCTCGGTCGTTTATGGGAATGCAAGGAATTGAGTCCTTTTAAACAGCCCTCGGACATCCTTTCACAATTGTCCTATTAGCTACATTCTTAGGCCTAGTTCACCTGAAGAGGGGCATATTGCACCCTATAAAAGGTTTAATTCGCAAAGTAAAAATTAAAATTCAACAAGTATATTTTTGGTGGTATGGCGTGTTGGAGAAGTGGCCGCTCGACAAGGGGTTTTTAGCTACACACTACAAACTCAATTATTGAACTCTGCTAACTACACCAAACAAGACTTCAGCTTTTTTCCGTATTTATTTTTAATTTTGTTTTTGTAAGGTTTTCAATTGTGTTGAAGAAGTTTCAATATTCAATATGCTAATGAATGATGTGTTGTTGCAGGTCCTATAGAGTTTGAGGAATGTAATGTTCTGGGTTCATCGTCAAGTTGTACCCAAACCCCCGATGCCTTGGACAAAACTACAACTAATGGTGATAAACCTTCTAAGAAAGAAGGTAATCATGAGACTGGCGGGCAGAAACTAAAAGAAAGCAAAACATCCCGTCGAACCACCTCCCTTCTGAACCTCTTCATGTCTAATTCCCAGGGTATGTGTCGTCAATAATTCTAACAACCAGGTGGAACTAGACTAATTAGTTTTAAGAAAGAGCAAAGTTAAGTTATATTTAATAATGTGATATGTGTGGAGCAGTTGGGCTATGTGTGCAAATATTAAAACGGTACCATTGAATTAGTGTGGGTTTGAGACTCGATGCCAGTGGCTGTTTTGTTTGTATATAACATGTTAGTCGGTTCGTATAGTGTCGTCGGAGCGTGAAGCTTTGATCACAGTGCGTGTGTGTCATTGGACAGGATGACACTGTACTAATCGACTTGACAACATGGTTAGACTACCAGCTACTGGTGCTGGAACTCTTAACCACGCTATAAACTAAATGCTGGTACTGTTTTGAAAACTTTCAATTAATTTAATAAGATTTGCTTTTTGTAATAACATTGGGCCAAAAATAATGTAGCTTTTCAGTTTTCACAAAGTAACTGTTTTAGTTGCTCATCCAAATGGATATAACCAGTGTTGTACCATCCCATCATCTAGGCCTATACATATTTTTATCTACATATGTAATAATCTAGATAGATATCTTATACTTAGGCCTATCAAAATTATCTTATCTAGATATCGTGATAGGTACCCTAGATACAGTATTATCTATCATCTTATCTCTGATGGTATTTTAAGTTGTATTTTATCTGAATTTTAACATTTGACAACAGATACAATCAAAGACGAGACTCATCTCAGAAATCTGTATCAATTAAATCAATCTTTGCCCAAACAATCGATAGTTGATTCAATTTTTATTACCAATATGATTATCAATATTATTAAAATAATACAATAATAATAATAGGCCCTAGTCATGTATAAAATTATTTATATTACATATTACTTAATAATTATTAAACAGGTAGGGGCCTATCATCAGAAATCAATTTGTTCATTTGATTTTTAACTCTCATTATTCATGCTGTGTTTAAATACAGATAGCAAATAGAGCAAGCCCTGACACTCTTGTTGATTCTTGTTGATGGTTCTTGGTTCAGCTGTTGTATTTGCGTAACAGGAGAGCAACACATTCAAAATTGAGTAATTTGTTTGTTTTCTAATAACCCCTTCAAAATCTCGACTTGATTGATGTTTAAAGCAGATCTGTAGGCCCCAAAACCTAAAGTACTAATCACACACACGAAAAAGAATATAATCTATTCATGAAATATTGGAGCATGCAGCCTTGGATGTTTTACAAGTGAAGTATTAAACGTTGGTGCGATTTTACTTGTAGTATACGAGAGTTAGCCATTTCTTGGGGCTGCCGGGAGCCCAGATTTAGGGGGCATAAAACCTTTTAAATATGCTCTGTAGTATTCACTTTCTTTCCTAACTGAACGGCAATGCATTCATTCACTTCACGCATTATTTTTTAATTTCCAATTTTGTTGAGTTACCCCGAGATTTTAGTGCAGTGTTGCAGTATTTTTTGTGGTGGGGGAAAATATTGTTTTGCCAAGTGGCCAGGGCCAGACCAGCCCTGTGCAAGGAAACAACACTCATCACAAAAGGGGGGTTGTGATGCTATGGCGGATATAAGAGCTTAACCATGTCGTTGTTAATACTTGCCGGTAGATTTTTAATTTAACTGATAGAAGGATCCGATTATCTATCTACTAAAAACATCGATAACTAATTTTTGATAGGCCTACTACATTAGTTCTGAGTATCAATATTTAAAGTCGTATTGAGCGGCAACCATGTATAAAGTATAAGTGCAATATTATCTACTTTAGCAGTGTGGCACCATTTGCATAACACAAAATTACCGGAGGCAATTTTTTCAAATACTTTACTGTCTATTGTACAAAACATATTAAACTGTTAATATTGTTGTCCTAGATCTCCAAAGATATTATATATATAACTTTCATTTCCTTTTATCAAAGTTGAGGTTCATTTGCATCTAATGTAACTCCATGGAGCTACGTTAAGTATCTTATGCAGTCATTCTCTCTAGCCTATAGCGGATGCTCTTGATTTGTTTGGTGCATTAAAGGTATAGTATTCATTTGTATGTGCATTTCACATTGTATGTATCCGGGCATGATTGCCATCAGTGATTAATTGACTAATTTCTAGTCATATAATATGTTTATGTTTAATATGTAGGGGTAGAGTATTAACAATTGGGGTTTTGCATTCTAAAATGGAAAAAAAAATAATTTACTAACAATTATTGATCAGGGCTTTGCAAAATTGTTGCACTGTGATTTATTAACCCCAGATTAATGAAATTATACCTACATTCTGCCATTTAATAAAATAATTGGGTAAGATACATTAATATGCCAGCTGTATATACATTGCCAATGGTTCCAATAACACGTCTATTTCAAGATACGTACGGTGTACTTAGTGTATTACATTAAAGTATGTTTATTTTGTTTTGTTATTATTATCAATGTTGTTGCATGGTTTTGGGGCTATTACATTGTTTTGCAATTGTGTGGCAGCTTTCAAAATAGAGTTCTATGTTTAGCACTGGCAGAAAATTATCTTGTTTAGAAATAAAGGTGCTGTAAATGTGTGGAGCTACAGGTTGGCCCTAGGTTTGATGTTTTGTCAATGTTCATTGTGTACGTACATGATTCGTGTGACGTGAGATAATTGTTCAGTGGGTGAATGATGTTACATCAAACGTTGGCCGTTGGTCAATTAGTGCATGCTTCGTCCAGTAAATGTTTGCTTGTGTTTTGTGGAGTGTAGCCTGTGTCACGTTGAACTAACAGACGTTTGTTTCTAATGTATTGTTAAACATAAGTGTGCCACCTATTTGAGCATTTCATAATGGATTTTTGCTCATTTAGCAAACACTAAACTTGTTACTAATTTGGAGTGATTCAGAGCTAAAGAGAAATACTTGTTCTGGGGGAGGGGGGGTTGGGGGGGGGGTAAATTAGTCTACCTTTTATTTTCACCATTTGGTACTTTTTTACAACATTTTTCAATTTACTACTACTAAGTGGCTTTAGGCTTATTATACTATATAAAACAGTACTAGGCCAGTTAACTACAGAGCAATATAAATTAAACTGATAAAGCGATTTATTATATTTCTCTACTGTTTATCAAACTATCATATATATTTCAATTAAATATGGGTGATGTTTGACATGTTTTACTGGATAATTCAACTGAATTAGTAGTTAAAAAAAGATTTTTAGAAATTACCATTTTGTTAATTAACATCGGTTAACGCTTTGTAGGTTATTAAATTATAGTTTTCGGTGCAAAAATTCCAGATGTTTGGTTCTAATGATAAAACTTCCCAAGCCAACGGCTGGAGTCCTATTTCAATTGTTAATACTTTTAGGCCTGGTTACTACTTGATGATGCCTAGAAAGTAAAACCTGACTTGTTTCAGGGATTTCTAATTTTTAGATGCTCAAAGTTTTTTATTATTTGTTGAAAACTATATAGGGTAATTTATGAAATCAAATCAAATCGTTTTGTTAATGATGGACCACCCTGATAGAATACACAAATTTGGATTATTTGTTTTATTTGATTTCCAAATCAAAAGACCTTTCTCCTTAAATTAAAATATCCTGGCATATTTAGTCCTATGCTGAGCTTAAAAAGCCATGTAGTGCTCAAGTTCTAAATCATCATAACGTGCTTGAATTTTGTCCCTAAAACATTTCACTTTTACTCATTATTGACATTTGTTTCTAAAATAAACATCAATGAAAGATATACACTCATGTAAAAGTAGCTGACATTACTGAGAACACGAAGTTTCGCAATCCGTTATAACGTATCAATATATTCAGTTAGTTAAAACAAATGTCAAGGTAGCTTGGCATATTCTTCTCCATAGTTGATTCAACAGTCCTACTAGTTCTGATTGGACCACAGTCCAGCCACAGTTTATTATGCAGACGGATACAGCAGCCCGATTCCTGCTCGGGAGTAAGCTAATCGTGCAATGGCAGCTGTACGAGTCTAGCTCGGGTGACGAGTATAGGCTTCGAAGTGTTAACTCTTCTAGTTCACTGTAGGTAATTCATATAAAGCCTCCACACAAATCTGGCTTGTCTGTTACCAAGGAAGTCCGAGCCATACACCATCAGTTATACTGGGCAGTAGACATGAATACCCAGTCAGAAAACGTCGATATTGAACAGAATCGGAATAGTGGTTTCAAAGAAACTGGTTAGTAGTTGTAGAAAATAATCTTGGTTTTGATGAAAGAATAAAAGAGGGCTAACATTTTTGAAGGACCATCCGTAGGGTCCAGTTTTTAATTCAAATGTCAGGTGAGTGGGTAGATTATTTGTCAAGTAGCTAAGAATGTCGTAGTGAAGTTGGTGGCTTTGCTCGGTGTGGTCTGTGTTGTGTTGTGTTGAGTGTGGTTATGTTCCAGGTAACAAAGAGTGCAGTAACAACCCTGAGGGCGGCAGCCTGCCTACCTCAGCCCCCACCAGCCCTACCAGTGGGGTGCCACCCAATGGGCACACCACCTCACTCGCGCGCAACCCCTTACGAGGATCCAAGTGTAATCGCGGTTTCATTTTGTCCGTCCTATCGCTCGCTCGCTTGCTTGCTTGCCTACTCGCTTGAATCACCTATGTTGGCACCTTCCTGCTGCTTGTTTATTTGTTTTCAGTTCCATGTTTTTGCTTGAATGCCTTCTTTCTTTTTCATCACTGACTTGTTCTAGGACTGGATCTTTGCTTATTTTTATTGGTGCCGTTTGTTTCTTTGTTTATTTTTTCAGTGGCAGGAGTTGTGTACGGGAGCAGATATGTTTGTAAGACCTTTGTAAACTTATATTTTATTTTTGTAATACGGTACAGTACTAAGTTTTCACTTACTTTTTGTATTTGTTCAATTTTTTGTTTTTTGTTTTTTTGAGTTGTTTTCTCTGCAAAGGCTCAGGCTGTAATTGGGAGGAGCTTCCTTGTAGTGCCGCTAAAGCTTATCTAGTCGAGTACTCGCTTGTGTGCAGCTCCACACATACCACATCATTTTAAGCTCGATTGCTCTTTCTTTTAAGTGGGCTAGTGGTTCATTTATAAGAGACTGTTTCAGAAAGGCTTTTACACTACCAAAATTATTGTACAATCTTCTAGTTTACCTCTGAAACAGCTTTGCCAGATAAATAAAGTAACCTGGAATATAAAAGTACTAGATCAATTTCAATTTGTTTTACCGTGAAAGAAGTCAATTGATTCAGTATTGGTTTGATTAAATTTGAAGTTGTACCGGGTACTTATTCAAACTGTTTTTTTTTTTAGTTTCGTTAACTTGGGCATAGTTTCTCTGAATATTCTTAAAATCTATCTTTTATTAAGTAATAAAGTAACATTATGTACATGCAGTTGACTTGAATGATGAGCCTATAGAAAGATAGTTATTAATCAAACCAGTACTTGCCTACAATACAGTTTGGTAGCAGGTTAAAATTCAGTAAACATACTCTGCATGACGAAATTAAACCTGCAGATTGCAATACCATTTCTGTTCATGCCAATTCTAATTTTCTGGCTTTATCTGGCATAGCTTACCGGTAGTTTAACTTTATATTTACTGTACCAACAAATTCAGTTTTAGGCTTACCCATTTTGAATTCTGTCCAAATAAAAAATGTAGACCACATTTGTAACTTATTAACTCTGCCATATCATAATAAGCTTGTGATAAATTTAAAAGGCCACTTAAATATATGCTCAAGAAGGTAGATAATTTTTTTTTATGAATTTAGGCATAAAATATATGGTTGTTACTGTTGTAATCATTATCTGATGTAAGTTTGTAATCTTTTCTCAGCAGAGATTTGCTCCATGTTGGTGGTTGGTTCTGTTACCTCCACACAACATGACTCTTGTGGCCTGACTTGCTTGGGAGTGTGGTTCTACCGGATAAACCTTAACCCTCACCCTCACCTACACCTTTTCGTCGGGATGTGCTGCTTCTTCTAGTTACCGTATTTTATATGGATATAGTGTGTAAACCTAGTCATGGCTCTCATTAGTAGCTACCTACTTCATTATGTATTAGATGTTTTCATTTGAGGCACCAACTAATAATGGCACTCGACATATCTTATACATTCATCTAAAGTCTTACTTTAGCTTACAGTAGATAACAAGTATCTTAAGTTCAATGTCAACTGGTGGTATGTACGTGCCACGCCTTTGTGACCAAAGCTTGGCAATGCAGATCTTGTATTTGTATACACAATTGAGTGAAGCCAATTTTCTTTTGTTGGCTTAGTCAATATGTGTACACAAATGTTAGTTGACTAGAAATCACTAAGCACTCTGAATGAAATGTTTGACTAGCTAGCTAATCATGTGTGGCATTGCTATTTGTGCTCTTAAGGACTGATGTTTTCTTCTTTTTTTTGTGCCTGCCAAATGCGTGGAACACAGGGACCTCTCCAACACGGCCCTCTATTTCTCTATCGTCCTGGACTACAGGTTGCTCGTGTTTCTCTCTCTCTCTCTATCTCTTTATCTCTCTCTATCTCACCCGTTTGATGCACCGCCTCATGCTTCCTTCAGTTTCCGCGCATCGTCCCCCGCTTCCACGCAAATGGTGTCCGTTAGTACTTAGTAGTGTATTATCAACTCGAGTTATCCACGGGCAACGTGCCATGCCTCTGCATTTAAGCGAGTTGAGCTAGCACGAATGGAATAGTTGCTTTGCTTTCAATATGATTTATGATCTGTACCATAATGGTTCCTTTACATATAGCCTAACTAGCACTCTTGATTTTTTAAATTTATTTTAGGTGGTAGTAAACAATGTTTTTATGTTTGAATGAATAGTGGCCAATTTAGCATTTTCACATCCTATCTTTGAGCTTTATTCTGCAGCACAATATAGTATTATTCTATGTTTACCTTAAGTTAAGAAGTTTGTGTGTATACTATATGTATTTCCAAATTCTAATGCAAATTTTAACTTTCTGACTTGTAATTGGAGTACGGTTCCTTAACATAATATTATGTATTATATCATAAATTGTAATTAATTTTACATGCCAACATAATTCAAATTTACTTGATACTGAACAAATTATTCAATACAAGATAATTGTTGCACTAATCCCAAATATCAATTTCTAATTTGTTAAGTTGGCCACTAGTACAATGAGGAAGTTTAAATGCATAAACATTTTTAATATTTGCCCCCTATAGCTTCACCGATCGGCATTGATCCACTGTAAAATTCTAAGTGCTTACTAGATAATTGACCCAATTTTTTTAATAAGGTATAGGGCTACTATTACACAATAATATTGCATTTAAAATAAGTTACTACAATACAATGCTATTCTTTTGATGTTGTATAACTGTGAGTTTATGCCCACCAAACATCTTTTTCAAGATCGTATCTCAAACCAAACTTAGCTTTACATTATTCCAGAACATCAGAGCACTTGCCAACTTTATTTCTACCTCTGCTTCAAACATAAATACATTTTAATGGCATTTTATGACATCAATGATACTGAAGTTTGGTTTGCAATTCTTCCTACTGAACGGTATTTGCTGCTATTCTAAATCTAACTTTAAAAATATACAATTTACTACAGTCAGTAATATGATTTATCATATATATTAGTACGCATTAAAATTAAGAATTAAACAACAAAACCTGACATGAACAGTGTTGCATAGTAGTCTCTGAAGAAGTAACAACTGTGTATTTAAAGTAAAACCAAACTAGCTAATCCATAAGTACCATGAAGGTTAGGAAACCTGCCATTATCATAATACCCTACTTATAGCTTTTGTACTTCCACAATAGTAAGTGTTCTTATACAAATATAGGCCTAACCAGCAAACATGATTTTGTATGTACCGTATGGCGTATAGAGAGTTTGTTAATAGTTTTTCATCCACTACCATCTTCAAACAACTACAGGTACTTGATGGGTTGATATGCTTAATGATACTAGGGTTAGGACCATGAGAAAACACATAGTGTTCAGTAGGGATGCACATAGATACTGTTTTCATTATCGATTATCAAAATGGTTATGTCACTATCGAATCGATATTATTGATAATATCGATATCACCAACAAAGCCTGTTCCGACCTATAAGTGGAACATCAAGTGTGGCAAGTGTAAGTCAAAACAATACAATCCCGCTCCGTTTGCTGCCTCGCTGTCTTCAATGCCATGTGTTTGGCTTCCGTTATGGACTGATAGCTCATTTCCAAACATAAATCTCGAGTGTGATACCATCAGCCCAACCAGTGCATGGCACTACGTGAGATAATCTCCATCTTTAGAGTTTAGTTCGTGTCACTATTTACCAATTATTTGATTTTTCGATAATCGACAGGTAATAAATTTTGGTTATCGATTATCAAAATTATATCGATTATTGATTATCGATTGATAATATTATAATAGACAACAATACCTACTGTTCAGACAACATAGAAAGCTAAATAAATGTTAAATCAAGGGTGTAAGTTCTGTATTCAGAGGAACCATTTGAAGTTTCCCATCATATCAAGCTTAGGCATTGAACGCAAATCCACTAGATATTCTGTAGTTATAGAATGCTACCTTTAGGGGCTAAGTAGTGCTTTCTTGTAACACATCATCTATACTCAAGTAGATTGAGAATTTCTTTAACTTTTTTTCTCATCACACTTGAACTCGAATTAAAACACATGCAAATCATAAATTGGCAATAAATGATTGTGAAATTAAATTTTTGTATCGGTAATGATTCCTTATCACTGAGTTTTAAAATTCAAATACAGTGTAGGATGACAACTCTTAAGTTATGGTCTAGAGCTCTGCGTTAAACACCGCGTTCTAAAGCCAGACAGTAAGACATGTCACCTAGTGTTTCAATTAAGAGTGGCTTGTAGTTTTGCAGTGAGCCGCAGTGTCTGAAAACTTGGATACACGTTTTGATACACACTGCGTTGGATGCTAGTTTGGACACAGCTTCAGAGGCAGGTATCTAGTCCGTTTTACCTATTTGCTCATAAAAATGTGTCAACCAATTGCACTATTAAGATCATTCAGTGCAGTGCCTTATTTTGCAATCTCCTGTTCAAACTACACATTTGCCAATAGATTTGAGTAATATAAAACAACTGCTAATTCCAACACATCTATCATTTACGTACAGATGTTACCAACGTATCTACTATATCTTTATGGTTTTGTTTTACAAGAATACACTAATAAATTAATTTAGACCCAGTATTATGACCGACCGATATAAAGTTGTTATCTGTATGGCGATGAGATGACCAATCTGCATCACAGAACACTGTCGGTACTCGGTCGTGACACTGGACTTAATTAGGCCTACCGTAAGCTAGATATTTACCTTTAACCCTGTGCGTCATCGTCACCCAGAGTCGCACCCAAGTAAGGTGCTTTAATTAGCCACCAATAATTCAGTTACTGGGTATGAACACAACTGAATAAGTGAAAAACTGGTCATTTCATAAACATTGATTGGTGTACTTTTAGTTCATCTTGGCACTGCCAATCTAATATTTGCTAATAAAATAGTGCAAATACAATATTAAAATGTCAAAATGTAGCAACAATGTTTAATTATGTTTGGTTGTAGTATCAAAACTCTCCTGTAATCTAGGTACCGCTCTAGTTTTGAAACTATTCAACTTGTAGTAAACCTGAAGGTTAACCAATGAATTGGCATGCTCTTAAAGCCATTTGTCCCCCCCCCCCTCCCCCCAAACTTGATACCACTTGCCCAACTCATTTATAAGCAATGTTTATTATTATTATTATTATTATTATTATTATTATTATTATTATTATTATTATTATCATTATCATTATCATTATCATTATCACTATCATTATTATTATTATTATTATTATTATTATTATTATTATTATTATTATTATTATTATTAATGATAGAATTAGAATTACAGTTCAACTTGGAATAATATATATCTCAAATTCAATCTCCAAATCAAGGCATATTTCTAGATGAGTAATTTCTTGAGATGCCATTCATTGTGGGTTTTACTTCATATTTGATACATCATTGGTAAGCTAGCCAGAAACTTGTCATCAAGAGACATGGGCATGGACTTTTTAAATTAGTCTTAATCATCATCAATCCATAGTCATTGTCTTGAATAGCAGCATTGCATTATTAGAGATTTACAGCAACAAATCCCACCATTTGTATTAAAATACCCCCACACATAATTATATCCCACACAGTATTTGGTTTTTAACATTATTTTATATCAGAATGCTACTGTGTTTGTAGAAGAATCAATCAATGAAGAAGAAATGTCCTGTCTTTTGTTTATTTGAGTAGAGCAATATGTATCCTATTTAGTATTTAGTATAATGTTGAAAGAGAGGGTTGATGACAAACTGGGTTATTAGCTGTGCTAAAACATGACCAAGCAGTAAAGCAAACAAAATATTTTAGGCAGAATGTTTTTTTTAAATTTTGCTGTCTTAAATTCAATTATTTAAACTGCATTATAATTTTTTTAAGTTAAACTCGACAATCATAAGTATTAATTCGTTTGTTTTATGTTTTATAGCAAAACTTAATTTATTGTTTTTGTATCATAAAAGTGACACCGATGGAGGGTTTAGTCTTTCGAATTGGCTTGTCTTGGAATAAAGTAAGTAGTTCCATTCCATTTTAATTTAACAATACTCACATAAAAGCTTATGCTTTGGAATGGGTTCTAAATGAATTCTGATTGGATGCCTTTCATTGCCCTTTCCTAAGCAATTTTGAAACCTTGAGGTGGATTTAAATTGGGAAACTTGGTTGCAATTAATGGGTTTTTCTGTAATTGCTTTTTACATACTTTTTATGGTTGTGGTAATTACATGAGGCATATACCACATCATTTAGAATATTTTCTCATACTAACAAATACATTTCAGGGTTTTTGAGAAGTAGACGAGAGAAACGAAAAGAGAAGAAAGCGAAAAAGAAAAAGGATACGGATAACACCAGTAACAAGGAAGACAAATCTGATATGTAAGTTTCCTTCCCATTATATAAACTACAGTATAATACACCTATTATGTATATAATATCAGCTCTAAATATGTCCAATGCATTTAATAATACTGGTTCGTATGAAGATCGTGGTCATAACCGCTTAATGGTAAAGTATGCTTTTGTATTTTACTGGTAAAATTAATAGTTAATTTAGAATGAAATTTTAAGACCATTCAGCAAACCTGTGTTTTGCAAGATTGATGATTTTAAATTCTCGTGATGTATTCAATCTCTTGTCCAAAACAGTTTGACTGTCATGTGCCATTTAACTTAATTGAAACATTTTAAAGTTATTGCTCATCAATTTTAACTGTGGGGAAAAAGCAAAGCTCACTGTGACTTCATTGATTTTTGTCTAATATTTAACCACCTTGCTTTTTAGCCATGAAAGTAAAGTAAGATTTGGCAACTCGATGTCTGTGATTCTAGGGACGATAAAGAAGAAGGCCGTAAGTCGGGGACACCAACTCCCGAAGTGGATGAAGAGGGGTACTGTATCCGCCCCAAGCTTGAGCATTGGGAAAATGATAAAGGGAGCTTTTATTCTAGTTCAGATACTGATTCTGGTGAGTTGAACTAGCTTCTACTCTTTATGCCTCGTATTTCTATGTGCTTTTCTATTATCATCTGGGATGTGTTTTAGACGACGAGCGTGACCGTAAGATCCACGTGGAAATCAAGCCGCTAACTAACGGGTCAGCCCCGATGAGTGCCAGTGTGGACGAACTGCGAGCAACTGTAGAGACGTTATCTTTGTCCCCGGTTGCAATTGTCCCGGTAAGAATAACCACTCTCATTTACTCACGATCCTATCACTGTTGCAAACAAACGTTTTGGGTGTACTCTCTGACTTGAGCTAAAGTTACAAAAACGTTCTTCACTCTTAAAGTCGGTATATCAACTTGAAAAAACTTTTAATATGTTGAAGGTGTTGATGTTTTAGAACGTTGGTTAAAAGGGGAAAAATCCCAAAAAATTCTGCTGCGCTCGGCAGCGATTTTAGTGGTTTTCCGGCCGAACGTGGACTGACGTCATTGTACGCCCGGCTCGCTGGCTGACTCGAGCTTCGTATGCGCGCTCGGTCCCCCACCCGCATAAAGAGATAACATTGCAGTATAGTTTCATCATTCAACAGTGCGGTGAAAGAATGTGCATCAGCTGAAGTAATAGTGTAATAATATCGATGCTATATTATAATGGTGTATGTTAGTCTAAATAAAATGGTGATCAAGTGCATGTGGATATGAATGTAATAATAAAAATAAATTACACAAACAGCTATCATTTCATCGGTTTCCAAACTGTGATAAGTTACCATAAGCATACCAGCAACTATTGTCATGCATGTCTTTTTTATATAAATTTTTTTTTTTTTTTTTTTCCGTGCACATTTTGTCCTAATATTGTGAGCAAATGCTTGTTTATGCAATAACCATCATATTATGTAGAATCATTCAAAATCAATGATAATAAACAGTCATTCTTTATAGAAGAGCGTTGTGCGCGAGGTTCAACCCAACTTAAGCCCCAAAAACCATCTAGCAGACAATCACATTAGAAATAGAATCTTCCTAACACGACTGTACATGACACAAGCATGCACTCACATTTATCTGAGCGGTCGTAAACACCCAGCGCGCAATCTGTGTTGTATACGTGATAAGTGATGCGATACTTGAGGATACTTCTACGCACTTACCAACGCACTCGTATTCAAACAAATACAGATCATTTCTTTTCAAGAAAACACAGATGACGATAGATTGAGATGCCAGCCCCCCCCCCCCCCCCAAACACGCACGCACACACACACACAAATCACACATTCACATCATGAATATTATATTGCTGCATAAACGTACTGCTAAAACGTATTTTGCAATAATTGTTTCATATTTGGTACCTAGATGATATTGTAATGTGAATTTGACATACAAAATAACATGTTTTACACAGGTGCCCTAGAATCTTACCACAATGAAAGACCTTCCAAAGCGAGTTCACTATCCATACGAAGGAATGGAAGCACGTGGTATACTCGCTATACTTGATCATAATCAATAATCATCATAATTGATAATAATTCATCATCATCATCATATCATCATCTTCATCATAATTGGTGCTCTACAAACGAAACGCACAGCTGCGAGTAATCGACTGATAGGGTCTTGAAAGGCGAGTACTTCGTAACGCGAGCCGGCCGCGAGCCGGCTACACGCTCGGGTCGACTCGATGAGTGGCCGTACAGTGACGTCATTTTTAGGCCACTAGTTTTCGTGCAGTGATGTTTTAAAACTCTATTTACTTAGCAACCAGATGTCCGATCAAGCTGCATCTAACATCTTTTTCCGTGAAATTGAATGGTTAAAGATATGCTATGGAGTGCAACCAAGATGAGATAATTCCTTTAACAATTCTTCTGCATATACCGTGTTACCTAATAGTGCTGCTAATCATTGTTTGCATCTACAAACATAACCATATGGATTTGTATTTTGGAAACAATAAAATTATTAAGGGAAATGTACACATAATGCTAGGGTAGAAACGGTTTTGCCTGACCCATGATTACTTACTCCTACTTACTTACTCCTACGACAATTGAATTTGATAGAAGACCAAAGAGCTTAATGCTAGGTAAGAGTGAGTTCACAGGGTGAACAGCATGCCTCAAAACCTGGGAGGGACAGAAGGTAGCGTATTTTTCCACAGCTGTGAACTTTCTCTACGCTAGTCCTTTGATATTCTACTGGCTTGACAATGTGAGCACAAAATTTAAAGGCTTTCTTTTTAGCTTCCTCTTCTAGTAGTATGTGTAGGTACATATTATTCTGATGTATTAAATATCCTTGTCTTATCTTGTGCCTAGGGTCGAAGGGGGTCTACCGCGGAGTCCGATCATCACATCAAGCGATCACAATCCGTTTCACAGCAACTTGGTGGGTAAGTGGACAACTTCCTTACTACATTCGTGGTGCTACCTGTGGTACAGTATGATGATCATTAATTTAATGCTAATCACAGGCTTATCAATAGCATTGATTAGCAAATTCTATCAAGTATTTTAGAATTGGCCAATTATTCACACTTCAGCTTGCTGATGCACTTCTTTCTGTTGGATGGCTAGTCATTTATTGCAAACTTTTGATAAATTTATTGAAAGTGAAAACTGTCCTAAAACAGCAATCCTTCCTTATACACGAAACCTCTATTTCAAAGATGCCTCAGCTTAGAATCAATGGCACACTTATGGGTAGGCCTACGTAAGAGGAGTCGCTGAGGCTGGCGCGAAGACGAGTTTAGGCGCTCAGCTTTCTGTTTTTTCTGGGTAAACTGTATATAACACTGTTATCAAATTTCACACTTATGTAAATAAAGAATGAATATATGATATCCAGTAGGCGTATTCCTAAATTAATTAATTGATTTTGAATAAAAAAATTGTGAAATCACCATAATTTACTCCATTTTTGGTCATCTTCAGGAATTTATTCCAAGTGTACTGATTTTTTTAAACTCAAATTTGTATACTAGGTATCAATGTTTAAATCAAAGGGAACGCGCAGGTTAATTTGGTTTTATCGTAAGATGAACGGTTTGGTGAGAATTTCCAGAATTGAAATCCATGTTTTGGATTTCCCATTTTTCCCGTTTTATATTTGTCTCCGAATGGATCTTACAGGCTTATTTTATGTAACTAATTGTGGATATCAATATAAATGTACTTTATTAACATGCATTCAAAATTTGGTAATGATATTACCAGCCGTTTAGCAGAAATCATCAACACCTGAGTGTGTGCATTTGAGTTGGGCCAAGCTCAGCTAACATGATGTAGACTACTTTTGTTTAATTTGCAATGCATATTGAGCAAATTGGAGCATCTTTGATGTGTTGTTAATGTTGAACAGAGCTGGAAATCCAAATAAAACTAATTTGACTTTGTCCTTGCTAAACAATATTTAAAGTAGGCCTGCTGTAAATCCTAAATCTCCATGTAAAATGTAAAATCTCCAACAGACATTGCACATTGCATAGCAAACACTAGTCAGTAGGTCCTTCACTAGTTTCAAGGTCAACTCTGTGTTAGTGTTTGGAACCCTCAAAATGATTGCTCTTTGTTTTAAACGTAGTACCTATATTATTGTAATTTGTAACATTTGTTACATTTCTCTATCAAGTCAGTACCTTCTTTGTGAATGTGTGACAAAGTACAAGTTAATTGTCACAAGCACCCAAAAGTTTGGGATGAAATCGCAAATGACTATTCAGGTTTTAGACCTCAAATTTGTTTTTTGTAGGTTTCATTGACATTGTAGATTGCTGATGGTCTAGAGAGGTTGTTAATTAATGACTAATGCTCACAGAAACAGAATATGCCATTTTATATCTAGGGCTCCAAAAATTTATATCTAGGGCTCCAAACACCGTAGCGTAGCAACTAGCAACGTCACGGATCGGTCGTTCGGTTAACGGCCGTGTTCTTTTGATTGTAATGTATGTATCTTTGTAAAGGAAACCTAGCAGTGACTTGCTGGGTCTGAATCTGTTTGAAAGTCCCACGGCATCGAGTGCATCAACTCCTACTGGGAGCCACCCGTACGCTCCGTTGCAGAGCCCTACGCAGGTATCGGTCGGAAGTCCCGCACCTTCCGCCTCATCCAGATACGCAGGTACTTTAACTTCAGGTTTTATTTTAATAAATTTTATGGATATCTGTGATTTTTTATGATTTCTTATTTTTTACATTTTATTTACAGAATTTTGCACTGTAAATGAACTCAACCTTTTTTGGCAGAATAAAGTTTTTACGAACATATTATCTGAAACTAGGGTTGTCGTTTGATAGTCAATATATCGATCGCTCTGATTATTTCCCGTAACTTATCGATAATCGATTCAGTCTGTCCCTTCCAAAATTTTCTAATTAACCGCTCGTTTTGCAGAACTTAATAAAATATTTTCAGTCAAGACATTTATCGCTTCATTCCGTGAAAAATTTGTCCACTGCGAGATCTACAGCACGCGCGAAGTCCGAAGTGCAACGCATTGCCCCTGCCCTACTGCAGTGTAGGCAACTTGCATGGCGTGCATGTGTTGCTGGGTGGCTTCACTCGCCGCGCCTGCAGGCGCCGATTGCTCAACCTCGCCTCGTCACAACCAATATTGATTACGCTACTCAAGATCAACACAAGCATTCCTCCCCACCGTATCGCTTTACTTCATTCCGTAGACGATAATATTATCTTATCAGTTCTCTCGGGCCAATATTACGTCGTCTTCCAAAGTCATGTCGAATATTATTCATCTGGTCATGTAATAAATATCGGAGCATTGAATAGTTGCTGATAATATCTTGTAAATGAATGAACAACAATCACAACAAAAGCTGAAATGAATCCTCACAGAACTAAGATTTCCGAGAAGCATGACCTTCACAAAGACAATACACGAGTGGGGTAACATCTGTTTACACTAAGTAGCGCCCTCTTGTCGGGCCGGCCAGCTAAGCGTGGAGGGAGGGGGCTCTCGTGAAAGACGTCGCTAGCCTCGAAAAATCCTGTTTTGAGCAAATATAAGAAACAAATGGATGCACTCGCAAAAGGTCCACGGTCCGCGTCCGTATGCAAGAAAGTATAGGCCTAATTTTTATTCGATTATCGATTATCGATCAACGTAAAAAAAATCGATATATATCGATCAATTATCGATTTCACATGCACGATTATTATCGATATTCAAATTCATATCGAACAGCAATCCTATCTGAATCGTTATTTTTGTCTGATTTGTATAGATAAATATTTTAATTTTGTTGTGCCTTGATCATGCAATAGGTGTACGTAAGTACTAGAAATTAGTACAGTAATTAATAACATTTCAGGGACATTAAGACGTACCTGATTTTCTGTTTTAGTTTTTTTACTGTGCACAAATTTTCAAAACTTCTTTAAGAAACTTCTCATTTATCATAAATTGACACAAACAAAATGAAAATATACACATGGCTATGACTATGAGGGTCAATCAGAAATAAAATTCATTTGTCCATAATAAAGGTGAAAAATTGGTGTCAACTGTCTATTATTGAGCGAGCGAAGCGAGCGTCTCCACTTGACTCTTATGGCTCGAATGTCTGTTTTTTTTTTGTTTTTTTGTTTTTTTTTCTGTTACTGCTTCGATACAGGTCGCACCGTTTCTTTTGATCGACCTGAAATTTTGCACACATGTACATACCACTAGGCGGGTTGCTGTATAGTTTTGTGGCAAAATCGTTCAAAAAGTTAAAAAGTTACATTAAAGTTAATCGAAAGTTTTTTTTTCAAACTAAACGGCGACAAAATCTGAGGTGGCCAAATCAATTAGAATGTCCGTCCGATCAAGAATATGTTATTTTTATTTTGATCCGATAAGTAGTGTAGATGGAAATTACATTATAACAAAGTCCCGTTACCATGGCAACGGAAAGTCGCACAGCTTTTTTGGCTCATGATAGCGGTCAAACGGAGGCTCGGATCGAGTTGAAAAATGCCATTAGTTTTGTGGCAAAATCGTTCAAAAAGTTATAAAGTTACATTAAAGTTAACCTAAAGTTTTTTTTAAAAACTAAACGGCGACAAAATCTGAGGTAGCCAAATCATTTAGAATGTCCGTCCGGTCACGAATATGTTAATTTTATTTTGATCCGATAAGTAGTGTAGATAGAAATTACATTTTAACAAAAGTAACGTTACCATGGCAACGAAAAGTCGCACAAGAATTCTGGTCACTATGTACTGCCACCTAGAAGTAATCAAGAGTTAAAATAGTTTTCCCAAAGAAATGATGTCAAGGTCCTCTAGATGGCGGTGGATTTTATCCATTGTCTCCTATTTTACAAATTTTCAGCTAAATCGGTCAAGACCGAAAAGACTTATTGGTATGTAACATTATGAGAATGTCGTACTCGGGTTGTGTTGCACGTACCGGTGCTCGCTCAACAACGCGTCCAACTGAGCGTTTTCCTAGTAAATAATGTACACGGAGTCTGAATGGGTTGAACTGTACTATTGATTATTTTCAAAGAAACTTAAATAGAAGAATTAAATATTATTTAGGCCTAATCTAATAGTTTCATGAACTTTTGCACTGCTTTGTAGCATGCTACTTTCGATAGTTAAAATTTTCATTTACTATAATTTATAATTGATAGGTAAATCGGATTAACAAAACTATGTGAAATCTTTCATTGTAAAATTTGTAGCTCTGTCAAATAATATAAATATAATACAATGCAAAGAATCACTCACCCACTAAAAGTATCACCAACAATCTTTAACAACATTGTGTACGACTGAACAAGCTCAAAGTCACAATCAAATTAGCACGAGAACACCTCAAATCAGCCTAAAATGTGCGTTGGTACTTTTCGAACTCACATTTCTAATCTATAAAGATTGATTTTTTGTGCATGCCCAGAAAGGTGATGCTTCCTTCTTCATGAAAAAAAAACTTTTTTTATAAATTTAGATTTTTTCCCCATTCATTTTTTTCTTTTTTTAATATGCAAGTTTTTTTTCTTCTTTAAAAATGGGAAATTTTTCAAGAGCCACAGTCATTTAAACATTTAATCACCCTACCATGAAATCCTATTAAACTGTGTGGTCAGTGACATTGCCTGTCTTTTCCCCCAGATCTTGGCGATCTGTTCTCGGAAGTGGGTGACATCCAACCCGCCTTGCCACCGAAGCAATCTCGCCAGACTCCGACACCTACACAGAGCTCCATTGCGATCCCTCGCCCACCATCACGTAGAGGGGACGGGCCTTCGCCTCGTGGCAGAGTCAGCCCTGCCCAGATCTCTCGTGCTGACAGTGTCGGAAGTCTGGAGTTCCGCACGGGTAAAGCTTTTTATTCAGTGGTATTACCTGTATTCAATCCCTTTTTGAGTAAACATTAGTTTTACAAACCGCTGCTGTTTTAAAGCAAATTTAAATTTACAGAGCTTGACTATGCCCCTTCTTTTTCTCCATTTTTCACCCTGTGTACTACATAACCCCCCCTATTTTCTTCCCGAATAATGCTATGCCACTGCGTATGATCATTATTCTTTATGTGAAAGTAGTAAAAGTGTGTGCCGGTGTAGGAAAGATTTTCATAATTTGATTGGGATTGGAAAATTTGAAGTTTTAATTTTGGATAACTGTACAAGATGGGAAGATTTTAAGTGACTTTAAAACTTCATAATTCTAAAAAATCAAACAACATGATATAGGCTGATGATCAAGTGAACAGGACTATTCATTCATCATCATTATCTGTTGCCAAGTCCAACTCTACGTTGGGTTTACATTGAAGATAGTCCTCTCCATCTTCTCTCCTGCCTCACTCTTCCCTTTCCACCACATTTCACTCATCCTCGCTCTTATGAGTTGTTGATTAATTAACTTCTGAGTTCTATGGCAGGGCTGCCGTTTTAACGGATTTTATCCGTTTTTACGGATATTTAGGGTGCAAAACGGATAAACGGATTTTTAGTCTTATTTACGGATATTTCATTAATTATGTTTTCTATGCTTATTTTCGTATATTTGAATCTGCGCGGGCTAATTTCGATTGTAAACGTTGAAGGCGGGGCGATAATCGATTCGACTTTCGATAGGGGGCGGAGCAAGGGTGGAGCCGTGTCCTAGACATTGTAGGAACTGCTTCTGCCAGAACAGTTGCTTTTGGGAACATCCAAGAACAAACAATGGAGATTGGAGCCTACAAAATTGTTTTCTTTCGTTTTTGTTTATAAAGTTTGGATTATGTGATCTTAAACGTGAAAAATAGAATTAGTATATGATTAAAATGTTACAAACAAGTTCTGCAAGACTACAATGTTATTAATAAACACAACACGTGGGCCTAAGTCAAAATTGTGATGCAACATTCCTAGGGCCTAGGCCTAAGTTAGGGCCTAGGTGGCTAGGCCTAAGAATTTTTTAACCAGGTCAGATTTAAACAGATTTTCTGGTAACATTTTACATTTTTATGCAATCTTAATTGAAGCAACCACGGGCGTTTCTGGCTAATTTATTCTCGTCTGTGCATAGGCCTAGGCCCTTGGCAACTTTTAGGTTATGATGGTAACAAATATAAACATAGGTAACATTTAGCCATTTTCATAGTTTGATCAATGAAATTAACGTTTTTAGACTTTTCACGAATTTTTGCGGATTTTTAAGGTCCTCCAACAGGATTTTAAAAATATGTCAGTGGCAGCCCTGTTCTATGGTATGGTATTGGGAATTCAAATTGCCTGTGTTTCGTCGTAATTTTGCTTGTATTTGAGAACTTTGGTATGTTGTTTGGGTTGAAGAGTCATAACGAGACAGACATGTACACAGCACGCTCGTAAGCATTCAAATTAAGATGTACAACTCTCTGGAGAAAAATTGAAAATACAAACGTTAATTCTAAAGTGCACGTGACATTTATATTTTTATGCAGAACAACATACAACAAACAGAATTGCTGTATGTAACAAACCCTTACTATACACCATGGTTACGCATAAAGATGAGGTAACAGGAACAAGAAGAGGTTGCTCCCGTCGCGTTTACTTACGTAGGCTACCTATAAAGATAACCAATTTGAGAGCATGGAGTGTGTACCTGGACAAATAAAGGTTTCCAATAAAGATCTCTGTAAATAATATACAAATAAATCTGTATTCATTATTGACCCATTCAGAGCTGTCTTAGAGCCCTAAGTCATTTTAAAAGTTGGTAAGAACACAAAATAGCGCAAGACACACATTGTATTCCGATGTTTGTTTCCAGCGGGTGTTGCCGTGGGATCATCACGTGGCCCTTCCCCGCTGACAATCGGCATGGCCGACACTATACCTCTTGCAGTTGCCTTCCACGAGATAATCCACTCCTTCTTCCGAGGGACGGACGAAACCAAGTGTCAAGTCAAGATGTCTGGTGATATGATGGTCTCGTTTCCCGCAGGGATCGTTTCCGTTCTAGCAAACAATCCGAGTCCCGCTTTACTTTCCTTTCGCATTCGTAATGCTCAGCGGTTAGACAATGTTCTACCAAACAAGCAGCTTGTTACCATGTAAGTTTTACATATTTTCTTTGTAGGCAAACCCTCATTTAAAAATGCCCCCCTGTGATAGCTACAGCGGAATATTTGGTTATAATCAACATGCTAATGGTTTATTTTACATTGTGTATAATCACCCAAAAATGACACTCCTGTGCTTAAACGTATTGCTTGCTTATGCAGTTCCTTCCATTACTACAGGGCTGCCGTTTTAACGGATTTTATCCGTTTTTACGGATATTTAGGGTGCAAACGATAACGATTTTACTCTTATTTACGAATCGAAAGTTCTTGTTATGTTTCTATATTGAACCCGGGCTTCGTTGTATGAGGCCGGTGGTAACAATTCGATTTTCATCGGTGGCCAGGGGACATATCCGTCTGGCTGCTTCGCCAGGACATTCGGGTCATGGCCAGACACATACCTCTTGCAGTTGAGCCTTCACGAATAATTCCCTCTTCTTTTCGAAAGGGACGTGACGAAACCAAGTGAAGTCAAATGTCTGGTGATATGATGAATGTTTCCGTCGCAAGATCGTTCCATGTTTATAGCAAAACAATCGGCTAGTCACATTTACTTGTCCTTCGCAGTGCTAGCCTGGCCCTAGGGTTAGACAATGTTTAACCAGACAGAGAAAACAGCTTGTCTTACATGTACAGTTTTACATATTTTCATTGTGGCAAACCGCTTCATTTAAATGCCGCCCTGGATAGCTAGCCGGCAACTATTTGTGGTTATAACAACATGCTATGGTTTATTTTATCATGAATTAGTTTATAGATCACCAAAATTTGACACTCTGTGCTTAACGATTGCTTCTTATGTCAGTTGCCCTTCATTACTAGTTTGTAACACTGGGGAAAAGAAAAGGCCAAATGGCTAAGTAAAATGAAGTTACAAAGAAGTCACTCATGGGGATGAATAGGTAGTACGTACAACTTTTCACCTACTGATGATGGTTGCAGAAAGTTTAATTTTACATTACTGGGAAAAGGATTGCTAGGTTACTTTAAATTAGCTGCACATTTATTTTTGTCAGTTGAACAGTTGTGTGTGTTGCATGTTAATGTACTACGGACTACCTAGTCCTTTCCACTCGTGACCTCTTCATTACTTCATCGTAGTTTATAATACATATTGTAAAAACAGTTCATTTTGATTTATAATTATAACATTTTTTTACATATTTATTTATTTATTTATTTATTTACATACTAGTATTTAAAATTTGAATGATCAAAATAGAGAGCAGCCATTACTTGATGGCACCCTATGATTGAGTAAATACAGTAAAGTAGGGAGAACAGTGTAAACAAATAAATAGCATCCAAAAGATGCAAATTTGCTTCAATTTAAAACAAATTGTGCATGATTGTGTGAATGACCTCTTCTATTTCTACGCAAAAAAAAATTTAACAGTTAAAATTTATGAATGTAAAATGCCAAGCAATAATTCCTTTTTCTAAGGTTTCAATAACATTCATTATTGTGTTGTCATATCTTTAACTAGAATTGAGATTCATGTACCATGTCACAAAGCTGGTTGCCTTAAAATAATGTATTTGTAATGTTACAGAGATGCGTCTCAACAACCAAGTAACGAGACCATGCTCTTCGAATTCAACATGAGTGCCTTGACAGCATTGCTAAGACGACAATCTGAGCAAAACCCAGCTGCCTCCTATTTTAACGTAGACATATTAAAATACCAGGTATGCTGATAAGTAAGGGCCTGCAATAAATGTGTAGGTTCCTGCAGTCAGTAGCAGTATACTGCTATGTTTAAAAGTTTCTACTTTCTATCACTTCCTATAGCCACACTATTCATTTTGAAAATGTATATTCTGGAACATCCTACCAGCTGGAACCAAGAACGGAAAATACATCCCAAACAAGAAACAAAAACAAAAACTCGTATTAGGTACTCCTAGGGATGGGACGTTTCAACGTTTAGTGGACGGTTAGAGGTTATTAAATTCGCAAAACGTTTAGTAAAAAAAAAAAAAGGTAATTTTTTTTTAGAAAATAGGGTTTAAAACGTTTAAGCACGATTATTTCAAGGGGTTAAACGTTTAGGAAATGTAACGCTTTTTCCCATCCTTAGTTACTACAGTTGTTTCTAGGGGTGCGCAGTTCCAGGTGTTTGTTTCGGTTTCGTCCCGGATAGTAAAGTATCTGATTTTTCGGTTCCGGTTCCGGATAGTTCGTTCGTTTTGGAAGACCATCACTATCAATCTAAATTATGTTGAAACCTACAAGTACTCTCACTCCTGTAAAAGAGTACATTGTCAGATTTGCAACTCTTCTAATACACTGCTGTAAAGTGGTTAATTGAATACATACGAATATTACGTTACTTAGGTGATCCTTATATCTGTATGTATTATTTTTTTATTGTGTATTGCTTAGTCTGTTTTGCTATTCACAAAGAAAACAAGATTTGGTTCAAACTGAACAGTTACCTATTTTTATCTTGATCAAAGTGAACCAAACTGAAAGAAAAATAATATTGCATAATATGTTCTGGTATATTCGTAACAATAAACCGGGATGCCATTATTTCATGTAAGCTACTTACTTTAGTTAATAATTGGTCTGGTTTGGATAGGATTGAAGAAATTTAGATCAATGACAATGACTATACAATAGGGAATATACCTTAGCTTTTTTTATCACTCCACTACATTATGGAATTCATTCTGAATACGTTAATCATATTATTTATTATTTAAATAAAATTTTCATTTATAAAAGTAAGCTGAAAGTTGCATCAATAATAATGGCGGGAAAAATGAGCATCTACGTCACTATATGGTACTGATGCGAATCGGCCAATAAGGTGATGCCAAACAGTGATATTAACTGTGCAATCTAAGTATGTATGTAAGCCCATTGGTCTACAATGCTCTAGTGTGCTCTAGACCTGAATCTTGACGTCACGTGCTGTTTGCGCGGGAAATAAAATTCTACAAACTTTGAGCCTCAATAGAATATAAAATATTTTCTTTAAACTGCTTTTAATTGCAGTATAATGGTGTTTTAAGTGGTTTTCTATCCATTTCTTACACCCACGTCAATATTTGGACTTGGTGCATATTCCCTATTATAAAGAATGTTTACCCTCCGTCAGAAAGAAGTAAATCAAGGGCTGGGCCTCCTAGTAGATACAACTAGACCCCTTGATAAACTTGTGGATGATGGTATACAGTACACCACTGGCTTGGGCAAAATGTTCATGCAGTTTAATATTTTGTCTTATTGGTGTGTTTTTGAACTTAAGTAGCAGTACGTACTTGAAATTGACCTGAGTTTGTGTTAATTATATCTTTTTCGTCTGGTCAGTGGTCACTGTACCCTCGTGATACTTGTTTGTTTAGATCAAGTCCAAGCCTGGTGCAGGCTCTTGTCCCTTCCAGCTTGTGGCTTATTGGAAGTGTGAAGCTGCCCACACAGACTTGAAAGTGGATTATAAATACAACAGCCATGCGATGTCCTCTGCAACGCCCTTGCTGAATCTCACAGTTGCAGTGCCAGTCGATGGTGGAGTTAAGAACATGCAATCGAAGCCAGTAGCACAATGGTCGGTGTACTATATTCTTACCTACTAGGCCTCTTATAGATAATGACAAAACAGAAACAGATGGTTTATTAAACCAGTAGACAACTGATAAGACGTCAAAATATTGTTCTACATCTGTTCATTTGTTTCATTATTTATAAGTGCAGTGGACATTCAAACAAATTAATTACGTTAATGGTTAAACCTCACCTGATCTCAAGGTTTCATCACTATAGTATGCCTCTTGTTCTTCCTAGAGCCGGTGTAATGTCGATGGTGTGGAGCAAACATTTCTGCTGTCTATTGTTTATTTTTTGATCTAACTGAATACAACAATAATTTCCCCTCCTGGTATTAATTTTTAATAGGCTATGACAATCAAGTTCTTTATTTCCAAACCTTCAGGGGGTATTACACTGGAACTGTAGTCAGTCGATGACAGTCATTGATCGGAGCCAACTGCAGTTTTAGGTCACAGTTGGTTACAATTGCCTAGATAGTAGATAGAGAATTTTCTAAACTGCTGATTGCAACCGCGAGTTGGTTTTTATGGTACTGAGTAGGGGTGTGCGAGTACTCGAAATGTCGAGTTTTTTCGAGTTTGTTTTTTTACTCGACATCAAGTCGAGTTTGGTTTTAGGCTCGAAGTTTTCGAGTCGAGTTTTGAACACATGAAATCCTATGAAAACTGAGAAGAACTATCATCACAGTAGGGCTAGGCGAGGCCTACGTACAGAGACCTGGGCCTAGGCTTTTAACAACCTAGGCCTACTACGTGAGTACTGTGATGGCAAAAAGTAGGCCTTGGCCCTAGAGACTGCGTGCTTTCAAAATTATTACAGTTAACAACAAAGGAGACTTGGATGCGGGAACCGGGAATAGGCCTAGGCCTACACGGCGTCGAAAACAAAACATACTTTATTGGTTTCGTTGCGTCTATGTCACTAATATTTCAGATCAACTATCGAGAAGAAAGAATGCCGGTGAATATTCCATTAATGCACTTTTAATGTATTTTTAAATCGTAGTTGGCGTAGTTTTGACATGTTTTATGTTTCTTCCTTCAATCTTCCATCTTTGCTTGCTTTGAAGAAGCTTGAAGGTCAAACTCGCCGAGAGCAAACCCGTGGCGCGCTCCGTCGGCCATCGTTACAACTAGAGTCGATAAAGAAGGTTCTTCTTTATCGACTTCTTCATCGACTGCTGGAACTTGTTCCATTCAAGGGCGCAGAATATTCAAATGTGCTGTAAGAGCATTGGAGATGCCTAGACCGGGAATATTATAATGCGAGTGCGAATTTGGAGGATTTTTTTTATATTAAAACATCGCAGCAGTATTGTAATGGGGCCAGGAACTATAGATAACGTACAGTATAATTATAATTTTATTGAAATTGACCAGCACAAAGGGCAGGAAGGCCTCAATAGCCTAATACAAGTACAATAAAGTATTTTTTAAATGTCTACAACAGAAAAATCGTTGTGTTCCAAGTGGGCCTACTAAATTAAAAAAAAAAAAATTTTGAAATTATAACTCGACTCAATTCGAATTCAAAATGTGCTACTCGCACACCCCTAGTACTGAGCATGCGCACATTTGATCGGTTCACTTCTGATTGTAACCAAAAACTGTAGCCAGTTGGCGGCAATCCCAGTGTGTGTCCCTTTTAGTTTTAGGCCATCCAATTAGTACCTAAATGTAAGTGTGGGTGAACATCGTTTCTTTGTGTCAACAAGTTCCTTCAATGCCCGTCTTCACTTGGTCAATGCACATCACTCGGGTAGAAGCACGCTGTCTTTGCTCGCATGCAACCTTTGCCCCTCAGTCTTCATCTGAGCAGGTTGTTTACAGGCACCGTGAACCTGCCGCTTGTCTCGCGAGGGTAATAACTAATAAGGAGTAATAATAAGACATTGAAACAAATAGGCATAAGCCCTACCTTTAATAATAAAGCAATATCAATTATAATATATATTTTCATTCATATTACAAACAACCTAACACAATGAGTACAGTAAGAACTCGTTTATCCGAGCTCCGACTAAGCGAGGCTCCGTGTTATCTGAGCTGATTTCAGGCGCGCTTTTTAGGTTGAAATGTTATGTCCTTAACATCTGAATGTCATGCAGTATGCTGTTTACTACAATGACGTAGGAATTGCACAGCGCGTGAGTTGTAAGGGGGGTTGGTTGTATTTTCTAGGCCCCTTTCAATTTGTGCCTACTTAGTACCTACAAAACATGCCACCTGTCATTGGATTAGGAATAACCAGTGTAACTGTAAATATATTTCTGAGTAGAATATGCCTGCAGGCAAGGCACAGTCATATATGTACTTTTCAGATTCTAGTTTTTACCTTGTAAATAAGAATAACTTGAATTTAATCTTTCTTATTCTTGCATTACTTCTAGCAAAAGAGATGAACAAATTATAGAGCTTGATAGCATTGTTTGCCTCGTAGTTTATTTTTTAACAGAAAATCTCCTTCTTGTTGCAAAAATTACATTCAATGCCATTGTGTGAAATCAGTCTACTACAGATTTATTACAATATCAAATAGTAGCACATTTTAATATAGTAGTACTTTTATTTGTTCTAGTAGTTGAAAGATGTAACCCAGATACCAACACTGACAAGTCTTAAACCCGAACCCATATTAAATTGTAACTAGGTCTAAACCCTAGACCCAATATTTCCAGTTTGCTTCCATGTTTGTCCAGTCCTGTAGTATTGTTTTCTCTCGACAGGATACCAGAGAATAACCGAGCCGTGTGGAAGTTCACAGAACTCTCCCCGCACAGTGAAAACCACGGCGTAGGTTCGCTCCGTGCTCGTTTGGAAGTTACCAACGGGCCGAGCAACCAGGGTACCATTGCAACTCATTTCAACTGTGAGGGAACCACTTTGTCTGGTGTGGAGTTTGAGTTAGTGGGAACTGGATACAGACTGTCCCTTGTCAAACGTCGCTTTGTGTCGGGGAAATATATCTGTGACGGTGATTATGCCGACCCAAAGAGCAGGTAAGACTCATCTTAATGATTTGTGTCGTGTTGAACCATTGCTAATTGCTATCCAATGTTTGTGGCCATGAAAAACATAGTTAGGTTATTATTTATTAATTTTTATTGAATTATGAATATAAATGCTGTATATGACTTTGATGTAGGATCATTGATAGTAGTATAGTATTAGACCCCCCCCCCCCCCATGTAACTACAATAGTATATTTTTGACATCCCTTCACCTAATACCACATGGCATATTTATTCGATTATATTATATGCCACCATTGAGTGATGGCCGCACCCCTATTTTTACCAGTAAAATTTTAATCGATGTGTTATCAACACTTAAGGCTATTGTACCGCCTCTGGCCGATAATTTGAAAGTCGAAGAAACATGTCTGAAAAGTTTGCTGAATGAAAGAAGGCCTTTAAAATAACAGAAAAAAAAATTGTGAATTTTTTTGGGCGGGACATAACCTCACTTTTGGAAATTATATTTAGATTTTTGGACAAAAGTGTGAACTACAAGACTAGTTCAAAATTAAATTTAGAGAATCGGTTTTCTGGACATAGTTTCTGAACACCTTTAGCTACAACTTAACTATAGCTAAAATATTTTTCTGAAAATAACAGTTGGTGTACGAATTTTTTTGTCAAACGGTACAAAACTCGTATTTGTACCGTTTGACAAAAAAATTCGTACACCAACTGTTATTTTCAGAAAAATATTTTAGCTATAGTTAAGTTGTAGCTAAAGGTGTTTAGAAACTATGTCCAGAAAACCGATTCTCTAAATTTAATTTTGAACTAGTCTTGTAGTTCACACTTTTGTCCAAAAATCTAAATATAATTTCCAAAAGTGAGGTTATGTCCCGCCCAAAAAAATTCACAATTTTTTTTTCTGTTATTTTAAAGGCCTTCTTTCATTCAGCAAACTTTTCAGACATGTTTCTTCGACTTTCAAATTATCGGCCAGAGGCGGTACAATAGCCTTAACAAACAGCCTCACATAATAGCGGCACCCCACTTTTTAACTTGATTTTTGTAATATATCCTACCCGAGGCCTTTATTTGCATAAATACAGTAGTCTAATAAATCAATACCTAATGAGTAATTACTAATTAATAATTATACATGGTATGTATGTATGTTATCTTAACTTCCCCACCCCCTGATGCAAACCAAGCAATCAAACGCTATTCTCACTAATTGCACTCTGTGACCTTCGGTCTTCTTGGTTGTTCTTGGAAGTAAGGGAATAATATATCATTAATTAGGTGTTAGAACCAGAAGGGAGGACACATAATTAGATGTGGTCACTACTAGGTATCACTCTTATGACAGATACTGTGGTAGTATAAACTGAATCTTTTAGGTCACAATCATCTTGTTATTGTCTATGGTTTGGTTTGGAGAAGAGTTAACAGATTTGACCTCTTCTCCAATCCATACTGAACTAGCCATAAGGCACACTTCACCAACAACCAAGCTAATAGTGTCTTGTGTCTTTATTTTAATGTGAATTTATTTTTATTGTTCTCTATTTGATAGTGACTGATAGTGATTAAAGAGATGTGGTACCTACAGCTCACCTGAAGTGGAGTAGCTAGGCCGCGATAGATAACATACAACACAAACAAAAAACTACATATTAACGAAACATTTTTGGTCCACGAGACCTTCCTCTCTTTGCTCACTGCGAAAGGTCTCGTGGGCCGAAAACATTTTGTTATGTAGTTTTTGTCTTTGTGTTGTAGGCCTATGTTACCTATCGCGGCCTACCTACTTCGCTTTAGGTAAGCTGACCGTACCCTATCACTTAAATCACTCTCCTTATCCAGCCTTTTGGCATTCTTTACAATTACAGTTAAGTAGGGCTGTGCGAGCAGGGATTTTTTAAGTCGAGCGAGATCGAGCGAGAATTTGAAAAAAATCTTGAATCTCGAGCGAGATTCGAGATCGAGCGAGATCCGAGATCAAGCGAGGTCGAGCGAAATCGAGCGAGATCGAGCGCACTGAAATTGTTGTAGGACCCCAAAGAAAGAATTGCCTACACAAAATAATTAGGCCTAGGCGGCTTCAAAAGTAAAAAATAGGCCCTAGGGCCTACTTAAAAATAATATTTAAAAAGTAAACAACATTTCTCAGTTCAGTGCATAGGGGCCTAGGGCCTAGGCATGGAGTAGCCAAGGCCTAGCCCTAGCCTATCTATGGCAGAGGTCCTAGGCTACAATGTTGAATGAAATATAATTTTGGTTTCTAACTTAATTAGTTTAATCACATTAATTTGGTAGTGAAAATATTTAATAAGTAACAACACCTGGCAGTGACCTCAGTCGCAACGAGATAGGAATGTCGTAAGAAAAACCGATAAAGTAGTTTCTCCGTTAGAGTCGATAACGAGTCGATAAAGCGCTCTCTGCTCTCTACCGCCAACTTCACAAATCACGCTTCAGTTCAGTAGCTCGCTCGATAGAGTGCGCTACCAGTGACCAGTCAAATGCGCGATCTGTGTGCGCGTCGACAGACGCATGCGCGTTGGCAACGAATTTGTGAAATTTCGACTAGGCCTAAAATAAAATGTAGATGGATGTCTTGTTGTCACTTATTGGGTGTATGCTAGTACTAGAAGTACCTAGCCTAGCTTTCGTTCTGTAGAACTTCTCTAGAGGAAAGTGTTTTAAAGTGAAGCCTATTTTATGCGTCATTTGTTAGTAGGCCCTAGGCCTCCGATCTGCGGGTTTATCAAAGCTCCGATCACGGAATGGAACCGGGACTCTGTTAGGCCTAGGCCTACAGCCTTTGGCCTAGGCCTAGCTCGTCTAGGCCTAGAGATTTCTCGACAATGTGGCATGGCAATAAGAAATTATTACGCAAAAATCGGGGAATAAATATTACTTTACCACGTCCCATAACGCAAGGTCCCGCATAATTACGACCACCGTGGTTCGTGACGGAGATATCTCGAGACTAGATTTTTCGAGCAATTTGAGATTGAGATCGAGCGAGACTCGTTTTTCCGAGCAGTATGATCTCGAGATCGAGCGAGATTCGAGCAGCACTTTAATCTCGCTCGAATCTCGAAAAGTCGAGACTCGCACAGCCCTACAGTTAAGTAATTTAATCGGATGATATACCATAAAAATATACAATTATCTAAGTGGTTGACTGGGGGTATCAACCTTCATGCTATTTAATACTTCATGTTCTATCATTGTTAACATCTTCTCCTAATCAGGTTTTTATATTTTACCATTAGTAATAGTAGTATAATTATACGTATTACATATTGATATTGATGGATTCATCAATCAATCATTTGGTCATTGTTGCAGTGGCGCCCGTTTTGGAAAGTGCTGCCTAGTTACTCACATTCAAATGTTATGTTACCTTGTAGTACTACGTAGAAAAATGCCATTGAATCAGTTTGTAGTTCCTTACTGATCAGTTATCACCTTTACTTTACTTGACGAGCTATTGAATATCTTATTTAATTTTCTGGGTATTTAGAAGTGAACATGCTATCTCTAAAGCACTCATTTGTTTAAAACACAGATATGCTGCCCCGCCTTCTAGCTCAGACTGCTAGCACAGAGCCTGTGCTTTCTTCGAGGAAATACGTCTGTGATGTGGACAACAGCCTGAATCCTGTCATTACTGCTCTTATTCATAAGGTTTTTAATCTATGTAAAGTACAAATATTTTGTAGTACATATCATACAAAAATTGAAGTGCTTTGGATCATACTGTAAACACTATGTTTCTTGTTCGTTTATAAAACGACAAACATGCGTTTTAACACCCATTATGTGACCTGTGTAATGTCTTATTAGTTATGTTCTGTTTGTATACATTTTGTTTTGCCGCTCAAATTTATTTATTATATTATTTAAATGTATATTACAATATAAAATATATTATTCATCTCAGTTTCAGATAAACGCATAACTGACATTATAGAAATATATTCAATGAGGGAGAATACGATAAATGTATAGTTTACACACGGTGAATGTGGGCCCTATTACAAATATACCTTTACCATTATACCTTTGCAAATATGGATTTTAACTCGTCTTTGATTAAAGAAAATTAACAGCGAGGTTATTGAGCAGTTGTTGCATTACAACAGTAAGTAGGTACGGTAGTTTTCTAATTAGTTGCCTGTCGATACTGTCATACCATTGATGCGTTGGCCTTTATGCTGTATGGATATTTATCCCTGCCAGTTATTTCAAAGCTATCACACTTGACAAATAAATTGTGCCTGTGGCTCTCACAATTGTATTTAAATTTAGCGCACATTAGTTTGTTTTAAGTTTCTATCTATGCCATTGAAATTCTCAAAACAGTTTGCCATTTCAATATTAATCAATTGTCGATATATGTTGTATTGTAACACTTCAGTTGTGTATGGTGCTGAAGCTAATGGTAAGCAAGTACGCAAAACAAATGTTCTGCTATCCTTATTGTCGCTACCAGATAATGCATTCTTGAAACAGCTCTTTTTGAACAGTATCTGTATAACATTCCTCTCACTGAAGCACTACAGTTTTTGAATGTTGAGGCTACATGTGTATTTATTTACATAAGAAGCAGGTTATGTAGGCCTATATCAAGTTAAAGAGAAACAATTCATTAATGATAAATGTTAATGTTTTCTACATATAATAGACAGTTTTGACAGTTGTTGACTTTTAACAGTTTGTTATTTATATATCAAACAGTTTGTAATGACCTGTAACATAACCGCAAGTTGCCGCACTTCTCTTCGCAAACATTGGAATCATTTGGATTTTAAGGAAATAACTGATCCTATGTATTCTTCTACATATGAAACTGACTGGTATTAACTTGGTTTCCTAGAAGTTGTTTGACTTGTCAAATGTGACCCACACTGCCAGCGTCATATACACATTTGCAGGGTTTTATAGAGAGGTGCACCCACATCTCGCTTGCTCCGTATCGGCGTGTAGAACGTACGTTATTTTTGGAATCAGAATTATTCTATCTTGTCGATTGTATTATTTAGTACTATGTAATACATTTCACGGAAATTGACAGATGTAATTAATGTAGAATCTCAAAAGCTTTCCTCAGTTTTAAGTTAGTGCATAATATATTTATAATGCAGCTTGTTAGTAGTTGCTCTTAGGTACATTGCTTATTATCTCTATTGTCTTATTTCCTATTGTAAAACTAACAAACTAGGGTAATTTGAAGGTCACTGAGGAGAGGTGCTCGTTAGGATAGGTGATGGAAGAGAAGACTGTTCTGTGATATTGATGTGTGTCTCGAACTTCAGTTTCACCAGAGTAGGGCCAATCAAGCACACATCTGTAGAATACCCAAGTACTACATACCTACTGCAAACCGTAGCACTTCCAACGATTCAGATCATGTTTCTATTAATTAATATTCAATGAAATTTGTAGCAGTCTTGTGTATGTAACTCTCCATTATGTTCTAACACATGGCTTTACAGTAAAGAAATTACATGGCTTTGTTGATTGTTGGGCTATACATACAGAATACTACAGTATATATACTATACAGTTTAAATGTAATTTATTTAATCAAATCCTATTGTGATTATGTAGAGAGGAACCACATTCTCCGTATTTTGCTCGGCCATGACTCCGGTTTTTCTAACCTGGCTCGAAGTATACTTGGTCACTGTTCAAAGGTTATTTACTGTTTAGCCACATGGGTTTTATTTTCTTAGCTATTAGAAACATATGTATATTTGCTGTATTATATAAAATTATTAGAATTGATGATAGTGGTTTAGTTCAATACAGCAAGAATAGGTAAGCATTGAGTTTGAATGTAATTTGTTTTAATCAAATTCTCTCATCTAGAACCAAATACATAATACTAATGAATTATTGTTTATATCATATGAATATATATTTCTGCAGTGCAGGATTCATAACGTTAAATAGCTAAATGTATCAATTATAATTTATAATCTATGTGGTCGAGATTGATGTACCAATACAGTGTAACCCCCATTAATAGTATTTCAAGGATTTTGTTAATTTAATACTATGAAAATATAAAATATAAGGGGGTACTGTCTGTAGGGTAAATTTTACACTGATCTAGTTAGGCTACGCTGGACAGTTGAGAATAAATGACAATTGAAAACACTATGGATAGGGGTTATCTGTATTTAATTTTAATCAATTCTATAGTTTGAATTAAGATTTTGAAGGGCATGGTAATGATATACATATACCTTACTCACAAATTAATTTGGTTCCATAGCATCAAATTTGCTTTCAACTGAATCAAAGTCAACAGGTAATTCATTACATTGTGTATCATTTTCTATGTTAATATTGTGTATACATTCTCCCGACTGTACCAATAACTTCTACTGTCTGTTATTGCATTCCGTGGTCTAGCATGGCCCCCAAATCTTGAAATACTCTGTAATACTAAATACTAAAATACTAAGGTTGGCTATGTGATAGCTGTATCTCAGAAAGAATCAATTTATGTACCGTACCTACAATGTTACAAATACATATATTACGTAATTTATGTGTTAATTTTTTTATTTCGTCTGCACAACTGCAAATACATTCTGCTATCTTGATCCTCCCTGTCCCATTAATTGATTGTTTCTGTTTTTATAGTTACGTTGAATCTTTAATGAGGGAACGAAAAAGTGTTTACATTTGAGGGCCATTTGACAATACTTGAACATTTTTTTTTGAGTTTTGTTTGTATGTAGTTAGCTGATTTTTAGAGGCCACCATCCGCCTGATGAGTCCCAGAAGGACGAAACGCGTTGAGGATTAAGGTAACAAACAACATTAAATTAGCTGCAGTTGACATCAGTTGGTGAAAAGTTTTGTCGCCCCCAGCCCTTCAGGCTGGGCTTTATGTTCTCTATGCTTTCCTAACCTAGGGCTCCCATAATACAAAAACCCAAAAACGGGACAACTATTTTAGCGGACCAGCATGGGGGGGTTTGGGGGGCTTCACCCCCTCAACTACAAAATTTTGAAAATAAGGTGTTTAGAGTGTGTTTGGTGCGTTCTAGAAAAAATAAGTGCTCTGAATGCGATACCAAATTAATGCATTTTTTTAGGAGTAAAAACTATAAAACTATAATTTTTTTTAAATGGGGTAGTGACGATATAGATCATGTTACAACCATTGAAATGCATCATTACGTTCGCGATCACGTCCAACAACAATGGGAAATTGTCAAAATTGTTGGTCATTGCTCTTCTGAAGTGTGGGGGGGGGGGTCACAGCAAAAAGTGGGGATAATTCCCCCCATCACCCCCCCCCCCAACCCTTCCTACGCGCCTATTCCTGAAAATGTTAACGTTGAAACGAAAATTAGGAGATATATTAAAGTCACAACACATTGTACACTCAACAACAATCCCTTCAATATTCTTGTTACTTTTTTGCAAAAAAGGAAAATCAAATCTGTCTATAGTTTATCGGTAAAATGACACTTTCTTCTGACTGTTGGCAGCCTGGATCTTGACCTTGACTTCATGAATCTTTATGGTTTGTTTTTGGTGAGTGGCTGGTAACTGGCCATGGTCGGGGTGAAGAGTTGCATTGCAGGCGCGGCGATTCAAATGCTAGACCGTAAAAATAGCGCGGTAGTTCGCCATTCTAAAAAACGGGACAATTAGGCGTCCCGGCTACAAGTAGCCGGGACACCACCTCAAAAAAGGGACTGTCCCGGCTAAAACGGTACGAATGGGAGCCCTATCCTAACCTGTCAACCCTTCTCCAATCTAAACTAAACTAGCCAGTTAGCCTTTTCCAAACTAGTAATTGTAATAATGAACTTTGAATTTTGTTTTAATTGCATACATGTCCTGGTATGTAGGCTCTAGTCTACACAATTAACCCTGTCAAATTTAACTCGCCTTATTTCCAAGGAAATAAATTTTACATATTTCATTTATGTAGGCCTACCTGGTGTGTAAAATAAATTACTATAGTACCAAAATGAATGTGTGAATTTTAAGGTGGGAAATGAATAAATAATGCATGTTATATGTGTGTTTTCATGTTTGGCTCAAGGCTCATGTTCTGCTCAGGTACTCTATGAATTTCAATTTTAAACATTGTAACATGGATCTCACATAACTATTACTCTTTAAAAAAATACCTTTATATTGTTGCAGTATTTGACTTTGTAGGGGTAATGTGGGTAATGGGGAACAAAGGGTAATCGGGAACAGTGGCATTCCCTTGTTTCCGTTTGAAAGCAAAATTATGAAAATTACTGTACTGTTTAGCTGCATTGATGTTTATGGCCAGGCAATTACAACTACTTGCATTACTACTTATGTTCAGTATTTTTTTAAATTTTTTTTGTCACCCTGTAAAAAATCATGCCATTGTTTTTACACTTTTTACTACTTTTAATTATTTTACAGGCTAATGCAGTAACACAAATAAAAACCGCATGCATAGAAAGTTACCTACTTCTTGTGTCAACATGATCATGATTTTCATTATTTTTTAACATTTATGCATATCATTAAATTTAATGATGTTCCTCATTACCCTAACAAGTTAATTTTGATGGTTAAGAGGAACACACAATGAGGGTAATCAGGAACAACGTAGGTTAAGAGGAACAAGCCATTTATCACTGGATTAATATCTGTGGGGTAAATGGGAACAAACATACACACACACATCGGCACACATTGGCATTGGCATTGGGGACATTGGCAGTTGGTCAATTCATTCTAGCTCGATTTAAATTGGGAAAAAGAAAAGCACAAACTTTTCGATATGTGTGCATCATACAAGACATCGTTGTTCCTGAATATCGTGTATTGGGCACCAAGTCAGTGAACAATGATCATTAGGCCTATCTAGGCTATGTATAGCAGTAGAGTGATGTATCCATTATGACTATTTCTGACATAATTGCAATCCTCCCATTTCCCGACATGGATGGGGCTAACGATCGCATCAAGTATAAGTTTGCCTTTAAAGTTGATGTGAAAGAGGCATAAATGCACTATGCCATAGCATTATTCAGACATGTGGGCCTGATTCATGACTTCTGTCAACTTATTTTCTTTAAAGTAGGCTTCTAGTCATGTTTATATGCATTTCTACCTTTATCGCACTTTTATGTTCCTTTTTACCTTAAGTTGGAAGTGTGGTCAAATCTGACCTATTTTTACAAAGACTCATCTAATATTATGTAAGCTGCTTACATAAAGGGCCCTTTACACGAGGAAGTTGGAAAAGTAAAAAGAAAAAGTGAGGAGAAAAAGTAGCTTTTTTGTAGTAGAGATAGCGTGCAGCTTATGGGACTTTTCGAGTTGCCTTCACACGGGGAAGTTGAAAAGTAAAAAGTGAAAAGTCTCCCAACTTGTCGGACTCTGCTCGACAAGTAAAAAGTGAAAAGTAGAATGGCCTTGAAGAGTTGACCGTGATTGGTCGACAACGTTGTCATTGAGTTCAACTTTGGTAAGAAATCAAGATGCAGAAAAACGTAACACCTTTGCCACAGCTTGATATATAAGTGGCGGTGGAAATTCCTGCCCGATTGTCATCTGAATGTTATTCTGTCAACTTGAAAAATACGCGCAAAAATTGTGTTTTATAGCGTCTACCAAACTAGCACATTTTGTTTGCCCCAAAATAGAGAGGCAATGCGGAACCCGATCGCGGCTGAAGAAAGGCTGGCAGTGACGTTGCCGTTTTTAGCATCAGGTTTGTACCTAACCTAGGCCTAGGCCTAGGCTCCACTAGACCCTAGGTCTTGTAAACAAACACGCGCCAGTACTGTGTGAAGATCAAGATTGAAGAAAACAATTGTCATGGTTAGTAACCCCTTCTTGCCGCATCAGTTTCGCACAAAGGCCGAGAGGTGACGCCAGGCACAAACTTTTTCTCTTTGTCCGTGTGAAGGCTTCGAAAAGCTACTCGTTCTTTTCACTTTTTACTTTTTACTTTTTCAACTTCCCGTGTAAGGGGCCCTTAATGACCATAAAATAAGTGAAAGCTAATATCAAAATGTTTTTTGTTTTCATTGTCATTAGTTATAACTATTGTTCCCCCTGTTTCCAGGGTTGTTTCCCAGATAAAGTATTTTTCATTGTTCAATTACTAGAGGTACGTGAAAAAACTTTTTGCGAATAGATGCTACAAAGTGCTATTTTTTCACTAAAAAGAAACGGTTATCCAGTCCTATTTTATTTTATTTACAAAGTACATAATTTTGTGAACAAAACATTTTTATTCAGTTAATATAAGTTCAACCTGATTACAAAATTTTAAAATAAAAATATGAAAAACTTCATACACAAGATTTTTAAAGTGACCAAAAAATAGATATACAAAACGCTATAAAATGACACTTGTAAATGCTATATACACGCACCTCTATCAATTACCCGTAAAATTTCCATTTATTGTCACATTTTATTTTTGGCAAATTGCCAATGGAATTGTGGGGTCAAGCTCTATGTTCCTAATTACCCCAAATATTTTACAACACGACCCTATGGCTATAGCAAGCCTTTTTCCCCATTACCCTCGGAGCTAGCGTAATGAGGAACAAACTCGTAATTTTTTAAAAATTAAACCTTGCTTATTCTGGATTTTTAAAAAAAAAGTTTATAATTCCCACAGTACTAAAGGATATACCCCCACAGACTCTATGAAAAAAAAATTTGTTGAAAAAAGTTAACCAAAATTACAATTAATTAACGAAGTGAAAACATTAAAAAAGTGTTCCCCATTACCCACATTACCCCTACAAGTTCATTAGTTTATTAGCATCCTTGTAGTTTTTTTCCCTGTTATATTGTTGGTTTATTAATTAATTTCACTTTATATTGTTAACAGTGGCGGCCCCTGGTTGGAGCTGCAGCTACCCCTAGCAAAACAGTAAATAAAGAATTGGGAACTAATACAAAGAAATTAGTTCCCACTCAAACTCTGAAGTTAAGCAGCCTTCGGGCGTGGTCAGGGGAAGAGTGGGCGACCGCTCTGCCCTGAAACACACGTATATTGCTGGTTAGAGCAGATTGAGGGTTCGAGAGCTAATGTAACGGCTTCGTTCTCCTCGACGTCTGCTCGGCAGTCTGGGTCAAGTGGAGGAACCTATATGACTGTCAAGTTTACACCGTCCTTTTGGATGGAACGTAAAGCCAGTGGTCCCCTTGGTACTTTTCTAAAGGAGTAGGCTTACCGGGTTTCCCCACCTCCCTGCTCTATTAAATTTGCAGTAGTGGATTACATTATCCATTGCAAATAGAGACTTAATGATAATAATAATAATAATAATAATAATAATAATAATAATAATAATAATAATAATAATAATAATAATAATAATAATGTTTGTTATTTTGGTTTTTTATGTAATGCCTTGCCTGGGCTTTTATTTTTGAAAGTTTTTTGAATTAATATCTTGTTTTCTGAAGATAGCCCACACAGTTGGGCTGAAACGTCAAAAGCAATAAAAGCAGATTCAACGCGGCGAAATGTCCCGACCAATTAATTGTGTTAATTAATAATAATAATAGTAATAATAATAATATCAAACCCCTGTTCCAACATGTGTCAAATCACCATTTTCTCGGGCTACGGCTTATCAGTGCTTGCTAGCCAGGCTCAGCACCTCATCTTCTTTGCTGTGTGTTAAGACCGGCATTTCCACTAGTTCTCCATTTCTTTCTGTCTTCCCAGAGTTTTTCTTCATTCATTCTTTCTTTCCTATGTCTTCCCTTTCTTCTATACTCAATTTTATTTTGTCTCCACCTATCTCTTGATAATAATAATAATAATAATAATAATAATAATAATAATAATAATAAAAATAATTTTCTAGTTTTTACACATTCAATTTTGTAACTAATTTCGTTTGTCTGTTTATTTTGTTTTGGCTGATTTTCCGCTGATTCCATTGGGCGTATGCAACGCCAATGAAAACTGGGTTAAATTGCCTCCTGCTCCCGCAGCGATTAGAAGCAAATCTAGGGCCCAAGGCAGAAAGTTGCTGCTTTTGCATAGCTCGCGGCCCGCTCGACCGGTTTCGGAAAACCTCATTACACGTTGCGACCCTCATTCGGTGAACTGGAGTTGGCAGTTCCCTTTCTCTTTCCCTATGTACTATAAAAACATTCATGGAAGCATATAAAAGTTAGGTCAATAACCAACAATGAGTGCTAGTGGAAGTTTAGGTGTAGGCCTAAGTGAATTTAAAATAAAGTATTTGTATCATCTCTCTCAAAGAAAAGTGAGCGATTAAGAAGAATGGAGACCGCAAAGTCTTGTCGTAAAATTGACGCTAAATCCGGGCATAGTATCAAAGTTTTAAGACAAAAACAGATAGGACTATATATTTATATATAGATAGGTATTCGGCTGGCTTTCATTTCAGTTTCCTTTTTTTCCGACATGGCAACAAATTTAATATTTTTTTGCAAAGACGATTCCAACTTACTGTCCCAAGGTACGAACAGTTATTGAGTGGGATCATGTCTCCCTGTTTGTGGTGGATCCTCTACTATTCTTATCTTTTAGTTTTATATCTTGGCTGGTTCTCCTGTATTTGTTTCCTTAGGCGTTGCCTAGTTACGGCAAACAATGCAAGGCACGCACAGATCAGCACATTGTGATTGAGGCTTCATTGATTGCCATAACTATTCTAGGGATTTAACCGAATAGCGTATTTTTGACATTACAATGCTGTGTACAAGCGCAGCCACACTGACGCTGTGTCTCCCCTGCACTATAATCTAAATTGAACTTGTGCTTCAATGCCACATGTAACAGGTTACAATGTTTTCATTGTTTTGTATTTGTACATCAATATTAAATATTATTACTTTTGGGCTAAATTGAAATGATATACTGGGTAGTAATATTGTGAGACAATATGGACAGAGGTAGCATGTCAATTCAGAAATTCTGTTTTAAATTGGTAACAACATAAAACGTCTCTCGAATATCCTTTTTTCTTCCCTGTAGAACGAGGTCAGTATTTTTTGGCCACTTCCATAATTTATTTTTTGACCACGCTTATGTAAACCAAATTACTAGGCCATGTATCGGACCAATAGATAAGACAGTCCGATGTCGTAGGACCGGGAGGACATCAATTCGCTACCCGCCACCAGCAATTTTGACTTAAAAGTTTTAACAGCATTTTCATCCATTAGTATATCAAATGCTCAACTATCCTTTCACCCTTTTCTAATCTTACCTAGTCAATCACCCTTAAAAGGGGCATGAATTGTCTGTATATGGGCAATGAACTATTTTACGATGTAGCCAAACCGCTTTCTGTCAGTTTCTTACAATAGCTTATAACAGGTATATTGGCAACTGTGTAAGAGGTGTTGGGTCAGGTAGGATCCCTGGAGATTGACATCCAATTAATTGACATGATTTCTGCTTGGCTGATTTGGAGAAATGAGACTTTTTTTTATATCATTTTTATTTTTGTGCCTTAGAATTTAGTTAATTTTATGTAATGCCTATATCGCACTTGTGGAGGTAACTCTGTTGTTGGTGGCAATAAATAAATTTAATTCTGTCTTTAACTTAACCTTGTCTGCCTGCTACTACCGAGAGGTAAATTGTGCGTTAGTGCAAGAAACAGCAGAACACAAATTGTGACTACTATTAATACCTAAACGATTCTTCAAACTTGGGCAAGGGATTAAATCAAATCATTGGTTTAAAACTGATTCACAGGTAACAGTAAAATTGATTTCATTTCTTAAAATGGCTATGCCAAGACAACCGCCATCTCGTTCTCCCTTCAATGTCGCCTGGAATTACCTCAGCTCGACCCACTGCCTCCTAGATGTTCGTCGTGGCTCCTCGTTCCCTGCCTGTCCACGCGCACAGTGTTAATTGTTGTCCACAGCGCTAGTTACCCTCCCCAAGAGCTTTCTTTTGTTTTGATGTTGTTATCACATTAAATGTCATCTCCCATGTATTTTCCTGTTGAATCCAACAAAATTGAATGTTTTAGATCTATTTTGTATACGTACATCACTTATCATTGTTTGCAGAATAGTAATATACAAATTTGTCTAGTTATGTTATGCTGGTAATTAAACAAATAGTAGATATTGATAACTTTGTTGTTTGATAATATAAGGCAAGGGCTAATACGCATGTTATTTTTATCTGGAGGGCCTGTGCCTCCTATTCCTAATCATATTAAATATCAATAGGCTTAGGTAGCCTACTCGGGCCCTAGTCTTGACCAGACCACGAGCTAAACAATATTTCTCCCTATCAAGCAGTGGCGGGTGCTAAGGGGGAGTCTGGGGGGGGCCTGGGTGGCACAATTTCCTTATTTCCCGGTAGTTCATGCAAAGAAAGGCCTACTTGTTTTAGATAATGGCATCCCGTATCTTACAACTTCTTGCATGCACCATTGCCTATATGAAGAAAAATACAGCTCAACTCTGGCATGATGACATTTCAATCATATGCAAATCGTATGTAAACAACGAAAACAAAAGAAAGCTCTTGGGGACGGTAACTAGCGCTGTGGGAAAAAAAGTGCAAATTGTCTTCAACAATCAAAACCTGTTGCGTGGACAGGCAGGGAACGAGGAGCATCTAGGAGGCAGTGGCTCGACCGCTCGCTACAGCCTGTTCATCAAAATTCACCTTGACAAGGGGTTAATAATTGGATCTGTGATTACCACTTGCATTTTTAAACAAAGCATCAAGTCTTATCCCATCCGTAGAATTACTTAAAAAAGATGAAAAATACGTGTAAAAGTACTAATTTTGCAGACCAAAACTGATTAAATTGTAAACTAATCCACTTCATAAACTAATATTGAAAGGCCTAAAGGCCCTATAATTTGAAATCGATTGGTGAGGGAAATGATCTGGAATTGATTTCTTGATGTCATCCTTTTATCTAGCCAGTAGCCAACTTATTACATTTCCAAGATTTTTTAACATCTGAAGGTTATGGTGAGTGACATCATATGCCTATATGAATTATTTTTGTATTTTTTACTAAAACTGTACAAATGATGTTACATAGGAATGTGCAAACCTTTGATTAATTTCAATTTTACTAGATTACCAAGCTACCTACTTTGTACCGGTACCATGCAATATGTCTAGATGAACTCAAAGAAACCACTAAGTTAATTTGTTTGTTCCAAGTTTGCTCACAGCCCCAAAAAAAAATTGGTTCCTTCAAGGTACAAAACCTTTTGTTCCAAAGGTTATACCTGCACTTAGAACCAAGGTTTGCACATGCTCAGCGATGACTGCGACAATAACAAAGAATTCCAAGTTTTTATGTCATTTTTATTTATGATTTATGTACACTATGTTGATTACTTATCACATTCAATTTGTATTTGATGTATTCAGTTATAAAAACCGATGGTGATTGACAAAGGAGGACAATACCTACTGAATACGTATCAATGGTGCATACATACATAGTACAAACATTCAATGTAAAATTGGGGTCCTGCATAGAGCAGCACAGGCCTAGATAACGTTTCCTACAAAGGGCACTTACTGAATAATATGAATAGCATATGAAAAGCAAAAAACTAGCCTACATTTAAATCACCAAAATAGTCTAGTATTCAGGTACAGAAGTTTAAAGAATGGGTCAATGGGGAACAATAACAAAAAGGTGGGGTAACCTCATCAATTGTCAGAATAAATAATAAATATGTGGAGGCTCTTCTGGCAACTGTGTGATATTTAAAAGGTTGGGCTGCATTCAGGTAGGCCTAAATCAAACACAAACAGTACTTGCTTATTTCGCCTTGGCTGCTCCATACAGGACCATGACTATGACTTACATTTTATTTCTATAGGTAGGCCTATGGTGACCATATTCCTGAAAATAAAATCCGGGACAAAACAAGTACCAAACACCATAGCGGCGAAGCGTGGGAGATTTGGGTTTTTATCCGCCTTTTTTTAAAGATATTTAGGCTAGTCACTTTTGATTGATTTGAAATGAGATAATGTGGAGGATAAAAAAATATGAAATAGGTAACATAATCGTTTTCGATTTTCGGCCGAGAATATCCTTGGAACGAATATTTACATTTCGGTTTTGGCATAATTAGGCCTACTATGCACAATATTACTGACAAGTGACAAGACAGAACCAAACAGGAGCTCAATCAGAGCAAGACTGACGACTATTATAGTATTTGCTGACAATATAACCCCATGTGCACCGCACAGTAGGGTAGCCTCTGCCTAGGCCGTCTTAAGGTTGCGACTCGAGAGTGGAGTGGGCTGGGCAGGTGGCGATCGCGTCTCACGTTGCAAGAATACTGTTGCCTGCTGCTGCGCGAGCGGTTACTTTTCAAAGAGAACGGCACTTCGCGCCCAAAGAATACTAAAAATTAAACTTTTTTTACCAAAAAGAGGCGAGATTTTAATTCTTGTGACAAATCCGGGACAAAAAGGTGTCCCAAAAGCATTTTTCAAGAGGAAGAATTCCGGGACAATCCCGGTTTTCCAGGACCGATGGTCACCCTACGCCTATTATATAGGTCCTATCATACAAATGTTTTAAACTTGGTCCTAAAAAAAATGCAACTTAACCACTTGATTACTGATTGGCAATATGTGTCACTATAGGCCTAGAGGGAATGTACGGCGATAGTAAAATAATGAGCAAGTAGCATGCAAGATACCTGGCAGTGAAAGGAATGTTTTTTTAAATAATTCAGTTTTCAAAGTCCGTTCACCATTAAATTAATGAGCGTTAGACCTACAAAAGTTATTGTTAGTGGTATTTTATTATATTTTAATTATCAAGTTTGTCTTCAATATGAATTAAGTTTGTTTGAAACTGAAAGTCTTTTGCCAAAAATGTTGTAAGTAACATTTTAAATATTAACATGGTCCTAATATTAGTAACGCGGAACCTTACACAACATTTAGTTGTTGTGTGGGGTTATACAGTGATTACTTCTTGCAAAATGAGAGATGAGACACATTTAAAATATGGCAGGCAGGGGTGCCGGGTTATCTAAATTCCGAGGGGTGCTGAAATATTTCACTAATATTTCGAAGGCTGCCCTTCAGTGATTTTCTAAAACGTTTTTGCTGCATTGTTTTGTGTACTGTATATTTTATCAGTATTGAAATTAGCCTGTGAATTGTCATGATTTTGGAATATTTTATTCAGTGACAGAGAGCCCTGATTCATGGGATTCATTTACATTTCAAAACTATCAACGTATCTAGGAAGGGGGGGGGGGGGGGGAGAGCGATTTCGGTTTTACAAAACCAGGGTATGTTTGAAAATTTCAGCAGTTAGCAGTTAGCACCCCTTTCCAGCAAAGGCGGGAAAATTTGCTAATTTACAACTTTAGATGGCCTTAAAAACACGTAAAAAATCAAAATGGCACAATAGGTGATCCGTGGTAGTAATTGGCTGCGCAATCAAAATAGGAATCTCATGGGGGAGGGGGGGTGAATGACAAACGCCCACCCCCGCACTCCCCACCCCATATCCGCTACCGTACCGATTTTGTTGAATCTCATTTTAGCCTCTCTACAATTGAAAATATACTGTATTGAAAATTTGAAAAATAAATTCCCCTTTCTGTTCAGGCATGCACAGGAAAGGTAGGCCCTATATTGGTATATTTTATGGTTGTAGATTATTTTGTTATTCGCAAAACAAGAAAATGCCACAGGGCAATTTCCACAATTGAGTCACAATGCAATTTACCATCAGACTTGCAAGATTTACAAAAAATAACTCTAATCTCTAAACTAATTAATCTGTGAACATTTTTGTAAATGTAGATAGCTCAATACTTTGTTATTGTAAAAACGGTTTTTTTTAATTCATAATATTAAGAGGGGTGCTCCTCCAAAAAATTCTGAGGGGTGCTTCAGTCGGTGCCCCTGACGGTAGGCCTACTGTAGTGCAATTGAAGGATATTAAGAAAATATTATATTATTGATAATGAGCAATTATTACGTTACATATCAGTCATCTACATCATACAACAATGATGGCACATCTTTGCAAAGAGGATCCTGAAAATTGCTTAATGCAACACATACTTGCCATACCTTGGATGCAGATGGCATAAGGGAATGGGGTATGAGATTCAAAATACTGTAATCCTTGATTCGAGACATAGCTTGTTCTACGTGTATTCTTGCCCTAGCAATGTTCTTCGTTTGTAAAACTTGGTCAGGAGTGGACTGTGGTGTAGTGAGAAATGAGGGTGTGTTGAGACTTACCCCATCTGGTAACATATCCGAGAGTAAAAAGCCTTTATCTGCTAGAATTAGATCTCCTGGAACCATGAGTTTAAGAACTTCACAATGTTTAACAATTTGCTTATCGGATGTTGACCCTGGGTAGAGGCAAGATGCGTATGTGGCAACTCCATTGGGTGCTACACCAAGTAACGCCTTTAACGTATTTTTATGGTGGCTGTATGTTAGGTTTTGTTTGTCTATTGACTTGGGGATCTCCGAGAATACTTCCATGCAATCTAATATTATGCGACAGTTTGAAAATTCATTAAAGGATCGTGGCACAGGCCATGTATGATTTTTGAAATGAGAAGTAATCGATTTTATCATCTGGCAGAAAACTATTTCATGAATAGCATGAACCCATGTTAGTATTATGTTTGTTACTGTAGCTTGACTACAATTAAATCTAACACAAATATCTGTATCAGACAAATTGAGACGCAATTTCATTAAAGTGAGCAACAGTTGATCTTTTTTTGGTATGTTTTCTACCTTCCAATCAAGATAATACTTCAAATTTAAGTTTTCAAAAAGGCTAAACAAGCGAGAGAAAAACTCATTTGGCATGCCAGTATAATGGTTGATGAGGCTATCTTTTCCTTCAATGTGTTTGAAAGAAAATGTGTTAGGCCTAAGTAACTTTTGTTCTGCCTTAAGATTTTCAATTTCTTTTCTTAGTATGTAATTTTCGGCTGAAAGTGAGGATTCAAAGTTCGATGGACTAGGCATAGGTGTAACGTTGTCCCCACATGCAGTCTCCTCAGCTTGGGCATTATCTGATGTCTCAAGTTCTGGTTCTGGAGGTGGAGTGGGAATCCTGAAACACCAATCACATAGGGCCTAATTTGTTAGTGTCTCATGATGACCCATTGATGTAACTTTAATATTCAAATCATCAAAGTCCTTACGAAAAAGAAAACATGGTCGGTAAAAGTGAAGGGTTACTCAGCGATGTTTTTAACCATTTTTTCGTTGAAAAAACACTAAAAAACTTAATGCAGTAATCGTAAATGATTTTAAACAGGCGCACACAAGTGTTCACAAAATAAAACACAAAACAACAGACACTAACAACACGTAACAAACAACCACCACAATCACCCCACACTCGGATCTACGAATGCAAATCCATGCAACCAACTACCGGTACCTGAATTCCAAAATGAAATACGCTGCACAAATAGATGGGGCGCGTTGCCCCCCAACCCCCACCGGAGCTCTGCCCCTGGACCCCAACAACAAAATGCACCAAAGCGCAATCAAAGTATTCCGCTATGACTGAGTGATTCTTCACAATTACTACCTTTTAGTTTTGTGCTAGATAGATGCCTAAGTCACGAATTTTACCTTTGCTTAATTTGTCTCCTTTTCACTTGTGATGACTTCAAGATTGTATCTCCATTTTGCGCGAAAATTGTTGGCCCATTAGCTTTCATGCCATCCTTGAAATGACAGCTACAAACGGAAGCACTAGGTCCAGGAGATCTATCGAGACGCCTGTAAAACATTAAGTTGAATAATATTTAAGCAAATCATGATTCCTATTAACCGAGAATAGTCTCAAAATATATTGACAAGCATCAAACACGTTACATTTTGTAGAGTTTGGACGTTAATAACTTGTCTGTCAAATGTTTGGGCAACATAACCTCAAACAGTAACTTCACTGTTGCTGTACGGATTCGATTATCCTGTTCTGTTCTTACCTAATCAGCTTGATCCATCTCTTCTTTATCAGTTCATCTTTAGGAAATCGAAAGAAACTACAGGGATGACTCTCGCTGTAATGTTTACAAGTGGGTGCAAAACACATGCCCATGTTAGGCCTAGGCCTAGGCCTATTCCGATTTGTTTATTATTATTAGTGCCGGGTGACGTCACTTTTTAACTGCTCGTAGCGTAAGGTGGCGCTGGCGAATGATGGTAGTCTGAGAAACTACAAACGTGTGTTGCGGGCTAGTAAAATGCGCATCTGCAGGCGCTCCGTACGGTGGCGCGCCGGTGGGGCAGTAGATCAAGTTCAAGTTCAAGTTTTTATTAGTTAGTTAGTTAATGTTGTTTTAGGGCACTCAACAGTAGAGTTAACAGTGCCCATGTCAATTATATTGGAATCTTCCAAATTTTCTTTTTCCATATTTGTGGATTACCACCATGTTTTTATTTCATCCGTAGATTCTTAGACCATGATATATTTTCATTTCATTTCATTTATTTGCAGTTCTAGATAGCGATAATATCACATTTGATATAATACCCATATATAACAGGGGCGACGCTAGGGAGGGGGCATCAATCCGCCCCCCTGCCGCCCCTCAACCAACATGTAAAACTGTTTTTTTACTGTGGGAATAATTATTCAAATGCAATAGCACAAGTGTAATTCATAAATATTTTTTTCTTTCTATATTTTTAGTCAAATTGTTTTGTTCATTTACTTTATTTCTTTATTTGACGTAGACACACAATTTTGGTTTGTCATTCTTTGTCCATTCCTTTGTTTTCTGCGGACTTAGTGGCTTGAGTTTCATTGACAATGAGGTGGTTTGATGCTAAGCACCAAGTTTATTAAATATTATTTGCACTTGCAGATCATGGCGATTTTATCCGGAACCCAAGATCACGGTGTTGAAAGGGTCGGGGGGGGGGGGTTTAGATTTACACGCCAACATTGAGATTTAGATTTGCCCAATCCCCCCCAAACAAAAAAAAAGTATTATCTTTGGGTTTATAGTATTTATACATTAAATTTATTTACATTATAAACCCAAAGGTATTATTTTACTATTTTTATTAGCTTTGGGTTTCTTAGTAATTATTGTGCTTGAGAACGGCCTCGGCTCAAATATGACACTATTGTTATCTGTGCTCATTCTTTGTAAGATTCTCAATCTCCAAGAAATCCAATTCAAATTGTTATATGGCCTATACATTTGTTGTACGTTTTGTGAAATACAGCAAAGTGCTCACAAACTAAAAATATTAAAAGATCACGAAAATAGCGAACCGTTTTACCCTCATCCATCAACGCAATTCGAAGCCTTCGTGACTTTTACGAAATTAAATAAATCACCACTTTTGTTATACCCCTCATTCGCTAGATAGACACAAAATTTGAAAAGAAAATGCAATAGGCCCAGACGTTTTCACTTGTGGCTGCAGTGGGGACGCTCTGAACTGAAATGGGGCGGGAGTTCCACAGTGATAAGAGAGCAGGGTCATTCCCCCTATCCTCCTCCCGTTCAATCACCCGTGGCCTTTCGAACCGTCTGAGGAACGAAACTCATAATAAATGGTTTCTTCAAACCAGTCTTGGGCAAGTTCCCCTAAAAACGGAACTTTCCGAAGTTCCGTTAAAAAGGAACTGAGACGTTCGTCAAAAGGAACTTATTTCACTTAACGTTCCGTTTTAAATTACTGATTCAAATAATATAATCATTATTATTATTATAATAAATGTGTTAGGAGTTATATTTGCCCCTCCCCCATCTCATGAGATTCCGATTTTGGCTATTTTCGATTTTTTTATGTGTTTTTAGGTACTTGAAAGTGGTCGCAAAAATTTTCGCCTTCCAGTGCCGACGGCTAGAGATTTCAAACTGGCCCTGTAACCCCCCCCCCCCCCCCCCCATGAATCAGGCCTAGATACGCCACTGACCATGCAACAGTTATAAAAATAATAATAAAATAGTGACTTCATAAATGATATGAAATAACAAGTAGTTAGACCTAAGGTACACAGAAAATGAAGAATTAAAAAAGTAACCAAACCACTATATATTGTCTCTACGGGAAACCTGTCCTGTCCAGGAACAATGCCAATTCCTGCCCCTTTTCAGGAGACTAGACTTTACCTGAGGGGTAATACGTTTCATACATTTCTGGTCAATGCGGGTTTCGGTAAAAACCTTCATAATAGACGTTAAATAAATAAATAAATAAATAAATAAATAAATAAATAAATAAATAAATAAATAAATAAATAAATCAGGCAATCAATGAATTACGGGATCAGATTTGACTCCCATACTGACAATGTCCTCGATGTTACGGCGTACGCCACATGGTCTTGGGTGCACACCTTATGAGAGACCTTAAATCCGCCACTGGTAAAACATGCATCTGATTCACTCACTACACTATACAGATACTTGGCATAACATGCTTCACTTCAGTCAAGTTTCGTGTTTCTAGTTTCCGTTTCGTGTTTCTATAGTTTCCACCTCGTGACCTTCGTAATCACTGTCTGAAGCTAGCCGGCCAATCAGAACCGCTGATCACGCACGGCAACCCATGAAACGCTTCTATTCGCTCTTTGTCGCAACACCTGTTTACATTATAACTACAAGATAATATGTTACGTTCATGATTAGAGTGTACCCCTCTTCCCACTGGCAAGGCAGGTACTAGAATATGGCGGCCTCGATATACGTATTGTTTCACTTCATACTGGACGGCGTATACGTCGTAATTTAGGAGTATTACCATTGAGTATAGAACATGGTATTACTATTTGGTATTTTGTTTGGTTTCATGATTGAGGGTCTGATATGGGGCTACGGGGAGGGGCGGTCATCACCTAAATTTTTCAGCGAAAATCCGGGACGAGGGTCAAATGGTATTTGTTATGAGTGGAAAACGCAATAGATGCTAATATTTGGTGGCATCTGGAGGAGGTGTCCCGATGCCCCCCCCCCCCCCGAAATAGGTCCTCCGCCAGCAGGAGTCGTTGCAGGTCTCGTGATATCTTCTGTGACGTCATTTGAAAATGTACTTATCTATTTCTCGATGTTATTAGTCGGGAAACACTTCCTGCCGTAGGTGGAACTAAAAACGGACTTGGACCCGGGTCACCCGCTTGCAGGACGGCCGTCTCAAAATTAAAATGCCGTCCACGGTGGCACATACGATTAGGGCGCAGGTCCGAAGCGTATGGCTCTACAAGGAAGTGGGTTCGAATCCCCCATAAGGCATTGTTTTTGCTATCGTCCTTCATCGTCACCTATCACCACTCATCGTCTCGAATAAGCTTAGTGCATTAATAAATATAAATCAAATCAAAATCAATCATGATTTATAATATATTATGGCATGATTTTTTTTTCATTTCAAAGGGACTAGAGCTGAACAATAGTTCATTCATTTTTCAGTAACTGGAATGATAGTTCAGTATTTGAAATGAGTAATTTATATTTTAGACGATATGCCTTACTATATATATGTCATTTTAAAATTTTACGGTAAAACCACGTACCTTGTTAAAATTGGAGTCCTAGTTGGACGTTGTCGGCGCCCGACAACGTCCAACTAGGACTCCAATTCTATCAAGGTACGTGGTTTTACCGTAAAATTTAAAATGACATCATATACCAACCACAAAAGTCTTAAAACTCTATATAAAAATATATATATTATATATAATATACGTCGGTGGACGCCCGGGTTTTCTGCCCGGGTTCATCTTATTTTCGACGCGGTTTTACCCAAGATCCTTGTTTTTATTATGACGGGCCCGAAAACCAAACAATCATATATATATATATATATTATAATATATAATTATATATATATGTTATATCGCGGCTTTCACGGTTTGAAAGCGACATTGTATTTTCGGGTAGCCCGTGTGGTTTTATTTTAGTTCCAACGTTCGGCAGTTCTCCTGCCATCTTCAAGGGAAAATTTTAAACATAAAACATATCAAAACAAAAAACCTTACTTCTTAACAAACACTGCACTGGATAAAACTTTGGGGAACTAATAATAAAACACGGACTACCCAAAATACAATGTCTGCATAATATATATATATAAAATATATATATATACTACCATATAGGCCTACTACACTATTTTATCATTTATCCAACTCTGGTAATATTCATGATATTATCGTCCAATCCATCGTCTCGATTAGCATTGCTGCTATGCTATTGCTATTGCTTTTGTTCAGGCCACATACCATCACCATCATCTCTCAAAACACTCCCCCCCCCCCCCGCCCCTCCATCCTTCCCACTCCAACATCCTATCTTCCCCTACTTTCATTTCAAAACTCCCAAGCAACCTTCAACCAATCAGAGCATCGTATGGTAATTCGGCAACCACACAGGTATACCACAATAGACCTTGGTATTTGGTAAGGTGTGCCTTACAACAAAACCAAAAGTAACAACAGTGGCAGTGTATTTTTTTTATTTATTACTCATGGGTGTATAATAACTTGTCTTCTTAATTACTTCTTCTTAACAAATTGTGACTAATTAAGCCGCAAAACCAAGAGACACCTTAACTGTGGTTAAACACAACTCATACAAGCAGTGTTGAATCCAGCTATAATAAATAATAATAAATTGACTATACATGCACTATATATTCCTTCATGGTATAGTCAAATTAGCAATATAGAGATTGTTGACCCTTTTATGGTTGCTACAACAATACAAATTGCAAGTCAACAAAGTAAGTTGTTGAAACACCAAAGTGTGTTTGCTACAAGTACAATCCAAAAATTGTTAATTCGGTTTGGCTAGCGCAACCATGTCAATAGTGACAACAACAAAACATTATTGTTATAACAACAATAGTCTTAAATTGTATTTGCAACAATACAGAATAGACGTAACAAGTGAAGATTGCCAGCCTTGAAAATATTATGCTATAGGAACAATACAGAATAGGCGTAATGACAAGTGTTTTATTGTGGTTGCAACAATACGAAATAGACGTAACAACATCCAGTTTGGCCAACCTTTCATATAATATGCTACATTAACAATAAGAATGGACGATTTGTGAATGTATGGTCATTCGAAGGGTTCCGACTTCTGTTCAGGAAATTCCTAATGTCTTCTTTAATATGGTGGCTCGCAATCGCGCCTTGAGAGGATATGCGCTTGCAGGACTGATACAGGGTGGTTAACACAGATATGCAGTATGTATAGGGTAAATGGTCAGTGTACTTTTCGATGCGAAAACACTATTATCAGGTAACCAATGCGTAGGCATCCTGTATAGAAGGCAATGCACAAGTGTCAACATTGACTGTGAGGGGGAAGGTGGGGGGTTGTGTCTAAAGAATATACAAACATTCAGTGGCGGAACTAGGCGCCCGCAGGGCCCGCAACTGCAAAATAAAACAGTATTTCACCCTGTTTGGAAAATATTGTAACATTTGTTTTCGTTGCTAAAATGACCGTTTTGTGAATCTAGCGGTTTGAAGGTGAAATCTAGCGGATATTTGGGAACCTTTAGCGTCCACAACACAACACACAAAAACTACGTTATTTTGGTATTGCATTCAGCCCACAACTTTTTCTAAAACGCACCAAACACACTCTAAAAACCTGATTTTCAAAATTTTCGCCTGCCTTTTGTAGGGGGGCTTCGCTCCCCAAACCCCCCCGTACTTAGTCCCTATAAAATATCCCCGGGATACTATATAACCCCCGGGGATGAAAAGTCTGAATTCAACACTGCATATATGAATGGGCCGGCATTACATTGGTGTTGTTGTGCTACAATGAATCAGATATAAACATTTTGTATAAATAACTAAATTAGCTAAATTTAAGTCGTCCCTTAAGTTGATTAATATAAAACGTTTAACAATATACAGTTTTAAATTGAATATATTAGGAAGAAAGAAAACAAGAATTAAAAATATCAAATCATTTCTAGGCTCAAATTACTGTTAACGACAATTAATATTATTATTAATAATTTCAAACTTCATGCCATCCAGTGGCATCTGGGGCCTTGGGGGCAGTAAGAGCAATCGCCCCCCCCCCCCCCCAGACTCTTAAAGGGTTTCATTGTACGTGACGATGACATACCAAACTGTATACTAAAACTAATAAAACAGATTGAAATAAAGTATGAACCCTCTAAAGTCATTTAAACAATGGTTTTGACAAAACGTCCTAAAAAGTTCCCTACTAGGGGCCATGTCCCCCAGACTCCCCGGCGTTGCGTTCCGCCAACTCGATCCCCCCCCCCCCCCCTACAAAGTCCTCGATCCGTCCCTGCTTCATGCTTTCACAGCCCACCAATATTGTCAAATATTGTGGGATAAGACTTCAAACACACAACTATAAAAGTGAGAGCGTTCTCATTCTGTCGTGTAACGGATCTTATGAGAACAAGTGTCAAGGGAGTGTCCAGTCCAAGGGCTGTTCAAGAGGACTCATGCAAATTTATTTTGACAAGCTTTGGAGGGGTGCAGTCACGGAGCGTAGTGAATATGAAATAAGAGTATACACAAATGTAGAAGCTGGTATATGACATATAAGTTATGGCTCTTCTGTTAGATCTCAATTATTTTGAGTGAGTTTTTGTTGTGTGTAGGATCTCATTACTTTTTTAACTTCTATTGGAAAATTATTTGTTAAAATAAAATATCTTTTACAGTATTGACAATAAACAATAGCAAGTAAAATCAAAAAGCATATCACGTTTCATTTCATGACGGCTGGATGACACCTTATGCTTATGTAGGGTGCATTAAGTCATTGTTTTGCTCATGCTAGTCGTCCAATACCGACTTTGTCACCCGCTAAACTCAAAAAATATATTTCATTTAGGCTAACTAGTTATGAATTTAGATAGACACAGAAAAAAATATTGGGTGCACCTTGACCCGGATAAAAATTGTGTAACTTGGTGATTTTCTAGGAAGGTCCCATTGTCAAAAATTTCTCAAAAGAAATAATGGAGGATTTTGACAAAAAAAATATTGTCCATTATTGACGTACTCGCGGCAGCCTTTTCTATAAATCCTCTACATTTTTTTTTTTTGTAATTTGGGCAAGTGGTTCGGTCAAAATATTCTGATTACCAAGAAAGGTTGTGATTTTGGAAGGCATATTTTTGCGTGTTTGAGTGTATATTTCTGCACAGTTTCAAGACAGTTCAGTTCAGTTATAAAGGACCATTTTATATTGGTACGATGCTATCTATGTGGAACAAAAAATAAGAAGGTTAAAGCCGATTTAAGAAATTCTCCAAAACGCCTATTTTCACCAATTTCAGGATAAAAAAATTATAAAATTGGTTTAAAATCACAGTTACAAGATACATTTTTAAACGGTCATTTTAGTGTAGTATTATGCGGTATGCCATAAAGATTATGTGGTAAAAAATATTTGTTGGGGTAATAGTCCCTTTAAAACTCTTTTCCAGTTGAATGCTGGTGACATTGAAGAAAAATGGTATGCAGCCATAGCTGCGAGTCACACCATGGTATAAAGACCCTGGTGAGTGCGCAGAGAAAAGACCTTGTCCATGCAGGGCTCACCCACCAAGACTCGGCTTGCTGATGGGAAGGTAGCGCACCGCTGCCTGGCTGCGGCACCCTTACGGACATCTAGAACAGCAGATAGATTGTATATGGGTATAAGTCATTTGTGTTTTTTTTCATAACATAAGTATGCCTACGCGTTAAATAATTAAAATATTGTTAATAGCAATTTTAAAAATCTAAAAAAAAATAATAAATGTCTTGATGGGTAAAATTATATTTTATTCCAAGTTTTCATATAGACAAACGCATTGTTTACATTTCAGATAATATGTCGCATGTTTTTTAAGAACAGTTATCACCATATCCTGATTGACCAAAAGCAAAGTTCAGCCAAATAGGCACCCTGGAGGCACCCTTTAACATTTCAATAAAAATAGGTATAGGCACCACGTTTAAAAAATTGCTGGGTTACGGTACTGGGTATTACATATCCAGGAATTAAAAGAGTTGTTCCGGTGGGATTTAAACCCAATTAATCTGTGACGTGAAATGACCCAGAATTGCCGTCCTCTTCCCTGAATCGTCGGCTCGAAACATGTTCATTTCAACATGTCATCCTCTCACTACCTCTGTAAGGAGGGAGGCGATCGAGTCCGAAGGTCTATAGGGTGCATCATCACGTTGCAGGATTGCCATAGAACAAGGGGGCGGTCGCCCCTATCCCCCCTGGACGGCCGCCACTGACCCTGTAAGAGTTAAGTAAGTGCTCGCCGAATTGCCATCTAGATCTCTTATTAGTTTTGTGTGTCTCATTATTTTTCTGTCTAGAAAGTCTACACCTTAAGAGAGACGTTTGTTTAATTTATTGGTAATATTATTATAAGTCTATTTAAATCAAACAGAACAATAACATTAGATTAGATTAAACAGAACATACTAACTGCCTCAAATACACCGATTGTAATACTTCGTACATAATTCCTTAGCTTATGTTCACTCAAATTTAAGCGCATTGTGGTAGTAAATTTTCATTGGTCTCCAGAAAAAATGCAACACATAATATTCAACACGACTTTCAGGGACAAAACTGTCGTTTTGGGCGGCAGGCAGGCCTCCTATATTCCGCTCGTCCGGAAACTCGCGCAGCGAAGTCCGTGCATTCCCAGAACCAGAATTATACTCCTCATAATTCATTGTTAATTCAAATATTACAAAAAGAACATGTTTCATCCAAAGTTGGTCCGTTGGTCCGCCAAAATGTACCAAAATTCAAATTCTATGTTTTATTCTCAACACAACATATCATGTGCTGGGGCGTCGCGTCAGGAGGCAGAAGGGAGGGAGAGAGGGGAATCTCCTCCTTGCCAACAATGCTAGAAGTGTATGCGATGCGTCGTAGGTGTGTAAGTGGAGGGGATAGGACGGAGGTAACCGCCGCGGCGCTCGGGACTCGGGAGATCTACGGCACAGTGCACGTAACGTCGTCGGCTGGAGGTGTCACTTGGTCTAGTCTCTCTATCTTTCGTCAGGTGATCAGTGAGTGCAATGAGTGAGATAGTTCGAAGGATCCGTGATTTTATCGCGACGGTTAAGTGTTGGGGTTGTGCAGAAGACCCAGCTATGGGTGATATCTATCTGGAATCGTATCCGAACCCTGGTTACTCCGACTATGTGGTAGCCAACATTGAGGGTACGAGCACCGATTCCGACCAATCGCGCAATGGCCCTCGGCCACAGATTCCTAATGGCCCTCAGCCACAGATTCCTAATGGCCCTCAGCCACAGATTCCTAATGGCCCTCGGCCACAGATTCCTAATGGCCCTCAGCCACAGATTCCTAATGGCCCTCAGCCACAGATTCCTAATGGCCCTCAGCCACAGATTCCTAGTTCTTCTCGTGGCAATGTTGAGCCTCTCGGAATGAGCATTGGCAATCTTGCAATGACTGTTCATTCCTTCGGTTCGAATGTGGATTCTCTGGGTTCGAGCATCGCTGAACTTTCTACAGATCTTGAATCTCTCCATCAAGCCGTTCAAGCCCGCACCGCTCAACGTAATAACCGGAGGGTTAATTCAAATCTTGCATCGCTCGCATCTAATATTGAATCCCTTGGACCGGCTTTCGAAACCGTTTGTAGCGATATGTCAAGAATCGGAGCGACTTTTAGAGCTTACTTAGGAACTGTTCAAGGTTTTCAAAGAAGCATTGCACACCACCTGGCAATGGCGCCTGAACCCCCTGGAAGTGACTCGGAATCTGTCACGAATGAGGACGTGAACGACCCGAGATCTAATTCCATGGGCTCCGATACTGCAGAAGAGTAAGTTTGTTTTCTTTGAGTTTCTTTGAATTGCTCTACATACTTGTATAATACTCACGTGTAATGTGCATGCCCGATTGCCCGGTACTGCGTGTGAAGCGTATTTGTTGTTCATAACTCTCGGATAAATTGCCAGAATATACGAGTGTAAACTCTGTAACGGTATCTGCCTTAGCACGAAATCGTGAAAGGGGCCGTTTTGCTTTTAAAAAGTCGAAATTTTGAAAGCACTATAGAATAAAAGTGGACTTACAAAGAGAAGGTTTCAGGCTTTTCTCCTCCGTTTCCATTTGTTTTGTGTGTTTTTGATGTGGAATAATAACTGAAGGGAGGGGGGAGCTCGGAAGCTTAATTTGGAAATATCAGTTGCTGGTGCCTGTAATAACTATAATATTCTTCTTCATAAGGCGTACTGGTATCTTGGGATTAAATGGGATTATCAATAGTGAGAAGAAGGACGAAACTATCCACTCGTATAATCTGCAATATTGTAACGATTAAGTTATACATTTTAACTTTCACACTTCAACATGATTTATCGGTATACAATCATATAACACAACAATTACCATGACAGGGGTTGGATAGAAAACTCTGCACTTCGGCTATGCTGTTCCTATATCTAGAAATGGGAATTTCGGCCCGAAAGCCTGGCCCGGCTTGGCCCGACTTTCTGGCCGGGCCGGGCCGGGCCCGTAACATTGAAATTTCGGGCCGCTTCGGGCTTTCGGGCCAGTTACAACGGTATACCATGGTTGAACTAAGAAATACCATCAAAAAAACAATCTGTTGTCTAAAAAATGTCTAAAATCCTCATGATTCTTATAATCTTCGAAAGAACTGGGCTTTCGGGCCGATTTTCGGGCCGTTCGTACTTTCGGACCAGACCAGGATCATCACTTTTCGGGCCGCCGTATTATTTTAACCAGTCGGGCTGAGCTCGGGTCGGACAGTTTGTGGTTGGCCCGACGTTTTTTTTTCCTTCAGAAATTCGCATCTCTACTATACCTAGGTTGGTAATTGAGTCTTGTGGATGTCGAGGCTCAAGTCAATGCTTGTACACACAGTACTCTCTAGAATAGAACGCTTCCCCTGTTGTTGCTGGATCGTACCCGAAGGTTTGATCACATCGCAGACTAAGCCTAAATCAATTAGTAGAGCCCGAAGGCTCGACCATAAAGTGCTGTCAGTCAGTAAGTGTGAAGCGAAGTCTCGACTCTCGATGGCGATTGAGAATCAAGTTCCGGTCAAGTCTTATCCAGTCTGCTGTCTCACGTCTATACGCGCCATCCTCCCGGCTGTCTTGCCCAGTGCCCAGATGGACGCATTTAAATAGATGGGCAGTATTGAAAATACATGTATTCAGTATTTGAAATACTTTTGTATTTTGTATTTCAAATACTGTGTTGAAAAGTATTTGTATCTTGTATTTCAAAATACTAAATCTAAATGTATCTTTGTATTTTCAAAATACTCAAAATACATTGTATGCATGCAATATAAAGAGTTCGGCCTCAAAAAGTAACATTTCAACAACAATTCAATAATTTGCAATGTAAATTATTATTTTCTAAGTAACCCAAGATTAGGACAATGCATGAGCTCGGGCCTACTCTTTTGTCAATGTCAAATGTCCATTTAAAAAATCTAAATCGCCAAATCCTGCAAATTTCACTCGCCTTCTGGATCATTTTTTTACCCCTGATTTTCTATCGTACAATTTGAAACTTTAGGATATTGTTGCTAATGTCTATCTGACAACATTTCCACATTTCATGCCAGCGGTTTAGCCGAGGTAGTTTAACCGGTCCGGTTCCCACTAGAACACCGAAGTTAAGCAAACTCGGGCGTGGTCAGGGGTACAGTGGGTGACCGCTCTGTCCTGAAACTCACGTATATCGCTGGTTAGAGCCGGGTAGGGGGGTGGGGGTTCGAGAGCTAGTGTAACGGCTTCGTTCTCTTCGACGTCTGCTCGGCAGTCCGGGTTAGTGGAGGAACCTATATGACTGTCAAGGTTACACCGTCCTTTCGGATGGGACGTTAAGCCGTTGGTCTCCTTGGTACTTTTCGAAAGGAGTAGGCTACGTGCCGGTACCGGGTTTCCCCTCCTCCCTTCTGTTCATACTTCATCCTCATCTATCACCACTCATCGTTCATCGTTCACGTTTTCGCTTGAGGCAATCGGATATGATGGTACTCACTTGTATCGAAACGACGAGCGTTAAATTAAAATATAAAACACAGATAAGTTATCCGCGAAATATATCATTTCGTTCATGTTCATTCGTTCATTAATTTATTTTATCCCCCTCCCCCACCCAACCCACCACCACTACCACCACCACCATTTGGGAATTTATGGTTTCACCTCACTGCAAAGTACAGCTCGCTTTGAAACGTGTGAGACCGAACAAAAACATCGTGCGGGCGTTAGGAGACAGGGTTTTAGAAGACTTTTAGTCTCTTAAAGCCCGGTCGAGTTTTGTCTTCTAAAGCCCGCTTCACAACCGTGGGAACGAAAAAAAACATCGTGCGGGCGTTAGGTGACAAGGTCTTGGAAGACTTTTAGTTTTTTAAAGCCCGGACCGGTTTGTCTTCTAAGGCGGAAAGCCCGCTTCGCAACGTGTAGCACAACCGTTTGTCGTTTGGCTATTCGACCGCGTTTTTCTATTTTCCAAAATATGCTACCAAGTCAAAATATAGTGGATGGCTTTGAAACCCTGGCTATTTTAGAAAATCAAAAATATTTTTTTTCAAATTTTTCTGATCCGGTACACGGCCAATATAGCCACCTCAAAATAATTTACAACTTCAATTCGCCAAGGCACACCATTCAACGTAGGGTGTTGTGTTTTTGTGACATTCATTTTCAACTGTTTTTCTATGGAAAGACTGAGAGAAAAAATATTTATTTTAACAACTGTCTTTTCTGCGAATTTTTTCGTTTGGCGGTTTTTTTACCGATTTGTACCGCCAAACCAAAAAATTCGCAGGAAAGACAGTTGTTAAAATAAATATTTTTTCTCTCAGTCAGTCCATAGAAAAACAGTTGAAAATAAGTGTCACAAAAACACAACACCCTTCGTTGAATGGTGTGCCTTGGCGAATTGAAGTTGGTAATTATTTTGAGGTGGCTATATTGGCCGTGTACCGGGTCAGAAAAATTTAAAAAAAATATTTTTGATTTTCTAAAATAGCCAGGTTTCAAAGCCATTCACTATATTTTGACTTGGTAGCATATTTTGGAAAATAGAAAAACGCGGTCGAATAGCCTTAAGGCGAAAAATGGTTCAGGGGCTTAGGAGACAGGGAATTATAATATCGCGCCCTTTCTTCCGTATAATTTGTATAAATTAATTCGATGCTCAATGGTAGTGGAATAAGATAAATAAATTGGCCGGAAGATAGGATGTTATTTCAAGTTTAAAATCTGTCATTCAATAACAAAAAGTGAAGACGAAAGAATAATGAATCATAAGCACATGATCAGGGTTCAGGGATTCTACTCAACATGACTGTTACTTGAGTTTGACTATCAATAGCAGCAAACAGCATAATAGCGTGACAACAGCTGAGGACATATTTTACATTCTCGAGGTAATAAGAATAATGTTACCTCATGTCAAATAGTTTAGTCGTAAATAAAATATCAACGATGTGTCACCGTTTACAAAGACGCTGAAGTTCATGCGTGGCCTGCAATCTTTGACGTAGGTGCAGCTGCTCCGCCTCGAATCCTGGAATCTGCTAGCTGGTGTTGTACGTTCCTTTTAGCTAATGATGTACGGGGGTGGGGGGGGGAGTAGCGTGCCTAATATGGAATGTCTATGCACGTGTAATGCTCAGCAATATCACGAGGTTGAATCATGTCTGCAGACCGTGACGTAACGTAGCTCTTCCGTCCACATGGAATTCAGTTCAGGAGGTCGTAAGGTCGAATCCTGACTGAAGGTGTTATCGATGTTTCCTTCAGTCCACAGTCGAAATTTGAATTGAATTTGTATCTATTAAAAATATCGATCTTTGGTTGGTTATCGTTCACTCGTCGATTGCGTCGGGGCCTACAGGGTTGGCTTCGTCGCTTTGACTTACTGTCCCCCACTGAAAATCAGTTATATGACTGAGTGGGTAGACTCTAAATACAATTTATTTACAATTTATTTAAACTATCTCTTGATCATTCCCTCCCATGCAACTATATCTTGACTTTCCATCTGAAGCTATAGTCACCTAAAGGAGGCCAAGTTAACTGTCATCCCGGGATTCCCTTAAAAACGCATTTATTTATTTTTGGATGTATGAGGACCTATAAGATTTCTATCGACTATTTAATATAACATCAACATGTTATAATAACATTATATTAGCAGCGATATAAGTTGTTATTGGACAATTAGATGTAAAACGGATGTCGTAAAACACCATTATGTTGTGTGGGAAGCATGCTCTCAAAATTTCTGATGTGTAATGAAACTGCGAGAGCGAAACACGTGAAGGGTATCAAATAAATTCGCGGAACTTATCGTTCGAAATAACTTTAAAATGCAACATCACAACCTGTACTTTGGTGACGTTAGCGATTCCCATCGCTCGCCTCAGAGCCACGTTGTTTTTGTTGTGTCTACTGCCTGTGCAAAGTAGATAACGAGTTTATTACAGAAGCTGAAAGTATGCTTTCACGTGTTCACATTCTCGTGTGTTGCAAACTTGCAATCGTGCGAATCAAATTATCATGCATGCCACCAAGGTCAACGCGACAAAACAAAATTCTCAAATCGTATAACGAGTCGAATTACGTCACCAAACTTTGAGTGTGTGGGACAGATGAAGATTGAGTGATTACACTCACGGGATTCGAACCCACGTCCCTTGGTTAGCATAAAGCGCTTTGGACATGCACCTCCACAAAGTGTCGCCGGGAAAGAGCGGTTTATTCAAAGCTACTAGTTCACGAGGTGTGTTAGAGCCTTTCAATAATGATTGAGATCAGGGAAATAAATTTTCAGATGAACCACGTTTGACGCGAAATATCAAGATCTCAATGTTAAGAATTAAAAACCCCGCCAAGTTTGCCCTGTTAGTGGGCCACGCGGTAGTGAATACATACGGGGCATTGAGCCCGACTTTCGTTACATACCCTTTTTTCAGTCTACAGTGATCGTCCCACGAGTATACATAATAGTAGTAGACTTTGTTCTTAAGATACATGAATGTATCATTTAAAAGGTTGAATAGTTCCTAGCTAAAGGGTAAAAATAAAATAAATAAAGATTCATGAAGTTTATTGATTTATGGAACTAGTCATTGAAATTGAAGTGTTTGAGGAATGAGGTTGAAATTAAAAATAAGGAATACATTTATATGACCTATATGTATGTTATTTAAAGATAGATGATAGAAATATTATTTGATACTAAATACATTTGAGAAAGGATTATGATTAATAAAAATAATTAAATGAACATGGAATTCAAGCTTTTGTACTTTGAGATGAGTTAGCGATGTAGTCGACTCGTTAAAAAAAAGCGCAGTTGGTTTTATTTGTTGTCTACTGCGTCAAAGTTTAGATAAATTTATAATATAAAATGGAATCTAAAAGTATATTTACTGTTATCAAGTTTATGTATTATGTATAGTATACAATAGTGAGAATAGAAGTTGTTGAATGACTTAATTCAATAGAAGAAAAAATGAAATATTCTCGAAATTAATAAAACGATGTTCATAATGTAAAAATACAAACGCTAGTATTGGTACAGAATGATATGTATTATGTTTATTAATACGGGATTTTCGAACTATACCTTAGGCCTAAGCGCTTAGGGAAATTTGTAGTGCGAGAACACGGAATTTATAAACTTACAAATATATAATAATCAAAGATGGTTTCAATGAGCCTTCCAATTAATATTAGCATCAGGGTAACTAGACGTATGAGATGACATCCATTTGAATCAATAATAGTATGAAATAAAAAAAAAATGAGTTGTCAGCCTATCCTAGGGATCATAATGTTTAGAAGGCATATAGTCGAATTTAAAATATGGAGGGCCTACCTTTATTACCTGATCTATAGGCAGTTTGTAGGCGTGCGCTCCCCCCCCCCCCACTCCCCCATTAAGCTTAGCGTTCTTGAAAATTCACTAAATTATAATAATAATGATTACAAAATTAAGAAATATATCTGCTTAGTTTTCCGAAACCTTTACCTACCTTTTTCTCTCATCATCTCGCTTTGAAATAAGTTTTATAACAAAAATGCCTTAAGGTATTAAGTGTAAAAATAATAGACATTCGTACTCTTAAATACGTTTTAAGCCCTCCCCCAAAAAGTTACCCCCAAAAATTTCGGCTCATGGCGGCTATAGGGCCATGCCCCAGACTCCATCCCTCCTCCGCCTCCGCCATTCCCCCATCGGAATGGCGATCCTGTGGCAGTGGCGGATACAGGGGGGCGGTTTGGCAATCACTCCTCCCCCATGTGGTTCTTTAAAAATAAAATATTAATTTATGTTATTCCTTAATAATAGTTTATTATTATATCGTGCAAATTTCTAAAATGTCAAACGTTAATGTGTTGCCAAGGCCCCTATGCTGTGAATTGTAAGCTCGAAATGACGACAAAACAAATTGACGCACACAAACTTAATTGTTTCGGTATTGCAATCAGCCCACCACTTTTACCTAAAATGCACCAAATGCACTCTAAAAACCTAACGTTTACAAAAATTTTACATGAAGGCGCAAATCCCCCCCCCCCCCCCCCCATTGGAAAATCTCTGCGCACGCATATGCGTTCCTGTACCTTATTTAGGTGAAACTGTAATGCAAAGTGTCGCTCTTCTACTTATAATGTACGTCATTCATAAGCAAAACTTCTGGGAATTGTTTATTGGATGAGCCAATTGCAAATACACTATAATTTCACTATCCCTAATGAAAAAAAGGTCGAATGCTTTGTGTACTTGTTCGCTTTATCAGACAAACGGCTACAACGGTTTCGATGACGTTTTACATTGTTAACGTACACCAATGTATGTTAACAATGTTCTCAAAAACATTGTTATTAATGCGTCATAATTCAGTTTTAACATGCTTGTATTGTTAATTGGCAGCGCGGTATTGAGCACAGAAGCGGCACTATCTGAGCGTTATAAACGAAAAGTCTTAACGCGATTATGAATATAGCATTTGTGAAGCACTTGGTACCTCTCACAATACCACACAACACTATAAACTATCTCAGGGAGCGGCAATTTCCCCGGAGTCTATGCGTAGCGTATCGTATAGCAAGCGAAGCTGAAATAGATCATGTTATGCCTATCTGATAGCTAAGGAGTCAAGCTATAAAACAAGCGATAACCACTTTGTACCGGACTCGTTATACTGACGGAAAGCTTTCCCACTTATTCTCTCCCAACTATATATCATAGCACTAATTACCAACAGTACATACGGTGCGTGCAGTAGTGGTGTGGTACGCACTCATACGCACGTACGCTACTTTTTTAGAGGTCGTATACGGGTTGATTATTTAAAAATCGCTTTTATGTATAGTATTTATTTATTTAATTATTTATTCATTCATTTATTTATTTATTTATTTATTTATTTATTTATTTATTTATTTATTTATTTATTTATTTATTTATTTATTTATTTATTTATTTATTTAACGTCTATCCTATTCAGTTAAAAACTGATTTACAAAGGAGGACAATTTAATATAATTACATATAGATGCAGACACAACAATGAACTGCAGGTTAAAGGGGCAATTACCTTAAAAAAAAATTTTTTTTACCACGTTATCTATAGCATAATACTACTCTCAAAATTAACGATAGTTTAGAAAATTATATATTTTAACTGTGATTTTTCCCGAATTTTTACAATTTGTTATTCATGAAATTTGCGAAAATTGGCGTTTTGGGAAATCACTTAAATCGGCTTTAACTTGCTTCTTTTTTAAAATGGCCCTTTATTACATCGTGCTTTGAAACTGTGCACATATAACACTCAAACATGCAAAAATATGCATTCCAAAATCACAACCCCTTATTGGTAATCAGCATATTTTGACCGAACCACTTGCCCAAATTACAAAACAAAATTAATAGGATTTACAAAAAATGCTGTCGAGTACGTCAATAATGGCCAGTATTTTTTCGGATCAAAATCCTCCAAGGTCATGGGGCATAATGATCGTCCCCATCGTATTTCTTATGGGAGATTTTTGCCGGTGGGACCTAGCTTGAAAAATACCAAGTTCAACATTTTTTTCCGGGTCAAGGTGAATAGTTTTTCTGTTAATTTCTAAATTCATAACTAGTTAGCCTGAATAAAATATATTTTTTTAGTTAAGCGGGTGAATACTCCTTTAAGTAACTATTTGAATTTTGAAATAGTAAAATTACAACAACAATGCGTTAAAACACAACAATTTTGGTAACAAATTCAAAACGGATATTAAATGCAATCAATTGATTAACCAAATACAAAAAAAGGGTTTCATTGTTGTTGTGTGAAGTAAGAGTACTGAATACAGTGGCGTAACCAGCCTTTTTTGGCGGGGTGAACATTTTTGTAACCTCAAAATATCAATGGCTAGCTCGACAATATAATATAGTGTGTATACGATGGGGGGGGGGGGGTCTGGGGTGGTGGATACCCCCCAGCTAACGCGGGTCCGGGCCGCATGGCCTCGGATTTATTTTTCGATTCTTAGAGTGTATGGAGAATTTTAACTAGTTTTTATGGACAAAAACCTTATAAAAGATGTATGAAACAATTGCAAAATACGAAAAATATTTCAATATCTCAGTAAATACCTCATATCAAGTAAAAGTTGTGCCAATATTCCGAGTTAATTGCGACTTGCGAGACGTGAGAATGTACCTACCTTTAGCAGGGAGAGGAATGCAACCTAGAGAGCTGACCAAATGACATCGTAAATGTGCAATACTTGTGTTCTCAGGTACGCCAAGATGATGAACAAGCGCGAGGTGACGATTGCCACGCGCCAACGCGCGGCCCTCCGACGCATTAACGAGCAGAAGGAGACCAAGGAATTGTTGCGTAAGATGCAGCAACGGAGAATGTTCTACGAGCTCTCCTGTTACCACCGCCTCGCGGCAGGGAGTAAGTATCCACCGACTTGATAAGTAGGATGTAGGAACGCTTTACTTTTTTGATAACGCGCTCCTTTTACTACATTTTCAGCACTTTTTTGTTTTGTTTTTAAGCTTGAAAGTTCTAAGGTTATATATTTTTTATGAACACATAAAAAAAGGTAATTTTTTTATAATATAGGCAATTAGGCAAGACTGAAAATTCCCTTATGAGTTCCGAAATCCGAAGTAACCTGGTCGATACTGGCTTCATTGGCAGGTGAATTTTGTCCAATCAGCGGGCCCCAATTCAAAATATCGATCGCTGAGTGTAGCCACGATTCCAGACTCTAGGTCCACCGCCATCAACATAGACCGGGACACTACCATAAATCATGAGTTATCTCAAGACTTTTTGTTTCATTTACAATGTGTTTTTATAGTATAAATAAAATATATAATGATCATCTCGCCATCCACCCCACCTGCCAAAGCTGCGCTCACAAGAGTTTGAAACCCAATTTGTCGTTAGTAAAATCATAACGCATTCTATTCTCTATGCATACTCAATTAACCCCAGCACCAGCTACTAAGGTGACCAGACGTACCGGTTTTACCGGTACTGTATCATTTTCAGAACACTTGACCGGTGTCCCGAGAGACTCATTAAAATGGCGTATTTGTACCGGTTTGGAATTTTGTGGAGAAAGTGTCCCGGTATTTTGTTAACTATACCGTGTATGGAAGGATAATGTTTTACTTTAAAAATACGCTCCTGTGATAAATACTAATAGTAGTTATAACACTGATACAGTTCTTCCACTTCCAAAAGATACATTCATTTCCTCTAGGAGTGTGCGAGTATTATTAATGATTTTGGTGGAGGTGCCGGGTCGCGCGCGAGCTTTTTAGCTATACCTTACCAACCCTGAAAAGCCTTAATAGTACCCCCAGTATTTTGATAAAATGTTGTATTCTTTTTGGAAGTTCTGAACTTTTTGTAACACAAATAATAAAAATATGTCACTAATGTTTGTATCGACATGTTCATGTAGTATCACTTACTGAATGATGTCACAGCCTCCCTAATAACATTTGTGCTTGATCATTAGAAGAATGGTCTACTTAGATTCTAGAGAGATAATATTATTTTTAAATCATTTAAATGTTACTCTGTCTTAACTTTTGGAGCCAACATATAGACTAACATCAATAAATTAGATTAATATTGTACAATAATAAATAGTCAAAGAGTACAAGTGAAATAAAAATTTAAAAAAGTACCCAGACCGAATTGGACTCGCAACTCGAGTTATTTTAAATACTCGGACTCGACTCGAACTCAAAAATCAGGACTCGCACACCAATAATTTTCTCAGTCATTATTTGCATTGATTTTGTCAATGGAAAATCTAAATGTTCCGATCATTTATTGAACTACGTTTTTGAATAATTACATACCTCAGTAATTATTTTGTTGTTAAGACAAAGTGTATAAAAAGTTTAACCATGCATATTATACAAATTAAATGCATTTTCAATTATCTTTATTCTTATTGATTAGGCCTTCATTAGTATGATGCCCTCATAAATTCATTATTATCTGCTGAATGTTTGTATTGTATTTTGTACTATCATTCTTGAACCACTTGATAAAGATTTTATGACTACAAAAATGTACACATTACACCCATATTTAATTTATATTTTTTGTCAGAAAGCTGTTTTCTGGTCTATTGACGCAAATATATCTTTAAAAAATCGCCTCCGGCGGCTGGGGCCTCTGCCGCAGACCCCGAAATTGTCAGTATGGTAAGCCTACATATGCTTACACTAATTATTTGTCCCGGTTTGTAACTTTCAAAATATGGTCACCTTAGCTAAGTCTGAAACTAGTTTATTGTGTTATTTGTGCACCATTTAAAGCATGTCTGTTTTCCTGGTATGGCTTAGTGTTGCCCCAACTATGATAGGTCCAATCTGTTAGTTATCTAAAGTAAAGGCGAGGGTTCAAATCCCACACAAGGCATGCTTAAAGTTATATTTTTGTGCTATTCGTCTACGACTATAGCCTCATTCGGACCTCTTCATCACCTTATTCGGCCTTTTTCTTATTGTCTCATAACTACTGCATTACAATAGGCATACATACAGTTATTTTTCGGCCTATATTATCAATATTTTTAAATTATGTTTCTGTTTCAGTGGCTATTATTAACTCTGTGGTCTTCCAGCGACTTATACCATCAACCCAGTTGTGTGCTCGCTCTCACGTTGAACCTAAACTATTGATGAAGTGTTTGTGATAACTAACTGTGCATCATTTCCAGCATTTCAATCTCCGTACAACGTTGGGGTGCAGCGTGGCGTAATCCTATCTAAACTATCATATGGACTTCGTTGTCGTAGTTCATTTCATTTGGCCTAAATGAAATTCGAAATTATGTTATGCTTTTCTGTTTCAGTGCCTGTTCACAATCCCTTGGTCTTCCAGCGCTTCCATAACTTGAGCTTCTGTATGGCAACTTGCACGCGTAAATTTTTTGCCGACCGCGTCTATCAGAGGACTGATGTGATCATGTTCTCTGCCGTCGGTCCTGGTGTCGCCAATTCCCCGTCTCTGACCTGCATGGAAGGTGCTGGCTACAAGTACGACCTGACGATTGCTCCCGGAAGCACCTTGCCTCCCTACATGATGCTGCGCAGCGGCGAGTACCTACCCGTCACCCGCTATGATCAGCCCAACATCACACTCATCCCGGAACACAATAAGAAGGTAATGCTGACCATCACTGATACTCGCGAGGGAAGACCCTTCAGGGATGCCATTTCGCCAGTGAGGTTCCCTCTGATTGAAAACGGGTGTCCGTTCAGTCTGGTGATGGATGACGACGAGAAATGGTATCTGTTGTTTAAACAACACAATAATTTCGTCTGTCGTGGAGGGTGCGAGAGGCTTAGCTACTCTCCGTTCGTCAAGAGTATAGTCGTGTGAGAGTCGAATCAAAAGCCTGGACAAAAAAAAACACAAAAAAACAGCCTGGAACGTTCAAATTTTTACATACAACATTCAAAACGATTAAAATTGAAATGCATTTTGATGAAATAAGTTCACAACTATAACATGTTATGTCCTTTTTTAAAGCATTACACATTTACTCATATAATTTCAAAATTTTCATTTTCATGGACCCTCAACACTCGCTCCCCCGACACCCGACAAAACACCCATCTTGGATCATGGTGCTGGATAATTTCTCCAATATGACTTAGTTTAGTATACAGTTATACCCTCAAGTAATTTAAGTTATCCATGCTCCGTACCGTTCTAAAAGTAGACGCAATAATACGGTCCCGTCCCTATAAGATATTAAAACAATTTGGCTTGCAATAAACAAAAGCTGATAGTATTAACATTATACAGTAATAGTCCAGTCGAGAGATGTAAGTCCCATGGGCGTCCGCAGGATTTTTCGTAAGGGTGGGAGGGGGGGGGGGGGGATCAACACCAGGAACCTCCAAGGGATCTGGGGTAAAGACCCAGCCGCCGGAGGCGAAAACTTTTGCTGTATCCTCAAGACGTCTGATCTGAGTTATTATTTTGAATGGAAAGATGAAGTTACCTAGGCGTTAAAAATAAATATATTATGTTTGCCATTTTGTTTTCTTCAGATAATTTTGCTATTTGAGTTAGAAAAAATACCATTTTATGTTTCAGTATGTATATTTCGAAAAAAGTCACTATGTTTTATCTTCAATGCGGATTTTACAGAGATTTGATGGAAAGATAAAGTGCCCTTTATGTAAATAATCGTCGTCTATTGACTTGACTTTGACTTGACTTCTACTTTGCATTACACAATTGGTTCTCGTCATATTGCAAGGGGGGAATCTGCCCCCCCCCCCCCCCCGGGACGCCCATGAAAGTCTGTGTGTTTTTGTGAGGTGAACACTTTTTTTTGCATCAGCCTGGGAGTTATTTTTCTAACTCTGGCGTTTTGCCACCATCTTGAAAATTGTCCGCCACATAGTGTTTGTCATGTGTTTGTTTGAGCTAAAAGTTTAAATGGCGAACATGTTCACCGTACAATTCCATACAAAAATAGTGCCAACCATATTTTTGGTAGGGGCAACGGTCTCGTCACAAAACCGTTTTATATTTGTTGTTTAAATAAGTACTCAGCTGTTTTCCTACTTTACACGCACAGCACAGTAAAATTGCAGGTTATTCCGTTTTAAACACTTATTTTTATAGAACATCCTTTTTCAATTTGGTTAAGAAGTCTTCAGTCAAAATAAAAACATATATTAGCAACGAAATTAAAAAGTGCATTTATCCGGGATTTGGAGTTTTCCAATGTTTGTAGCCATTTTCCACAAAATTGCCCTATAGCCCTAATATATGGCAATTTTGTTATTGTTATGTTATATTGTTTGTATTATTTATAACGATCCATATTTTAAGCTCTCAATTGCTTTTCAGGAAAAATTCTTGCTGCTCACATCATACAGACTAAGGTATCGATTTAAAATGACTTATTTCAAAATCCAATATGGCTGCCAATTCCTAAAATCTACTCTTCTAACCATTTTTTCATCACTTTTTTGTTTGATTGCCTGATGTTAAATTACACTCAATTCTAAAAAAAAGTTTCGTTTAAGATAAATGATAATACATACCTAAAGATTAATTTAAATATCTTAATAATCCAAACGATCAAACGCCAGAATTATAAAAATGGCTCCCAGGCTTAATTTAACCCTGAACATCCTGGTAATGCATTTCAATCATAAAAAAGTGTTCCTCTCACAAAAATTCACGGACTTACTACTCTCAACTGGACTATAAGGCTAAGGGCGAGTTTTTTTAATACCACTTGCTATGCTTGTGCTTGTGCATCTGCTATTGCTTGTGTGTTATTTACTTGTAGAGCTCACGACATCTCTATGTGATTGATGTCAACAATGGTGTTCTGTATTATATTGTGTGATGTATTTAAGGGGTATATATTATACACCTCACACAGTGATAACTTGTATGGTACTAAATTCATTGAATATCAGCCAAATTACATTTTTATTAATCCAATATTTTCCTTAAGTGTATTCTTATTCTTGATAAACAGAAAAAGAAAAAAAAAGGAAAAAAAGAAACAGTGCGCTACAAGTATGTCGGGACCTTATTACACGCAAATATTTTGTCAAAACATGGACTGGCGTTTCCTTCATAAAATCTGTAAATATGTATCAAAAGAGCTGATTTTTTTGTGTGTGTTCAGAACAAGTCAACTAACAATGTGACCTAGGATTATAGTTTTCAATTTCACCGTTTGAGTTTGACAAATTTTTTAAAAATGTCTTTCAAAATCTAATTTTTTTGTGCAGTTTTCAATCAAAATTTTCTAGACTATTCCACATACATCCACAATTGTAGGTCATTTTGTTTATATTTACCATATGAAGTTGTGTTCAAAATTTGGTACAAATCGGTTAAAGGGTATAGAATTTATCTGGGAAACGGTTTGAAAAAGTTAGTTTCTGGCAATTGAGCGCGAAAGTTTGGCATTTTTTTTTTATAAAATCAAGGGAATACTCACAAACAGATTCTTCGACAAGAAATGTAGTTGGACATCAATTCTGATTCATTTGAATGTATTTTCATTTCTATGAGAAATAATTGAATAATTTTTGAAGCTACACAAACTTAACAAAATTTGCAATATATAGAATTAAAAAAATTAAAATCTCACTCAAAAAAATATACGAGGTGTATGTAATCCCTTAATCACATGTAATTTGGGGAACCATGTTTTTGATAAACTAAACTAAAGTATTGTTATTAATATATAATATATAACATATTATGTTTTAACGAATCTTTGATGATTGTTTATTTATTATTCCTATTTGAAAAAAACTCTTTTTTAAAAATAATGTAGGCCTATGTAACCTTCATGTTACTATGCAAGTATTGTATTACATATATTTATTTTATTAAGATGAAATCAAAGAAAGAGTAGGCTAGTTTCATTGTATTTAAATACTTATATTAAAACTTACAAAAGCACACGTTTTTTTTATATTTAGACAGTCTTGTTTTTATCATAGGAACTATTTTCTAGTGTGTAGGAATTCCCCCGTTTTTCTTACCAACCAGTTCGGAGTTTTTGCAGTTCAATAAAATAGAAGTTTAAAACAAATGTATAAGAAATGCAGCACAATTTGAATTTCGTTGAATGTTGGTTCTTTAGTTAACGAATAACTGTTGTGGTCGAGTATTTCTCATCCAACTGCAACTTTACTGTACTGTCACATTCCATACTGTTTTAGTGTAATCAACTTTTGACATTACAACATTACATAATTATTATATTTTTAACGAATCTTTGATGATTGTTTTTTTATTATTCCTATTTTAAAAAAACTCTTTTTTTAAATAATGTAGGCCTATGTAACCTTCATGTTACTATGAAAGTATTGTATTACATATATTTATTTTATATAGATGAAATAAAAGAAAGAGTAGTTTCATTGTATTTAAATACTAATATTAAAACTTACAAAAGCACACATTTTTTATATTTAGTCAGTCTTGTTTTTAGCATAGGAACTATTTTCTAGTGTGTAGGAATTCCCCCGTTTTTTTTACCAACCAGTTCGGAAGTTTAAAAAATGTATAATAATATGCAGCACAATTTGAATTTCGTTCAATGTTGGTTCTTTAGTTAACGAATAACTGTTGTGGTCGAGTATTTCTCATCCAACTGCAACTTTACTGTACTGTCACATTCCATACTGTTTTATAGTGTAATCAACTTTTGACATTATACATTTCATAATTATTATATTTACAATTGTTCATTCCAGTATTGTGGGCACATTCTCGGTTTACCTTGTTACACCCGAAGGAACAACATTTGATTCAAACAGCAAATGTCCACTATATCTTCAATTTTATCCCTATGCGCATAATCCCACCTTGCACATTATTAGTGCAGTATTATAATAAAGGTGGATGAATTCTTTTACGAAAGCTGATTCTGTCAAGCATATATTTTGAAATGAATTTGTTTCTACTTATCACAGGTGGAATTCATGCAGGGGCCTTAAAAACCATTTTGATATTATATTACTCATGTGATAAACTATTGTGTGATATATAATGAAAAGTATTTTTTAAGAGCATTAAGAATTAAGATGCATATTGGAGGTATTTTATTATTATTTTATTATTTTATAGCATCCTGTGGCTGTCTATTATGTAGGGCCTATGCATAGAAATGGATGGAAGTATAGTATTTTTGAATTTTAAGTAAGTTGATAAATTCGGTAGAAATTTTTTAATATTATAATAATAATAATAATATATCTTTAAGTAAAAAAAAATGGGTGATTACGTATTTTATTGCGAAGGAGTTTTGACGAACTGACGTACCTTTGATTTTGATAAGGGCAATCATAACTTTCATAATGTTAATGTTAGATAATCAACTTGAACTTAAAACCAATTAAGAAATTGTGTTATGTGCAGGTTACTATTTTGTATAGTTGTATATTGTATACACACCACACCAATGTGCTAACAAACTATTTAAACGCTTTGTCTTATTCGACTGACTTTAATGTTTTCAAAGGTTTGGTCGCAATTGGTAATTTTCTTGTACCCAGAACAAGAACAAAACACTACACGAAACCTTGACTAAAATTTAACCTTTTTGTTTATATCATTGGTTCAGAAATCATTGTTCAATTTCGTTATTTACTGTTTTAGTGATGTGTATGCATAACCATGCAATAACATCACATTTAGGCAACAAACAAAGCAAATTGTAATTTCTGTGAAGTTCTTGTTAGAAATCTAATGTAAACTCAATTGTCAGAAAACTTAATAAAAAATGTAATTCCCAAAGTTATGTGTGTTTATTTCAATGCCTGCAATTGTAAATACTGCCTGCATCCAACTTCAACATCCATTTATCTCGTAGGATTGCCAGCTCTGTAGGTACGTATCAGCTCACCCGGTTTGGCCCCGTTCAGACTGTTGGGTCAGCTCGGACAAACCAGGTTTCGATGCAGAATGCAGAGGTGTATTCTGGATCACTGAACCTCTATCGATTGTCATATGGGGTTGTGGCTTGCACTATTATGTTTGTTTGTTTATGTGTTGGTCGCGATCAGAGCACGTTTTCATAGTATATACATATATATTATATCTTATTATTATAACGTATTTTTACGAATTGTAGCATATTATTATTTAGTAGCTGACCTATAGGGGTTATATATCTATGAGCTGACCGTAAATGTCCAGATTTTTTTTTTGTAATTTCTGAAGCTTGAGTGAAAGACAATTATTATTATTATTTGAAATGTTCTCTGATCGCGACATGCGTGTGTGTGTATATATATATATATTTGTGAACAACCTTCCACAGTGAATTTAAATTTTGTCCATTTAATTCCTAGGCCACACATAACGAACATATCTTGCACTGGTAAGCCCCAGACACTGGTAGACAGGCATCTACCTCTACAATTGTATTTTATTTATATTATTTTGTATGCATTATGCATGTTTATATAAGCCATTTTGCCCAAATACATTTTTTTACATCGACATTGCAATGGGCACGGGGGACTGCATGCAGTCAGCTGAATGGCTACATTTTATTATTACAATAACAATCCGAACGAATGCGCATGCACAGTAAAATAAAAACTCAGCCCGTAACTGCAGTCAGCAGTTTCGAACAGTGAACTGCGTCCAATGGTTGCAATTGCACTTGCAGTCCTCGTGCAATACTTTTCAAAGTATTATTTCACTCACACATGCACTGACGTAGGAAGCACCGATGCCCTGTGAGAGGACAAATCTGGAACAAATTGTATGAAGATTCGGCCATCTCCCATCATGTTCTATGTTATTTGTACATATTTTCTAAATTACCCTTATTATTCGTATTAATTGTAAATTGTAATGGATATTGAAAATCATGTTCGAACATCAAGAAAGTCATGATGTATATTGTCGCCTGTCGGCTGTGCTAATCCAGCCAACACAGGACACGATGTCACATTTTACACTTTTACTGGCAGACCCCATGAGACAGAAAGGTGAAAAGAAAAATAATTAATTTTAGAATAGGCCTATCCTATAGGCTAGATCGATAACAATAATGTAGAGGCCTCGGCATAATGTTCAGGTGATTTGGCTGCATAAAGTCATCTGCCATGCCATGCAGTTGAGTTGGCATCAGGGTAATCCTGATTTTTTTATTGAAATCGTTTTTTTTAAATCGTTTTTTAATTTTTTAAATATTGATGTAAATCGGTCTATGTTTATTTAAATTGAAATTCTAGACTGGTGTATTATAGGCCTACAATTTTTTATGCAAAACCCTTCTTCTTGGTTTAATTTTAGGTTGTTTAGGCCTACCAGTTACGGGTCTACTACGTAAGAAACATGAAATAAAAAGTTTTTAGGGAGGGGTGTAAACATAGCTAGTCTAGCTGACGCAGAGGGCATATCTGCCAATTTGTGCAAAATTAATATTTAATGGTTAATCACATAGGCTAGGTCTTACCTCCTGTTACATGATGAGATAGGCAAAAATGAAATTGATACAACTAGGACTGCATTTGCTTAGGTAATGATAAAATTAGATCAGGCCAGAGGCATACATTCAGAAGACAAACTGGCACGTCACAAAAGTGTCTATGCCTAGGAACTAATTGCTATTCACTAGTATTTATTTAGTGATTACGATTAGCATTACTGATTGGGTATAAAAACACCAGCCAAGCCTGTTACGCAAACGGGAGTGGACAAGATTGAATGATGAGAATGCCCTCTCAACCCCAGCTGAAGAAGCTGTGGCAGTTAGTAAGTGCTGCAAAATGCAGTACTCTCTTTTCTTTTTTACCTATTAGGCCTCCTATGCCTATCTCATTGGACTTCATGCGCTTGAAACGAGTCCACCACGCGAGTGGGGCTATGCTTGTCATTATTCCCTTATCAAAAATTGGCCCCTCAAATGGTTTGTTTGAGCATGCTAATTCAGAAAAAGGTTTGTGAATTGTGTGCCCTCATATTTCTCCTGTGCAAATAAAAGGGCAATGTCTTTCTCTTTAAGGCTATTCTACTGCGTTTTTCTATTTTCAAAAATATGCGACCAAATCGAAGTACAGCGAATGGCTTTGAAACCTGGCTATTTTAGAAAATAAAAACTATTTTTTTAAATTTTTTTCTGATCCGGTACACGGCCAATATCGTCACGTCGAAATAATTTCAAACTTCAATTCGACAAGGCACACCATTCAACGTATATAGGGTGTTGTGTTTTTGTGAAATTAATTTTTAACTAATAGGCTGACTGAGAGAAAAAAGATTTTTTTTAAACAATTGCCTTTCCTGCGAATTTTTTCGTTTAGCGGTACAAATCGGTGCAAAATACCGCCAAACGAAAATATTCACAGGAAAGACAATTGATAAAAAAAAATCTATCAGCCAGCTTATAGAAAACCAGTTGAAAATTAATTTCACAACTACACAACACCCTGGTGTGCCTTGGTGAATTGAAGTTTGAAATAATTTTGAGGTGGTGATGTTGGCCGTGTACCGGATCAGAAAAATTTGAAAAAAATAGTTTTGATTTTCTAATAGAGCCAGGTTTCAAAGCCATTCGCTATTTTGGAAAATAGAAAAAACGCGGTTGAATAGCCTTACAGTAATTAAATCAAGATCGCATGTTTTAGTAGGATCAAATCAACCATAAAAGCTAGGTAATGAGCTGGAGTTACGACTTGATCGTAACGCTTTTGGAAAAAAAATTATACTCATGACGACCAAGTATATCCTTTAGAGTTTAAATGAGCACCTAGTTACTTAAATTCTTTTAATGAATCTGCTATCGTAGATTTGTCGCCTTGAATTTTGTCCAGTGAAGTTGAAATAGGTTTTATCGACGTCAATCTTTTCCCATTTTAGTTCAAAAGCACAATAATTATTGTATAATATTGACTGGGCCCTGCATGTGTTAAGACCTAGGAAGGTCTAGTAAGCCTGGGAAAGCATTGATCACTGCCTCAGAGTCATTTGGGTCATTTTTGTAATATTTGATTTAACTTAAATCAATGTTTTTTTAATAAAAATAATTTGATTTAAATCAATTTTACCCTGGTTGGCATTCTGACATAAGGTTGTTTTTTTATTGTTTTGTTTTCAATTTGAGTGTATTTTTCATTTAGGTCTAGGCTGTTTAAGCCTAGGATATGAGTTTTTATTGTTACTTGGAATCAAAGTTTAATATTTGCTAGATAAACAACAACCTACTAGGAGTCCTAGGCCTAGGCTATCACTTAGGCCCTACACGTGCGTGGCTATAGGCCAATTCTGTCATCTGTCATCAAACTGCATGTCACTGTCCTTTTCCGCGATTTTGCTATGACTCTAGTAAGACTATCTAAGGCCTTTAGAACTGCAATTCTGATCAGTTTACACATTAAATAATATTGTAATACTTATTTATAAGATAGTAACATCAATGTTGGCATAACAATATGGTGGCAAACTCAATGACGTTTGTCTTACCACTTTGGAAGTTATTTGAATAAAAACATTATTAAATCCTGATTTCGAGTACATCCAAAACAAGACCATATAATGCCACTCCTTTAGTAATAAGTAGGGAAAGGATGTTCAGAACCTTTCAAAGTGAGAAAAAGGCAGGCAAATAGTACCTTTAAAACAGCAAAAAAGGACCTAAAAAAACAAAAAAACCTATTGAATTTAACCGAATTCTATTGTTTTCATTACTTTCAGGAATGTTTTATTACAGTCACACCAATATATTTTCATTGAGTGTGGGGGGGGGGGGGGGGAATAGTTCTGTCGATATATCAAACACAAGATGAAAAGAAAAACATAATTTTAACATTTTAATTTCATTTCACATAAGTTCGACACTGCACTCACACTAGCACGTTTTAGGCAAAATAAAATGCATATTTTTGTCATCCCAAACACTTGAAACATACTTAAAACTATTTTCCAGGCATGTATTTACCAATAGAAAAAAAGTAGATGTCCTGAACATCCTTTCCCTAGTAATAAGTTATATTATTAACAAAATTTTGCTTTGCTGTCATTTAAAATAATACAAGATTCTTTCACACGGCCACCCAGAGAGCTCTTTGCGTATTTTCAGTGCCATCAAAAGTGTGAGCAGCTCCTATAAATTAGATAGGCCTACCATATAATTAATAATGTAAGGTAAACCGTAACCGTACGTTCGTTACACGGTTAAACAATAAAGGGATCTTGAAATATAATATCAAATATTTCTTATTTTTTAATGGGGTACTACCCTTAAGGTACTACCTCGACCTACCGAGCTCGTACCGGCTACGGCTACCGTAGCCAATCGCTGAGTGCGATGCCGGCTTGTGGCGCAGCATGGTGAGTTGAATGCCGCGAAGCCACTTGAGCCTTGTTCGTTCTACTGGGAAGTTGAGAAGCGTAGATATTCTACAAACTACCCGCGTGTCGTGTGATTTGTGTCAGTTTACTACCTGTGTACAGTTTACTTCTTGTAAGGTGAGTAGAGTTACATTGTACAACATTATCCAGCTTTGTCAAAGCAGCAGTAACCTGTGTAAATCAGTGTTCTTACTTTTTGGTAAACGAAGTCGTAGACCTAAAGCTGATGTAGGCCCCTACCGAGTACCGACGACCTACCGAATTAATATACATCTAGCGGGCTTTTTTATGTTCTTGCAAAGATTTACAATGCTAGGCCCCCACTTAGGAGTAAGAAGTTTTGTGATTCTTTGCATGGACATTTGAAATTTGAAAACAATTTTCTCGTGTGGGCCTATAGGCCCTGCCAGGCCTCTTGCGTAAAACCATGTAGTTGCATGTACCAAACAGTAACATCAGTTGAAAGTCAATGATCTATTGATGTTATTCGTAGCCTTTTGATACTTTATTAATTGACCGGCAATCCTGACAGAATGTTTATTCAGAGGTTTTCCTCGGTCGTTAATGCGAATGCAAGAGATTGAGTCCTCGGACATCCCTTCACAATAATCCAAACACCAATCATGCCTGAAACTTAGACACCTAAAGAGGAGCATGCATTGCACCCTGGTCAAATTTCCTACTGGGATTTTCTTGTACGAGCCTAACCCTAGGGGCGTAGCTTCAGAATATCTGCCCTTCTTTCCAACATTTATTTAATTCCCTTATCACACGGCGGAGCAACATTGGATCATTTTAATCAACAAGGTTCATGATGGCTCAATATCGAGGCAACTTTTAATATAGGCCTAGGCTCCTATACTTGCTCCAACGAAAGAATGCAGATGCTTGGTAGTGGTGGGGGTAGAATGAATGTGCGGTTAATGGAATGTCGCCTTTGTGTATGAAAGAGAAATATATTTTACCAACGCAAGCAAAATCTGTGCTAGATCACAGAGTTCCTCCGTGTGCAAGATCCACGCTGAGCTAGCGTGAATAGAATTGACAAAGTTGTTATGTTGGGAAAACAATTCCGAGCCATCTGTATTCTTTCGTTGGGACCACTATATTTAAGAATTCCCCACATACTGGTATAGGAGGTCAACATATTTCGTATAGCATAGGCTATAACAAGGAATTTAATGCATACGGTGTGGGGTGGGGCATGGGAGGACCTCTTCCATATTGGACAAACACTACTTCGATTTCGACGAAACTATTGGGAAACCTACATAATCTCTAAACGTGGGCTGTATGTTCAATCAAATGTTACATTCCTCTAGAAAATCATAGGCCTACTATGGTTTTCACTTTTGATAAAAGCTCATGTAACCATCGGGGGGATAATGATCTTCCTCCACCATCCTTGGTTAAGATATCATCCTACACGGCCTACACCTACATAAAGGTCTGCTTTTGTTTGTTTTTAAAGCTATAGACCGCTTCGCGAACGCTTTTACAGTCGCGTTGATGGATGAGCGTTTTTGGTTTATTTAACCTTATTTGTTATCCTTTTATTGCGGGTTCGTTTTGTCATCTTTAGCATCCAGGGTGTGCCGGATGAAATTTTCAACATGTATTTGTTTTAACTCTAAAAATGACTTTATATACTAACTTCCACAAGAAAATGTTATGACTTCATCAAGTAAATTAAACAGTGTTCTGTGGGCTAAAAACCGTATATATTGGCGTTTGGTAATGTCCATAATTACTGATTCTGATACCACTGGTAACCGAGTTACACATTCAACGATATTAAATTTTTACCTCATGTTTTCCCGAAATATTACTGCGTGTTATGGGTCCCTGCGTTCATTTCATTTGTGTAGTGATGGCAATTTGACCAAACATTTTTCTCCAAAACATCAGCCTCTGATTTCTCTCTGTTTGAAATGAAAACGCTAAGAATAGAATTATTTGCATCATTGTTTGAAAAACTGTTGGAATGAGATCAAACGCACTGATTATTTTCGAGATAGGCCTAGCAACATAGCATTGGGCGCATTGTTAGAGACTACCGGCTAGATTATTGTCTTCCGCAAACAATTGAAAAATCATCATCACGAGTCATGACCATGGTCAGACAAATAGGAAACTATTGTTTCAACAATGCCGGCTGCACTGTGTCACCAAACGGCTTCATTGTTAGTTGATACTAGGTGAGCCTCGACTCCACCACACCTTAGCAAGGGAAACACTATCGGATTCCACATCGCCTTTTCGAAATTTGTTTTTTTATGGAGGTGTCGGCACTTTGTTGCAATTTTTAACGTGGACGTATCCCCAATGCGCACTACACATATACGACGGGACGATGCCAACATTACAATTCCTGATTATTCCGATCCAGGGGGGTGAGACTCTACGGGACTCAACTTCCGCGTGGTTTTGAATGTTTCGACAGATCTGATTCCGTCCATAAAGAAACAATTCCGACATTTGGTAGACTCGAGTTTGTTATTTTTGTCGTAATCAATCCGTGACCTGCGCCTGTGGCAAGGATTTTTACCATTGTTGAGCCAATTCGAAACTTTGCTAGGTCTCCCGCCTCCTCTTGGCCCTGGCCAGTGTAAGGCTGTGGCCGTAGTGCCTCAGCTCCCACCCTAAGTGTCCACCGCCATGCTTATGTAAGAAGAAACCAGCCAGCTGCATATTTATGAAGCAGCGAGCTTTTTTGTGCAGCCGTGTTTTGTCTTTCAATCTTGCAGTGAACGTGAACAACGTCAAATTTAAAGTTTAATTGCTAATTACTATATTTATTACTAAACAATAATGGAATCAAAATATTGTGCAACAATAAACAACTTATAAAGTATCAAATTAGTGTACTGTCGACCAACAAATCACAAAATATTCCGGTATTTAAAAATTTTGTTGAATTTTGTTGTTTACGAATTTTCTATACTCGGAAGTGTTTCCGACATCCAAATAGCAGACGGAATCGAAATATTCAACGAAAATCCCAGCTTTGATCTGAACTGAGCACTGTACAGTGCCGCCGTCTTTGCGCAGAGCAGAGATTGTGTCAAGAGTTCATAAAACTATTAAAGATTTCACGTATTTTTAAATTTCAATTAATCAAAAATTATCGATAGATCATACAAACATCGGTCAAATTTATCGAATGGGAATTTTGATTATTGATAGGATAAGCGTAGCGAAGAAATCATTTTCGTTCAAGATTTTTTTAACAATTGTATTTCCTATGATTTTTTCGTTTGGCGGTACAAATCGGTACAAAATACCGCCAATGCCAAACGAAAAAAATCGCAGGAAAGACAATTGTTTAAAAAAATATTTTTTCTCTCTGTCAGCCTATAGAAAACCAGTTGACAATTCATTTCACAAAAACACAACACCCTATACGTTGAAAGGTGTGCCTTGTCGAATTGAAGTTTGAAATTATTTTGAGGTGGCGACATTGGCCGTGTACCAGATCAGAAAAATTGGAAAAAATAGTTTTGATTTTCTAAAAGATCCAGGTTTTAATGCCATTCGCTATATTTTGACTTGGTAGTATATTTTGGAAAATAGAAAAACGCGGTCGAATAGCCTTGAAATAATATGGTAGGCCTACGAATTTGGGTATTCAATCGAAGAATATTTCTTATGAAAACCGCCCTTTAAGTTAAAAAAATATCTAATAGGTCTTAGGTCTGTAGATAGGGAAAACGGCTACTTCGACAGTGATGGAATTTCCAGGTGACCTTTAAAACCTTTGAATTTAGATATGATACGAATTTGGCTACACACACAATACAGCGTCAGTCATCGTGGGCTCGAATCAAGGATACAGTTTTCTTGTATTTCTACAATGAGTATAAGAAGTTAGTAAAGCTCATTATTACGTTTGATAAAGCCAAGAAAGAACCCTTAGTGACTTGTTTTTAGAAACAACACTTTGGTGACCATCAGAGGACATCTGAACACCCACGCATCTGATGCAATCATCAATTTTGAATCTTTTTGAGTCAATCATTCATCGATGATGGATTTAATTTTCTCCTTGTTTGTCAACGTGTTGCACGATATGGAATGGGCCAATACGATCACAAACAAAACAACAAAACAACAACAAAGTTCACACGAGCTATTTTTAAATGCATAACCAAATTGATGTACCTATTCCTACCAGTTTTGTGACTAGATAATTTATTTTGTACCTAGATAAAGATAAAGATAATTCTCCAAAAAGTTATCTAGATAAGATAACAGATAAAGTGTAGACAATTATCTAGATAAAAGATAAGAGATAAAATAATTACCATGATAAATTTGTTTAGATAAAAGATAATAATTATTGCGATAGACGTGTTTTCTTAAATATTTTTTTTATCCAAAAACAGTTTTCTTGTCAATTTGTTATGACAAGTTGACATTACCCGGGTACGCACATTACAACTAGTAGAAGTATTTTTCATTTCAAAAGTGATTTATTATTATATTTGTGTCTACATTATTGTTTATTATTTTATCTAAAAAATGTTATCTAAAAGCTTAAAAAGCTTAGATAAGATAAACTTTATTTTATCTGTATAATAGAAAAAGATAAAATTAAAAACTTATCTAGATAAGATAATAGATAACAGATAATATCTAGATAATTCTATCTAGATAAAGTCACAGCACTGATTCCTACGCTCACTGCATAAAACAGTCTTGACGTTATCAAATACAAATTTAAACTTAGTATAGGCCCCCTATATAATATGCTACTCCAACCTACAGGTAGAAACCACGCAAAGGTTGCGAATTGCGAGTTGGACTTTGCTGGCCCTTTTTGGAGGGTACAAATACGATTGCGTATATAGATTTCATCAATTCTACGTAAATTAAACAATCAATTTAGTTAATTAAAATCTAATATACATCATCGATTGACTACCTCGATAAGGCTCGAGTAGTAATTGAATAAAATTGATATTATTATATCGATTGCTTACCGCATTCAGGGGCAGATCTAGGACCTCTGTAAGGGGAGCGCGGGTGGGGGGGGGGGGAGGCACGGGGGCGCGGCCCCCCAGCTCAGCCGCGCTGCGAATGGTTTTAAATGAAATCAGCCCGCGGTTTAGCCGAGGTAGTTTAACCGGTTCTCACTTGAACACCGAAGTTAAGCAATCTCGGACGTGGTCAGGGGTAGAGTGGGTGAACGCTCTGCCCTAAAACACACGTTTGTTGCTGGCCAGAGCAGATGGAGGGTTCGAGAGCTAGTGTAACGGCTTCGTTCTCCTCGACGTCTGCTCGGCAGTACGGGTTAGTGGAGGAACCTATATGACTGTCAAGGTTATACCATCCTTTCGGATGGGACGTTAAGCCGTTAGTCCCCTTGGTACTTTTCGAAAGGAGTAGGCTACATGCCGGTATCGGGTTTCCCTTCCTCCCTTCTGTTCATACTTCACCCTCATCTATCACCACTCATCATCTCGAATGACGTTATGCAATATCCAATCATTCAATCATTTTAAATGAAGTTTTACCAAAAACATTAAAATGGCTTTAGAGAGGGTATGTCAATATGTTTGACTAGATTTACCAGACAGTTTGCTATGTTATCATCACGATGCAGGCCTGTTATAATCATTATATAATACAATTGTACCCTAATTTTAAAGAATGATCGCCCCTATGTCGCCCGACCTGACCACCACTGGCCGAAATTGTGTACAGTTCCATTTACATATTTCTCTTTGAATCAACAGACTGATGTATCTCCAACATCGCACGTGGCGTTTGCAAATGCTTGCTATAGTCCGCGGCTTGCGGCGAAAATCTTTCCGTGAAGTGATGAAGATGGATCATAGTTGGGCGTCTCTGCCGCTATGCGTAGCGTTGTTACGACTTGTGTTGAAATTGGGAAAGCTGATCAATGTGATCAAAATCCTGCTGCTCCGCCTCCCACTCAGGCGACGCCGTATTTGTGAGCTGACGTTGACCGTCAGAGTGATGCGGCGACGCATAACGATGAGGATCCGGCGTTATAAGTTCTTCGTCGTACCCCCTAGGTATCATCCTTGCAACATCTGCTAGGCCACGGTTCTCTTCTCGTCTCGAGGTAAGTTCGAGTTAAACAATTGTTTTAAATCAGTAGACTTCAAACTCTCACTGCAATGTACATGCATGTCGTACGTCTAATATAGTGGTCCCAACGAAAGAATGCAGATGGCTCGAAATTGTTTTCCCAACATAACAACTTTGTAAACTCTATTCACGCTAGCTCAGCGTAGATCTTGCACATGGAGGAACTTTGAGATCTAGCACAGATAAGTTTTGCATGCGTTGGTAAAAGATATTTCTCTTTTATACACAAAGGCGACATTCCATTTACCGCCCATTCATTCAACCCCCACCACTACCAAGCATCTGCATTCTTTCGTTGGAGCAAGTATATTATGTTCTTATTCCTATTTATGAAGTATTTTTATATGGGTGCCTGCCATGGTGACGCGGACCGATAAAGTGTGCCCGCTAGAAAACGATCCGTATTATTATGTATTGTTATTTATAAAAAAATTGACTATTTTGATAGCTATGTCATTACCAATGAAAATGACACATATTTTCGTTGACACGACTGATGTCATTTTAACATCGTGATTATTAATGAACTTCTTATGTTTCGTTGCCGGGCAGGCGACAATTTGGTACTGAAGATGGCTAAACATTTTCATTCATGGCTATCATATTAGACTTTTTATGACTTGTTCAGATTGCATCAGCCTAGGCTGAGGCCGCGGAGAGATGCATCATTACGGTGACAAAGTTACAGGAGGAAACACAACAGTGTATCACGTTTCAAGTGATCACAGTTTAAGTTTTTATAGGCAAAATGTTAATCAGGCACCTCACAATTTTACATCAAGATCACGTTACATATGCATAGGTACCAGGAGAGGATGCACAGTTACAGTGGTAGATGCACAGTTACAGGGGTAGGATGCTGAGTGACAGGGTAGATGCACCAGTAAGTAGCTAGTCATGCAACAGTTACAGGGTAGGATGTGTAGTGTAATCCAGTTAGGAGTAGGATGCCTAGTACTAGGGAGCGATGCGCAGTAACAGGGGTAGGAATCGATCACAGTTACAGGGTAGGATGCACAATTACAGGGGTAGATGCACAGTTACAGGGGTAGGATGCACAGTTACAGGGGTAGGATGCACAGTTACAGGGGTAGGATGCACAGTTACAGGGGTAGGATGCACAGTTACAGGGGTAGGATCACAGTAACAGGGGTAGGATGCACAGTTACAGGGGTAGGATGCACAGTTTCAGGGGGAGGATGCACAGTTACAGGGGTAGGACTAGCATCAGTTACAGGGGTAGGATGCCACAGTTACAGGGTAGGATGCACAGTAACAGGGATTGGATGCTGAGACCAGGGGAGGATGCTCAGTTACTAGGGAGCAGCAATGAGGATAGGCCAGGAGACAGTTAGGGGTAGTGCACGTTAGAGTAGGATGCACAGTACAGGGAGATGCACAGTTACAGGGGTAGGATGCACAGTTACAGGGGTAGGATGCACAGTTACAGGGAAGGATGCACAGTTACAGGGGTAGGATGCTGAGGACCAGGGAGAGGATGCTTAGATCTAGGGAGCAGATGCACAGTTACAGGGGTAGGATGCACAGTTACAGGGGTAGGATGCACAGTTACAGGGGTAGGATGCTGAGGACCAGGGAGAGGATGCTTAGATATAGGGAGCAGATGCACAGTTACAGGGGTAGGATGCTCAGTTCGCCATCTGCTGAATTTCAGGATTCTGACAAGAACTACAACCTTGTCCCTGGGTTTCGACGCTGCTTTGTATGTGTATGTCTCATGTCTCGTTCGGTGCTTGGCATTACTCTTCCTGCAGTTCAGATATGTGTTACCATGTGCTCCTATCAATGTTAACACCAGCCTGGCAAGTTGTCCTAGCCCTTCAATAATGCCTGGCAAGTTGTCCTAGCCCCTCCGTGACGTCACACTCTAGCCTGGCAAGTTGTCCTAGCCCCACCGTGACCTCATACACTTGCTTGGCAAATTGTCCTAGCCCCTCAAAATAGACCCTGGCAAATTGTCCGCCTGGCAAATCGTCCGGTTACCTTATTTTGGCAGTGTTTCTTCTTAAAACATTTATATTGTAAATTATTTTTAGGAATCTATGGAGCCAGAATAACAGAAGACAACTTACACTCCGAACAAAGCACATGAAAGGCTGAAGACTATCAACTCCATCTCCAACATCAACAGGTGAAGGCACGAGAGACTTCACACAGCAACTCGGAACTCCAGCTGGCAAATACTAAGAGCATAAAGAGATACTGTGACATCTCTGTATGACCTCTCGAGTACAGATAGGTGTAAGTTTAATTGTTAATGAAACAATAATTGTTATTTGTTTAGTAAGGGGAACACAGAAGAAACTAACATTTTCAAGCTGTAATAAGGTGATTTAAATGTTGCTTATCCTCTTTTGCCTACTATAACACTTATAGAGCTTGCTCTCTCATTAACTGTTGTTTTAAATCAAATCAAATTTATTATGCCAATATGGATTCATTTAGTGAAAATTTTTAAAAAATTTGTTATCACTTTAAAGTATCAATTGTTACATTAAAACAAAAATAAATTACTTATTCCAAGATGGTTCTCTTATAATGCTCACTCTAAATAGTGAAGTAGAATCCTTCAAAATGTAAATGAACAGCATACTAATATTTTGATGATTTGTCAGTCCCAAGTTGAAATATTTAAATTTGTATGTATTTTATTTACACTGTCTGCAATTGAAAATTGTAAAATGCGTATGATCGTATAAAATAAAAATGTGCATGATGTTCCAGGACTGCTAGAAACTATGAAGAAGCAAAGCCTTAACCCAAACATTGAATACATCCAAGAAACCAGCAACTCCAGCCCCACACATGCATGCCTGACCGACAAGCCTTCATCTTCCGACACGGACGTAGACAGGATGTTGCAGCCATGTACAACATATCTGAGGTAACCGATAAAACCATTTTATCACTCATTAACTCATTCTGTATATTGTAACGAGACACATTCAACGTATCCTGGGGCTTGTGCTACTCTATTATTATTAAGTTAACCATCATATATTTTATATGCAAGTTCAGTACACGTTGCCTAGTTCTGTTAACTTTTTTGTTTTGTTGTAAGACAAAGGGAAGCGCTTAAAATTTAGTGTCACTGTGGGTTTATATTACTGATAACCATTACTTGCACACAATGCAAGAACAATTCACATGCAGCAGCAATTTTAATATTTATATATTGTAAAATTAATAAGCGAGTTGATTTGTTGGACATCAAGAAATAACCTTTATTTTATTTGTTAAGTGTATGTGTATTGGCAACACAATCTCTACAACATATTCAATACAACTCGATTTTTAATATTGCAAAAAATGTATTGTATTTTGTACTTGTATTTCTTAGCTAAATCCAAAACCATATAAAAATTATTTTCACTATAATTGATAAAATAGTGTCACAAAAGGATACATTTCCTTCGTTGGTCACCTGTAATGCTGGTCAGTCATGCCATCATCATGCCAACTATCAAGATCACAGAATTAATGTCTACTGCAGTCTTTAAACCTCCAAAGCCCGATGCATAATATACTTTCCTATTTTATTTTTAGGTATGTTCTAAATGTATGGGTTTTAAACCCAAGGATGTGCACCCTTTAATTGATTACTATTTAAATATCAATTAGCCATACACTTTAATTAACCATTTTGAATTTCTAAGCTAAATCCAAAACCATATGAAATTAGTGTTTCACTATTTTTGATAAAATAGTCACATAAGGATACATTTTCTTTATCTGCAATGCTGGTCAGTATCACAGAATTAATGTTACTGCAGTCAACCTCTAAAGCCCGATGTACATACAATCCTATTGGTTTTATTATTTATATGTATATGTTTAGTTATATTATACCATTGGCCGGATTTATGAGAGCTCGCTTCTCATTGGCTGGGTTTAGTATTTAGTGTCGAAGAGCTAGAGAGATGAAGTATTTTTATGAAACCGTGTGAATGAATGGCTCGTTGGCCTTGTGGTTAGCGTATCTGCTTCCATTGCAGGAGGTCCAGGGTTCGATTCCCGCCAAAGTCAGAAGTTTTTTAATTTCTGATTTGGACTCAAGTCCATCAGTTCTTGTTTTAGGAATTTGTAAACGGTGACTTTGGAGCCGTCCTAGCAACGAAGTACATAATAAATTCAAAGTTGTTCTGAATCGGCCTTGTTGATTCTGGCGTTGATCCGTGGGTGTTCGCACTGTCCATACCACTGATTGCTATATTTCCTATTAAAAATATCGATCTTTGGTTGGTTATCGCTCACTCGTCGATTGCGTTGGGGGTCTACAGGGTTGGCATGGTCTTTTTGATTTACTGTCCCCCACTGAAAATCAGTTCTATAACTGAGTGGGTAGACTCTAAATCCAATTTATTTTTATTCTATTTATTTATAACGCCATAACGTTGTGTGCTTGTTTCAACATTGTTAAACCATAAACCCTAGGAAGTTGTGTGCACCGGCCCTTAGTTATAAGGCACCCTCAGCAATTTTAGTGATAGTATTAGGTTTAAAATTGTGAGGCTCAAGGTTAAGTCTGTTAGGTGAGCTCGGGCAAACCATGTTTTAATTCAGATTGCAAAGGTTTATTATGGGTCACTTTGAAGCTCTAATGATTGTCATAATATGTGGTTGTGGCTAGCACAAAATGTCACGTAAGAATATGTTCCTAGCGCGATCAGAGCACATTTTCAAGATATTGTTTACATTTTTAGTATTTGACCGTAGATAGGCACCTAACTTGGTTTTTTACATTTAGTAAGTAGCAGAAAATTGTTTTAAATGTGAAATAGTTCTTTAATTGCGCAATACGTACGGTGTAACAATTGACTAATTGAACAATTGATTGTGATTGATTGAATGCAAACACAGGGTGATAATCTGAGTTGAAAAAGTGGTCCAGAATGTATGTCAAATATCGCTTGATTGGGTGGCAAAGTGATTTTTTGAATGGGCATTTAACATTGTAAAAAAGTGGCCCGAGTACACCCAATAATTCATTCCAACAGATACCTCAAACTGCTTACAGCCTGACAATCTTTACGAAGGCTGTTGACAGCTGAACCATGAACTTTAAAACTACATAAGACTAACTATTGCATATAAACTTAACTGAAAGCAATAGTTGTTGTGAGCACAACATCATATTTAACTTAAAATACATTTTCCCATTTCAAACATATAGAACCCGAATATCTTAGTGTAGTATGTGTTACATCTGTCTGTATGAGGTGTTCATATTTATGTAGTATGTGTATGCAGAAAGCTTATGTAGTACTATCGTGCTTATTTATATTGATGTAGTAGTGTGTATATTTATATGTTTGTGCTGTATGTTATTAGTGTTATATTTATGAGTTAGATATGGGTATTTTGTGGTGTGAGTGCTTATTGATATGCATGTGTTGTAGTGCTATGTTGTGTCGTTTGAACCTATTCCTGAAACATTAACTTAGTCTTAATGGGAACATTACAAGTTGAATTAGATTCGTTTAACTACTAATATAACTTTAACTTGATATATAACTTAAATATATAAATATGTTGACAATTTTTGACTCGCTCAATTTCAGCCAGGGCCGAACTTGATTGATTTTAAAATTCATGGTTTAGTTACTGTATTTATATTTTATATATATTTTACTTGAATATGTGTTGTTTTACTGAATTTACAATTCATTTAACTATTTTAATGTCATTTTTATTTTGTTATAAAAATGATCTTGATGTGCATTTTGGTTGTAATTATATTCTTATTTAAGGCACTTACTTTGATTGAATGTCGTTCTTAGTAAATCAGATCACATAAGTGAAGAGCAATTTACAATAATTCTAAATGTCCAACACATTATACTAATGATGATGTCGTTTTACCAACTTCTCATAAGTTCTATGTTTCTTGTTCATTAACATTGAAGATAATATTGCCTAATGTTAAATCTGTATATCAAGAATGTTGTATAGCTTGGACAAACCAGGTAGAAGGCATGGATGATTCTGGAACGCTTTGAAGCTCTATTGATTCTCTGATGGGATTGTGGTTAGCACAATTGTGCCAAGCTAGAATGTGTATACATGTCTCTATCACGGCACATTTACAAAATATGTTTTAGTTTATTTAGCTGACCTTAAATAGGCCACCAAATAGTTTTGTTTTAGTTATATCAAAAGCTTGTTTAGGAGTCGATCATTTGAAATTGTGCAATGTTCTCTGATAGCAACATGTAAAAGATAATTTTTTTGTTAAAATTTGAGTTTAAAAAGTAGTCCAGAATGTATAGGTTACAACATTCACTGGATTTGGCTATCAAGCAATTTTTTGTGTGATGGTAAACATGGTATAAATTGGCCCGAGCTCATTCAACCACCTTTATACATTTGTACTTGTATTTGCTTATTTGTACAATACTTGAAAGTTAATGCTAAAATTTGGGGCTACACATAACATTAACCAAAGCCAGTTGTTAATACCAAAGAACAGCACTTCGAAGCTGACCCAGTTTCTTGATCATGTTCTCGGTTTCTTCAACATATGTTCACAGCACTTTGCAACATTAAATAACAAATAAAAAGTATTAAATATGGTAGTTATTTTTATTAATATGTAGCTTTGGTCAATGTTTATTGGATTGTAATACAAATCAATAAGAAACTGCTCATATAAATATTGTAATTTATTTTGTAGCCATACATTTTTGTATTTCTTCCAAGTATAAACAATTGTATGATATAAATAATATTCTACAGTATAAGTGACCCTTTTCCTCATTTGATGTTCCTGCCTTTAAATCTTAATAATTTTAATAACACTTCCGTCTTTTAAATTGGTGTTTGTTTAAAAGCAGTTTGCAGTGAAACCTCCCTCTGAAATACATTGTTTACTATAGAGGTGTGCGAGTACTCGAAAATTCAAATTTGAACGTACATATTAAGTGTTGAACTTCAAACTTGATTCGAAACCAAACTACCTGTATTCGAGTTCCGAACTATTCGAATCCTTTTGAACAAGTAGTTCAACCAATGCAGAACAGAGCCTGAATTTAGAAATCATGTGCACTAGCAGGAAACTCTATTTCTCAACACTACTTGCAGTGTGTTTGGGGTGTTACGTCAATCGGTAATTTCCCACTTGCATCTCGAATTAGATTTGAAATCTCAATAAGCGTCAATTTATTAAATGCAGACATAAGTAATAATTAATGAATCTGTAGTGTTCTCCCTATTTGTGAAACTCTGCGCAGCTGTCGCTAGTTAACTGATAGTCTTGACACCAGACTTCAGCGAATAATAAGTATACTGTAGTTCTTCACGCTTGTCGGAGGAACTGATCGATGGGTGCCATCACCAACACCCCTCAATCCTTGGCCTGGATCGAGACTGATTTCGTTAATTCTTCTGACTAGCTGCAGCATCTTGGTAGTTGATTCGATCTATAACCCTAACTATCTTCTTTATTTATACATACGTTGACAGAAGTAAACCAAGGGTAGGACGGAAGACGTCCCTGTATATATCTTGTTCTCCAATATCTGATGATTGTGTTTACCCATCTAACAAGTAACAACAAACCAAACAAAAACCAAACAATTGATTCCTATATTGGATTGAGACGAAAATATAGGTAGACCTACTAAGTGCACAAGAGAATGTAAGAGTAAATTCACTGTATAACCTTAATTTTATTCTGTCCGCGGATGTACACGATGTGAGTTTTTTTTGTTTTTTTACAAACAAACAATACGATATTAAATTTATTATGCAAAATTGCTACTATTATTATACTTATTAAAAATGAAATGCTTAATAAATGTATTGAAGATGTATTAATTTAGAATAATTTATTTAGACCAACTTTGTTATTAACAATGTAAACATTGAAAATTTAATTAATTTTAATAGAAAGTACCTTGTATATTTTTGTATCTGAACATACTGGAGATACAAAAAAAATCTAGTTACAGGTAGAGGTACGATTTATTATTTATTAAGAACACCACTCAACCAGACATTGCTAAAAATGAGTATATTTTTCATCTTTGTGTAGGAAAAGGTACACATAATGTATCATTCTAAGATAGTCCTTAACACTGGGTATTAGGGACCTCACTTGGAACCCGTGTGCAAATTTTCAGCTCCACATGATATTTTTTAAGGTCAAAATCTAATATTGACGGACAATAAGGTAGGCGAATGCAAGGAGCAAGGACATGAGTCCTCTTAAACAGCCCCCGGACATTCCATTCACAATTTTCCGAATTCCTCCCAAAGACACATGAAGAGAGTTGCCTTATTGACTGAAGGAAACCTTAGTAAATGCTTTTCAGTCAGAATTTACGGTGGCTGGTATGGTATCGATCGGACAACCTCTCGTCCAAATATAAATTTAAATTTTTATCGTGGGAAACCTGTTATAGGGTGCAATTAGCCCCTCTTCAGGTGAACTACAGGTATGTGCGGATAGGAAATTGTGAAGGGATGTCCGAGGGCTGTTTAAGAGGACTCAATCCCTTGCATTCGCCTTAACGACTGAGGAAAACCTCGGAAAAAACCTTCAGTCAGGATTGCCGATCTCGACGGGATTCGAACCCGGGACCTCCCGAATCAGAGTCGAGCGCTTAGCGCCCGAGCCAACACTGTCGGTGTCCAAATATATTATGAACTTCAGTTCCCAAAATTAATTGTATATTACACGATTGAGGCTATACGATTGGCATTGATGATGTTGGCATTGATTTATGATCATGCACCGCCGTCTGGATGTATGTAAGATACAAAATAAGCTGCTTGTCGTGGCTCGGATTTCCCCATGTTAAATGATTTGACATGCAAAAGGAATAGAGAACTTTGTCGGTCTGCCGCTAGATAGGGCTAGTTAAGGGGGGCGGAAGTAGATTTATTTCATGTTTAGGATTGGGACTTATGGCCGGGCTTTTTATTAATGAATAATAAAGGTGTTAATTATATTTTTATTTAGTTGGAACGTTTTATAAGGAATTGTTTATTTTCCATGCATTATGATAACAAACTCAGGTATGTAAAGAAAGTTTCACAGATCTAGTTCCAGCTTTGAACCATAGATGGTGTTAGTTAAGGGGGGCATGAACTTCTTTACCGACTGAAAGTTCACTGAAAGTCATGACCAAATTTTGTTGAGCCACGACAAGCAGTAAATTTGTATCTTACATACATCCAGACGGCGGTTTGATCATGATTATTCGTAATATATGCATCGATCCGGTCACCGTCATAGGTTACGATAAAAATCAATTTCAAATTGAGCGGAAATATCCCCCCCTCACAAACACACAAACCGTTCCTCCACCCCGACTTTAAAAATTATGTATGTTAAATATTGTTAATATGTACCGTTGCAAAAGAAAAAAGATGTTGAACCTATGACATAAATTAATGCTTGATTTATTATACTAAAATATATTACATGCTGTAATTAATTTGATGGTTGATTCCAATAAACAATCGATCAAAATAAAATGTAATCTGGTACGCGCGGCTAAAAGAACAGCCGAGAGTGTCTCGACCAATCAGAATCGGCCCTCGGATGGCTGCTCGACCGTGAAGACAAGAAGGCCCCAACCGCCATTTTTGTTGATATCAAGTTCACGTAGCCCCGTGAGACGCAGTGTTTACAAATTATTATTTTACCGCAAACCACCACGATACAGGTGCTCATTGTCGGTTCAAAGTTTGTACGGATTATTGTTCTTTCGCGAGTGTTACTTTAAAACCTGAAACATCTCGGTAGTGAACTGGATTGAGGACTGAACTTTATTCTCGATGACTAAGGCCTAGCCTAGCCTTGTTTGTGTACGTGCAATTTACAACCAACCGCGGCCGAGGCATCGCTTCGCGTCAACGCCGGTTCAATTCAAGGTAAGCTCAATGCTCTATTTACGTTGTATAATGTTGAGTTGTAGGCCTAGTAATTGTGACTGAATGACTGTGAAATGCTAAGAGAAACCGACAGTGCATCATGTCAAATAAACAGTTGAGAAGTGAAGGTCAAATGCCGCCAGAATGTACGACAGTGCCGTTTGATGTCTTCCCTCGTCTCACAACTCGTAATAACGTAGGGTCTTGTAAAGAAGGCTTGAAATGTATTTTGAACTCTACTAAGAATGTTTGTTTTCGTTCATAGAGTTGCTAATTTACTGCGACGTTTCACAAAAGTTTCCGTGAATGTTAAAAATACTAAGGCCGCCATTTTGTAGTTCTCGTGACGTCACGACACAGGGCAATCGCTAGGCCCTAGCCCTAGACCCTTCCTGTCATGAGTGATTTTGTTGCTCAACGTTTCTATTTCTGTATTTCTTTCTGCTATTCGAAACGAAGATTTGTTTCAAGTAAGGAATCGGTATTTTTTTAAAAATTTTATGCCGTTATATGGGTGATTCGAACCCACTCTCCTAGGAGTCACCTGCTTAGGAATCCTCGATCCAACCACATTGCCACTGGTACTGGGTGAGGTTCTATACCGGTCACGATGACCTTATGAAATAAAGAGGTAGCTGCCTATCCGCCGTTCACGGTGGCTCATACGGTTGTCCCAATCGGTCCGAAGAATATGACGGTAATGGGACATGATGGGTTCGAGTCGAACATAGGCCTAACTTAAGGCATTGTTTTTATTTGTAATTGCCCTTCACCCCTCATCTATCATCACTCATCTTTTCAAAAGAAATATGGTAACTACAGTGTCGTAAATGGCTGAAATGAAATGATTACATTTCAAGGCCATTACACTGATAATAATACGCCCTTCCATTGTCATAATCTCATAGGTGATTTGTGCCCAATAGTGTGTCCCGGTATAAAATGCCAATTTGTCCCGGTATAAAATGCCAATTTTCAAAAACTGAATCAAAATGTCTATATAAATAAACCCAGTTTTAGAAACGGTTGTCATTTTGCTCGCATTCAGTAGGTCTCATATATCGTTTCTTATCTTATCTATCTATCTATATATCTTATCTATCTATCTATCTATCTATCTATCTATTTATCTATCTATTATCTATATATCTTATTTATAGGGTACCGGTAAAAAATCTAGGATTTAGATTCATCTGAAACTTACATCATCACTTTAAATCAAACATTTGAATTAAAAAAGGGCTACATATTATTGTCGTGTGGTTGTGGACATATACACCATCGAACATAAGTAAATCAAGGGGTCAGTTGTATCTACTACATTCAGCCCTCGATTTATTTCTGGGCGGGGGTGTACATGAGATTCAGGTTTGGTCTGAACTATAGGCTAGTTACTGGTTTAGAGAAACTCTGGACCCAACCCGAACAGATCACTTTTCATTCAAAAGCACTAACAACGTCAAGAATGCAATATTTGAGCATCTGAACTTACTACTTCATAAAACACTTGGGGGAGGAGGGGGGATTTAAAACTATCCAGTTAAAAATAGCCTATAAGAAAGCTCACACAACCGGCGAAACTTTTGTTTAGCCTTGCATAGTGTAACCTGGCAATGACTTGCTAATGCTATCTGATAACTCTGTGAAGAGTAGGTTTGATAACTAAAATGAGTTGAGCAGCAAGATTGGTAAGCTTTTAGATGTCTCAAGAAGAAAATGGTTGGGAAATCACTAACCACTGATGTAGAGTGTAGACCGAGATTTGATTTAACTTGTAGTAAACAATACGTATGACAGTTGACAGCCTTGGGCCCTTGAATATAATGAACTAAGACTAAAAGCATGTACGCAACTGTGTAAATAATTTACGAGATGTGAATTGTGTGCCAGGATAGGAGTGTCCACTGTCCAGTTGTCATACGCTCATAATTATTTTATTTTATTGTTTTTTTCTCGTCAAGCGAGATGACAATTGTAGGGCACAGTGCCCTCTTTAGCCTTTTAGGGAAGTTGGGACAGGAATGTCCGAGGGCATGCGCATTAACGACTGAGAAAAACCGGAATAAACCTTCAGTCTGGAATGTCGGTCTCAACGGGATTCGAACCCGGGACCTTCCCGAATCAAACTCAAACGCTTAGTGCCCGAGCCAACACTGTCGGTATACGTTCATAATACGAATTGAGCTTCATGGCAAGCATTGTGGAGATTAGGAATTAATCATTGCTCTAGTAGGCCTACTACTGACAGAAGTTCCTATCCGCAGCCGAGTCCCCAGCTGTCATTTTAAACAAAATACAGTAGTAAGTAGGTCATGTGTAAATATGGGTCAGAGAACATCAGCTGATCCCCCTTACCCTCCCTTCCCCATATCTTATTGCCATTGGGTACAAGCAGCATCGATGCTAGACATGCAGGTGGGCGATTTTACCTTGCGTTGTGTTTAGCAAAGTGTTGAGGAAGGGGTCGAGGGGGGAGGGGAGGCTTAAACAGTTAAACTTTGTTTGCACACCTGTTGAATGACTGTTGGAAAGATTTATAATACAATGATTCACTATTATTTCATAATTTTATTACAGAAGTCCTGAGAAAGGAGAATTTTTATCATGATAAAAATTGGGATCGTGATAGAATTGCAGTCAGAAATTTTCCCCAACCTACCTCAATTCTTGAACAATAACAACTATCCGAATTAAATTATTCATGAATTCACTGCAGTGATATATGAAGTGAAGAATGTGAAATTTATACAGTGTAAAATTTTGTTACTAGGCCTACCTACAAATTTCCTATATTGAGAGAAAGAAAAAATTGAATTTTGATTTGAAACAATCCAACATTCAAAATACGTGTCTCCTTGTGGGTGAGCTTATTCGGTTGATTCAAATATGAAATAAATCGTGATTCGAACGATTTCGTGGCCGGCTGATTGGTGTCGCACTGTCGCCTGTGGAATGGAACTTTTGATTTCGACTGCCAATCTGACAAAGAGTGCGAAAACGTCATCTTATCTCTGAAGCCGAACGTAGTGCACTGCATGCTTTGGCTGTATAGGACAGGACTGTGACTACACGTTATTACGGCTACGAGCTAGACAAGCCAACGACACTCCACACAAAAATATTATTAACAGGTTTCTTGGCTGAGCTGGCCTACGTTCAATAGGCGTGGTGACTCTGACTTAACTTGGCCTCTACTTGATTCAAGTACAATATTTTCACATACAGTACCTTATGACAAAGTTATTCAGTTCTAAATGCTATTCAGTGTGATGTAGGGTTATGAAAATTGAATCTAGAACAAGTAGGTCTAGATCATTCCAAGTAGCCGCCCCCCCCCCCCCCTCCTCTTTAGCGTAATTAATCTTCGAGTTACTTAGTTAGCCTACGCCATCCATGCAACTTCCGAGGAACACCCGGTAATTGATTTATTAAAAATGAAATCGTTGAACGTTTTTATGTATTTAATAATTTAAAGTAGATTTCAAATGTTTTTGACCATCAATGCATTCCCTAATAGCCACCCACCATAGTAGCCATCATTGTTAACGAAGGCTGGAATTTATTCGAGATAAAAGTTGAAACTGATATTTTTGTGCTAGGCCTCCTGTGGGTGGGACAGGGAAAATCCTCAAAATAGTAAAGTTCATCTTACCCCCCCCCCCCCCCCCCCCCCCGGCACATAACAGACAATCTGTTATCTGTGAGTGAAAATATTGTGCGTCTCCCAGTAGCTGACTCGTTCGTTCGTAGCACACGTGCATGCCTAGGAGGCAGCTGCATCGATACAGAACAAAGACATTGGAATAGTATATACTGTATATACAGAAGCGTACCTGCTGAATGCTGAGCCATCCTCTCTGTCACTGAGCCTTTACCAATTAAAAACACGAAATTGCAATTTTTGTTCCCAACGTTATTTTGAGGAAAACCTTGATTTACAACATTGCCGTTCAAAGTTTACCATGGTTTTACTACGACTACTTTGTATTCCCACAAATGCATTCAATAACTGCAGTAGCATAGCGACAGTTAAACAATCACTGGTTTTAGAATATTAGCACACAATATAAACTAACGTAGGCCTATATTGGTTTAGGTAAATTAATTAATAGAATCAACGAAAACTATTAAAGGCAGGGTTGGTTCATAAGCACTTCACAAGAAATCAGTTCTTGTATAACTGAGTGTAGTTTTTGAGACGTCATGCCCATGTCATGTCGTCCCTGTTTCCAAATTCATATTTTTTATTATTTTAGACATCGCCATTATAGATTCATTTATGTTTATTGTATTGTAGTCTATTAAAAATGGTAAGCGTGTATTGCATTCCGATTCCTAGTTAATTGTATATTTGTAGTCCACAATAATGCGACGTGCGAGTGTAGCGACAAACGTGTTCTGCACTAGGACGGAGCATCAGCTGCAAATATACTATCAGCTGTATGACCAGGCCAAGTACAGTGGTGCATAAGACTATATGCATGAGAACAAATGTTTATAGCATTCAAAAAACGAGAGATTCTTTTGCTGAAAGATAGCAATTAATTCCAATGAAATAAAAACTGAACATAAAATAATATTAAAATTACCCAAAACTGTTATTGAGTTTCATATAAATGTAATGATGTATGCAATTGAAGCAGCTATTCTTGTATATTTTTCCTAACGTAGGCTAATAAAACAACTGTGCCTATAATTCGATTCTCTATCGACAAGCTATTTAAACGTGTTTTTTTCCTACGTTGTTCTCAGTCACAAGGTTTGTGCATGGCTCGAGGTGCACAGTATAATGTTAATTAATATAGTCCATGTAGGATAATAATAGCCTCTATATGTAGGCCCTACATGGTAGATAATTCATGACATGACCATGACGCACGTCATAATCAGCAATTTTGAGTGTTAAATTTTGATTAGATGTATTAGATTTTGTAATTAATTTCCCCCTAAAACGTCGAAAAGTCACCAAATCAATTCAAACATTTTCGGGGTACAAGTCGCCGACTCCCTCCTAGACTTCCATTACAGTGTGTGTACCATCGGTTCACTGACATAACAATCTAAACGTTGTGGGCAAAATCAGTTTTCCAATTTTCCAAATCAACCAAATTTGCAGCCTATAGAAAACCTTTGAAGGTCGGGGAATTCAGTACCAGTAAAGGCGCCCGAATTATTTTGTACGTAAAAAGGTGTGTTTTGTAGTTCAAAGCTTCAATTTATTTTTTAGATATTATTTTAAATACATTAGTTAAATCAATTACGGCAGTTTATAGGACTCAGTCCCAGCATTCGTCATTTGATTTAAGTAGAAACTGTGGAAAAAATTGTCCTAATTGCCGCCTCCCGGAGGCGAGTATCGAACCAGCGACTTCCCAAAGTTGAGTGTCTTGTATGTAATGTAACACACCTCTATCGGCGTTTAATATCGTAATGTATGAGAGTGACTTTGGACCAAAGGTCTTGCAAAGCCTAGGCCCTACTTCTTGTAAGAGTATAGTTATGGAAGAGACATGAGGTTTATCGGTCGAAATGCAAAATATTTGATTATTTCCATCAGCCAGCCTTTGCTTGTTGGAGATAAGATTGGGGAGACCGGTATTACACACTGTAATCAGCTGGCATTGTCTTCGTGGGGGCTAGATAGGGTGTGTGACATTGACCTTGGAGCGACTACCGAGCTAGTTACGGCACAGGCAGATGGTAGATCACTGCTTGGCTGCGTTACTGGGTAGCCCTTTCCCATAAGACTGTGCACAATGTAGCGAGGGAAATCTAAAATAAGGTTGGAACTTGGAATACCGAATGGGCCTGGAAAAGAAAGATCTAATCTACCGTATCGATGAAACGAACACGGAACCACACTATTATATTAAATATAAGTATTAATTATATAGCAATTGTCTTAAAAGTTTGCCCCGACTGGGGATCGAACCCAGAACCTCCGGCTTTTCGAACCGAGCTCTACCAACTGATATGAGCTATCGGGGCCTAAGACAAACTTTTACAAAATTCTCATATACTGTGATTGTTGAGACCTTGTATTCAAGTTTGTATGGGAGATGAGGTGATTTGCTCAAATGTTATCTCTCAGTAAATTACAGCCACATGGCAGTCTTCTGTTCTGTTTGATTTATATCATAGCTCAACAATCACAGTCTATAACAATTTAAGTAAGTGTGTGTCTTCGGCTCCGATAGCTCAGTCGGTAGAGCAACGGTTCGAAAAGTCGGGGTATCTGGGTACGGTCCCCAGTCGGGGCAAACTTTTACGACAATTGCTGTTCACATAGTCATGTCGTCAAAGCGGGCTACCCAACTCGTGGGAGACCGGAGATGAGAAGGGATTGGCTCAAAACTTTGGTATCTTTCAGTAATGAGTAATGAGTCTTTTGTTTTGATTTTTATCATTTCTCTCAACAATCACAATATAATAATAGCAGTGTAGTAAATGTATATCTTAGCAGTGGCGTAGTAACTATTTTTTTTAGTGGGGGGGTCACACTTAATTTGACTACAAGGTTGGGTGGGCAAACCGGGGTCTTGGGTGAAGCCCCAGCCGCCGGAGGCTTTTTCGCCGCAGGCGAGATATTTTCTAAAGATGCCCTTGATAGGTGGCCTAAAACACGTTTTCAGGCGAATTTAAATTAAGAGTAAGGGTTACATTTTGAAGCTAATATTTTATTGAAGATTGATTACCTGACTGCAATCGGTCGACAGTTTGTTTGGGAGTGAAAACACTGCACACAAAATATAATAAATATTAGTCTAAAATCAGATGGCTAGTCTAGTCTCGCAAATCACATCTCTTCCTGAATCTTTTTAAGAAATGTTAACAAAAACCTTCCTTTTTGTTTGCAAGCCCGACCTGTATAGTAAAAATACTAAAAATCACCCAACAAGCTACAAGCTAAGCACACCCCCCACTGGGGGGTCAAGCCAACAAGTGGGGGGGGGAGTTTCCCCCATCCCCACCCGTTCCTATGCCCCCTGTATCTTAGGCCCCGATAGCTCAGTTGGTAGAGCATCGGTTTGAAAAGCCGGAGGATCTGGGTTCGATCCCCAGTCGGTGCAAACTTTTACGACAATTGCTATCATTCAATAATAAGAAAAATAATGATGATGATAATGATCGGGGCCTGCAGGGTTGGCTTGGTCACTGGTTTACTGTCCCCCACTGAAAATCAGTTGTGTGACTGAGTGGGTAGACTCTATAAATACGAATTTATTTATTTATTTATTTATAATAATTTTTATTATTGTTCGATTGCTTTAGCTTGCGAAACCAATATTGTAGACCTGTTTATAATTTATTAACGTGGCTATTACCCCCAATTTTTTTACCGCAAAATCTATAGCATACTGCATAATACCGCACTAAAATGATCGATTAAAAATATCTTAGAACTGTGAATTTATACGAATTTTTCAACTTTTTTAATCCAGAAATTTGCGAAAATTGTCTATTTGGTAAATTTCTTAAATTGACTTTAACCTGCTTATTTTTTGTTCCACATGGTCATAGTACCAATCTTAAATGGCCCTTTACAACGTCTTGAAACTGTGCACAAATATACACTCAAACACGCAAAAACATGCATTCCAAAATCACACTCCTTCTTAGTAATCAGCATATTTTGACCGAACCACTCGCCCAAATTACAAAACAAAATTAGAGGATTTACAGAAAAGGCTGTCGATGTCGAGTACGTCAATAATGGGCATTTTTTGGATCAAAATCCTCCAAGGTCACGGGGGCATAAAGATGGTTTCCATGTTATTTCTTATGGGAGATTTTTACCGATGGAACCTAGCCCGAAAAATACCAAGTTTGACATTTTTTTTGGGGGGGGGGGTCATGGTGGACCTAATAATTTTTGTGTTAATTTCTTAATTCATGACTAGTTAGCCTGAATGAAATATATTTTTTGAGTTTAGCGGGTGAATACCCCTTTAAGGTCAGGCCTATTAAAAAAATGTATCTAAGCCGATTGCATATACCTAACATTTTGTGAGACTGAGATACAATTACAAATACAATTTATTCTGCCTTACTCTATTTATTTATTTATAGTATTTATTAATCGATTCACAGTGTTTTAGTTGAGGAATTTTGGTTCTATAGTTTGCAAATTTTGGTGTTTTTCAGTAATTCAATTTTGATCTTTTCAGGTTCAAAATTTATCATTTCGTCCCCATTTTGTGAAACAACAAATATCCGAGACATTTAATTGTCTTTGGCGGTACTCGTAAATTTCATGGAGCTCTAGCTCTAAGGGCATTTGAAATTTGCGGAACCTAACGGGCTTAGCGAGTGCATCGCAATTTGCCGTAGACGACCACACAAAATGTCTGCATATATATTAATTCCAGTGGCGTAGGAACCGCGGGGGAAGGTGGGGGGGGCAATGCCCCCCAAGTTTGGTCCAGGGTGGGGGATGCAAAACTTACGCGAGTTAAATATTAATCCCAGAATTTATGTAGTAAATAATAAATATGCACTTCATGGCACTTGGTAAAAACCTGTGCGTTTTAAAGCATCACAATGATCATTTTTTTATCTACTAAAATACTATTTTAAATCTAAAAATGTTCTCCTTCGAGGTCATTTTGGTGAAAATCTGTGCCTTTTAATGGGTGGCCAGTTGTTGTGGGAATTGTTAATTGAGAAAACGAGTAAATTATTGGAGGGCGCACGCCTCCCCCCCAAACCCCCTAGTGACGCCACTGCCACAGTGTGGTACTGTGGCCAGGCAGGCTAGTGATGGGAATCGGTAATGGTAATATTACCCAGTTTTTGGTCACATTGATACATTCAGTAATTTTACAGAAAATTGTGTGTATTGTTAATTTTTTTTAAACGAGAAGTGATACGATTTATACCCTGTGAAAGACACGTGACTCCTTGAGTGTGGTTTGTGGACGAGGAGGTGGCCTATAGTTTCTCCCATTGTTCATTGTGTCTAGTGAATTTTCTCTCGAAATGTATCAATTGCGCTCCCGGTGTTTTAACAGCAGATCTACTTACTGTACAGTACATACCAAATTAACATCCGTTTGAAACCCAGCACAGTTCCCCCAATCACTTTACCTAGAAACTACTATCTTACGCATTGCATATAGTTAATTTGATTGCAATATATTTCATAAAAATTACCTTCATCTTTTAAACTTGACTATAGTTACATGTCTGATTCCTGCGGAATCCTGTCGTGTATGCAGACTAACAGTATAATAAGAGGAGTAAACATCGAAATTTACCATGCTCGGTAATATTACCGTTTTCAATGTGACCGGTAATGTTAGGGCTACATCTCTAGCCCAGACCCACTTTTAAAAGCTTGCTCCATTTATTTAACATTGGTCAATCTCACGTGGCTTCGGCGTTCTGTCACGCAGCCTTTGTTTTTTTTTTAATCGTGGGAAACCTGTTATAGGGTGCAATTAGCCCCTCTTCAGGTGAACTAGGTATGTGCGGATAGGAAATTGTGAAGGGATGTCCGAGGGCTGTTCACGACTGAGGAAAACCTCGGAAAAAACCTTCAGTCAGGAATGCCTGTCTCGACGGGATTCGAACCCGGGACCTCCCGAATCAGAGTCGAGCGCTTAGCGCCCGAGCCAACACTGTCGGTCTTTGTGTATTTAATATCCCTTTGGATGACGCAGCGTTGCCACAATCCCACTGAAGCTCTCGTTCTCAAAACAATTTTTTCATGTTAGTCATACACATACATATCTCAAAAAGCAGTTCGGTAACATTCATTTTGTTAGCACTATATTTACAAAGAATTTAATAATTTGGTACACGTATAATGAATTAAATCTAATTTGTAATTGTTCTACCATGGTTCTACTGTTGTGCTTTTTAGATTGGAAAGTATAGGTTTTTGTATACTTGCAATGCTAATTACTTGATTTTTAACTCGAAATAATTTAAAAAGCAATCAGGAAAACTTAGGAAAGTCAGAGATTTGGAACCCAATGCCGGTAATCTAAAATAAGTAGACATCCTGAGTCCTGACAATGTTGACTTTCCGAATTTCCAAATGATTAGATAGTGATCTGCTCCTGAGTCCTGCCCTCTTATAGTCCAAAAAACGAACCATTTGACCCTGAACAAATTGGTACAGAATTTTTGTATACAAAATATTATTTGTTAAAGTTATCTTTATATGAAAAAGAAACTTTACCGCTATCCGACCGCCCTAATTAGCATATTTAATTAAAATGTAAAAACTAATTAAAATTCATATCTTCATTATTTTTACAGATTCGTACCTCAAATACTTCTTAGATGATAAATTCAACATATTTAGAAAACATAAAAACATAAAAAAAATACTTTTTTGGGTTTAATCATCTTAATTAATTGTTTATAATTATCCTAGCATTTTTGATTAGAGGCTTCCCGTATCGAATTGCAAATAACGATTATTGTTTTGATGGTTGTACATATAAGATCAGCAACATGGACAACCTGTGTAGAAACTTTACCGCTGTCCGACCGCCCTAATTAGCTTAATTAATTAATATGTGAAAATTCATAAAAATTCATATTTTGAATATTTTCACGGATTTTTATAAGAAAAAAACACTTTTCAGTGGAGAATCCAACCTACTACAATTTTTTTTTATTTAAAACATGTAATTTTGGTTTGAAGTTCCATAATTAATTGCTTATAATCATGATAGAATTTTTGATTAGATGCCTCCCGTATCGAATAACAAATAACGATTTTTGTTCTGATGGTTGTACATTCAAGACCGTCAACTTTGGCAACCTGTGTAGAAACTTTACCACTGTCCGACCGCCCTAATAAGTCTAATTAATTAAAGTGACAAACTAATTTAAATTCATATTTTGGCTATTTTCACCGATTTTGATAAAAAATACTTCTCAATGTATTACTCTAACCTTCTAACGAAACTAAAAACAAAAAATGTGGTTCTGGTTTAAATCATCATAATTAAATTGCTTATATGTATCATAGCATTTCTGATAAGATGCCTCCAGCTAAGAATTAAAAACAATGATTATTGTTTTGATGGTTGACCATTCAAGACCGATAGCTTGGACTACCTGTGTAGAAACTTCACAGATGTGCGATCGCCTTAATAAGCCTTATTAATTAATTTTAAACTGATGACAAATTAATTTCCCCCTTTTTTCACAACCTTCTAAATATTGGATACAAATTATTAACATTATGATACCGAATTTATTTTTGTGATAAATGCGTTTCAAACAGAGCTTAACTAGACGTCATCCACGCCAACTGCATTGATGTCCTGATCACTGTCGTAGGAAGCATCCAAATAAATTGTTAGCGAATTTGCACAATTTACACCTTGGCAATTTCTACACACACTGGAACATTCTTTGCAATTGCACCTTAATTCGAACATTCTACTTTACAATTACATCGTATTGTTGAGAGAAGATACGATGCATGTCCGTAAGGCACAGGTACAAAGCCGTTTTCTGAAAGAGTTCACGCAAATTTCAAAGGATCAGGAGAATTATTTTCAAGCCAAACTTGTACTTGAAGTATGATGCTGCTGATGAAGGTGGCAGTGTCTCAGGCTGGATAACCTTTTTATCAGTTACAAGTTTCTGACTAAACTTCTCTATTCGTAGTTCATTGAGACTTAGGTGTGATTTGCCATTGCGTTCTCACCGCATTCAACAATCTCATTTATTGTAGAAATGCTATTGTTGAAAACACCTGAATGCATTTTCATATCGAGTTCAAATTTCTTCAATGGTAAACCGTTACCAATCCCAAACATTTTTAAAGTGGTGTCGCGTCCAGTTATTGCATGTATGAATGGTGAACAACATCACACTTAATTACCTAGCTTGGTTGTTGTGTAACGCATTATCCCATATAGCCTGTTTAGTGGTACCAGATTTCAACTCTGATTTGAAGATGAGTTCATAAGCAGGAGTTTTTAGGTTGAAGTGGTAACATATAGCAGCATTGGCAAGTCGCTGTTATCTCCAATAAGTGTGGTGTACTCAATGATGGCGTACTCTACTGCCGATATTGCAATTAAAACATCTGCGTCAGCTTTTGCTGGAAGTACTGTGATGTTATTTGATTGAAATCTCGATGCCAAAAGTTGAAAGAATCTTGATTTGTTCGTTGGGTGAGACAGAAACGTATCTCTTATCTACCATGATTGTCTCAAACTTGATTGTACTACATTTGCTACCACCGGTTATTTCGCTTAAAATGTGTAGTGAATTTCGTCGATGCTCCATTGTCATAACCAAAAAATACGACAGTGGCATGGGTATATTGCTTTTAATGTGATCTACGTAGTTCTTGCATGGGTGTACTGTCAGTAGGTAACAAGTGGGTGTTCTGGCGCAGGTGCTCCCAGGTGCAAAGGTGCACTTCCGGTCACGTGACATCCGCCATCTTGTTTCCGGTCACGTGCTTCCGGTCACGTGTTTCCGGTCGCCATCTTGTTTCCGGCCGCCATTTTGGTTCCGGTCACGTGTTTCCGGCCGCCATTTTGAATTTCCGCCGCCATTTTGAATTTCCAGCAGCCATCTTGAAATTCCAGCCGCCATCTTGGCCACCATTTTAGGTCGACCGCCATTTTAGCTCCGCCGCCATCTTGGCCGCCATCTTGGTCGCCATTTTCGTTCAGCCGCCATTTTAGGTCGACCGCCATTTTCGCCG